>OY284475.1:12276320-12958357 GCA_958336345.1 Dorcus parallelipipedus
GGGAAGAAATAACTAAGGTATGTAATCTGTCTAAAGAAAAAATGATAATGATAATCAAATTCCTTTTCGATTCTACTTATTTTAAGTTTAATAATACTTTTTATAAACAAATCCTTGGAACACCTATGGGTGCAAATATATCTCCAATTATTGCCCAATATGTAATGGATGATTTATTAAATGATTGCATACCTCAGTTATCATTTGAAATACCTTGGCTTAAGAAATATGTTGATGACATTATTTGTTTAGTTCCTCAAGAAGGTATTGATGAGATTTTAACAGTCTTCAATAATTATAATCCTAATATTCAATTTACCATCGAAAGAGAAACAGACAGAAGTGTTCCTTTTTTGGACACGAAAGTTACACGCTCACAGAACAATACAATCATTATTGATTGGTATACTAAACCTATAAGTTCTGGACGTTATATAAACTTTCATTCCTGTCATCCATACAGAATAAAAATTAATATGATTTTAGGATTAAAAAACCGAATAGAAAAAATTTCTCATCCCTCCTTGTTGATAAAAAATCTTCATAAACTAAAAAACATTCTTTTAAAGAATAGTTATCCTAATGCAATGCTTAATAAATTAATTTTCAATACTCGGCAAAGAATAGAACCCCAATCACAAGATAACAATAATTCAAGATTAAATGATGGTAATAAAGTTTTCAGATCATTAAAATTTATTCCTAATCTTACATCTCGACTAATAAAAGTAATTAAGAACAAAAACATTCACATTGCAACAAAAAATTTATTAACAATTAAGGCCTTATTTACTAAAGTTAAAGATCCTTTTGACAAACTCCAACAAATTAATTCTATTTATGAAATTCCATGTCTTGATTGTGATTCTGTTTATATTGGACAAACATCCAGAACTCTTCACTCCAGAATAATCTCACATAAAAGTGATATTAGAGTCAGACCTTCTGCTTGCTCTTTATCTGAACATGCCAATAAACATGACCATCACATCAATTTTCAAGATACAAAAATACTTGATATTGAACCTAATTTGAATCAAAGAACGTTTATTGAAATGTGTCATATTTTTGGCAATAATAAAAGCATGAATAAAAGAACAGATATTGAGAAACTTAGTTGCATTTACACATATTTACTAAATTTTAAAATCACTTCTAAAAATTCTTAATCTAATAATATAAAAATAATTTATAACATCATATTGCTTTGTCTCAAATAAACAAATTTACTGTCAATTCAATTTAGTGTCAAAAATAATTTGTCAAATAATTTCGAATAATTTCTAACTTGAATTTAACTTATTTTCTTACTCATTAAGGAGTAAGTAAAAAAATTTTAGATTATTAATGAATTGTTAATTAGTGCCATGTTTTTGTAGAAACCTTGAAAAAGGAAATAAAATTTTCCGAAAGCTCGGTTAAACTTTAAAAGAGTATTAATTACCGCCCTCTTGACTGCAGCCCTGTGAAGAATTTAATTATATATATATATATATATTATTTTACAAGTTAAAAAATATTTTTAGATGAGTCGAAGATAATGTGCAATTTTAAACTGTGACGACATAGTATTAACTATGCATGGTTTTCCAGAACATATTAAAAATTTTGAGAAATTCAAATTATGGTTGTCAGCAACAGGAGATAGGTACCTATTAATTTAAAATTAAAAGGAACTAAAAAAGTGTGTGTCGAATAGAATTTGTCATAAACACTTTGAACCCAAATACTATGTAGCAAATAACAAATTATCAATAGATGCATATCCCACCTTAAATTTACCTGGTAAGTTAATAGGTATTCTTATCCACATGAAAGCATAATAAAATAGTTTTAAATGCAGAGCCTCTAAATGTTGAAGACATGATTCAATCTGTGCAATTAGCTGAACAAACTATTCCAGAAACACTTGATTATGATGAAACCACCAGATCAACTGTAGTGCCAATTAATATTACGTTGCCATTTGAAATACCTTCTAGATACAGGAGAATCCCCAAGGAAGCGAGTATCACCTAAAAAGAAAGGTATTTCTATAAATAAAAATTATTTGTTTACTGTCTTAAGTCCGCATGTGACATTATATTGATCATTATACTCAATTTGATAAAACTTGACTGCCAAACTAAATCAAAGACATCACAATAGGTCTGTTCGTTTCTTCTTTGTACTTTTTGCACCTGTTTTAAATCAAGTGCAAGTTTAGTTTCGTGTAACAAAGCTGATCAAGAAATAGGTGAACCAATGAACATATGTATTTAAGTGCTGAATTTGCAAAAAATCCAAAACTAATGCAACAAATGTTAAATAGGTATCATTTGATGTGTAAAACGAATACTTCACATAATTGCACACTCACCCTGTAGTCAAGTTTGATCAAACTGATTAATGATGTAACACAGACTTTAGTAATTATAATGAAAGAAATTCTGTTTTAGAAATACCAGGAAAAGAAAGAAGCTTGCCATCTACATCTACTTTTATTTGTGAGGATGTAATGGAAAATGCTCAGCTCTGGGTTGATATGCCTTCTACATCAAGAGGTAAATATTTCCTATTCTGTAGTAAATATTAATACTTAATTTTGACCTGTTAGGAATAAGATCTGAAGAAATGCAATGTCTAAATGTTTCACTGAATACAGAATTTGTTACTAGTAGAGGTAAACATTTCTTATTATTTTTTTAAAACATGCAAATTATAAATAATATAACATCCTGTTCTTATTAAACAAAGCATTTAATAATAATTATTGCAATAAATTAAAATATAATTAAAAAATGTATCTTTCATATTTATGTATATAATTTGATATTTTGTAGATGATATTCCTGGAAGCATGGCTAATACAAAAAATGTAAAACGTTCCCTTTTTGGCAAGGAGTCAAGCAGAGTCACAAACGAAGAACTTAATTTATTGTAAAAAAACATTTATACAAACATTGCTAAGAATTTTTATTTGCATTTCATTGTATTTGCCACAAATTATATATAAAAATAACGTTAGCATCAAAATAAAAGAGTTTGTGCAAGCCAATGTAAATTTTCAATTTCAACATTGTGAACATCGCCAACAGTTGGAAAACAATATTATGACTAAATTTTGTAATTTAATAATTTACAATTATTGCAATATAATTAATAAGATTTTAAATGGGAAAGAAAAACCTCGTGCTAATTCTGATTTTTTTCAAAAATCAGCATATGTGAAACGCATGAAAAAATAATATTTATTTTTATAGAATTACCTTTATATCATAATTAAAGCTGGTTCTTGTCCAATGAAAATTGTATCACAAACTCTTTTAAACGGACACTAAATGGCGCATAAACACTTAACGTTTCGCAGTCGTTCGACAGCTTCGTCAGAAGTGAAAAATATTTTTCACTTCTGATGAAGCTGTCAAACGACTTCGACTGTTGACAGCTTCGTTAGAAGTGAAAAATATTTTTCACTTCTGACGAAGCTCTCGAACGACTGCGAAACGTTAAGTGTTTATGCGCCTTTTAGTGTCCGTTTAAAATAGTTTGTGATACCTTTATATCATATTTTGTACACAATTTAATTATTAGTTTGTTATAAATATAAGTACATGTTTTAAATAAATACTTGTTTCTAAAATGTAATGTTTAATTATACGACTATCAGTATCTAATATAATGACATCCACATTGTCAAATTAGAAATTTATACTATTCTGGGATTCAGTGACAATTAGAGTGTCACATTTAACAGTATGTATAAACTTCTAATTTGATAGTACGGATGTCATTAGCACAAAAACTTAATAGAAGAATTACATTCTAAAAAGGAATTAATTTAAATCGCGCGCTTTGTAACTATTAGTACCCGTCAAATACAAGAGATGGTATCATAATCTAAAGTTTCAGTTAACTTCATTATGATTGGTGTTCTTA
The DNA here is from genome assembly GCA_958336345.1 of Dorcus parallelipipedus. Taxonomy (NCBI): domain Eukaryota; kingdom Metazoa; phylum Arthropoda; class Insecta; order Coleoptera; family Lucanidae; genus Dorcus; species Dorcus parallelipipedus. Next base: position 12,280,239 of record OY284475.1, read on the forward strand.
TTATTGTAATGTTCTGTGATTGGCTCGCAGCCAGTCTCATATCGCAGGCTCCCACGTTCGCTTCGTTTGTTTTGTGTGCTGTAACTTTGTGCTTCCTTTTCACGTGCCTTTGTGAAGGAAGCGGAACCGGAATCATTCCGAGATTTGTTGTTATCGTACGTGGAGAGAATTTTAAGCTTGCCAAAAAGCTTTCCAAGCCTATCGTCGAAATACGAAACAGGTATGTCTTGTGGCTTTGTTCTGACTGCGACGAGACGTAACGCATATTTTCTTCCATTAGGCTTCAGGTATAGGCTTCCACTTCAAGTTTCAGTTTGAGACAACCTTGAGACATAGCCCCACTTCAAGATAGCTTGCTGAGGTAGCTTTATTTGGGGTGAGAAACATCGTCGTCCCCTTGGGTGCAAGAGAACCCCGGATTTGGCTTTTGTCAACGAATTGAGCCCCGCCACCTGGCTTTCCCCGTCGTTGAGAATAGACTCGCACTGCAAGACGACGCTATTTTTGGCGGCTTTCCCGCTTACCGCAACATTGACTCACTCTGCTAACCACCGCGGGAGGACGCTCCGACCTGTTGACTGGTGACAGCTGATTGACATTGATGATTGGATTGTACCAAGGTCGGGTTAACCCTATTTCTCTTGTACTCGCGGTGTTGTTTCTTTACAATTTATAATTATTGCGGGGTTTGTTCAGATTTACCCGTCGCTGTCTGATGTCGATAATTTTTGTGCCCGTTAATTTCTTTGATCGCTTTAAATCGTATGTGTGACCGAAGCACAGATCTATGGTACTGGTTAAATTTAACGTGTTATTTATTTATTTACTTTTGGTTTTTGAGTTGCCGTTATTTAATTTTTGAACAAGTTAAATATAAACAAGTGTGCTCAGTTGGTGCGTTTTATTTTAATCACTCTGCCCTCCTTTTGATTGGTGTTACGTCGAACCTCCCTTCTCCACGAGCTATGCCGAGCCGGTGTGGAGAAACATTAGTCACCCGCAATAATTTGCAGACCTACAGGTAGGTAGCAGGTACATTCTGTATAGACTTGGAGTAAGTCATTTATGAAGAGTATGAATAATATGGGGCCTAAGATAGTTCCCTGTGGCATTCCATAGGTGATTTTCTCGCTATCGCTTAAGTGGTTACCGATTTTTACCTTTTGGGTTCTATCACTTAGATAACTTTTGAACTGGTTATAACATTTTTCTCTATGAAGTCCAGGTTTTCCAGTTTTTGAAGTAGGATCTTATGGTTGAGGGATAGATCTATAAAAATTGCCATTACCGGTGTGTGTTGTGACCCAAGGCTCCATATGCTTCCTTAATCAAAGTTGCCGCTATGGCATCTTCTGTAGATTTGTGTTGTTGAAATCCAAAAAAGAATTTCCGGTACCGGGAATCGAACCCGAGCCTCCTGGGTGAAAGCCAGGTATCCTAGCCACTAGACCATACCGGATGATTTAATAAACAGATGAACTTCACTTCCATCTTTGATGTCTAATCAGGGCTCATTGTAGGTTGATCATCCTAAAAAAAGTCCTTCAATACTTATCACACACTCCTATCCCTGTATGCTAATAGCGTTCGATTGACGGCTCTAGAACACTCTCAGAGTATTCTTATCTTATTTTAACCTTAGGTGTGGAGATATATTCTGAGAGTGCTCTAAAGCAGTCAATCGAAATCGCTATTACATTTTGCACGAAACTAGTTATGATACATTACAAGAAGGCAGCAGTTTAAACGAAACTGATTCAAGAGTGCCTTGCCCTTTTCGAATTCTTGACGTTTCCACGGACACCGATAACAAACATCAAAAGAAAATTGATGCTCATCAAACTGTACTCGAAGAGAATTAATCGAAAGAAATCTTCACCGAATAAGTACCTAATAGCCGATTAAACCGGCGAGAGCCAAAAGAATGGCTGAAGATCGGAAGTCGGAAGTTGGCAGAGCCAGCAAGATTAAAGAGAGCGACCTCCCCAGAGACAGCAAGGCCGTCAACCCTGGAGATAGTGAGCTCGCCAGAGACACAAAGAGCGTCGACACTAAAGGCAGTGACGTCGCCAAAGACAGGAAGAGCATCGACACTAGAGATAGTGAACTTACCAGAGACACAAAGAGCATCGACACTAGAGGTAGTGACGTTACCAGAGACGGAAAGAGCACAGACACTAGAGATAGTGCCCTCGCCAGAGAAAGGAAGAGCATCGACGCTAGAGACAGCGACGTTACCAGAGAAAGAAGGAGTACCGACGCTAGAGATAGTGACTTCGCCAAAGATGACAAGAGTAAAGAGAGTGACCTCGCCATGCTCGTGGGCGTAACGAAACGCATCGCCAGCCTGGCAGAGAAAAGGAGTAAAAGCATCCAGATGGTTACCTACGGCGAAAGCCTGAAGTCGAAAATGGTAAGTCGGGAGTAAGTAGAAGAAAAACAAAAACCCATCGGGTTTTGCGTTTTACAGCTAAAGGCGAAAGAAGAACGCTCCGAGAGATTATCACTTTTGAGCTTAGTACACAGGAACATCATCGACATGGTGGCCGTGTATTTTAACATCGACTCCAACGAAGTTATGGACGGCGTACTGGATGAGTCAATTCACCTTTATTACCTAGATAAGCTTGTATCTTTAGACGGTAGGAACGCCCTCATCTTTTATTATCAAGAGGGAGATCCCCCAGATCTTGGTACGTAACTTGCACCCTTCAAACACTTCAGCTTCAAGCCGGTTTTTTTTTTGTAGAAAGTGGCAGGTATAACCCGATCTTAAAGGACCCAGTCAAAAAAATCATTATATCGGATGGGGGGATGGTTGATGTCTCGGGAAAGGCGGTCGTAGTCTACAGGACCAGCAATGATAAGGCCATCGACATGAAGAACGTGAATGAGGTGCGTGTTTGTAATCAGTTGAAGGCCAACAGATTTGAACGCTTCGGTTTTTAGGAGCTCATGTATATGCCTTTTGACATGCAAGATTACCCTAACGTGGTGGCCATGGTGTACGATAAGATTTCGACCTTGATCAGGCCCTTGATACTACTGACGAAAGACTGGGGCGATTTATTGAAAACCGAATATGGAATTCGGATCAGGGACAACTTCCTCGCCGACCTCGAAGTCTTCATACAATTTTTACACTGTAGGTCTTCTCCCCCTATGCCATTCTACAACTCTAGAAGTGCTTTGTAGCTACCACCATTGATCTCGAGGGGGCCGTCAAATTCGTTTACAACCAAAAAATCTACGAACAGAAGTTATCAACGATTGGGCTAATCAAATCCAGCGCGCAAGAATCTGACTTCGTCACCAACATACAATCGTTTGTTAGGATTTGGGCAAAACAAATGGAACGGGTACGGATCGATGGGGGAGGGGGGGGGGAAGTTGCCCTTGGTCATTTTCGCATGTTTTAGGCTTTAACCCAGTTCCAACAGCTAAGAAGAGAAAACGAATTCGCCGGGCCCACGGTCGAAATCGAGTACTGGCGAAGACAACTGGCCAGGTTTACCAGCATCGTCGAGTTCATCAACTCCGACGTGTGCATGGCCTACGTGCAGTGCTTAACTTTGGCCAGGTCCAAATTGATGAAAGTGAGACGTCTCCTTAACCCCCCCGCCCCTCACGTTAACCCAGTAAGGCCATTTCAGATTTGGCGCAAGCACGATAACGAAGTAACAAACGCACGCAATGAATGTCAAGACAACGTGAAGTACCTTTACGCCCTCGAGCGTTACTGCGAGCCCCTATACCGCCTGGACCCACCGGAAATCATGGACCACCTTTCTCCCTTGCTGTTTACGATACGCATGATCTTCATCACCTCGCGTTATTATAATAACACGGCGAGCGTTACGGCCATCCTCGTCAAGGTCTCCAACCAGATGATTTCGAGCTGTCGCAGGTACCTGAGCTGTGAAGGGACCAAAACCGTTTGGCAACAGCCACATCAGGAGTTACTAGAAAAAATCGAGGTAGAACCTCTAGCAAAGGACTCCCACGTTTGGAGTTTCTTGCTATCTCAAGTCATGGTCAACTCCAAACGTGGAAGTGATCCTTTGGTGATTAACGAATGAATTCCCGAACAGCAATGTCTGGACCTCTACCTCAAATACTACCAGTGCTTCAAGGGCACGCAAAAGAAGATGGAGGAAGCCTGCGAGCCCCCTTTCGACTGCTCCGAGATGTACGTCTTCGGAAAATTCGAGACGTTCAAGAAGAGACTGGAGCAGGTACTTAAGTCGGACGTGGTGACGCCCTGCGCCGTCTGATCTCGGTTTCAATCGTAGATAGTCGACGTCGTGCGGACCGTTACGAAGTACTCGATCCTGCAGAGCAGCAAGATCGAGGGCATCGACGATTTCGCCGCCAGATTCCAGGAATTCTACCACAAGATGTCCTCGCAGACGTACGACGCGCTGAATCATCGCCTGGAGGCGTTCGACATCGACTACGCGGACTTCAAGCAGAAGGTGGCGGACACGGAGTGGGATCTGGAGGAGTTCGTGGGGACTTCTTTGGAGAACTGGTCGGACGTTGATAACGTTCTTAGGCTCTTAAAGAGGTAGGTGATGCTTTGGGATCATCATCTCGTCGCTACCAGCTTTCAGTAGCAAGACGTGGGATGAGGAAAGAAACTTACGTCCCACGGCGGCTAATCAATGGGACGGGGTAGGTTCACACGAAAAAAAAAGGGGCACAATTAAACAAAAGAGTCACCAGTTGTTACAAACTTGTCTTTATTTCGTTAAATGAAATATCATCAACGAGCCTAATTAACAAAGGAACGAAAACGATGTTACGGTCTAGATTGCGCAAACACTTCGCTCGCAGGTAATCAAGTAATGAAGAAAGATAGACCTGATTACTTTGCAGCCGTCAGGTTTCGAAAAGCAATAAAGTATGCTGTGGCGCCATCTATACAAATCCTATCGAACTAGATTTTCCAGCGCCAATTTTGAAATTAAATAAAAAACTAAAATCGAAATTGTGTAACGCCATCTATTTCTGTATTTGTCGTTATTTATGTATGTCTTCTTTTGTCGTTTGTCACCGAAATAATTTTTTGAATTTAATGATTAAAGAAAAGTCGACAATCTGTGGCGTCATCTATACAAATCTTATCGGATTACAGATTTTCCGGCGCGGATTTTTTTAATCGAATATTTTAATAATCTTCCACTCAGAAGAGATTCAAAGAAATCGAAGTCCTGTGGCGCCATCTAACAAAAAATAAATCTTGTCGAACTATGATTTTTTACTGGCGCGAAATTTGTAAATAGATTTTTCCTTTTTGCAATCTACAGGTTGAAATTTAATTTAAAACAAAAATCGAAATTGGCATCTATGTCTGTAACTGTTATGTTTTTGTCATTTAAAAAAAAAAGTCTGTGGCGCCATCTATACAAATCTTATCGAACTAGAGGTTTACCGGCGCGAATTTTAAAATTACTTTTTTTTGTCAAATATTTCAATTACATATCTTTCACCGAGATGAGATTTAAAGAAATCGAATTGTATGTAAATTTTGGCCGACTACAAATTTTATCGACGCGGAATTTGAATTAACTCTGAGAGAGAAGCTCGTCTTAATATAAAATTGAAAGAAAAATTGGAATGAAATGAAGGAGAGAAAAAGAAAGAAAGAAAGAAAACATAACCTCTGTTCCAGTACTGTTTGTGACGTTTTACCAATGGTTTTACAAGGAGAGTAAAAAAGTTGAAAATAAAAAGTGAAACTTGTTGTTGGGGTTTGAAAATTACATCGACAAAAAATTGCGTGACAGAATGAATCAAATTCCGCGCCGATAAAATTTGAAGTTGGACAAAATTTGCACAGATGGCGCCACAATTCCGATTTATGTTTTAAATTGAATTTTTTCCTGTGGAAGCCAATTGAAATTATGTACAGTAGCGAACAATAAAATCCGGGCACGTCATTTTTACAATGTAAACCTTACTTTCATATTTTTGACGTTTGATATATAAGCAAAATGTCACTTGCAATTCTGACATCTAATATAAGTTTTACTGTTAATAGTTCTGGTTTATTTTGTATTTTGACAAAATACTTCCACTCAAAAAGGAAAAATACTGACTTTGCCAGATGAAGTTTGGACAGAAGAAGGAGTTTCCGCGAAATTACAGTCTATTAAGTTTGACATTTCAAATCATTTTTTACGTTTTGACAGAAACATAACCTCAATAAAAACCTGATTTACCAAATTTGGCTAAATATGCATGATATGTCAAATACTGGCCCGGATTTTATTGTCCGCTACTGTACTAAATTGTAAACGGGGAAAATTAATTTCAAATTTCGCGCCGAAAGAGAATCGTAATTCGAAAAGATTTACATAGATGCCGCCACAAGATTTCGATTTTCTTTTAAAATGGTCGAGCTTCAAGATAATTTAAATTAAAAAAATCATTGCGTTGACGAGCAACAAACGATTTAACTGAACAACAAAATAGAGTAGATGGCGTCGCACGTAGAGTGCTTATTTACAGAGCACGGATTAATACTTCCGTTCGGCTTTCACACAAACAACACAGTCTGATGATACAACAAAATGGCTCACAGCCAACAATATAACGAAGTGCACCCTGACAAGCCTAATAGTGTTTTCGATTCGCTGCTCTAGACCATTCTCAGACTATCTCCATCCTCTGTTATTACATGAGGTTGAAAGAATAGGCCCGATTTTACGATCGTCGAATAAGCATTATTCTTAGAATAACGTGACGTAGGTGTGACGTAGATATGGAGGAACGTTAAAGGATATTCAGCGAATAGTTATTGCGTCCTTATTCCACGATTGTAAAACTGGACCTGAGAGCGCTCTAGGGCAGCGAATCGAAAACGCTATAATAGAACACTCGAGCGATCCAGTGCGCGAGCAAGATACTAGGTACCACCAGGTACTGAGGGGGGTCACGTGATCTAATATTGAGCAATCACTCATCAATCAATCAATACAATCGAACGACATGGCGCCACGAAATTTTAAGTGGCCATCTTGGGGAAATATTACGACGAAAAAAGGGCAAGTGTTTCGAGGTGTTGAAAAGGTAGACGAATTTGGATGTAGATTTTGAACGTCCTTTGGTGAAGTGATCAATACTGACAAGGTACTTCTCTTGGGTACCTAGTTCATTGTTTACGGAAAGCCTTTGAGAAGAGGCTCTAAAAGAGGTTTTTGAACTACTCCACAGTTCTCGAAAGGAGATTGAAGGAATGTCTAGGGTTCAACAGTTCTTCTTCCGGATACTAGTATCTAGGAGATTGTTTGAAAAGTAGCCAGACCTCGATGTCTTCCTTAAAGTCCTCGAAGAGGTCTTGGACCTTTTCTCACATTCTTCATACTTTCTGCGGGTTTGTGGGAACTTTAAGACATCAAGTCTGTTCAGGGTTTTGAAAAAGTAGGCGAATTTGGGTCTATACTAACAGTTTATGAAGAGACGGCTTTGGGTAAAGTGATCGGACGTCGAATTGTGCTTAGGTTGTCGAAGACGTGGCTTCGAACGAGTGTTCAATTGAAAAGTTCATCAAGTTGGGTTTGATTTTTTGTTGAAAGAAAGGGGATGACTTCCTAAACCAACTGGCGTTTAACGGATGGCAGTTGTCAAATAGTTGTAGTGTTTTGGTTATAACCTACCGTGACATTGTTAGCCCCTGAAGTGCATTTTCGACTAAAACAATTCGCCGTTCCGTTATTTTTGGTGCGATCGGGTCGAAACCGGTGGCGTCGCGAAGGGGGAGGAGGGGGTTATGCTCCGGTTGAAACACCTACTCGATATCTCTTCCGGTTCCTGAGAAAATTTTTTTCCGGAGCGTTACCTAACCGGAGTCAAATGGTAAACCCTGTCGAACCGATCCTAAGCGTCCTACCGGAACGGGCTCAAAAGACTCATCAGCAACTATTCTAACTGGAGTCAAAAACGCGTCCGCCTAGGTTTAATAGGGCACCCTCCAGATCGAAAAAACCTCCAAGTTTCTAATCAAATTACCATTTCTCATTTAAAATACATTGGGAGCACCGCACCGCTTGAATGCTTAGCGTCGGTTTGCGATGTGACCGAGGCGGAAGTAACGGATGTCTCCGGCCAGATCGGTCGATAATTTTGGCGAGAATGGCCCCCGAAAGTTCCCCCACCCTTTTCCGGGAGTACGGACCTGTGAAGGCCCTCCCGATCGTCCGATCTTCAAGTGCGCGGCGGCATCGTCTTCCTCGTCATTTTCTGCCATACGATGACGTGCAGCTCTATTCGGTGCGGGCCCTCTAAGGTACCGTAAGAAATTTCAGAAAAAAGGCTTGCAAATTCGACAAATTTCGAAAAATTATATCTCCCCATCCGTGATATAGGGCCGGATCGCACCCGGTGGGTTACGTACCCGGAAGAGTGATGTGGCCTGTGAGAGAGTTTTAAAATATTCTGGCGTCGAATTTTTGAAGAAAATGGGAAAATGTGTAAAAATCGCGGTTTTCGGGATGCCATTAAAAACCAGGACCGGACTCGGGGCCGAGCGTTGGCAGATATAAGGATATTACGGCCTTACACCTACGTTCCGAGTTCGGTCCGATTCGGTGCGTAAATAAGGAAGGGCGGTGGAATTTTTTGAACGGTCAGAAACCCCCATACAAAATCTTTCCCCCCCTCCCGCGTCCGATCGCAAAATCTCGACCCTGGCGTCGGTTTCTTGGGTATTTACTGCCATACGATGCCGAAAGGCTCGTCGCGATCCGACTACGTTTAAGAGGCGAAAAAAATTCCCGAAAAATGGTCTGCAAACAGCTTGAGGAGGTAGGTCACTTAGGATTTCCCCCAAACATCATAGGGTTTGTTGCAGATTTGAGAAGCTAAACTTGGAATGCCTCCGACTTGACGAGCGCTACCTGGAAGCGCTGGAGATGTTCCAGAATGAGATAGCGATACTGAGGGATCGATACAACGAGGAGAGGCGACACCCGTCCATACCCCGAAATATGACGCCGGTCGCCGGTAGGATCATGTGGATCAGACAGCTGTACAAACGGATCGAGGAGCCCATGGACGTGTTCAAGGAGCGCTGCAAGGTGAGTAACAAACTGACTTGCGCACGACCCCACCTCTCCGAAACCATTTCTCCAGATTATGAGACACAGGAAGGCCCAAAAATGCATTCAAATGTATAACGCCTTAGCGACGGTGTTCGTCCATTACGAGCAGATTTACCACAACGCTTGGTTCAATTATTTGGGCCAGGTGAGGACCATGCGCGACCTCTAGGAACCAAAGTCCTAATTCTTGGGATGTTTTAGATACGTTGTGTACTGAGCACACCAATTCTTATAAAACACGATAAGACCAGGAGATTCGTCGTCAACTTTGATAATTACATAGTCGAAGCGATTCGCGAAACGGAATACATATACAAGTTGGAGTTGCGTAAGTTGGGGGGTGTGTGGGGGAGGATGCAACGGTATGAAACGATTTCTTACAGCCGTACCTGATGTTGGACAGATCATAGTCTTCTGCAAAGATAAAATCATGCATTCATACGAGCTGATCAAGAGCCTCGTGGAAAGGAACGACACCATAAGGCAGACCATTCCGAAGTTGTTCATACCACTCATGAGGTCTCAAATGCTGAAGATGGAGAACGCGTTCATGGCTGGGTTCTCCGCCATAACCTGGACGTCGATGAAAATACCAGAGTTCTGCGAGGAAATCATCAAGTGCCTTGACGAAATAGAAATGTTCGTCAAGGAGGTGTGAACCCCCCCCCCCCCATCATTTTTCAACAGCTAAAACTCTTTCCCATTCCCATTCCAACAGGTAACGGACATGAAGGAGGCGCGCATCGACGAAGTGTTGGACAGCATCGCCAAAATGTGTTTCGTGTATCTACCAGACACGCCTGTCAGACCAAAGGAGTTACTGGAGTTAAATCTGAAACATCGCGAGAAAATAGGTGGGCCCTTCTTCTTTTTTTTTGCTTTCAGGATTAATGTCATGGTTGGTGATTTACAGCCAAAGACCTCGAGCTAAAAACGACCACCGTTGAGAAGGCGGTGATTGACTTGATAAACAAGTTCATGGAGACCGTGAGTCAACCGGATCTGCAGCAAGAGAAGTATAATTGGATGGATCCCGATCGCGCGATTAAACCAGTTCAGTCTTCCTCCAAGCTGCTCATGAGCGAAGATGCTGGTAAGCCATTAACCTCCGGGGTAATCTACTAATCGTTCAAATTTGTTTGGCGCGCGCAGCTTTCAGAGAAATAGATCGCCACCAACTCATCGACCAGTCCGCCCTCCAATCGGACTGCATCGAGATGTTCGCCTTCTTCAACATGAAACTCATCGACAGCTTGGTGAAGGCAACGAAACTGTCTTTGGAGCAACTGAAACGGCGAGCTTCGGCCGGAAGGTTCCCCCCAGAAACCCCCCCTTCAGTTTTCCCCGCGTTAATCGGCTGCGATCTTTCAGCTACGAAGACATGAAAAACTGCTTGCCTCTGATGACGACGTACATGGAACTTCAAATACCGTTAACCCTCATCAACCCAAGCTTGGATGAAATACAAAGTTATTTCGCTCAAGTCTTAAGTAACATCACGGACATGACCAAAGAGGTAACCATGTGGGGGCAGCGCAATTTAAACAAGAAGGACAACAGGCGGCGTACTTTATTCATCTTTGAGCGTGAGCCCAGTACTTTTTGACTTAACCCAAAGCTTCAGGTTCAAGCCAATTAATTCCAGCGGGAAAACTCGACACCCAAGTCAGGAACTACCACAAGAACGTCTCGGAACACAAGGAGATCCTACGCATGTACATGGGACTCCAAGGAGCTATGTACATGCTTAAACCAGACGTGGTGAAGCTACTGGAGGTGATAGGTTTCGCCCCCGCCTCACGAATCAGCCGCTGATTTCTTTTTAACCCCCCAGAGCTACCTGGAGTATTCGTATTTATGGGCGGAAGACAGGGAAGCCCAGATACAGGAGTTTTGCGACACCAATCCCCTGATCGTGGAAATTAGGGAGCAGTTCCAGAAGTTCGACGATAGGGCCGAGATGATCAGGAACCTACCAGAGGAGCACAAGGTCGGCCCCGTTACGATCCTCATGGGTAAGCGACCGACGAACCCCCTCGACCCCAAACTATCGTCGAACTTTCGTTGTTAAAGAGAAATTCAAGCTGGCCTTGCTGGTGGAATCCGATGCGTGGAAGCACTTGCTCGGGAAAAATTTGGGCTTGAGGTATAAGGCGAAGCTAAACGAAATGGTGGACTTCATCAAGCAGCAAGAAAAAGTGCTCGGCAAACCGATCACTGACCTAGACGACTGCCGGTGAGTCAAAATTGGGGGGATGGGAGGGTCACTTCGAACTATTGTGCTTTAGATTAGCCATGGCTTGCTTGGAACGCATACGAGAGAACTTCATCGAAATGGACCTGGATTTGGGGTTGATGGAAGAGGCTTACGCCACGTTCTCCAAATACAAAATCGACGTGCCCAAGGAAGACATCGAGAGGGTCGACACCCTGAGGTTCAATTTCGACAATATGGTGAATAACGTAAGTTTCGCCCTCAAATTAAAAGGGCCGCGGAACTAACGTTTGTGTTGCAGGCGAAAACTGTGCAAGAGCAAATATGTGAGGTGCAAGGACCCCTACTGGAGGAGCTAACCTCGGGGGTGGAAGAATTCCGGAAGGACGTCGAAGAGTTCAACCGCGATTTCGATTTGAACGGACCTATGATACCGGGACTCTCCGCGAGGGAAGCCAGCGATCGGGTACTTTTGTTTCAAGCCCGCTTCGATGAGCTTTGGGGGCGGTTTGAGATGTACAACAGCGGCGAGAGGTTGTTCGGGCTCGAAGTCAACGACTACCCCATTCTGCACCAGAAGAAGAAGGACTTTAACCTTTTAAATAAGTTGTATGGTCTTTATATTATGGTGAATCACAGCATCGATGGCTACTATGACTTGCTTTGGGCCGATGTCGACACCGAAGTCATAATGGCCGAATTGGCAGAGTTCCAGAGCAGATGTAGGAAGTTGCCTAAAGGGATGAAGGATTGGCCCGCGTTCTTGGAATTGAAGAAGAAGATCGACGACTTCAACGAGACCTGCCCACTATTGGAACTGATGGCAAATAAGGTAAGGCTTTTATTAATCAATCAATCAGATCGCCCCTTTTGGTCATCCATGGTGGTGTGTAGGCCATGAAAGACAGGCACTGGAAACGAATGGCGAACGTCACCGGCTACTATTTCGACGTTGAGTCTCCAACTTTCACGCTGAGGCACGTAATGGAAGCGCCCCTCCTACAATTCAAAGATGACGTCGAGGTATGACGAACTCACCCATTTGCTTTTGCAAGCGTAAGCTTTCGTTTCCATAGGACATATGCATAAGTGCGGTCAAAGAAAGAGACATAGAAGGCAAGTTGAAGCAAGTCATAGCCGATTGGGCCCTGGTGGAGCTTTCGTTTTCCCTATTCAAAAATCGAGGTGAGCTCCTCCTCAAAGGAAACGAGACGGCCGAAATTATTGCGGCGCTTGAAGACAGTTTGATGATTTTGAATTCGCTATTGAGTAACAGGTCATAACCACCTCCACCACTTTCTTCCGTGACCTTTATTGACTCATCTGCCCCCCTAGGTATAACGCCCCGTTCAAGAAAGACATCCAGCTTTGGGTAAGCAAACTGGTGAACACGTCCGAGATTTTGGAGAAGTGGCTTCAGGTGCAGAACCTATGGATCTATTTGGAGGCGGTGTTCGTAGGTGGCGATATCGCCAGACAATTGCCGGCCGAAGCCAAGAGATTTTCCGTATGTTGCCAAAAAACGACGCGTTCCAATTTGATCGCCCCGGTTTTCAGAGCATAGATAAATCTTGGGTGAAGATCATGACGAGGGCGCACGAAATGGTCAACGCGGTTGAGTGTTGCACCGGCGATGAAACCATGGGGCAGTTACTGCCACACCTCTTGGAACAGCTGGAAACATGCCAGAAGAGCTTGACTGGGTATTTGGGTAAGCCCCCGTTGCACCTCCGCGACAATCCAAACGACCCACTTGCGTCCTTGCAGAATCGAAAAGACTATGCTTCCCTCGCTTCTTCTTCATTTCCGATCCGGTGCTCTTGGAAATTTTGGGGCAGAGCTCGGATCCCCAATCGATACAGCCACACCTGCTCAGCTTGTTCGATGCCGTGGCCGAGGTCCAATTCGATGAGACAGAAACTGATCACATCGTCGCCATGAAAGCGCAAGTTGGGGAGAAGATACCTTTCGAAAAGCACGTCATTTGCACGGGAGGGGTGGAAATATGGCTGAACTCGCTGCTCAACATAGTGAGGGAAACAGTCAAGAACGTCATAGCCAGTATGGCTCAAAGCCTGGCAGATTCGGATTACGACTTTATAAAAGGGTTCTCCTCGTTCTGCGGACAAGTAAGGCAACGGGGGAAGGGATCTTTGGGGGTTCATAGTTTGAAGCGATTTGGTTTTAGGCCGGGCTTATTGGTATACAGTTGCTCTGGACTAAGGAAGCCGAGTATGCCTTAAAGAGATCGAGGGTCGACAAGTTCATCATGAAAATTACCAACCAACGCTTTCTGGACTTGCTGAACGCTTTGATCGATTTTACCTCTTTGGAGCTCACGTCGATGGAGAGGACCAGATACGAAACGATGGTGACCATTCACGTCCATCAAAGGTAAAAAAATCGGAAATTGGAAATCAATGCGTGAAATGGAACCGCCCCCTTTTTTCGCAGGGACATATTCGATGACATATGCAAGCTTAAAATTAGAAGTCCGTTGGACTTCGAATGGCAAAAGCAAGCGCGCTTTTACTACAACGAAGAAAACGACGACGTAATCGTCAGAATAACGGACGCTATTTTCCTTTACCAAAATGAGTACTTGGGTATAACGGAACGTCTTGTCATTACTCCTCTTACCGACAGGTGTTATATTACACTCGCCCAAGCTATCTGTAAGTACCCCACACTTTTTTTGAAGTGAACAAATGAATTATTGCATTTAGGGATGAATATGGGAGGAGCTCCAGCTGGTCCGGCAGGAACCGGTAAGACCGAAACTGTGAAGGACATGGGGCGCGCTTTGGGGAAATTTGTGGTGGTCTTCAATTGTTCGGATCAAATGGACTTCCGCGGACTTGGACGCATCTTTAAGGTTCTCTCTAACGCTTGCCCAAATATGCCGAAAATATTCCCAATGCTTTAACAGGGTTTGGCCCAGTCTGGGACGTGGGGGTGTTTCGACGAGTTCAACCGGATTGACCTACCCGTACTTTCGGTGGCCGCCCAACAAATCTACATCGTGTTGATGGCCCGGAAAGAGAGGAAAGTCTCTTTCATATTTAGGTAGGCGTAAGCTCGCTGGTGACCTATCCCTTAATAAGGTGATTACAGCGATGGTGACAACGTGACGATAAACTACGAGTTCGGAATATTCCTGACGATGAACCCGGGTTACGCCGGTCGCCAAGAATTACCGGAGAATCTCAAAATTCAATTTCGATCGGTGGCCATGATGGTCCCCGACAGGCAGATCATCATCCGCGTGAAGATGGCCTCGTGTGGCTTTAAAGAAAACATCGTTTTGGCCCGGAAGTTCTATACGTTGTACATATTGTGCGAGGAACAGCTGTCCAAACAGGTGGGGTGTTGAAATATAAAGCGGATGAGGGTGGTGGTAAGTGACGCCATACATTTTCAAGGTGCATTACGATTTCGGCCTGCGCAACATCCTCGCGGTGCTACGCACATTGGGGGCACAAAAGAGGAGTCATCCCGGCGACACAGAAGACACCATAATCATGAGAGTGTTGAGGTAAGTTTCCCCTGCCTAGCTTCGGGTGAGAAATGGGGATTTGGCCGTTAACATTACATCACGATAGGGACATGAACTTGAGTAAATTGGTGGACGAGGACGAACCCCTCTTCTTGTCCTTAATCGAGGATATGTTCCCTGGCATTAAACTGCAGACCCACGCGTGGAAAGACTTGCAGAGGGCCATTGCCAATCAGAGCGCCGAAATGAAACTGATCAACTATCCCACTTGGAACTTGAAAATAGTGCAGTTATACGAAACGTCGCTGGTCAGACATGGTCTGATGGTTTTAGGTACAGATACATCTTCCCCGTCAAAGATCAGTTTAGATCAAGTTACACTTTGTACACCCGCAGGTCCTACGGGAGCTGGCAAAACTGAATGTATGCACTGTCTCATGCGTTCCATGACGGAAAACGGGCTTCCGCACAGAGAACTGCGAATGAACCCCAAGGCGATTACTGCGCCCCAGATGTTTGGCCGACTGGACGTGGCCACCAACGATTGGACCGACGGGATCTTCTCCACGTTATGGAGGAGGACGCTCAAGTTCAAAAAGACAGATTACTGCTGGTAGTCGTCGGGCGATCGAATCCCATCGTAGCTGACCTAATAAAACGTTGCCCTAGGTTGGTCCTGGATGGTCCCGTGGATGCCGTCTGGATTGAAAACCTTAATTCCGTCTTGGATGACAACAAGACCCTTACGTTGGCCAACGGCGACCGCATCGTCATGTCGGTTAATTGCAAGCTGGTCTTCGAGCCGGATAATGTTGATAACGCCAGTCCAGCTACCGTCTCGAGAATGGGGATGGTGTTCATAAGCGCCTCGGCGCTACCCTGGGAACCCATATTAGAAGTACCGCTGCTTTCTCAGTTGATTCCTGTTGATCTAAGTCATGGGGTTTTTAGGCATGGTTGAAATCGAGATCCCAGCAAGAATCAGATGTTTTTAAGACACTCTTCCATAAGGTCTATCACGACCTTCACAGTTTCTTGCAAATCCGTTTGAAGCCAAAAATGATGATACGCGAGGCCTTATACATCCGACAGTGCTACGACGTCCTTCAAGGGATACTCGACACCGGAGAAGAAAACAGTAAGTTCTTATCTGATATAAGAAGGCGACTGACTACGTAGCGAATACTTGCAGAGGTTTTCACTGATAAACAGTTAGAACGTTACTTCGTCTTTGCGATCATGTGGTCATTGGGAGCCGCCTTGGAGTTGGACGATAGAGATAAACTGCAAGAATTTGCTTTGAGCAAAGCCCCCAAGATGGATTGGCCGAAGTGCAACCCCGAGGAAACCATTTTCGAGTACGTGGTCGGCCCCAATGGAAAATGGCAACATTGGACGGAAAGAGTGGAGGAGTTTTATTATCCCCCGGACAGCGTCCCGGAATACACCAATATATTGGTCCCCAACGTCGACAACGTGAGGACGGTGTTCCTGATACACACAATCGCCAAGCAAAACAAAGCCGTCCTCTTAATAGGTTAGTTGGGTACTTGAACCTCGGCAAAAATAAACTTGGGGGTTTACAGGAGAACCGGGCACGGCTAAGACGGTCATGATCAAGGGCTACACCTCGACTTTCGACCATGAATTCCAACTCACCAAGAGCTTCAATTTTTCGTCGGCCACGACGCCTAATATGGTTCAGGTAAACGCGGGCGGGTGGGCTTCAGGTTTGGTTCGAAATAAAAAAAAATATTTTCAGCGCATTTTTGAGTCGTACGTCGATAAAAGGGTGGGTACGACTTACGGTCCTCCAGCGGGCAAAACGCTTACCATTTTTATAGATGACATTAACATGCCAGTGGTCAACGACTGGGGCGATCAGATCACGAACGAAATCGTCAGGCAGTGTATGGAAATGGGGGGTAAGTTTTTTCCTTCAACTTGTTGGAAGGAATTTGGTTTACCACCAAATCAATCTGACCGTGGGCGTGGTTGGTCCAACTCAATTGATGAATGTAGGTTTCCCTCGTTGGTTTAGGATGGTGAGAGGAGGTACCGTGTTTGAGAGGTACTTTGTTCTTGAGAGCGTTCCCCATTTCCATTCATTTATAAAAAAAATTGAAAGGTGGCTAACTCCCCCTTGATTTGTTCCGATTTCCAGGATTCTACAGTATAGATAAACCAGGCGATTTTTCGGTGATATTGGACGTTCTCTTTCTGGCGGCCATGATTCATCCGGGAGGTGGACGCAACGATATCCCCCATCGCCTCAAGAGGCAGTTCTGCATTTTCAATTGCACCCTGCCCAGTACCCACTCCATGGACATGATTTTCCGTACGCTTTCCACAAACAACCCCCACCGATTAAAGGTGCTAAGCTTCCTCCCATTTGCAGAACAAATAGCCCAAGGGTATTTCTGTTCGACCCGTTTCAACGAAGTCGTCGTCGGGATCATCCCTAGATTCGTGCCCCTCACCCGCCACATTTGGTCTCAGACCAAGAGCAAAATGCTACCGACTCCCGCCAAATTCCACTACGTCTTCAACCTGCGCGATCTGTCCCGAATTTGGCAGGGGATACTGACGGTCGAAGGGCTAGAGTGTCGGACCGTTTCGTCCGTGTTAAAATTGTGGAGGCACGAGTGTCAAAGGGTGATTTCGGATCGGTTCGTCAAGAAAAGCGATCGCGACTGGTTTTACCAGAACTTGGCCCGCCAGGTCGAGGAGGAAATGCCCGAACATTACGACGGGCTCCCGCCAGAAGAAACCTTCTGGGTGGACTTCCTGCGTGATCCTCCGGAACCGACGGGAGATGAACCCGAAGACTTTTGCTTCGACGCGCCCAAAGTATACGAGGAGATCCCCAGCAACGAATTTGTGTTGGAGAAGCTGTATGGTATGGACGGATCGCGCGGACTTGCTTTGGTCCTACTATAGATTTTCTTTCAAGGTTTCATGGATCAGTATAACGAGCAGATACGAGGTGCGTCGATGGATTTGGTGTTTTTCCACGACGCGATGGTTAATTTGATCATTATATCCAGAATAATAAGGACTGCAAGGGGGAATGCCTTATTGGTCGGCGTTGGAGGTTCGGGCAAGCAAAGTCTTACGCGATTGGCTTCGTTCATAGCTGGGTACAACACGTTCCAAATTCAGTTAACTAGGTACCACCATCACCACCATCTAAAGGGTGCTTCTAATAGTTTACTTTTTTTTTGGTTAGAGTGTATAATTTGAATAATTTGATGGAAGACATGAAGTATTTGTACCGCGTCGCCGGAGCTGAAGGTAAGGGTATGACCTTCGTCTTCACGGATAACGACATAAAAGATGAGACCTTCCTGGAGTCGATGAACAACGTTCTGAGCTCGGGTGAAATCGCGAATTTATTCGCCAAGGACGAGCTCGATGAAATCCAGACTGAGCTGATTCCGGTGATGAAAAAATCCCAACCGAAAAGGATCCCCACCGTCGATAATTTATACGAATTCTTCATCAGTCGGGCGCGCTCCAACCTGCACGTGGTGTTATGTTTTTCCCCGGTAAATCAAATGACTTGCGATTCCGTCGCCACCTAATCGCACAACCGTTTCAGGTGGGGGAAAAATTCCGAAGCAGGGCCATGAAGTTCCCGGGGCTCATCTCCGGGTGTACCATGAACTGGTTCTTCAAGTGGCCCAAAGACGCGCTCACGGCCGTCTCGAATCATTTGCTAAAAGAATTCGACATCGTCTGCAGCGATGAAGTTAAAGACCAGGTGATTGATTTGGTGGCGGACGTTCAAGCGGAAGTCGCGGGGATATGCGAGAGTTATTTCGACAGGTGGGTGCCACTTTTAAACGCGCGGTTTAGGGATGCCCTAATAAGCTTTTAATAGGTTCCGGAGAATGACCCACGTCACTCCAAAAACGTACCTCTCGTTCCTCGGCAATTACAAGTCCGTTTACGACGCGAAGCACAAGCACATCGAAGCCCTATCCCTGAACATGTCAACTGGTTTGACGAAATTGGTGGATGCCGAAAAGAGCGTTGATGTACTGAAACAGGAGTTGGCTGTGAAGGAAGCGGAAATAATCGTGGCCACCGAGCAGGCCGAAAAAGTTGACCGACCCACTTATCCCCTTTTTCCCCCCTGTGTATACAATCAAGTCAATTACAGGTGTTGCAAGTTGTATTGGCATCGACGGAAGTTGCAACCAAAATCAAGGAAGAGGCGTCCGTTGTCAAGGAGACAGCTGAGGCTCTGGTCGCGAACATCAGCGTCGACCAAAAGGAAGCAGAGAAGAAACTGATGGCGGCCAAACCGGCGTTGGAAGCGGCCGAAGCTGCTCTGCTGGTACACCTGCTTGTCGTGATCTCTTAAAAATGAAAATAATTCTGTTTGCCACAGACCATTAAAGCAGCTGATATAGCTACGGTGAGGAAATTGGGAAAGCCGCCGTACCTCATCATGCTTATTATGGACGCCGTGCTGATTTACTTCAGGCGAAAACTCGAGCCGACTCAACCCGATTATGAAAAGAAATTCTTTTTAACTTCTTGGTCGGAATCGCTACGGGTAAAGTCGCCGCTTAAACGATCTCTATGCGGTTGTAAGTTACGATTTTAGGTCATGACTGACACGAAGATGTTAAGTAAGCTCCAAGACTACCCCAAAGACACCATAAACGCAGAAATGCTGGATTTATTGGTGCCTTATTTCGAGTGGCCCCAATACACCTACGAGGCGGCCAAAACTGCCTGCGGTAACGTAGCCGGCTTGATATCATGGACGATAGCCATGGCGTCGTTCTACGAAGTCAACAAAGAAGTTCTACCCCTCAAGGTGATTCTTGACCGTAATCCCCGGGCTGCACTTTTTCAACAAGGCCAATTTGGGCCAATTTTAGGCCAATTTAGATCGCCAACAGGCCAAATTGGATAGGGCCACGCGGGAACTCAACGATGCCATGACGTTGCTGGCGACCAAAGAAGAGGAAGTCCGAGTTTGCCAAATCGAGTACGATAAAGCCATGGCCTTGAAACAGGTGACACCTATAAATAAACCCGTAAGGCCCGTCTTGAAAACTCGTTTCAGGAAGTTCTGGACGACGCGGCGAAATGCAAAGCGAAAATGGACGCCGCAACGGCCCTCTTGAGCGGCCTCAGCGGCGAAAGAACCCGTTGGACGGAACAGTGCATCCACTTCAAATCGGAAATCGACCGTCTAGTCGGAGACGTCCTTGTTTTGACTGCGTTTCTGGGTTACACGGGGCCTTTCAACCAGGAATTCCGGCAGAGGATGCAAGAGGATTGGATCGAAGAGCTCACGACGAGGAAGATCCCGTTCACCTTGAACTTGAACATCATTGAAGAACTGACCGATTCGGCAACGGTATTTCCTACCCCTACCTCTTCCAGTAAATGAACTTAAATTCTCAAATGTAGGTGGGCGAGTGGAACCTCCAGGGACTACCCACCGATGACCTCTCGATACAAAACGGGATAATAGTGACGAAAGCGGCGCGCTTCCCTCTGATGATAGACCCTCAGAACCAGGGGAAGATGTGGGTCAAGAACAAGGAGAAGGAGTTTAACCTCATCGTGACGACTTTAAACAACAAATATTTCAGGTGATTGTCCGGATGATTCGGGATGGGTTTGACAAACCGAATTCTTGCAGGAATTTTATCGAGGACGCGGTTTCAATGGGCATGCCCATGTTGATAGAGGACATCGGCGAAGAGCTGGATCCCGTCTTGGACAACGTGCTCGAAAAGAATCACATCAAGATTGGATCGACGTTCAAGGTTAAAGTTGGTGATAAGGAAGTCGACGTCCACAAGGACTTCCGGCTTTACATCTCCACTAAGCTAGCAAACCCGCACTACACCCCGGAGATTTTCGCCAGGACCTCCGTCATCGACTTTACAGTAACCATGAAAGGTATTCGGGGGCGGCTTGCGACACTTTTGCTTGGTGGACTTAATTGATGCTTGACAGGGCTGGAGGACCAACTCCTAGGGCGAGTGATAATATCAGAGAAGAGGGAGCTGGAGTCTGAACGCACCAACTTAATCAAGGACGTCACAGAGAACAAAAGGAAGATGTTAGAGCTGGAAGAGAACTTGTTGCACAAGCTTACCACAATCCAGGGGTCCTTGTTGGAAGACGAGTCGCTGCTTAACGTGTTGAACATAACCAAAGACACGGCGACGGAGGTTAGGGAAAAGCTGTCCATTGCCAAGGAGACCGAAATCAAAATTAACGCAGCCAGAGAAGAATTTCGGTAACCGGGTACACTTTTGGAAACTTCCCCAAAATCGTCATGTCGCATTTTACAGGCCGGTGGCCACCAGAGGCAGCGTCTTGTACTTCTTGGTAACCAGCATGGCGTTGGTAAATTGTATGTACCAGACCTCGTTGGTCCAATTTTTGGAACGCTTTGATATTTCTATGAAGAGGTCCGAAAAAAGTCCCATTACATCTAAGTACGTATGGAACATTTTTTTGTCTTTACATTCAATAAATGATAGAGATGGGTAGGTACCTATTATACTTGACCGTTGCTCGTATTACGAGTATTCTCCAAATACTTTTATTCTTTTGACGTGGCCTTGACTGCACCTTTGCTTTATTGTGAGGGATGGGTGGTTAAAAATGATAAAAGAGAGGAGGTGAATTGTCCTTCACTTTCAAATTCATCAATTTTACAAGTCCTCGTCGAGACCGTGTTACACACACCGAGTCACCCTGTATTGCGTAGGAACACAAAAAGACCGCTATTTGCCAGCGCGCGTTTGTTGCGTCATTAAACAAAAGCCTTCACTATCCATCACGGAATTGTTTTGTCTCCCTCATTTCTCTTGTGAGTCAACTGTCTTTACTTTGTCCGTAGACCTTTAGATGCGTCGAAACTATATCCGTCCCGCATGTTTACATGTTCTTACATTATTATCGATGAGTTAACTTTATCTCCCTTTACTGTTATGTCAACATTCAGGAGTTTGTGTGACCTTGGCTTTATTACAGGAGACTAAATTACATCGTAGACTACCTAACGTACGAAATATTCCGGTATAAATCGCGTGGTCTCTACGAAAAAGATAAGTACATGTTCGTTCTGTTGATGGCGCTGAAAATCGATCTCCAGAAAGAGCACATCACGCACGAGGAGTTTCAGGTCTTCATAAAAGGCGGGGCAGCTCTGGACCTGAACGCTTGTCCTCCAAAACCAGCGAAATGGATAATGGACACCACGTGGCTCAATTTGGTCGAGCTATCCAAACTGAGGCACTTCCAGTACATCATCCAACAGGTCAATTAATCAAAGTTGGATTTCGTTAAGGTGACTTGGGGCGTTTTTCCACACAGGTCTCAGCGAGTGATAAGGCTTGGAAGAATTGGTTCGACAAAGATGCGCCGGAAGAAGCGAATATTCCCGACGGTTACAACAACCTGGACACCTTCAGGAGATTACTGATGATACGGTATTCCTCCTGAGCCCAATAAGAAGTCTTCGCCTCTTCATTGATTTACATTTCAGCGCCTGGTGTCCCGATCGAACTGTCACGCAGAGTCGAAAGTATATAGCTTCCTCGCTGGGGGCGCGCTTCGCCGAGCCTGTGATCCTTAACTTCGACGTATTGCTGGCTGAGAGCCGATCGCTTACTCCAATCACGTGCTTCCTGAGCGTGGGTTCAGATCCAACCCCCAACATCGAACAGCTGGCCAAGAAAATGGAGACCATATGCAAGCCCATTTCCATGGGGCAAGGCCAGGAGGTGCACGCCAGGAAGCTACTGACCGCCGCGCAAACGGAAGTACGGAACGTCAAAGTATCTTGATTTGAGTGCTTTAGGTACATTTTAGGGTTACTGGGCTCTCCTGCAAAACTGTCACTTAGGGCTCGAGTATATGATGGAGATTTTGGCGCAGCTAATTGATCTAGAGCTAGGCTTTGGGAGCGTCCATCCCGAATTTCGCCTGTGGATGACCACCGAGGTGCATGATGACTTCCCCATAAGCTTACTGCAGCTGTGCATCAAGTTTACGAACGAACCCCCCTCGGGCATCCGAGCCGGTTTACTGCGAACATTCACCTCAATGAACCAGGACATGCTGGACTACTCAGATCAACCCCAATACATCCCCATGGTCTACGCGATTTCATTTCTGCACACGGTGGTCCAAGAAAGGCGAAAGTTCGGGCCGCTGGGGTGGAATATCCCCTACGAGTTTAACTCGGCGGATTGGCTGGCGAGTTGTATGTTCGTCCAAAATCACCTGGACGACATCGACCCTAAAAGAGGTATAAGCTGGAATACCGTGAGGTAAGTTTTACTTTCCCCCACTTCACCAATTAACCCCCCCCCAAAATGAAGGTATATGCTTGGTGAGGTCCAGTATGGAGGGCGAGTGACCGACGATTACGATAAGCGATTGTTGAACACGTTTGCGACCGTGTGGTTCAGTGAAAGCATGTTTCTGGAAAACTTCCAATTCTACAAGGGTTACAAAATCATCACGTACAAGAACGTGAACGATTACATCGAGGCCGTCGATAAATTCTCGACGAATGACCCACCCCAAGTTTACGGTCTTCACTCGAACGCGGACATAACGTAAGTACCACTCGCTCCCAGTTGAGACCCGTCCCCAACCTCGTTTTAGATACCAAACTAACACGACCATTGATATGTTGTTCACTATAATTTCGATCCAACCGAAAGAATCTGCCGTGGGCGGTGGTGAAACAAGGGAAGCTGTGGTCACCAGGTTGACCAACGAAATGATTTCCAAATTACCACATGATTACGACGTTTACGAGGTCAAAGAAAGGTGCCGCCCTTCAGTTGAGTTGTCTGCCCATATTCCATGCGTGATTTTATCTTTAGGTTGAAGATCATGGGGCACCTCAATCCACTGAACATTTTCCTGCGACAGGAGATTGACAGAATGCAGAAAGTGATTACAATCGTCCGATTCACCCTTAGGGATCTTCTTCTGGCCATCGAAGGGACCATCATCATGAGCGAAGTAACCTCCCCTCTCCACCGATCACATCCACAATAAATTAATTTTGGTATCTTCTGCAGGCCTTAAGGGATGCTTTGGATAACATCTACGACGCCAGGGTTCCCGCGGTTTGGCTCAGATCCTCTTGGATAGCCAGCACCCTAGGTTTCTGGTACACCGAGCTTTTAGAAAGGAACGAACAGTTTAGCACTTGGTGTTTCATGGGAAAACCCTCTGCGTTTTGGATGACCGGTTTCTTCAATCCCCAAGGTCGGTATGGGTATGGCATTAGGTCTTTTTGGTATGGAGTTACTTTTAGGTTTTCTAACTGCTATGAGGCAAGAAATTGCCAGGGCCCATAAAGGTTGGGCGTTGGATCAGTGCACGTTGCACAACGATGTCACTAAGAACACCCGCGAGGAACTCAAAACCGGCCCGCCGGAAGGTGTGTACGTTTACGGGTTGTTCTTGGACGGTGCCGGTTGGGAGCGTAGACACGGAAGGCTGGCTGAATCGACCAATAAAGTGCTGTACACTCTTCTGCCGGTCGTTCACGTCTTCGCCATAAATTCCGTGGCCCCCAAGGACCCTAAATTGTACACGGTACGGCGCGTTGTAGCGACGACTTCTTGGTTTATTTAATAATATAGTCTTGGGTTTCAGTGTCCGGTTTATAAGAAGAAGAGGCGGACGGGTCTGAATTATATCACGCCGTTGTGGTTGGAGAGCGTGAAACCTCCGGAGCATTGGATTTTACGCGGGGTTGCCCTTTTGTGTGACACTAAATAAACTTGCCAAATTGGGGGTGAAATTATTATGTACACATAAATATTTTCTTTAAATATATTTAATTTTTTCTTTCCCTCATCTCCTAAAGGGTACAATTTGTTGATTACATCCAAAATAAATTCAAAGCAGAGGTAGACTTACCATATTAAAGTGCGTCCGAAAACTCCCACGTTTGGAGTTGGCCATGACTAGATGGCAAGAAGAAGAAACATAGTATGTCTTCACTTAGTGCATATAAAAGTAAACTGAGGTTAACTGCGTCTTGCCAATGGTTTATAACCAATTGCCAAAATAAAAAGAAGAAGAGGTTAACTGCTGTTCTTCAATGCATTTCTCTACTTCATTAACCTCTGCTTCGTTGCGACTTTCGATTAGCGGCAAAAAGCAACAATTTTTACCTAAAAGTAGCAGTGTTTAGTAAATAAACTAATAACTTACACGAGAGAGAATTAATTTAACCTTAAAACGTTAAAAGTAGCTGCAAGCCTGCAACTTTTTTATGACTAGAGCGCCGATATGCGTTTACCGAACCAGAGTATACTTATCAATCAGTAGGGACAGCTCGTGTCGGCACCTTTGATGTTCATAAACTACGTTTTCAGAGCCAATATGGCCGTTATTGGCGGGCTTTCATTTTACTGCTACTAGATGTCACTGGTTGAAAAAATGGCACGCATAGAAATGATTGCAAGCAAATCATAGAATGCGATGTTGTTTTACACAACTTCAGGCTTTCTACACAACATAAATTCATTATAATCTAACAAAGATGGTTTTCTGTTCAATCTTTCTCACCTCTCCGCATCCATCATACAAAATGCTGAATTAAAAAACGCGCACTTAAAAACAATTGATGAATGCACCGGTGCGCCACACGCGGTCGTTTGTGGAAAGTCCGCCAGTTTTCGCACACGGGATGGCAACGATATAGGCAGAGTTGGTACCCGCTTGGACCATGGCCAGCTCCATTAACATTCACTGACGTGTATGTATGACCGTTTCAATTCGCTTAAAATTCAGTTCCGAGAAAGCATGCCATGAAGTACTCCCATCAGCGCTCCCTATTAAAGATACTACAGAACTACTCATAGTAACGTAATGACAACTGCAATTACTTAAAAACTCACAAGAGGCGCTGAGAGGAGTACCCGTCAAAATTTTTAAAAGTCGAATTGAAACGCCCATACATACACGCATTACACGTCAGTGAATGTTAATGTAGCTGGCCATGCTTGGAAGTCATAACTTTTTATACCCAGTAATAGAGGACAGCACAGATATATATTTTTACAGAGTTCTTGAAAAATTGAAATTGATAAATTCGCGGTCTTTCATTATTTTTAAGTTTTTATAACACTCATTAGCGCAATTGAAGGGGTAACAGCACATGCAGTATGAGCAGTGGCTCCGTTCTGTTTGAAATAACCCCTTGTTATTAGTCAGGTAACAATTTAAATAATAAACAATTTTTGTGCAACTCTTTTGTGGGACACCTGTATCTTTAATTATATTTTCACAACATAGATTTTTTTTAGTAACCTGCAACTTATTTATTATTATTATTACTAAGCAACTTCATTGTTGACAATCGGCAGCAACACGGCAGTGTGACGGCAGTATCAAGCTCATACATTTACATTCAATTTCGTGCCAGCATTAATTCGTAACACGGAAGTTTGACGTGTGCTTTCTTATGATACCATTTACATTGGCCAATGTAGGTAGCTCAAAATATTTGCAGGAAAAAACAAGTTCTAATTAAAAAAAAAATTGCATATGTGACTACTATTTGCGATAAATTGTACAAGCGACTTATCATTAACACCAGACGACTGAATGACTGATGGTTAATGCGACGATCATAAAAAGGATTTTTAATGTGCCGCTCATAGCGAATCTTGCGATAGCAGCGCCTCGCACGATTTGCACCAGCGCAGAAGAACGTGGCTCGCTTAAAGAGTTGCCTATCTACAAGGAATAGTTGTGTAGTTGATATGTGATGGGTTGGACCGTTTGACATTTACTGACGCTATAAGTAAACTACTCATTTTAAATGTACCCATACCCAAGAATTTAACCGACGCTGATAAATCCACGTAATGAGTATTAACTAATATAGTAGCAAATAAAAATGTCACTGAGTGCGAGCGCAGAAAATTTGGCGAGTGACTCACAGGTATGCCATAATAAGTTTACACTGTAAACTCTTTTCTGTTACGCAAATAATACTGTATAGGGATACGATGGGTCCAGTAACATGTGCCTGGAGTTGGCCCTTGAAGGCGAAAGGTTATGCAAGTCGGGGGACTGCAGGGCAGGAGTGGCTTTTTTTCAAGCTGCGATTCAGGCCGGCACAGATGATCTTCGTACGCTAAGTGCCATCTATAGCCAGCTTGGAAACGCTTATTTCTATTTGGGTGATTATGGAAAGGCTATGCAGTATCACAAACATGACTTAACATTGGCCAGGTAACTAAAAATATAGGTTGCGTTTAGTGGGCGGGCAAACCGACTGTTCCCCAAACTTGGTTCGGCCATTTACTAACCTGTAGCTTTGGGCATTGAAACTTGATTAAAAATTCCCTAAGATTTGACACTTTTGAGAAAGTAGACCATAAACTAAACGCAGCTTTAATCTAATAGTTAGAAGTAGGCTTTAATTAGGGTCTCTAGATTTGATTTAATTAACATGGGGTGCGTTTTTAAATCACACCTACTGTTCAAACCAAATATGTTCGAACAATTTCCAAATTGTTCAAACACTTGCTCGATCAATAGAATATAAAAACGCTAATAGGTCATTTATGTGTATGTACATAACCTTAAATTTTTGTTTTTTGTTGCTTATGTAGTTATGTATCTACATAAATAGGTAACGAATTTAAATGTTCATTTCTATGACATGTAAACTTTTTTATAATGTTCTGACGATGAAGGTGAAGTATCCATCGTGTTGTGTGATCGACGTACTTCAGAATTTTTAGGTTATGTTTATTCAATTCCCGCTACTGTACTTCGTGCACTTCCTGCCGAGTAGGTGCAAGAGAATACAACTCGAACACTATGTTCGAACAACTCTTGGAAATTTTAAAACGCAATCTAGGTTGTTCGATTTGTACTTAAAAATGCCTTTTTACATGTTCGAGTACACGAACACTTGTTCGTACACTTTAACAACGCACCCATGATGGGGTTTGGAAAGGACCTGCCATTTGACTTTTTGTTCACTTATGAAATAGATATAGTGTATTTTATTCTATAAACTTTAATTTTTTTTTTATTAAAAATTAGATTTTCAATTGTTTTTAACGTTTACTTGCGAAGTAAAGGTATAAGTTGCAATTAGGAAGAACAGATCTACAAGGTTTCGTCAAAAAAATATTGTTGCCATTAAAAAAAAATCATGGATGACGTCATACCCGCTACTTCGCCAACGCCATCTATGAAATTTTCATAACAAAATGGGGACAAGAAAAAAAGTAAATTTATTTCGAAAATGAACATTTCCAAAGATACTGAATTTATTCTAGATTTTTCTAATGCGCTGTATGAGAGACATTAATATACAAAGTGGTCAAGAATCACTGTTTGAGTTGGCAGTGCTGAATTTTATTTTTAAATGGTACAACTGGAGTAATTTCCGGTTGTTGACGGCTTGACACTGACGGCTGTCACTTTACAAGTGTCATTTGACATTTCAAATTCAAATTAAAACGCTAATTGAAGCCATGGCATTCCCAAAAGATCTAAGTGTCAAAAACGTAATTCCTAGAAAATTAAGGAAAACGATCATTGTTGTTGAAGGCGCGCGCGAAAGAGAGTAATCTATGTATAATTACCTATATAAAATATTTCCACATCACATAGACACTTAGAACCTTTTTTAATGTGTGCAGCAAGGCACATAGATCACTTTTATAGAAGAATACGAATTTAATAAAATTTGGCACTTGACGCTTTGGGAATACCACGTTGCAATTTTTATTCACATAACCTACAATCTGCTGTTGCAGATTACGTCAAATTACCGAACAAAACATAACTCGTGTCTAAATAAAAACCTGGTCAAGTAGGCTACCTTTAGTAATTCTGTTGTGTAAATGCAATGGATAAAATCTCGATTCTTGACCAGGTTTTTATTTAGACGCTCGTAATATCTGGTTGCAGTGTTGCAAAAAGACGAATAAAAAAATGCTCTTTTAGTATTGCCAACTCAAACAGTTATTCTTGACCACTTTGTACTTACTATTGAACCTAGAATATAGTTTCTGAACGTACTCCTGTTTATCTTTTTTTTCTCTCTCTCTCTTTTTTTAATTAAAAATTATTAAATAATTTAATCATATAAATAATATAATCAATAATAATATAGTGTTGTAAATTGACGGGTAAATTATATAATTTACTTAATTTACCGAATTTTTAACCTGTTAATTAAACGGTAAATAAAGTAAATAACAAAATGGAATAAAACTGGTTTTATTGCATTGCTTTTGACTTATCCTTTTAGAAAAGACCAAACTCAGCTACCTCACAATCTTGATTTTATAAGGAAATAGAATTGTTGTTAACCTTAATCATCCAAAACTAATACTAAATATTAATAAAGTTTGGAAATATTTCCAAACTATTGGCGGCAAATTCAAAATAAATAACCACACGGTAAATAACTTAATTTACCGGGTGTTATTAACCGGATAATTAACCAGTTAATAACCGGTTTATGATCCGATTTACAACACTATAATAATATTGGTTAAACATAACCTCACAATTCAGCATGACCTTATTTATGTATTGCGCAAGTGCAGGGTAGATTTTGTACAAAATAAGTTTACACAAAATAATTTTTCAAACAAATCCTAAAAAAATTTATAGAAAATATTTTTTGTACAAAATTTTCTGTAAACTGAATGCCAATTGTTTGCTACGACATAAATATTAAAAAAAAAATTTTCGTAAAATTTTATATAAAATTTCGTATCAAGTCATACGGGTCTTAATTAGGTTCGCATAATTTATGTATTCTCAGAGAAATAAATTATAAGTTTGAAGAAAATGTGAAAAATAGACCACCTTGATTTTTAAAATACATAAATTGTAAATTTGACATTTACTTCTTTATTCTGTAACTCATAACGACAATCGTTAAGTGATATTAGCGTTGCCAACTCTAGGGAAATTTCCCTATTTTAGGAAATTCTAGACCTGTTTAAAGTGACGAAGCTGTCGAACGACGGCGAAACGTTAAGTGCGCTATTTAGTGTCCGTTTAAAAGATTTTCTGATACGATAGCGTTTTCCACTGGGACACTCCGCGTACACGAGTGTACACTCTACTGGAATTTTACGTTCCACTGGGGAGATGCGATTACACCTACAGAGAACTGCGCATTCCACTGAGACAATCTGTTCTTTAGCAATGCACACCAGTGTACACTTTTCTACACGAGCTATAGGAGACGGTGTAGAGAGTGCAAAACAAACATAGCGGAAAAATTGAATATTAGAGGAGTTAACTAGAAACTGAATCGAGTGGCTGTCGTGAAGAAGAACTTTTGGTAGCGGTTTTGAAAGGAAAATCAAGTTTATCGAAAATAAAAAAAATTGTAGAAGATGTAATTCACAATAATTGGTAATTCAACTGCAATTTTAATGCAAGTTATATTATCTATGAATTACTTTCACGTACAAAACAGCTCTAATTGCTCTTCCATACAAATTACATAACCTTGTCATCAATTGCGCCCCATAATTGCACGTTCCACTCGAAAGTTATACTTTACACTGCTCTGTTATAGAATTTGGTTTACTCTGCGCTCATATATACTGTGGCAGATTCTGACGTCATTTGTTCGCACACAGAGTGCGAAGGAGTAACTCAGTGGAAAACGCTATCAGTTAAAAATAAAAATAGAAGAAAACTAAATAAGTATAATTGGCAGAACCAACTATGACTTCCATTCAATAAAAAAATGTTTGGTCTGTAGCTCGGCTAGTGTAAACTTTTTAAATTACTTGACTAGAAAACCATTATCTACGTTAAAAAAAGCTATAAAAAATGTCTGTGACGTTTTCTGGTAACTTTAAAACCAAAAAAGTTATTTGGATTTGAAAAAATTACCGTTTTTGTTTCTTTTTCGACTGTACCACCAGAACAGTAACAGATGGCTATTTTTTTATTGGACCGTTGAAACCAGCTTGAAAGATATTGAAATAATGCTTGTTTAGTTTTCTTCTATTTTCATTATTAACTGAGATACCCATTATTGAATACAATTCAATCTTGGACACCTGTACATACGATTTGTACACTTTGCTGTAATGGAAACAAATCTGTCAACTTTTATGACACTACTCTCAACTGTCAGCTGATTTGTGCCAAATTTGACGCCGAAAGTCTTCAAGGTGGCGGAATTAACACAAGAAGAAGTAAAATCTGTGTAGGTAAAGTGGTCTTCCTTTTGAATTTAGGAGAAAAATTTAGTAAGGAAAAATGATTCTCATTTCAAATTAGGGAGTTATACCAAATTCCAACATCCTAGAAAAAAAATTGAATTGCGGAAAATTACTAATTATAAAAAATATTTCAGTAAAGTTGTAAAATGTTAACGCCATCTACATATTTATCGATCAAAAACAAATAAAATATCATTATTCATATAACACTCCATCCATATTAGCACCTGACAGTGTCAATGTCTTACTGTACTGAAATCCTAATATTCCGTAATTCAATTTTTTTTTCTAGGATGTTGGAATTTGGTGTATCTCCCTAATTTGAAATGAGAATCATTTTATCTTACTAAATATTTCTCCTAAATTCAAAAGGAAGACCACTTCACCTACATAGATTTTACTTCTTCTTGTGTTAATTCCGCCACCTGGAAGACTTTCGGCGTCAAATTTAACATAAATTAATTTCACGCCAAGCAGACCTGAACTGCAGAACATGAAATCTTAATTCAAAAATGTTTGATCCATTATACGTATTGTAAACTCAATCCGGGGACATACTGTAGAACAGAATTTTTTGAAATTTCCTAACATTCAAGTAACAGCTACCAATATCAGAAACATTTGACAGGTATTATAGGAAAGAAAAAAACGGAGTATATTAGGAAATTTCAAAAATTTCTGTTCTACATTTAGTGACAAAAGCAGTGTTCCAACAGAACCCTAGAATTTTGACAGACAGGTATTGCAAAAAAAAAATTGTAAGGCCGGTAAGGCAGGCAACCAACTGCGTATTTCAAAATTATTCAAGAGGAACTTGAATGTTACAGATAATAAAAAATTGTATCATATACAGGATTATACTCCCATTCATTTTTAATAGCGTTTTTTCTTCAACCCTTTCATGAAAATGTACCTCTGAATTTAGGGCTAGCTTCCAAAATTTGGCAACACTGGCCAATTCACCGGTCAGGCTAAACCACGTGACCATTTTTCCCAATCGCTGATTGGTCCTTTGCATTACTTTGACATTTAACTTGAGAATTTTGTCGCTTAACGCAGCCTTAAGATGAGCTGTCAGCTTGACATTTAAAATGACACTTAATATGAAACTTTTGAATTTAAAATTTCTCTCTTTTTAATCAATTTTACAGAACCATGGGGGATACACTAGACATCACTAAACCACGTGATCAATTTTCCCAATCACTGATTCATCTTTTCCTTTACCCTTGACGATTTTGTGCAGTGCAAGTTGACCGCTCACTTAACGCAGCTTTAAAATGAGCTGTCAACTTGACATTTAAAATGTCATTTAATGTGAAACCTTTGAATTTAAAATTTCCCTCTTTTGCAATCAATTTTACAGAACCATGGGAGATAAATTAGGAGAAGCCAAAGCTTCGGGCAACTTGGGAAACACCCTGAAAGTAATGGGGCGGTTCGATGAAGCCGTGGTCTGCTGCAAAAGACAACTGGATCTATCGAGGGAACTCGAGGATAAATTGAGCGAAGGCCGCGCTCTCTACAACCTCGGAAACGTCTACCATTCCAAGGGTAAGCACATCGGAAGGGTGGGGCACAAAGACGCAGGCGAGTTTTCCGACGAAGTTAAAAACTGTTTGAACCAAGCTGTCAGTTATTACGAGTAAGTCCTACCATGCTTGTTAATAATGGAAATGTTACTGGGGTACTTTGTGTATAGGGAGAATTTGATTCTGATGAAGGATTTGGGTGATATAGCCGCTCAGGGTCGAGCCTGCGGCAATTTGGGGAACACCTACTACCTCTTGGGTGATTTTGCGCAGGCGATTAAGTACCATGAGGAACGTTTGTCTATCGCTAGGCAGTTCGGGGATAAATCAGCGGAGAGGCGGGCGCACAGCAATTTGGGAAACTCCCATATATTCATGGGACAATTCGAGGAAGCCGCTCATCACTACAAGTACAGCTTTAGATAACTGTTTACAAAAGAGAAAA
Organism: Dorcus parallelipipedus; assembly: GCA_958336345.1. NCBI lineage: Eukaryota > Metazoa > Arthropoda > Insecta > Coleoptera > Lucanidae > Dorcus > Dorcus parallelipipedus. Next base: position 12,313,281 of record OY284475.1, read on the forward strand.
ATGTGCGATACATTGTAGGAGGACCTTGTCGTTAGCCCAAGAGTTGAAAGACCGGGCGGTTGAAGCGCAAGCCTGTTACAGTCTGGGCAACACTTACACGTTACTGCGTGACTACGAAACCGCCATTGAATATCACTTACGGCACTTGTTGATCGCTCAGCATTTGATAGATCGTGTAGGGGAAGGCCGAGCTTGTTGGTCGCTGGGGAATGCTCATGCAGCGTTGGGGAATCACGAGAAAGCACTGCACTTCGCGAGCAAACATCTGGATATAAGCAAAGAGGTTTATTTTAATTCGGTTGTCTTCGATTTTCTTAAACCCTATGTTTCTTAGCTAATGGATCCCATGGGTGAGGCAACAGCAAAAATGAACATCTCCGATTTGAAAAAGATTCTGAACCTTCCGGAAAGTCCGGATAGCACAGATAGCAACAAGAACAGTACGGAAAGCACTCCGAAAATCGAAAACCATCCGCACACCAGGATACAAAGGGTGAGGCGTGAAAGCATGGATCAACTTGATTTATTTAAGGTAGTAGTTGTCTTTATTTAATTTTCGTTGTCATTACCATCACCGTCATCTGCTTGATTGGTTTCCATATTATCTAATTTGCTCGGGGATTATCTGATTATGTGCTTAACTGAATTAATTAATTTTCCAGTTGACGCCAGATGGAAAGCAAAGGCCGGGTGTTACTTTGCTGCCTCAACCGATGACGGCCACAGCGCCTTCTCCCACAAGAAACGAAGACGAAGACTCGTTCTTCGATCTTCTATCTCGTTTCCAATCGAAACGCATGGATGACCAGCGCTGCTCACTCAACATTGATAATAAGGAAAACACAAACGTCGTAAACTTACCTAAGAATGAGGGACCTGATGATTTAATGGATATGATCGCCGGCATGCAGAGCAAGAGAATGGACGAACAAAGAGTTGCTCTGCCGCATCTACCTGGTAAGTAAATTGGTGTAACAAATCAATTTGGTTGAAGCTAAGCCGGTGATTAGGTTTACAGTCGAATTCCTTGCATCGCCTGACCGAGTCGGCTCGCAATAGCATTCCCGATGATTCATTCTTAGACCAACTGGTACGCTGTCAAGACTCGAGGTTAGAGGACCAACGATCTCCACTGCCTGCTTCTACCGTCGACTCGGAATCTGATCCCCCCATTCCCACCGGTAGCGCCTCCAAAAGTGGTGCTACGGTTCCCGATGAGGACTTCTTCAGCCTCATCATGCGATTCCAATCTGGGAGGATGGAAGATCAGAGAGCTTCGGTTCCACGTATTGTACAGAGGTATGTTTAAATAACATTTAATTGAAGGTGATGACTAGAATTTATTGCAGAATTGCGAATGGTAACATACCTCACCAGCCATACACTTCGAATAACAATTTTAATAATAACAATAGACCGAACGGTAAAAAGAAGAAATAATAAGAATACAGTATGTACTCATCCATTCCGACTGCCATTCATATTCTATTGTATTTTAAAACGTAAGTTTTAGGCCTAAGAGAGTATATGTATTTTATTAACCTTTTTTTTTTTTTCTATTAATTTTTATATGTTATTTTATATTGATATTTAATTTAAAATTATTTAACACTTATCACACAGATGGGATGCACACAGGATTTTTCTTTATTTATTTAAATCAAATTTCAACCATTTGTTAAACAGTTTCCACTTCACTAATGCATGTCATGTTTTTATTGTTCACTTTAATTGTGTTATGTATTCAGAAAAAAAGAAAAAAAAAAGAATAGGCTATGATATTATGTAGTGCCAACGTTGTGAAGAAATTAAACTGTGCCAAGAAGTAGTGCACGGTAGTCGTGTAATTCCGAATCGATGTAGTTGTCCAGCCACATAATAATTAACTAATTAATTAACTTCCTGCCATTCATGTGCTCGCGAAGCTTACGACGTTAGAGGGAAAAAGTCCTTTACTGGCTGTTTCGTACATAGCAGCGCAAAATGCATCTCACCAAAGAAATTGTTAAATATTATTATCAATGTTGATCGAATAGCAAATACTTTATTGTACTATATCGTGTTTGTAAAGTATTGTTGTTGAATATTAAACGAACCGTTCGAAGAAATTTTTATTCAGTCTGTTTCCAAGTTTTATGTAAATGATACAAATGTGAAAATAAACGTTTACTTTGATGATAGTTTATTTTACTCTGACTTGCAATGATAATAGTTATTATAGCTTCTTATTCCAAAACGTAAACAAAATTATTATTCTAAAGGCCCGATTTTTTCATCTGCAATTAACTTTATCTGGCGATTAATTCTCATAATAACGATCGTGGATGACAATTGTTACTATGGGAATAAACCGTCAGATAAAGTTAACTGGAGATGAAAAGATCGGGCCTTAGGCCTGGTTTATCAAACACAAGTTAACTTTAAGTTAAAGTTAATCTTCAGTTAATTACCACAACAACAATTGCCTTCGTAGTAGTTACTATGGGAACAAACTGAAAGTTAGAGTTAATTTGTGATTGATAAACCGGGCCTTAGCAAAGTCCGCAGTATAGAGTCTACACAGTAGCGACACTTGAGTATAACTGTCACTTTGCCATTTTGTTTGATAGCTACTACTGATTTGCAAATTACATTACATTTGCATATACCCAACCTTCAAATGAAATTCTGATTAAAACAAGCTGTGATTTTTTCAATAACAATACAAGAGTGAAAGGACAGTTGTCATTTACTGTCAGCGCCAAATTAATCAATTAACATCAAAACAACTCCAAAGCTTAAAGCAGATGCTGAAAGTGCTGAATACACAAATATGTCCTGCACTTCGTGTTTTCAAACGCGTGTTTGGGGGGGGGGGTATGTAAACACAATTGGACAAGTATCAGTGTTGCAAACCTTTATGAGAAAAAAAAAACATTAAAATCATAGCCTATTTTAATTAGGAATTTAACTGAATTCACTGTAGGTATCAAACAGTATGGCGGTTTTTTCTGACGACGTTTAAGTCGGTCAGTGTTACCACTACTGTAAAATTTAAGGTATCGACTTTGTTCGAAAAATGTACTGAAATTTGAGGTCAACGTACTTTAATGGATACTTACCCTTTTATTCTGTAACTCATGACGTCATTGTTAAATAACTACAAATGTTAAGTCATATAATTTGACCAATCAGAAAATAGTTGCATCTAAGTACTGATTGGTCAAAACATGTCACTTACAGAGCAGGGGGATTATTCTGTTACTCATAACGACATCGTTAGATACCGATATTCGTTATGTGGCATATTTAGACCAATCATTGATCATTAGATACAAAACATTTCTATGTACTGATTGGTCAAAATATGACCAAAATATTAACGATTAATTATCGGTACCTAACGATGTTATGAGTTACAGAATAGGGGGATGAGGGGGTTATACACATTTCCTGATTACAAACCGTCACAAATTGTCTGTTTAGAGGCTCGTTTGCCAAATAAATTCTCCAAAAACAAAACTCGCAAATATCAAAGAACAATTCCAACACCAGTGTTATTTAACATTTAGCTTAAACTTAAATAATCACTAAAAAGTCACTAGAAGCAGGAAATAATTCACTAGAAACAAATGCCGAAGAAGAAAGAAATCAAACTGTATTTTCACTTTATTCGTTGTATTCAGTGTTGCCAACTTGAGGGGAATTTCTCTTTTCATGGGGAAAATTCAGACTAAATTTAATAAATCGGAAAAAGGGAAGAATTTTGAAATTAGAACTGTCTTGTGGGGAAAATGTTATGAATAGTAATGAATGTGAGAAATCTACTAGTTTCTTATTACTAAAAAAACGTCGATAATTAAAAGAAAGGTTTTTTAAATGTAAATTAAATTAAGAAAGGTTTTTATGCAATTTGAATTAGGTATTAAAAAATGAAATCGGTAATCCTGAACTTCAGTGCACCCAAAGTGCGCATGCGTTAAATGTGCGTTGCGATACGCTGAAAATTGACCGCCAATTCAAATTTCTTTCCATTGTTTTCGAGTTTTCTGTTACTTCTTGCAGATATAAAAGATGGCGTTGTAATATTACAGAAAATTAGTGTTTAGTTTTAGAAATATGTAATATTACAACGCCAGTAAGTAACAGGTTGTAATTTTGTACTCGTCATTAATGAAATAACTTGACTTAACAATGAAAATAAATTTGAATTGGCGGTCAGTTCTCAGCGAATCATAACGCACATTTAAGGTATATTTTCGTGAGTAACGCGGTTCAATTGCCTGGTTTAAAGATTACGTCATGGATTACAGCGTCGCGAAACCGTATTGGTTGAAATATATCTATGGTACTTGGAAAAAGAGAAAACACAAAGGTCGACAGATGACAAATTTACTGCACACGCGTGCATTTAAAACATGTAAACCGGATTACAATGATTACCAGTCGAAAATAATGGAACCATGGATGCAGAAAATGTACACAGGTCGAAAAGTTCATCCATGTGTTACAGTAACCGCGTTCAAAAATTGTAACCATGACGTCATAGTTACTCACGAAAACGTTGTTGTTTAAAACACGCCGTCTCTCATCCGTCGCGAAAATATCCCTAAAGTGCATGCGCACTTTGGGTGCACTAAAGTGCAGGATTACCATGAAATCTGTGAGTTTGTTTTAGATGCAGTTCTTTTTAAGACACTCTGCAGATAACCTCTACGTATCGACATTGAATATAAACCTACTCTAGAAGGGCAACGCAATGCTTAAAACTGGCAGCCTGAAATTGGAGGTTCACGCGGTCAGCTGATGGAGGTTGACGCTAAATAATCTGGTTGTTCACAGAGGGCACGATAATTTCCAAAGACGGTGACTTTAAATGGTTTGCATATTCGATGTCAATGAGATTTATCTTTCACTATTACCACCACTATTACTTAGTTCTATAAACAGAAGTATTACATTTTCATTAGCTACTTTTTGTCCGCCACTAAATGAACGAAATTAGTTATGGCTGGAAATCGTTGCGAATATTTCAATTATGGAAAAACTGCAAGAAAATTCCCTGGAATAAATAGGTCTGTTTGTTATCCTGCACTGGTGTGCACTAGTGTACACTTTTTTTACGAAATATACTTTAATGAAGCCTAAATTCATTGATAATGTATTAATACGAATCATACTCATTCATACTGACATACCACACAAACATTTCAAGTTGCATTAAAGAGTATTTTGCGAAAAAGTATGCATTGGTGTACACCAGTGTAGGATAACAAACAGACCTAATATGTATTTGTTTCCAAAAGACGAGGAGCGACAAAAACAGTGGATTTTAAATTCTGGTAGTTACAAAAATTTAGAAAAAATAGTAGTTTTACTTTTAAAGCGGCAGTTTTTTTAAACTTAATTAAAGGAAGTGCCATCATAGCCGGCACCGGTTTCAAAAGTTTTTGTCGGCGCCACTTTCAAATACTGTTCCCGGCACTAGTCTTCTTTATATTTTTTTACTTTATCCTAAAGAAATTAGGATTAGAATATAACCGAATAAAATGTAAGTTAACAATATTATTTATTTAAATAATATTTAATTATGTACATACATTTTATTAAACTTCAATCATAACTTCAATCATGAACTGGTTCGTGGATTGTTCACAAACCGGTGGTTGGAACAAACCTTATATTTCTCAAAAATATAAATCATTAGAAAGAAAACAGTGCCAGTTATTTATAATTCACCTATTAAATGGAAACCGGCGCGGCGCACTATGGGGCCAAAAGCACTTTCGCGTCTCAAAAATCTGTAACTCTTTTATTTTCTGATTTACGTTAATGAAATTTGGTACACAGATTAAGAAAACTATAGGCTTTATGGCTGTGATGTGACTTTTTTAAAATTTTTATTTACTTCTTTATTATAGGTGTTGTAACAACGAAAAGTGAAGATTGCTTAAGAGTAAAGTGCCCTTATTTTAAAAGATACATAAAAATGTCATAAGAAAATCTTCTTTAGAATTAAAAGTTATAGTCAAATACAATTAGAGCGATTAATTTGAAGGTTGAGAAATTTAGAGTTCGATGCGAATCAAATAGCGGCTACTCTGAAGCTCATATTTAATGAACGATTACGTACATAAGACACAATCAACGTGTGAAGTATGATATATCATTGGAAAGGGCACATCTTCTAGTTTTAAAATAACTATATAAACATGTAAATTGCTTACTGCTTTGTTTAATAAAAAAACATAAACATAGGTATGTTTAATTTGCCGTTTTCAAATTTCGCTTAAAGATTTAACTGTTATCGAAATTTGCCGAAGTTAAGTTCTTGGCTGCAAATAATAGAGAAAATAGTCCTCTAGGTGAGGCAGAAAAAAAAGTTTGCCCATATTTGCCCCTAACATAAAAAAACAGGTTGAAAGACGGTGACCTACATTTAGTGTAAGTAGCTACTCTATTTTGTTTTTAACCACAAAAGATGAAACAAGCATTGAAAAGGTAATAATACTTATTTATTGTCAAAAACCATACATTTTTTTTTCCACCATATCACCAGCAGAAAATACGAGTAGCTACTTACACTAAACTTAGGTCACCATCTTTCAACCTGTTTTTTTATGTTAGGGGCAAATATGGGCAAACTTTTTTTTCTGCCTCACCTAGAGGACTATTTTCTCTATTATTTGCAGCCAAGAACTCAACTTCGGCAAATTTCGATAACAGTTAAATCTTCAAGCGAAATTTGAAAACGGCAAATTAAACATACCTATGTTTATACAAACACCAACATTATAAGAATGTTCCATAACATATTTTGCAGGTTATTTAACTAAAAAATGTTTAGATAAGTATAACTGTAACTTCTGTATGGAATCACTCTTAAGTCCAGCAAAAGAAGAACTAAACGATTCTCGAGAACTTCTTACAGTTAACAAAAACTATTCGCGTTTCCTCAATAATTGCTTTAAAAAATCCTTCTCAACAATTTTCAGATGTTTGTAAGTATTCATTAAAAATATTTGAAAAGGTTTTTAATGAAATTAAGGAAAAACAAAAAGTAAAACAACGCATCATTGCGGCAATTGAGAAGTTTCTAAGAAGCAATGCTTCTTACTGGGTAGAAGAGTCTGTATGTCAGGAGCATAGAAACTTTATTATAAATCATTTAGTAATGACAAAACTATATTTTCACTGTAAATGGTTGTCAGATGCAAAAAAATTTAAATCGTCGGATAAAATTTCCCAAAAGTTGCAAATTTTAAAAAACCTTTAAAATATAATTGATTAAAACTTAGTTTAATTTATATTTTTTAATTTATTAGTTTTGACTTTTAATTAAAACTATTCCTGTATTTCCACTGTTCATTATTTTTTTTTAGTATGAGTAGAATGTACAGTATAAGTGAAAATGATTGAGTTCATTTGGGTAATTAAATTAGAAATAATTATATAATTAATAAAATGACAACACATTTTATTATGTAACCATGCAAGATTTGATATAAGAATTAAATTTATCGTTATAGTAAAATTTCAGATAGAGGCATTCATTAGTGAACTTTTTTCATCTTTGCAACTTTTGATACGTGTTACAATTTTGGTCACAAATTAGAAAAAGCAGCCATTTTAATTGTTCTATTTTTTTACTAATAGCGTTTTCAATTCACTTGCACCGGTTGCACTCAGTGTATTTGCATCTCCTTCTAACCTCATGTAATAACACGAGATGAAGATATTCTGAGTGCGCACTAGTGCGGTCAATCGAAAACTGTATAAACCATAACAAGTGTCAAAATTTGCAAAGATGCAAAAACGTTCACTAAAGAATGACTCTTTCTAAAAATCAAATAGTTATCCATATAAAAAGTATTTGTTCTTCGTGTATATTCCGTTCACGTTTTTTTTGCATTCTAGTAGGCCATTTTTTTTCGTTAGGTTACGTGCATGTATTTTGAAGGAAGTCAAAATGTGACAGATGTAAAATTCTGACACTTTAACGTCAGTCCCATCGACTATAGGTGCTTTCCTTTTACCACAAATCTCATCTCAGATTAGATAAACATCATTTCCGTTATCACGAACAAGTGAATTTGAATTGAGATTTCAACCTCCCACCTTGCCTCTCGAGCATTCCCATTCGTTGTTAGATTGAAATATCTGTTCAAACTTACTTGTTCGTGCTAACGGAAATGACGTTTAAGTGATGTGAGGTAAGATTTGTGGCAAAAGGAACGCAGCTTATATTGCTTCTTATACTCTATGATGGCATGAAGAAAGTAAAATAATAACATTAAAACAAATAATTACTTGTGACTTTTTAATACCAAGTCAAAATGCTAAAAATCATCAATGTTTTTCGGCGTCAGTTTTCAAAAATATAACCACAAAATTAAAAGCGAACGTCAATCAAATTTCTGACAAGTATATTTTTTTGTGGTACCAACAAAAATGTCACCCTAACACGGCCCACTTTGAATGCAAAAAGAACGTGAATGAATTATATGAGCTACTTTTTTTAATAAGAGGCGCTGCACCCACTTAGATTTTTTTAGTAGTTACCAAGATATGGCCCGAGAACACACTGTTGGGACACCTGTATATGTTATTAAAAAGGAAAGCAGTTAAAATACTTCGTGACTTAATGAAATCACTTTTGGATTACACGATACTATAGAGTCAATGGAAAACGCTATATGTTAATAGCAAACACATTATAATATAGTATATAAAAATTTATTTTTGCTTTTGTAAAATGTTGTTTTTAATTCGGTATTTTAAACGGGCTTAATATGCCGCTCGTGTTAACTACTTTCAGGATTCCAAAATCAAATCTACCTAATTTTCATTTGCAATTTGGTTGTAATCCGCATTTATTTTGATTTTTGCTCCATAGATGGATACCACATAAATAATAATACATTTCCAGATTTCTTACTATAAAATGTAATAGACAATTTGAATCAAGAGATGGCAGCAGTTCCTAATGGAAAGATGCGGTTGCGGTTACGTTGCCCTTCTAGAGTAGGTTTATATTCAATGGTATCGATTGTTTCATCAATGAAGCCTGAAACTTATGTTTAACTAGAGGCGTTTTTTTGTGACATAACGTTTTAAACACGGTTGGTTCCATGGTTTGACCCGTTTTGAACTGTGACGTCATTATTTCACATAACAGGTAAATGCATGTGTTTGAAACATAAGCTTCGATACTTTTCGGTTTGGCGGTAAATGACATCCATTTGAAAGTTTGCTTGTGTTTGGGAAGATAATTTATTTCGCAGAACTTAACAAATGTTTTCGAAATCCAAGAAATTCTTTCAAGTATCTTTATTTTTTGCAGAAAAGTAAAGAAAGCCACTTTTTTACTATCTCCATTCCGATGACAAGAAAGAAATTTGATTACGTTCACCCTTCGTGACTTATTTCAGAGATACATATCTTTAAATAATTTATTCGTGTAAAAATGTGAATTTATTTACTTATTTAATAGGTTTTACAATAGCACGCGCAATAGTCTGTCACCTAAGCTACAAATAATTCGTCCGTTTACCCCTCCACAAATTTACGAACTCGTTTCAAACCGAGCTCCGAGCGCGGTTCAAACCAGCATCAATTATTTTGAACCAATTGCGTCTGTGACGTCACCGTTGTGACACTTTAAAATGTTTCAAATAAAAAAAACGCCTGAGTAGAAATTTAATTATCTTGATGTTGGCAAAACGTGAGCAACTGATGGCAGTCTGTGGATGGCAGCTGATGGACAGTGTTACCAATTTAAAAATTTTCCTGTAAAATTTAGACGTGTCTGTATAAGAAATAACCGTAAAGGCCAGTACACATTGGATTTGCATAAAACATAGACATAAGCCGTAACAGTAATTCGACCTATGTGAAGAAGTGCGTTGTAACACAATAGCTCCGTAACGAGAACAAAGCAAATGTGTTTCTTACGGCTTATGTCTTATGTTTTATGCAAATCCATTGTGTTCTAGGCTTTAGTGCTGTCTAGTGCTATTCAAAGCAACATCTGGTGCTATTGATTTTCCTTTGGATGCCAACTCTGGGAACCAGGAACCTATCGTCATCTTTTATTTTCGTTCTTTTCTTTCTATATACTGCCAAAATTGACGTTTTTGTTTTTGCAGAGACATAAGAATATCCTTTTAATTTTATGTTATGTATTGTTGGTAAAGAAGAACACGATTTTTATGATTGGCTTTTATGTAATAAATACTGTGCGATCCAATATTTTTTTAGATAAGGGGAGGCTATGAAAAATAAAATCAGTCTCAGCTTAATTGATACAGGGTGCATTCGACATAACGCTCCAAGCACTCGTAGTATTCCTTTTTTTTTTCACTCTTACGTGCACTGAAACGCATTCATTCTCTCTCACACTTCTGCTCAGAGCGTGCCCCTTTGGCGTGCCCCGAACGTTATGCCGAACCCAGCCACAATTAACGTATTGACCATCTGTCAAAACTGATACGTCAAGATGCATCTCCTAAATCTGTTAATTGAATACATAAGGATTTGTTAAAACTCTTTGATATGATAACGACCAATTTCAAATGCCGCGGGAGTGTTCGAGAGCGTTTAAACAACCAACAAATTTGACAGCCAGAAAGCAAATGTCGAAATGAACCAAGAGTAGCGACTCTTACGAATCTGTTTAAAATTAATTAAAAATCGGGTGGTAGTCTAGTGAAATTGCAAAACAATGAAAACAAAACTTGAAAAATATAATAAAATTCAAAAATTAGATTAAAAAAATTAAAATAAAAACAAATAAAAAAACAATGTACAAAAACAAAGACAATGTAATATTACGAAATTATACCGTGTGATTTTTAAAATTTATTTTATCTACTCTTGCCATGAAATCAGGAAGGCATGTCTTAAGTGAAAAGTACTTCATTGCACTCCTTGATGCTGTTTTACAGTAAAGCTAAGCTCCACATTCCAATTAAAAAAAATATGTACTGAAATTAATAATAAAATCGCGAATGTGCTTTTAATTAAACATTAGTATTGAATTAAACAAGTACGATTGCAATGACTTCGACAACACTGTAGTCAGTTTATGAAGCTCAAATTTTTTTTATAATAATTCATTTCACACAGGCCTAAGAAATTGCCTATACCACATAAAACTAGTAATTCCACACAAACTATACCACGTAACGATGTACGAAAAGTGTTCGTTTCTTAAGGAAATTCTCGTTTGCCCTCCGATCGGACCTTCGGGTACATCGAACTCATTCGTCGCATCTAAGTAAACGGGCGAAGCCCCCGTAACTAGAGACATCTGTTGTAAATCTCTGCAAAGTGAAAACTACTAAACGAAGCGGCTAACTAAGCCGAGCACACGTACCTGTAAAGCCAATTTCCGCTCGCCACCTGATTTTTCGGCATAAAAGTCGGCCTATTCTCGTGGAGACGTACAGTCCCGATTACATCGGTTACGCCCTCAATTTGGCCTTTCGGTCTAGTCCGCGGATCTTTGTATTTCATCGGGACCCAGCCTCTGTTTACTAGGATCGTTTCACTGCACACAAGACGCATTACAAGTTTAAAAAGCGCTCGCACGCCCAACTCACTCTCTATCTGCGAGTTTAAACGGGGTTATGACCAGGTAACCTTGAGAGACGCTTTGCCCCTTGGATATAAGCGAGCTCTTAGTCGCAGCGTCCCCCTGCAGTAGCAAAGTACGAGGGCCCATGTAGATCTCCCTGTCGTTCAAAAATGTACCTCTTACATGTACGGGATGGTATTCGAGTTGTTGTAAGTCGTCGAGGTTGTCTGGGAGTTTCGTCGGTTGTAAGCTGCTTCGCTCCTGCAGTTCCTTGATGAGGTTTTCCTTCCATTTCTTCCTCTGCACTTGCCACGTGCCTAAACCGAACGTGGATGCCGGCACAATCTGCAATGAAAAAGGACTGATGGGGCACTTATAGCAAATGCTTTACAACGCTCTCATCCTCATGTAATAATAAGGGATGGAGATAATCTGAAAGTACTCTAGAGTAGTCGATCGAAAACGCTGTTAGTTTAAAAAGCTTACCAGAAGGAACCATCCAAAGGGGCCGATTTCTTTCTTTGCACCACGCAGGCGAAGGTCGGGTTTTATTTTAACCTCAACTTGCGTTCTCAGAGGTTTCGATTCGTAGAACTGCCTCAAATAAAAAAGACTTCCGTTTCGATTACATTTACTTAAAAGTACCTTCGTAAATTTAAACATTCTTAGGTTATGTTTTGGTATATCAATGTCGCCAACTTAATTTTTGATTCGGGCAATACTTCTATTCTGAACATTTTGAATATTAACGGTTTATATTTTACGAGTTTGTTAAAATAATTATAATTCCATTACACTTACTTGTAAATACTTTACATTTTGGGCTGTAATTTATATATTTGGAAGCAGCGACGCCAACGTAAATTCCCAAGAGGAATTTGGCGGCAAATTTGAATTTTAACTTCCATCATTGTTTCACTGAAATTGAGTTAATAAACAACGAATAGGATGCAGAAGTGTACAAGATAGATTCAAAAATCCGTCAAGAAACGACTGCGTGTTTATTAATGAGTAAATTTTGTTTAATCAATCAATTAATAATTAAATGAAGTCCAAAAAACTGGTGACCTCGAAGGCAGTCTGACTGCTCGAAGGCGTAATTCTATTCCAACTCGTCGCATCGTCACGCTTCTTTAGACTGACGAGTTCATCTTTACTTAACGCAATAACCTGCTCCTCGGATTCCTTCAGCTTTTGGGCGCGTTCCTTTCGCTTCTTGCGCCTGAGTTCTCCTGCAGAAAACAACAAATTTAAAAGACGAGTCGCCCAAAACCTCTCCAGTTTCCGATGTTACTCTCAATTTGCTCGGGAGTGACCTCGGGCTGCGGCAAACGTTCGATGGCCCCAAATAGCTCATTGTGGACGATCTTCAGCTGCCGTTTCTCTCTCTTTTTGATGCGCTCTCTTATAAGTGCTTTCGCCACTTCCGGCAGAAGGAAGTGATGAACTAGCTCCGCTATGTAATCTTCTTGTTGACCGAAATCTTCGGTGCTAAAATGATGTAATCATGAGGGAATCAGATGGAAACTATTGAGCCTACAGGAATCTCTTCTGGTAGATTTCCACGTCTAGTTTTGCGGCTAACTTAATGATGTATTCCTTTGTTTGTTTGGCGGCCGACTCGTCCATGCCTTCGTTTATTATGTCTTCTAAGTAGATATCGACGGTCTCTTGATGATACTTTACTACCTAAATGTGGGTTTAGTGAACGGCCCCCCACTGCTTGCGCCATTTTATTTAAATACCTGTCGAAACATCTCATCGTGTTCTCTGCGCCTTCTCAACTCAGCCTGTCTTCTTCCGGCCTCCGCTGCTTCACGTTTCTCCCTCTCTCTCTCGGCCATCAAGCCAAGGGCGTGCGCCTTCCTTTCGTCTAGAAGCCTGCGAAGTTCTTTGTTCAAGAAATCGAGAAGGGTTCCAACCACGCCTCCTTGAAGCCTGTTGAGTGCTTCTTGTACCTTTTTAGTCTAAACGGAAGGAAAATTCACGGGGTTTGCCAGAGAACGTTACAAATTTTTACGTTTTCTATGCATATAGCTTCATCTCTCTGGTCGTATTGCACCTCGAGCTTTTTCTTGTATACTTCAAATGTTTGTCTGTTTAAGACGGCGTGGGTACTACGAAGTTCTTGTATGAGTTCTCTGCAAGTATCTCTACCTTCAAATACCTATAACAGATTAGGTGTTTTAGTTACGAAGATTCCATGGCGTAGTCAATAGGATCGTGAAAAAATCTGTTTACTTATTGTTAGATTTTTTTATAGATTAGGATTAGGATTTAAGGAAGAAAAATACTGTTTTAGAAAAGTCATTTCTTATTACACTTATACCTATCTAAAAACGTAACTTATTTTTTACGAGCAAAATTCGAAAACCGTTCACACACCAAAATCTGCGCGGCCCTGCCTCTAATCGTACTTTGTATCCGAATGCAGCCCTGTTCGGCCATCTCCTCGTTCTCGTCGACTTCGTCAATTTCCGGCGTCGGAGGTGGCGTTTGTTTCCTTTCAATGAGCATGCGGATGGTGCACCTCTTGGACACTTTCCGCAAATCTGAAAACACGGAATTAATTAAAAAGTTAAAAAAAAAATTGAAGAGCGTTCACATTTGAGCTCCTGGTGGAGCGCTTGCAGGACCGGCTTCGTCCATTTCGTCTCCCTGATGCACAAACGCGTGCCCGGCAGCTTAAGGGAGCGATCGGAAATTTTGGTCGCGTGTTCCAACCAATTTGGCGCGGTGTCGTATTTTTCGACCCCTAAAAATCCAAATTAAAAAAAAGGTAAAAACGCCAGTTTTTGAATTACCGATGTATTTGGCCTTGTACTTCTTCATGTGTTCGTCGATGACTTGGTGCCAACGTTTCGGATGCGATCCATGTCGCATCATCGGTGCGTACAGTTCAGATTTGAAGTCCGCGTGTTCATCTATGACATTCACGGGATGATACTTCATTATTATTCCGCGATGGTGGAAGTCTAAACGTCGCTTCTCTGCAGTAAGTATACAAAAGGTAAGAGACCTAGGTAGATATACTGAGCCACTTTCTTATGGAGAATTAACATTATGTACTAAATGTACTAAATGTACTAAATACTTTGATATTATTTACACGGACCGCGGCTGAAACAATCACATTTACGCGGACTGCGGCTGAAACAAACCGATACTTTGATAATGTTTACACGGACCGCGGCCGAAATAAACCGATTCTTTGGTCATACTTATTTGAATAAGGCACCAAACGACCAATAGAATGTTTGTTTTTAGATTCTGCGGCCAATGAAAACTGAGGAATAAAATAAAACAAACGAAATATTTTATGACTGCCTTAAATAAGCGAGCAAACTGCCCCTGGTTATTAAAACTGTTGCTGCCATCGCCTCCCGCACTCGCCCCATGTCAGTACGCCTGTCAGAGCGACTATAGGCAACCATACTTACACATTTTGTGCATAATGTTAATTCTCCATAAGAGGATTAGAACTGGGGCATAGTATATCTGCTTATTTATCATTTTCAAAACTAAAACATGTGCAATTATTATATACCTCTGTCACTATCACGGCGAAGTTTACGCAATTTTTCTTCTTTATTGGCCAGCTTCTGCGTACAGAACATTTGCATTTTCTTTTCGGTGCGGGTTCTCGTGTTCTCGAAGAGTTCCTTCAGCATTTCCTCCAGGAGTTGGTAGCGTAAATCCTGAATGTCTTGGATTTCCTGTAAAATGATTTTAAAGGAGAGTCCAAATTGATTTAAAAGATTAATAAAGGGGAACGCTTTGGGAAGGAAAGACTGTAGACGGCGGAAAATCTTAAACTTAAAATTATTAAATTGAAACAAGGATTTTTAACGTAAACATTCCCCAAGCGATAACAGGGGCGAGGAAATAGTCTAGACGAAATACGTAAGATACGTGACAATCACTCTCAAGATCTATCTGCTCAAGCCCCCAGGGGAAAACGCTAAAGAAGGCAGCATGTATCAAGGGAGGCGTAGCTTCTTACTTTATAAAAGTAAAGAATAAGTCGTCACAGTTTCACCGATCGGTTGCGAACAAGGAATCAAAGAGAGCATGAAAGAAAGGAGCAAGTAAAACAATCACTAAATTGTTTGGCCTCGTGCTGAAGAAGGAAGCCAATGGCCAAAAAAGGTGATCCAATGGATATCTCCAAAAAAACAGAACAGAAGAACGCTGAACCTCCACGATATGAAGGAACCAAGGAAAACGTTAGAAGATGAAGCAAGTGAAGAAATCACGATATTTCAACGGATAACTTCAGAAATTAGAATATATTTTGTAAGAGATGCGAGTATTGGATGGACAAAAAAAACAAAGATAATATGAAACAATTACCTACGTAATGGTTTGGATCCATACTGAGGAGGGAAGACGATGTCCAAAAAGGATAATCTCCAGAAAACAGGAAAGGAGAAGACCAAACCTACGTGGTCGAAGGAATGCGCCGAAGAAAACATTAGAAGAGGAAACTCAATGATGCCTCAAATTAAAGGAAGACCTAAAACGTGGATGAACCAAATTTAAAATTCTTACTTGTTCTCGATGCAACCAAGCGTCTCTTTCCATAGCTTCGAGTAGTTCTCTGCGCTTTGCCAAGCTTCTTCCATCGGTGATTGGTGGCAATGTCTTCTCCCATTGGTGCTTCATCCTCATGCGCTCTATTAGTCTAGCTTCGTGCACACCAGCTGGTAGTCCACAACCTAGAAAAACAAGCCAAATTTTCCCGCGGATCTACTCGATCGACTAGAAAACCCACCCCATTTTAGGAAGTCCAGCTTCAAAATTTCGGGGTCGCTTCCATCAACTACCTTATAAGGTGGTTGCCACGGGGAAGTCTGGGCTGAAGATTCCCTGTACTGCGTCTGAATTTTCTTGTTAACAAGTTTTCGCTCGACCGGTTCTTCTACGACTTCTTCCAGGGGTAATTGTAATTCTAGTTTTCGCGCGATCTTTGAAGTGAGGGGCCTGAAAGAGGCTGCCTTGAGAAAAACGAATGCGAAAAGGAGATTTTTTCCGACCCACCTTCGAAAAAATCTGTGGCGATCGACGCCTTGCACGTCCACGGGGGCATTGGCAGCAACTTCCGATCTAGCTTGAGCGGCGGCATCGGAAATGACGTAACGGGTTTGCCTTTTTATTATTTGGAATTTCGGCAAGTGAGCAGCGCCGGAAAACATCGTTTCGAATATTGGGCAAAGGGCCTAAAATAACGAAGGAATGTTTTTGGGGAATCCAAAAGTGTTATTTCTCACATATCCTTTGGACAGGGCTTGCGCGGCATTTGTATTCCTTCTCCCGAGTTGTGTTTGGGAAACGGTGGCAAAGACACCTGAATTAAAAAGAAAAAACACGAAAGAATGAAATGGAGAAGAATAAAGAACGAACGTGCGTGATACTCACCGGGCTGATTTATTGCATTAAACTTCATTTTGTAGCTCAAATGCGATGTAATTGCAGGTAATGCGTCAAATGTCACAGATGCCAGCGGTTTTCTGATTTGTTTGTTAGATCAATATTAAAACTAAGGAAGTGCACTTCAAGTTTCGATCGAATTTAATTATTCATCCTTAAATTTTATGCTTTACACCTACATACCTAAATTGGAGATTTTATTGAACAAAATATTTTAAGGTTTTCTTTTTAAAAGGGAATGGATCAATGAGCGAAAATTTTTCTGTCGTTTTAAACATTCGCAATTAAAAGCCTGCGTTTAATTGATGGACGAACCGTCAAAGTTTAACGAGCTCAGTCCGACCGTCTTCTAAACGGAACTCACACCCACCATGGTTGCCTAATGGTTGCATCTCAAATCACGACCACCGTGACCACTCAGCTGATTAGTCAGACAACATAAAATAACTACGGACTAAACGCTAAATCGACAACAACTCTTACTTTTTACAAAAGCTTCGGAAACAATCGGTATGTGGTTTAAACTAAAAGGGGCGGAGTTTGATCGACAACGTCGCCCATGCCATGGGGCACGCCTTTTCTTAGAAAACTGAATGACGTTTGAAATTTGTATGTGTCACATTAGAATTAGAATTCGACAATATTAAGCGACGGGTAAATCTTTGCCGTCAGCAAATTTTTCGTTAATATATACGTTTCTTTAGCCTGTAGCGTTTTGATATGTGTCGATTGATTAAATAGAAATGTCATTCTGATTAATCAATTACTTTAAGAAAAGACATGCGTTCACACTTCCAAAGCCTACTGGGGTGACGGGACTTTATGACATGTTAACTACAATACAAATGGACGCCTTTCTGCAGAAAGGAACCAACCCGCAAATTGACAAAATCTGAGTTCTTCAGGCTATGAATGTGTTAAGCATTTAAAATTTTACTGCAGAATAGATCGAAGCCCCAAAATAATGGTACTAACATCTATTGGCCGCTGAACCAACCTACATAATAGTGGTAAATAAATAGATCTCCAGAACAGAAGCATATGGTTTGGCTCCTTTCTGCATAATATCACATCAATGCCAGAATATAAGAAAATACTCAGTAGGGACACTTAAACGTCAGTGTTTAAAACTACACAGGGCCTCAAATTGTTTAGGAATTTTAGAATTGTTCAAAACTTTGATCACTGTTTTCTCAGTTTGACCATAACGTGGGTTGGTTCCTTTCTGCAGAAAGTCACCCAAATATTTCGAACGCGTTTTCGCCCCTAATCCACTAACGACGATATGGGCCGTATTCTTAGATTCTTACCTCATGTTTAATTTAATAACGTGTTTATTTCCTATTGCAACGCCCTCCACCACTCTCTTACGCATTACATCGACATAAAGCTATATCGTTTCTTGCTTATTTTAATCAGGACTTGGTTAAACACGACTTTAATCATAATACTATGAGAATTCGGGCCATTGCTATGTTTACCTACGTCAATTTCAAAATTCAGTACGTTTTTCGAACAAAATCGATACGTTAAATTTTATAGTAGGAGTGGCCACACTGGTTATGACAGACTTCCCCATTAAAGTTTGCCTATCTTGCACATTTTATTTAACATGTTCCTGCTTCACTCTACTTCGTATAATTGCTGTCACTACCTTCAACGTTGATCTTTTTTTTTTCCGTTTATCTTACCCTACATATTTCCGTCCTTTTCTTATTTCGTATTTCACTGATGCTTTTCTTTTGTTTTCTTGTCAGTCTTTTGATTTTCAAACAATCCAAAGGAAAATCTCAGTTGCCTTTGTCTTTTTCTTCGTATCTTGTTACTCTATTTGAGTTATGTATTTTTATTAATTAATTGATTTTTTATATTTCACTCGCCTCTGTTGCAGTCTTGCTTTATTTTCAGTTAGTCTTTTTTTAATTTTTATAACTATAGGGACCATGCACTTGCGAAGCCAGCGCCACCAATGACCATATTCTGCATTAGTG
The DNA here is from genome assembly GCA_958336345.1 of Dorcus parallelipipedus. Taxonomy (NCBI): domain Eukaryota; kingdom Metazoa; phylum Arthropoda; class Insecta; order Coleoptera; family Lucanidae; genus Dorcus; species Dorcus parallelipipedus. Next base: position 12,332,259 of record OY284475.1, read on the forward strand.
GTATGAAAATACGAGTTGTTTCAAATTATTAGTGTGGATTTGAACTTGAATATTGTAATGTACCTACAATGTGCTCCTTAAAAGAGAATTATGTAAAAGCGGATTCAAGTAATCTTCCGCAGGTCGACATTATCATGGTAATGGATTATTTTAACACAAATAAAGATTACATTAGCGCAGAAATGAGAGGAGTTAAACTACAAGCACAAATACCCTGTTCAATTTATATTTTATTCTACTGGCAGGCAAGAATATTTTGTATTTTTACATTCCGGAACAATACAGTATTTATAATTAGATTTTTACTTGCCATTATTGAGAAATAAAACAACGTACTATTTAAATGACTTTATCGGGTATCCCCTTTAAGTAGGGTGTGAGAAGTTCGTTGGCTGTCATGGAAATACTTGTAATGTGAAGAACGTAAACATAAGACTTTTGACCAGATGAGCGAGATGCAAAATGAGTTAAAATAGTGAATGAGAAAGATGCGATTACAGGTCCAAAATGCACTCGAAGGTATAGTTTTCGAACGCACCCCTGACCTGAACGGATGCTATGACGTCACAACATGGACGGCTAGGATAGGTTATTTTTATTAATTTTTTAATGGTCTAAAACACGAACAAAAAATTTTTTTCTAGGAAATATTAGTTAAACACATGATAAAGTTTCCAAATTTGATATTAAAAAAATGTCAAATGAGCCCATTGGAATGAGCACTGTATTAAGTTAATTCTGCTTATTATGCTTTGATTAACTTACGGCAAAATGTAGGAATTAGTTCTTTTAAAATCATTTTGCTTTGCATACGTTGAATCCAGGCTACGGTACGGTTTGATATTTTGGAGATCATCATCTAGCTTCAAAAATTTATTTTTACTACAAAAGAAATTGATCAGTAAAACGTAAAAAGTTGGTTCAGGAAACAGGAATGTTTTCAAAGATTTTGGAAAAAATCATAAATGAAGAAGTTACATCTGATATGTACACAAAAATTTAAAAATATCGGAAACAAATTGTTTCCATGGATGACTAGAATTTTGTGGATTGTTCAGAAACCCGAATTAGTCGTCAAAAATAAGATTTTTAAGCACCAAGTATTAGTGGCCTAATTTACACCGACACTGGTCCGGGGACCAAGGACTATATGTGGACCAAATTAGAACCTTAATCTTGGTTCGATCGTTGTAAACTCTACGGACTAAAATGGTCCACTTTTAGTTCGGTACTTCCGTGAGAGAGAACCGAAACCGAACCAAGTTAGTCCACAGTTTGGTTCGTACCAGTGTTGCCAACTATCCTACTCATAAAGTAGCGGATAGTTGTCTTTTAAATAGCTAGAAAGTAACTGAAGAATTACGCACCACATCGAATTTTTCTCCAAATTTATTTTTTAATTATTTTCAAAGTTTCATAGTTAATATTAATGAGTAATTTAGAATATTGTTTTGTTTATGTTAAAAATATAAAATATTTTTGTTAATAAATAAATAATATCACAAATTCTTTGAAAAAGAATTCCTCAAACCAATTGTTTATAAAAGAATTAAATAAACTGTCACAATTTAATTTTTAGAGAGTCATTATTTTATTTCAATTTAAAAAGAAGAAAAAAGATTTTAATTTAAAGAATTTATTAATTATTTAAAAAGAAAAGTTTAATTTATTTGAAATTATTTATACCTAATTAGGGTTGGTTTGAATGCGAGTTTTTCTACACTAATTATATTAAATTAATTTGGAGCGATTTGAATGCGAGTTTGTCGTATCCAAATTATTTTAAAAATTAACCGAGATTCAAATTAAAAGAGAGCCTAACGTTTATTAAGTCAACATAAGCGACCCAAGCAAATGAGATTAAGAGAAAGCCGGACAAAAAAATAAAATAAAGAAAATCTCATATTCTGAATAATAGCGTTTTCGTTTCACCTGCACCGGTTGCACTCAGTGTATTTGCATCTTCTTTTAACCTCATGCAATAACATGAGATATTCTGAGTGCGCACTAGTGCGATCAATCGAAAATGCTATAAGATAATGCATTGTGTCTCATTGTAACGCACAACACAGCAATATTTATAGATAAATGTAATTGAGAAATAGCTAGGTTTCCTCTCTGTAGCAAGTAGAGAGAAACAGTAGCTAAACTACAAGTTAAAATAGCCAGAACTAGCCACAAACTAGTTAAAGTGGCAACACTGGTTCGAACTAATGTCCGTTGTCGCGTTGTAAACACAATCGACGCATTTTGTGGAGACATGTGGTGGAGACTAACGGAAAACTTAAAAAAAAAATTTTAAAACGTATGGCCGCCTTGCATGGGGTGACTTATTAAGTAGCAAACTGGCTGCAATTTATCAATCCTAATGCAACGTTAGGTCAAAAAGTGATTTAAGGGAGTTGCGATTTAATCTTATCAATTTTTAAGGTTAGGATTGCTTCTTTCACTTTTCACGATAACTTATCAATACATATGTGTGTTTGTTATCCTGCACTAGTGCAAACCAGTGTACACTTTTTTCTTAATACCTGTTTGGTATTATTCATTGCAGTTACACTACCTTGTTTGTTATGTTAGTGTAGTGTATTTCGTGTTACACAAACTCAGTGTTGCCAGATGTGGCTACTTGTAGCCAATTGGGCTACCAAAATTTACGATTTGCGGAAAGAAAATGAACTATGGCTCCTGGCTATAAATTTGGGCTACCTGCATTTAATGTAGATACTTTCAATTTCAAATTAAATTGTATAACATAATACATAAAAAAAAACGTTATTTGGCACACATTTTATAGTCTAGGATGGGAGAGGATAATTAAGACACAGGTTAAGATTTGATTGTGTTTTTACTACTCGTTTCAAATATTCTACTTAGGCCTGGTTTATTAAAGACAATTTAATTTTAATTTAAAGTTAAATTACCATAACAATAATTGTCTTCGTAGTAGTTACTAAGGGAACAAACTGAAGTTAGAGTTAACTTGTGATTGATCGTTTTGTGTTTCTCGTTGATAATAATTATTCATAGGAGTGGCAATAGTGGCATGGCTACATTGGGCTACTTTTTCTGAAAATGTTGGCGACTCTGACCAATAAAAATCTGGCAACACTGACAAACTACACCAGCACGGGAGAAAGAGTACCGAGTGCAGATAGGGTAGACATGCGCAATAGATTATTAAACGTCATTTGTGTGATCGATTGCACGTGGATATGTTTTGCTAGATCTCACAAGGAAATGCAAAATGAATTATTCAAAACGTAAAATACTCGTTTACAAACGTTTTTTTTTTCGCCAGATGCGTTTACAACTAAAATAGACTGCCAAGTATGCATTTTAATTCTATTTTGAAATAACATGTAAGATTTTAGGTTATAGTTGATGTTTACAAAGTTCAACGATTATAACACGTGGAAAAATAAACCGCACAAACTACACTCAAGCAGTTTGGTAGCACCAACTTCACCGCTGTACACTTCCTACACTCACGTTACACGAATGCTATCTCGTGTAATATTACCAAACAGACCTAATATGTTGTAAACGTGCGGGAACCAAAATTTGTCAAACCGAACTATCCCTTCCTGTTTATTTCTCGCGGATCGAACTAAATAATTTTGCGGTGTAAACTAGGCCAGTGTCTAAAATTTAGGCCAAATGGCGGAACTTCGCCCCCTATGTCTTTATCTAAATTAAAGAATCAAGAAGTTTCTACAAACACCTTTATTAAAAAAGAATTGAAATGCGTACACCTACAAATACAAAAAACAAAAAAAACTTATCTGCTTATTATACATTTCTAACTAACATTTAATTGTGAGAAAACAAATCAGCCTTTAAAGTGACATCAGTCTTAAATGAGTTACACAAAGCAAGCAACTAAATTAGTGACGAGCCATATTTCGCTACCGGTTATTTAATCGCCGCTATTACCAAATCGCTGATAACGCCAGCTGCACTGTTATTGAAATAACGGCGATTACAAAACCGCAATTTAAAGCGGATCGGAACACTGCTAGTAAATATCGCTTGATCGATTTCTTCACGTTCAACGAAACATCTTACCGCAGTGATTTTTAACTGGATTTTAAGCGTTATTAGTTTTTTTATTTACTTTCAAGTCAAAGCTGGTGACTATTTCTGCCATCCAGCAACAAAGGAACCTATCACACATGCTCGTATTTACTTGTTATTCGTATAGACGTTAAGCTTTCAACCCGCGATCACAATAACGATTTAAAATCGCCGCTATTTCAATATAGCAATCACAGATAGCGGCGTTATTAAAATATAAAAAATCGCTACTTTGCTCATCACTAAACTAAATGCCATCAATTTAATTAACATCCATGGCCTTCTCTTCTTTCTTACTATCGACTGCTTTGGATGGAACTCCGGTCTGCTGGATCGGAATGGCCCGATGACCTGAGTCCTCCACACCCAATTTTGGGGCAGTGATTGAAAGCACCCCATCCGAAGACAAACTAGAAGCTACCTTCTGGATGTCGTGCCCTTTCGGCAACACGTACTTGCGTACGAACTGCCTCGAAATGAATCCGTGCTCGTCCTTCTTTTCTTCGTGCTTACCCTCCACGGTGATGGTATTGTCTCCCGTGACCTTCACGCTGATTTCCTCCGGTGAGAAATGCTGCACGTCCAGGTTTACTTGGAACTTGTCCTTGTCTATTTGGACAGTTGAACCGGTATCTTGTTGGGCTGCAGTGCTCCTCCATGGTCTGTAGTATCCAGCCAGTAATCTCTGGGGTGCATTAAACGGCACCACGAGGTCTTCGGGTTCCAGCCCCAAGCCGAAGTGCTGGTCCAAAATTCGAGATGGTCTGAGTGAACGGAAATCATCGAAAATGTAGGGCAGCAAAGACATTTTGATATTATTGTTTAGAAACACTTGAAAATTCAATCACTCGCGTAAACAACGCTTATCGTTCAGTACCATTCAGTACTCTGAAAGAATATGGCGGAGTTGCTTCTGCCTTCTTGGGTAACGGCTTTTATATGTGAAGAGAGAGTGTTCTAGTACGTTCCAGATTTAAACGGACCAATCACGATCGAATATAGTCGACTGTGGAAATTTCTAGAATTTTCGGTGACGTTCTTGGCTTCTCGTCCTAAGCTAAGAGTGCGTTCAAAAAATTTGAACCTTCCAAATAGCTACTAGTAATTGATCATTTTTTATGTAAAGATTTATCAAAATACATTGCCTTATTTAATTTTCGAGAAATGTTTATTGCAAGAATCGTTTTCTATTTCCCTACTTCCATGGATTTCAAGATAATTCGATCGAATTTATTACTTACGTCGATTAGAATAAAAACGCTTAGAATTTTCATTTTCAAGCACGGTTGAGTTTTCATTTTACACGCAAGAACTTGGCGCATAAGTCTATGGAAATCGGCGATTTCTTAACGTTTTGGACAGGTTTGTGTGTGTAAAATGAAAGCACTGAATAATCAATTTGAATTTATTAAAGCAAAACCGACACTATCAAATGGTTACACACTAATTTCCTTTTCAAATCAATCACCTAAGAAGTTTTGAATAAATAATTTAATGCTGTATTAAAATTTTAAACATTTTACACACGCTTCACGTCTTCAATCTTATCGGTGAGTACACCGGCGATTTAATTCACGCTCATCGAAATTGATTCGGTAAATCAGTTTTAATGTATAAATTTCTTAAACGTTTGTTGTAGTTACGATTAAACGAAATTGTTAAAATCGACGAATATTTTCATGAAAATAAATACACTCATCTGTTGAATGCACGTTGAATGTATTCAATGCGAAACGTCATCATTTTCGTGAAAATTCTAGGCTTTCTATTGGCTAATCATAGCAGAAGGTCGTGGATTGGTCGACTTAAATCTAGAATGGAATGTACTAGAATGACAGTTTGTATATAAAGCCGATACACGAACAACCACCCGGCATAAGTTCTCAGAGTATTCTAGTGATTGATAAGCGAGTAGTGAATTTCCTAACAGCATTTAACAAAATGTCTTTGCTGCCATACATTTTGGACGACTTCATTCCAATCAGACCATCTCGAATTTTGGACCAGCACTTCGGCTTAGGGCTAGACCCTGAAGACCTCGTGGCGCCATTTAATGCACCCCAGAGATTATTAGCTGGATACTACAGACCATGGAGGAGCACTGCAGCTCAACAAGATACGGGGTCAACTGTCCAAATAGACAAGGACAAGTTCCAAGTAAACCTGGACGTGCAGCATTTCTCACCGGAGGAAATCAGCGTGAAAGTCACAGGAGACAATACCATCACTGTGGAGGGTAAGCACGAAGAAAAGAAGGACGAGCACGGATTCATTTCGAGGCAGTTCGTACGCAAGTACGTGTTGCCGAAGGGGCACGACATCCAGAAGGTAGCTTCTAGTTTGTCTTCGGATGGGGTGCTTTCAATCACTGCCCCGAAATTGGCCGTGGAAGACTCAGGTGAACGCGCCATTCCGATCCAGCAGACTGGAGTTCCATCCAAAGCAATGGAGAACAAGAAAGAAGAAAAGGCTGAAAAAGAGAATTGAAGCGTTTAATTTGTAGAGTTCTCGTGTCATATTCTCCTCCTCTAGTTTATGTAACATGTAAGGCTGATTTTTTTTTAATGTAATGTATAAGCCTGATTTTTTTTTTGTTAAGCAACTGTTTTATGGCTGTTGTATTTTTTTTAATTTTAAGTTTAGTTCAATTTGCATTTTGAAGTTGTGTATCACTTGAAGTATTTAGTTTCTTAATAAATTCTCAGTACATATTTAATGTGTTTTTGAGTTTGAATATTTTGGAAGAAACAAAAGCAAAATACAGTGCTGGGTCTAGAATAATTCGAGAAGGGGCACAGTTATAAGATTCTAGAAGGTATCGTTTTCTTCTTTGCACCAATCTTTACTGCCATTTCTGTAATCAAATACAATATCTAGAAACATAAAAAATTTCCTTTTTTAATAAATATATGTTAAAAATAGTGAAAAACACTATTACTTTAAAAAGATTTATTAATGCTTGCAAACGTGCTAGTGTAACGTAATACAAATACAGAATTTTATAAGTTTTTTTTTTTGTAGATACTCAGGTTGTCGAGGATTGTTTTCAGGTTGTCAAACAAGGCTAGATTATTAAGCTTGCGTTTAGTTGATGAACGAACCATCAGAGTTTAACGAGCTCAGTCGCACTGTATTCTAAACGGAATTCTGACCGCCGTGGATGCCTTAAGCTTGCCGCATATTGAACACAGCACAGCCGAGGATTTTGTTACACATTTGAGTAAACATAACACCACACCTTGCACGCAGGAACACATCACACAGGGACAGCAGTGAATTTTTACTCTGTCTCGGCTGTCTCCTTTGTGGAACAAACACAGTTTTCCTCGGCCTCTGCAAGGATATTTTCTTACGCTGAACTCTGCTGCCCTATCAACATATTAAACGAAATTGACAACGACGCCCATGTACCAAACGCAGGGTTAATTAAACTTTTCAACCATATTATTTTTTTTTTCACTGTTTAATTTGCCACAATGTATTCAGCCTCAACATAATAAACAAAAACTTACAGTTGATGGTTGACAATTGTAATTTATTGTCCGTTATAAGCATGTAATGCGTTATCTAATGTTAAGTTAGCAACTCAATGCATTTCTTTTTACCATGTGGTATTTCAAGTGGATTGAGGTAGATGATCATATAATATTTTAAAATTAAAAACTTGGGCGAATGGCATGATTTATACTTAAAACTAGATGTTTTGCTATTAACTGATGTATTTGAAAATTTTAGAGATTTATGTTTGGAAAAGAGTTATGGACTGGATCCTGTTTGGTATTATACAACTCCGGGGTTAGCTTGGGACTATACTTCAGTGGAGTTGGAATTATTAACTGATTATGAAATGTATTTGATTTTTGAAAACGGAATTAGAGGAGGTATTTCACAGTGTAGTAACAGGTATTCGCAAGCAGATGAAAATACTCAGATTATCTATATAGATGCTAATAATCTATATGGAAGGGCTCTATCTCAGAAGTTACCAGAAAAAGACTTTAAATGGTTGACTTGTGATGAAATTAAAAATGTTGACGGTATATTGTTATCAGATAGTGATACGGGTTATGTTTTAGAAGTCGATTTAGCATTTCCTGTAGACTTGGCTATTCATAACAAATTCAATGACCTGCCTTTAGCTCCGGAAAATAGTATTCCTCCGGACGGAAAAGTAGAAAAACTGCTTTGTCATTTCTATGATAAGAAAAATTATGTAATTCATTATAAAACATTAAAAGTTTACAGAAGTTTAGGTGTGAGAATAATAAAGGTTCACAGAGGTATAAAATTTACTCAGTCAAATTTCATAGCACCATATGTAAAATTTAATACTGAACAAAGACAAAAGGCAAAAAATGATTTTGAAAAAGATTTCTGGAAATTAATGGTTAATGCCCCATATGGTAAGTCTATGCAGTCTGTTAGAAACCAACAAAATATTAAATTATATTGTGATGAAGAAAAGTTACAAAAAGCGATAAACAAACCTAATTTTAAACACAGAACTATATTTAGCAAACATCTGGCAGCAGTTCATGATTATAATACCAAAGTATTGTTTAATAAACCAATTTACATTGGGCAAGCTGTATTAGATTTATCAAAATTGTTGATGTATAACTTATGTAACTTTGTAAATTTATGACTGAAAAGTTTCTAAAGATTTACTAATTAATTCATCTCTGCTTCTTCATCTAAACTTATATTTTTACGACTACCTGCTTTATGTTCTACATTATCGAATATTTTTTTATTTAACTTTTTCTCTCTTTTGTTCTCAATTGTTCCGATTTGTTCTGGTTTGTTCCCATTTGTTCTCGTTTTACATGCAATCTTAATTCTAACGGAATTTAGCCCCATATTTAGGGAATTTCTGGAAATACTTTTAGATTTGCAAAAATATGTTTTTGTTAGTTTTTTATTTACGGTCGAATTGAGATATTCAATAGCAAAATTACGATTTCTCGTTTGAGTTTACTTCATTGATATTTTTTGGTATATTTAGTTTTTTATCTTGAGTAAAAGATTTGTAACTATTTTTAAATTGTTGGAGTTTAGATGGTTGTCTTGTTTTTAATGGTTTTAATACTTTGCTACAATTTTGTTCTCCTTCATAACAGGCGTGTTTTTTATTTATTATAAAAAATTTATTCAGATATGTAAATTCTAATTGTAAAAAGTCTAGAACCAATAGCTATAACAAGTCTTCTGGATTCAAGAATGGTTTTAAAAATAACATTTTCTTAGAAAGAATAGAAAATCGATTTGGTTGTTTAAAAAAATGTGTATTATATACATCAAAACATCTTATTAAGTAATTTTTTACTTACTCTACAACTATTACTATCTAATTACTCCTAATAATTACTAAACAGGGAAGAATAGTTTAGTTTTTAGAATAGTCTTCTGGATTCAAGAATGGTTTTAAAAATAACATTTTTTTAGAAAGAATAGAAAATCGATTTGGTTGTTTAAAAAAATGTGTATTATATACATCAAAACATCTTATTAAGTAATTTTTTTACTTACTCTACAACTATTACTATCTAATTACTCCTAATAATTACTAAACAGGGAAGAATAGTTTATGAAAATAATTAATAGGCAAGCTAGAAAGGACAATGATGTATAGTGAATAAATTAAAATGAATAAAATAAATCCTACTTTAATTGTAAAAACAAAGCGAATTAGTATTAAAGTTATTTACTACCCTTCGTTAAAGATGAAGATGTTTGAAATATATATTTTCTTGGCTGTTAAGAATAATTCGGTTTGGATTTGGATTTTAAGCATCACTGGTTTTGTACTATACGTTAGTTTCTTTGCTGTGGACTCTTCTTACTGTTCGCTGGCAAACACGACAACTCAGTCATTGCAGTACAAAGTATTCGAAAAAGGACACTCAAACAATCACTTAACTAACACTTGGGTCGGTTTACAGAAGGCGAATTAAATATTTAATTGCAATCAAATGTTAATGCGCAGTTAGCTCGTGAAGTTGACGATTGGTTCAATTTGATCACATGATCACTTATAGTCAGTGAACCAGCTTTAGTAGTTTGACTTATGTAAGAATTTTCCAAGTTTTATTACTTTATTAAGGTCGGAATGACTTGTGGTAAGTAGCCAATGTACCTGGACAAAGCATTTGAAAGTTTGAAAATGAGAGGATTTATGGCATCTTTACCACAAGGTCTATAAACCATTGTTAAAGTAACACCCCCCAATTTCAAGAAATTTTTAATGAGTTTCTTAAAACTTGTTCACTGACTATAATCCCACCATTGTTTGCAATTAACTTAATGACGCTTCTATAAAACAATTATCTATTAAAATATAACACATAATGGAATAGATTATTTAGGAAAACATTACAACTTGTGTTCGAAAAATCGAAATGCCTGAAAACCACTCTGGATAGTTCCCTGGCAAACCACTAAATAAAAAAAATGCCTTTATCGTAACGTGGACTTTATCTGTCTAGTTGTCTGAGCATATAAGTGAAACTTCTACTAGCAAAAATCTGTCAGTAAAATGTCACTTTTATGACGTTCGGAGAAATCTCTTATTTAGTGTATCAGTTGGTTAGTATTTACATCATACTGGAACAAAGAAACGAGAAAAAATATGAACTCTAGTTAGCGATATCTAAGTTTAAATGTATAAGACTCCAAACGCGCTTTACACATTGATTAGCAGTTATTCAACTATACATATGTTCTAAACAAAGGATCTTAAATACTCAATTATAAAATTAATTAATTAATTTATATAAAATAATATAATTTATAATAATATAATTTATAAAATTAATTAATTATTAATTAATTAATTAATTAAATAAAAAGATTAAGAGTTCCTAACATTTCTATTGTTTAAATAAATATTTTTTTTGTATGTATTATTAGTTGACACAACAAAGCTGTGGAAACTATTTTCAGCCTTATGATCGTTCGATAACTGCAGAAATTATAAATAAGACAAGTATAACAATGGTAATTTGTAGATTTTTATAACATTAAAATGAAACGACTTTCAGGTGGACATAATGGAGGGCGAGTGCATTCTTATTATCGCAGTTGTTTTAACTTTTGGCTTTATCATCTTCTATACAATTTGTAAGAATCATATTTCATATAAAGCTGGCTAAAATTATACCTGCGTTATTTTTTTTGTTTTAGATTTCTTAATGAGAGAAATTCAACAATAAGAAAGAAAACTCTCGGAAAAACTCGAAAAACAAACTCTACAATATATACAAGAAAAAAATTCCCTGATTAAAAGACATGAAAAACAGAAAGAGTCAGAAATTTAAGGGAAAGAGTCAGAGATTCAAACGAAAGAGTCATTAATAGAAAAACTCGGAAAAACTCGAAAAACAAAAAGATAAAAATGAAAAGCAAAAACAGGATAATCACAAACTAGAAATGGAAAGGCTACATTTGAAACAATCTTTGGTAAGATAATACACTACAAAGTAATTGATACATTTTATTAACACCCTATCTGTTTTAAAACTAATTTGCTAATTTCTTGGTAAATATTTTAGGAAAACATATATCGGGAATACTGTACGCTACGAAAAAACTATCTGCAAGAGGAGTGCTCGAATTATTTCAAAAACGTTGTCTTTAAAAATAAAACCAAAAAAGAACAAAGTCCCCGCGAGATGTGGGAAGCTTTTCTACAAGAAGATACGGGAAAAGCGTTCCAGGCGAGAATGGCAGAAGCAAAATGTCATAATGTTGCTGAGATTGCAACTAAAGTGTAAGGGACAATCAGTGAAGAAATGCTTAATTATTTCCACGATGGGATAAGGAAAGTGTACCTAGTGAAATCTGAACTTTCCCATTGTGATTATACTTTCTTGAAAAATGTTTGCTTAGCTCTTCCATTGAGCCCATCCGACACAGTCAGTTTAGATAATAAATCCCAATTTTTATTTTCCCCACAAAGAAAGTCTTAATGTGATAATTTGTACTTATTTTTAACACTTTTTTTTAATAAAAAATTGTAGCAACTGCAATGAGTTGAAAGCCCTTTTACAATTTCCTTGGTCAACATCCCCCATCATTAAAATACTAAGCTTTTGCGTGCCAGTGATCCAGTAATTCAGTAGTAAGATTCAGGGAGCCGCTGTTATTGCTAATATTAATCATAAAAATAGTCTTACTGATATGTTTAACAATATAATTATCTATATTCTTAACGTAAATGTTCTATGCATTTTAACTGAACCCGTTTTATAGCTAAAAATATGTTTAACTTTTAAGTACTTTATTATTTTCAAAATATAAAAGTGTGCAACGGGTTAACAATTTTAGTTACCAAGTCATACCACTCTAAAGAAATATATGGGAACTGACAACAAAAATGTAATCAAGGATCGCTTAACATCAGAAATTAAAACATTACGTGCCTCAGAGAGAGTATGTTCACTAATTCTTGATGACATGGCAGTACGTGAAGCAGTGTTTTATTCCAAAACAGAAGATCATATATTTGGCTTAGAGACTATTCCTCAATCTCATGATGAAATAGGAAATAAACCTGTTATTGCTAATCAACTGCTTTGCTACGTAATTCAGGGAATGTCAACAAAATTTATAATACCAGCAAGTTACCATTTTCATAGACATTTAAACAGCAAAGATTTCTACAAATTAACATTAGACATTTTAAAATTACTGTCCGACTGAGGTTTTATCGTAATAAGAATGGTAGCTGATAACCACAGATCCCATGTAGCTCTTTTCAAGCATTTCGGCAATGGAATGCTTAAAAATGTTGTTTCGCATCCTTACAGTCCAGGACTTGAGCTATTCTTCAGTTTTGACCATTGCCATGCAATAAAAAATGCGAGAAATTTAATGCTGGCTCATGACATGACATCATCCGATGGTATAATTTCAGCTAAATACCTCTTTGATTTGGCTGAAATTCACTTTAATCACACTGTTTTCTCCTCAAGTAACAACAGCTTTGAACTATCTTATTCATCATGGTGGTGCAGGATATTCTCACTTCAAAGACTGCATTGCAACAGTAAAATATATGAAAAACATGTACAAATACTTTCAAATTCACGATGTCAGCAATAAAACTCAATATATCCATCAAAGAGAACCTAACACTGCTCCATACACAGATATTCAAGATGCACGTCTTTCACGGCTGCTTAATGAATTCACCTATTTTATTGCTGACATACAGTTTATATCAAGAGAAGCAGGTATGGCTGGATTAACTAACGAAACAGCAGAAGCTTTAGTTTTCACAGCCAGAAGCACATCTCTCTGCATCCCATATTTGACTCGTGATTTAAATTTTCTTTATGTGTTAACCAGGTGTTTTAGTTCTGATGCTGTCGAATCCATTTTTGCAAATATTCGACTTCGTGGTGGTTCAAATGACTTGACTGATTGTAGAGCAGCTGAATATGCACTCCGGCAAATTTTGATTTGGTTTGATTGAAAATGTAAACACCAGTAACACAATGAGTAAAGTTCATTATGCCAGCACTGCAAAACTTGGAAATATTCAGGAAAATTTAGAAGATAATGAAATTAGCATTACCTTAAGCGAGATAACAATTAAGAAACTGGAGATGATGAGGGAGTTTGAAGGCAGTTATTTAGGTTCTCTTTCGATTGAATCTGCAGCAATTGCATTTTTATATGGATATTTAATCATGAAAGTTGAAGAGTCTGTGGAATGTGATTCATGTTTGTTTACTCTGCATGATGATTCTTGCAAGAAAACCAGTCCTCTCCTTAACTTGATCTATAACCAGGAAGGAGGAAAACTGAATTATCCCTCTGAAAAGTTTGTTGGTTTAATTCATTATGTAATACAAGTTATCATATTACCAAGCTTACCTAAACAAGAACTGGAAATAATTTTAAAAAGAGTAATTGTCTCATATCTCTGTGGTAATCCCATGTTCTCATGTGAACTGCACAACGCCAATATTTGTAACATTATTATATCGAAATTAATACCTCCTCTGTTAACAAATTTTTGTAATCTGCAAACACAAAACATAAGAAAAAAAAGTAATAATATTTACACAAAAAAACGAAAACTTTTAAAATTAAATTAAACTTTACAACTTTACTTACCGCGTCTAATTTTAGCCTGTTAATAACAGCTACGGGTTGATAAGTCCAAAATAAATCATTTCTTGACAATAAACCACTCCATCTTCAGAATGAAAACATATTATACAATAACTCAGCAACTCAACTGCTACGGACACCTGAACAGGCCCTATTGATTTAGTTTCAGCAACAGTTTCAATGTGTCAGATCTGAAGTTGCAAACTAATAATAAATTATTTTCAAATGTACAAAATACACATAACTTGCAATGCTTAAAGGTGTCTTCCACTTAGCATTAAATTTTATGCTTCAATCACATCAAAATTCATAGTCAGAATTGAAGATTTCATCGTTATGCAAACACCCATCACAATAACCATTGCCGAAGCCAGCCAGACCAAAGCTTAATAAACGATCATTGCTGATCGTGTTGATACTGCTGCCATTACACAATTTATTTAAGAGCACTAATAAACTTATGATCATGACTTACTTCAACATCATCCAAAATCAACTTTGAAATCGTGACTTGACAAATAAGACACGTCAAATGATGTTTTACTGTACTGTAGCTCCCTCTAAGCACAGAAAAAAAGTTTTGAACTAAGAATGCAGCTAGCCGGATGAAGCACACTGGGCTTCATTAATCGAGGATGAAAACATTTCTTGAGACTCCTTGCATGGGAATAATATCACTCTTATGACAATCTACGATTGTAGTACAGTACTTGAGCTTCCTGGTATTGAAATACATTACAATATTCAAGTTCCAATGTTCTTCTTCTCCATCTTTCTTCGGTTTTGGCCGAGCCTCTAGGGGCTCATTTACCAGTCACTGAGTGGGGGGGGTAAAAAAAATCTTTTTTGCTTGGCACTATGGAACACCTCCCAGTTTTACTCACTCCCGGATAACCTTCGTAATGTTCTATCACTTTGTGCTAGGCTGCTTATTTTAATTTTCAAGTGTGTGAAACTGGAATAGGAACAGTAGGTTAGGTTAAGACTCTTCTTGCTGCAGGGCCCATTGCAGCAAATACAGAAACGGGCCACGGATCATCACATAATGCAAATAAAGAGAAGAGAAGCATTTTTGGGATTTGGCAAGATTGTATTACTCATATGTTTGTGTTAGTTGCTTCTAGGTAATTATATATAAGTACAATTCTACGTTTAGACAAGTTGGCTAAAATGTATTCTAAATTTAGCGGAGGTTGTAACCCACTTTTTATCAAATTAGTATATAACCTTGTTGATTTGGCTACGGTAAGGGGACATCAAACAAGAGGTGTAAAGGGGAGCCAATGACACCACATGAACAGTTGGGAGAGTTCAAGATTTTAATCCTGTATAGGTGGGAAGCGCAGCGGGAATGGTTAAATCGAAGTCTACATATCAAGCTGATCATTTTGCGGGGGAGGTTGATATCCTTAAGCCACGGGACCGTATACTGACTTCAGGTTTAATGGAATGGAAAAATTTCGCCTTAGTTTTCAAAAAATCATTCCAAGTTTCCTGCCAATTCTATACAGTGTTATGCTTATGTTTGTTTCTTTGTTTATTCTTTGCTAAACGATCAGCCATTTCGTTGCCAAAAATATTTCGATGCCCCGGGATCCAAACAAAATTGATGTTAATATCTTTTACATTCAGTCTGGAGATTCTACTTTTGATTTCAAGCAGAGCTTGGGGGCTTTCTCCTATTATTCCAGTAGCTTTCAGTGAGGTCAGGCAACTTAAAGAATCAGAGAAAATTACCGCCCTCCTTATGTTTTCTTGTTCTATGTACACGATAGCTTCATAAATCGCAATCATCTCTAGGCTGTATACCGATAGGTCAGGGTTGAGCCGCTTGCTAATTTTGTGTTCCTGGTCAATATATATCACTATTCCTGCTTCACGTCTGTTGGAAGTTTTCGAGGCATCAGTGAAGATGAAAGAATATCCAGGCCATCTATCCTTAGCCAAATCTTGGAAGGCAAATTGTGTGAGGGATGGAGGTAGCGTGTCAAGTTTGGCTTGACGGGCCCAGACTATGTCAATTGGCATTGATGATATCTGACACCAATAAAATCATTCAAAAAACATGGGAGAGTGTCCAATCCTTCGACTTTTAGGGACTCGTCAGAAAGTTCGTTATAACATTGCAATAGAAGCAATGGTCTTTGATACTTCCATATGTTGGTCCTGGGGTTTATTATGAGGTCGCTCATTTCCCTCATTTTTAATGCTACACCGTTGCCTTGAAATTGAAAGGATTTAAAAATCATCTTGGAAGCTAGCCACTTATTACGAAGAATTATCGGGAATTCTCCTGATTCCACTAGAAGGGCCATGGTAGGGGTAGATTTAAGTGCCCCCAAACACAGCCTGAGAGCTCTATATTGAAGCCTTTCGAGTCTTAACTGAACGGTCAGAGGACGTGGAAGAATTAATTAATGGGGCAGAAAATTCTAAATGTATCCTGATTAAGGCTTTGTAAACCATCAGCAAGGTTTGGGTATCAGCACCCCAGCTAAAATGGCTAATGAATTTCAATATCTGTAAGCCAGAGGAGCATTTGCTAATGACGCTATTAATTTCAGGTTTGAACTTCAGCTTTTGATCCAAACAAATTCCCAAAAATTTTGCGTGATTCTTGTAGGGGATAGGGGTGTTACGTATAAGTACCCTGCTGACATCCTCCGGGATGTGTCTTCTTGTAAAGATAACGCTCTGACTTTTGCCAGTGGAGATTTCTAAGTCATTACTTACACACCATTCATTCAAATTTCTTAGTGACTCATTCAGCATTTCCACTGCATATTCCAAGGAATTTGAAGCTCTGTAAACGACAATGTCATCTGCATATTGTATGATTTTTGCAAATGGATATGTAATATCCTCGATTGGTTTGACGTACATTGCATATAGGAGGGGGCTCAAGGAGGACCCTTGCGGAAGTCCCTTTGTTGATTTTCGGGGGCCATCTCCATCGTGTTTGATATAAAGTGGTCTATCCGATATGATGTTAAAAATAAGCCGACAAAGATTTTTTGGGACTCCAATTACGCGAAGTCTTTCCAAGAGGATCATCCAATTAACATTATCATATGCGGATTTTATGTCCAAGAAGCAGCTAACCATGTATTTATTTTCGCAGAATGACTTGTAAATGTCGCTTAACAGATGAGTTACACAATATCTGCAATCGTATCCTTTTCTAAAGCCTGGTTTCTTGGGAGTAATTGCTTCTTTTCTACCCACCACTCCAATTTTGTTTTAATCAAAAGTTTCAGTGATTTTAGGAGACAAGACGTCAATGCAATTAGGCGATAAGATGAAGGTGTATTTATGGGTTTATTAGGTTTCAAGATAGGTTTAATATACGTTTCCTTCCAAGCGTTTGGACTAGGGGTTCCATCCAAAAAGGTGTTACATATGAAGATGAATAGGCCTTTAGCGTTATAAGGGAGTCTGCTTATCATGTAGAAATGTAAATTATCAGGGCCTGGGCTAGTATTTTTAAACTTGTTGCAAATCGTCAAAAATTCCTGTAAAGAGGGACCTTCAGGTGTAAGATTGGCTAAAAACTCATCTTTCCAGTTATTATCTAAGGACCTTTGGATTTGGGGGACAAAGGATCCTCTAAAGCGGTTGATTTTCTTCCAAATGTTAGTAATGGAAGACTCTCTATTGAGGGAATTGCAGCATATTTTGAAACTTACTTTCTTTTTCACTTTAAGCAATTTTTTACATATAGCAATTTGTCTTCTATGTAATGCTCCACAAGGTGAGTTCTTTTGGCAATATTTATAGCTTCTTTCCATTTCCTTACAGCCTCTGTGCAATCTTTGTCCCACCATGGAGGAGACGAACGAATTGGGTTTTGTCTTTCAACAAGAAAGGCCGAACTGGCGCGCTGCATCATCATCTGTAATAATTCCGGGTAATTATCAGTATATTGGAGTTTGGAAACAGCCCCTTTAATCTAATTTATGTACGCGTTCCAGTTGCCATTCTTTATATCGAAGTATCTCCTCGGAATCCGTTGGTTGTGTCCATCTCCCGGCAGAGTCATCACAATCGGGAAGTGGTCGCTTCCGTGGGTGTCTCCCAGGATTTTCCATTGTACGTTCGTGTGGGTGGGAGTCGGGCATACACTTAGGTCTAACACATTTCCGCTGGCACCAGTAGTACTGAATCTTGTAGGGGATCTGTCATTCAACAAATAGAGCCCCTTTCTCTCTATCAGCTCAAAAATGGAAGTGCCCGTTCAGTTTGTCTGTGAACATCCCCATGAAGCATGCAACGCATTGAAATCCCCACAAACTAATAAAGGATCATTGAACATGTTGAATGTGTCAAACAGTTCCTGGTAATTCAAGGTACAATTCGGTGCCATATATGTATACTGAAAGAATTGTGCAAAGTTTAGTTTTAACGGCAGTAATTTGATATTTTTCATTGTTGGAATTAACGTTAATTGTATCAAAAGGCATATTCTTCTTCACTAGGACTGCCGCGCCCCCTTTTCCATCAGGTCTATCGGCCCGAACTATGTTATAACAGCTGATATTGCAAAGCGTGGTGGGTTTGAGCCAGGTTTCACTGAGGCAGGCAATATCAATTTGTTGTTCCTTCAGGAGTCGGATTAGATCACTTTTGTTACTATGTATAGACCTAATGTTCCACTGTAGAATCTTTAAATCCATTATGAAAGGTATTATTGATACTGGTAGTTTTTGCCTTACTATTAGAGGTTACTGATTCAAACAGGTGAGCAGCTGCGTCGAGCAGCTTTATAATGGGTTCGCATAAATGATTATTCTTAAGGTTCAGCTGGAGCTAACATTTAATGTTATTTAATTGGGAAATTAAGCTCGAAACATCAGGGAGATCACCTGGTGGACGGTCTCTATCAGGATCCCTGTCCAAAAAAGATGGACAGGGGTTTGAGTTTTGATAACTGTGGTTCCCACTGGGGAACATGAGGTTTTGTCTGTGTAATTCTACGGCGTTAGAGGCAGCGGCCTGTTTCCTCTTTTTTAATTTAGGGGAAAGGGTATCCGCATACGTATGTTCAAAATTGTTCCTATTGGAGGAAACTGTTGGGATTTCAGTTCCGTTGTGTTGATTTAAAGGAGGGAAGTCCTGTGGCCTGTTAAACACGTTCAGAGGTTTGTGGCTTTTCAATCTTTTGCCTCGGTGAATGAGATATTGTGGAAGGCCATTACTTCCTTGATTTCTTTCTGCATTTTATACTCAGGGCAACTTCTGTTCAAGGCGTGATGGCTCCCTTTGCAGTTCGCACATTTGATCTCTGGGTTGGAACAATCCTCTTTGATGTGGTCTTCGCCGCAATTTACACAGCGGACCTTCGATTTGCATATTTTAGTCGTGTGGCCATAGTGTAGGCATTTGTAACATTGAGTGACTGGTAATTTATATGTTTCAACTTCTGCAGGGGCATAGAATAGCCAAACTTTTTTGGGGAGAGCTGTTCCTTCAAAAGTGAGGACCACTGATTGGGTGGGCGTGTACGAGGTTTGACCTTCGGAATATGTGATCCTTCTGTTAAGTCTCCTGGCCTTTAAAACTTTAGTGGGTGAATTTATGTTTGCAAGAATTGAATCAATTGAGAAAGACTTGTGCACATTTCTAATTATCCCTTGGCAGGATATTAAATGAGAAGGGATGAATGCGTTTATGTTTCTTGATTTTAATTCAGCAATTCAGATACAAAGTTATTCGCAGCCTTGCTACAGCTGAATGTAACAGCTACCCTATTGCGACCCTTGCTGGCAACCTCTTTTACCCCGGCGATGTTACCTATAAATTTAAACATAAATAACAACATAAACTACTGCGCATGACGGGTAAATATTTCCGCACTCATATACCGCGGCGATTTGCGTGCACTCTCAAGCTCTCAATGTTACCCAAACAATTTATGAACGCGGGAGAATTTTGTCCAGTACACCCTCAACTCGATTTTATGAACCGTTTAGCGTAACTCTTTCCCTCACCCAAGTATTTTAGGAACGTACTCCAGGTATCCTTGGGGCTGGCAACCTGGTACACAAAAAGTTCCTGCTTGGAACTACGCTGAAAGTACCCAAAATCATACAGCGTTTTCGATTCACATACACCGGTTGCACTCAGTCTATTTGTATCTTCTTTTAACCTCATGTAACAACACGAGATGAAAATACTCTGAGTGCGCACCAGTGCATTCAATCGAAAACGCCAATAGAGAAACCCAAAATGGCCAAAAGTCGAAAGTCCGAAAAACAGTGAGATCTGTCAACATAATACTGCATACTGCAATCTGTAATAAAAGAAATAATGGAGAATTTGGTATAAAATATCTGCATTATAGGAGGGTGGGATATTTAATTACAATTTTATTTTTAGACTGGAGATGCAAATGAGGCAATTCAGGCAAACAATTTCGAGTTAATAAATAACAGAGAGGATTCTGTGTCTGCCCCTTTGCGTGAGGCAATGAATACCAACAGGTATGCATTTGCACAAAAGCTGCTCTAAGTTGTTCCGAGCGGCTCATTTGTACAAATGGAAAGCGCCCAATGAAAGCGATATACTTTACAGCCATTAAACTGCTGAAAGAGAACTGTTATTTGCAATTGTGATTGTTTTTAAATGACTTGGTTATCAAAATTGCTAAAACTATTTTGTGTTTCCAAATAATGCTAATGATAAACTTTCTTATTAATAATAATAATGTATATTATAGTTTGAATTTTTTGGATGTTGCGTCGGAGTACTCTGGTGTGGATGAGAATGCCACAGTTTATCGTCGTCGTGGTCCATTAAAACGCCGATCAAATGAAGAGGAAAGTGAACCTCTACTAGTGAAGCTAATGAAACCCGATTTTGATATCACATCCATAACAGAAAATAAGTGTGAAGAACTTTTACGTCGTTATGTGAAAAATGGACGTATAAATATCGCACAATTATTAATAGAAAAAGGTGTTGACATCAATGCCAGAGATGCAGATGGTATGACAGCACTACATCTTGCTGTTTTATACCACCAGTATGATGCTGCATGCATGCTTCTTTATTACGGTGCATCAGTCGAGATAAAGTCCAAGGAGAAAGAAACTCCATTTATGTTGGCCTTGAAAAATCAGTCTTACTACAAATTTGCAGAACTATTGTTTGATTATATAATCAACTTTGGAACTACAAATTTGAGCAGGAAAAGCATTCTATATTTTGCTCTAAGGCTACAGAATCCATTGACCCAAGAAATCATTGCACGATGTAATGTTGAAAGTATTGTTGCCTGTTTGAATCCATCACCACGCACCTACTTGTTGGAGACCCACGAAAATTCTTACGTATTTAAATATTTATTTACACGTATAAACCATGCCAAACTCGTGCGAAAATATGTAACTGCTCTGGATGATTTAATGAGCGCAGATAATATAAGTGAAGTAGATTTCCTGGAATGTTTCTATTTGATTTTAAGCTCAGATTATGCTCAGAAATTCGTTGAGAAATGCACATTACTTCCTCTTATTGAAAAACTGAGCATGTATAAAACGAATCTAAGCGACAGGATGGGCTGTTTATATTCACTACTTTCTTTAGGTATAGATATAACTTTTATAGAATTTGTTTATATTTACAATCATTTCGGGTTCAATGAGGAATTGGAAGCAATCTTCGAAACACGTCCAACTATAAAAATGCAACCACATCTCAGAAATCCCAGGGATGCTGTTAGTATAGTAAATATATTTTTGTATTCTTCTTATGGTGATATGCGTGATGCACACAATATTTTAGTAGATAGTAATGACAAAGATTACTTGAAATTTTTCGCTCACGTGTATCATTTTAAAGAAAAATATTACCGCATAGGAACTACTCAAAGAGTAAATGAGGACAGTGTTCCTAGTTTAAGAGAAGTCTCTAGGGATGCAATTAGAAAAGCTATAATTTCCAGTAAACTTACACAAGGTTGCATGTACAAAGTCTATGCTGCTATTAAAACTTTACCAGTACCAAAGATAATCCAGGATATATTACACCTAAAACGTCCTTTGTATATGTGATTTATTTATAGAATAAAAAATATATTTACCTACAGATGTTTGCTTTTTTTTTCAATTAATTTTAATAATGATTTTAACCAGTAATTACACCAGTAATTTTGTTATTGTAAGGCCCAGTTTTTCAATTGATTGGTAAAGTGATTGTTACTTGCCAATGGGATAAATTTAACCTCTTTGACTAAACAACCAAAATTGTATGTTAACCGTAAGTTGGTCACTGTATAATATAGGTTACTGAACAGGATTTTTGGAAAGTCGAAATCTGTGAATAAATTCCATATCGTTCCAGTAATTCAGGTGATCTGGCCGTTGACAAATTATATGTACTCTACTATTCAGGCCCATAGCGTTTGCTAAATCATATATATCATCGTCCGAATCAGACTCGTCAGAAAATATATTTACATTTCCCACGTTATTCATTTTAAATTTTTAAATCAAACACAAAGAACTAGAATTGTACAGTCGCTTGCGCACATTTATAGATCCCCTCTACTTGTTACCGCTAACAAGCAAATTTACCGACTGTTAGTTTACAGCTGAAATCAATAAAAACTGGAAATGTCAAAAAAAATTCGCACATTTTATTTTCATATATTTTATATATACACACCCCACAAAAATTATCGCACCACCCTAAAAAATCGGTGTTTTTCCAAAATGAATATGCATGAAGGCAACATACTTGATCTATATTATGTAGAAATAGATTTTATTTACTTATCTGCAAGCACGAACATCGATAAGATTTTTTTGGCAACTTTTCTTTTAATGCAAGAAAAAGGTGCTTATACCCATTTGTTTTAGTTTATTTTTAATCGCGTTTGTTATTGGATGTTTCACTTGTTCAATATAAATTTCACATAATGAATGTTCCTCAACGTGTTAGCTACCATCTGACCCACGAGGAAGCTGTCCGCGCATTTGCTTTGCTACAGGATGGTTGTAGCCAGCGTTATGTAGTGAGATTCCTCGGTGTTAACCATTCTACCATTGTTAGGCTGGCACAAAAACACTAAGAAACTGGCAGTGTTAACAGAAGGCTAGGACAAGGCCGTGGAAGGGTGACATCGGTCCGAGATGATCGCTTTCTGCGTCTAACAGCGCGCCGCACTAGGCATTGCACTGCTCGATTTCTTCAAAGGGAGATGTTAGCTGACAGAGATGTGGAAATTTCGCTGCAAACGGTAAGAAACCGTCTTCGTGAAGACAATATTCGGGCTTGTGTCCCTACAAGAGCACCACTACTCACCAGACGACATCGGATAGCTCGTTTATCTTTTGCTAGGGAACATTTTAATTGAGATATTGGAGATTGGCAGAATGTGATGTTTTCTGACGAATCAAGATTCTGTCTTTATGCAAATGACAGACGCATGCCGGTGTATAGAAGACCTGGGGAACGATATCTTCAATGTAACTCTGTTCCCAAAGTGAATTTTGGTGGAGGTTCTGTAATGGTTTGGGGTGCAGTCTCTTTGGAAGGTCGTACAGAATTAGTGCCTTTGCATGGGGCTCGTATGACGGCTGTGCTTTACATTACTGACATTCTAGAGCCACATGTTATACCGTACGGCCCATTTATTGGTCCAGATTTTGTGTATATGCACGATAACGCTCGACCGCACATAGCTCCGGTAGTTCAAGAATACCTTAGAGAAACTGAAACACCTGTTATGGAGTGGCCAGCTCGAAGCCCTGATTTGAATTCAATAGAGCATGTATGGGCCACCCTTCAACAGCGTGTTTCAGGGCGCAGAATGATTTTTAGAACTCTCCAACAGTTGGAAGCAGTTCTTGTGGAAGAATGGCATAACATACCACAACAATACATTGTAAACCTTTACGAAAGCATGCCGCGTAGAATGGAAGCTGTCATTCAAGCCTGGGGTGGAACAACCCGTTGTTAGTTTAGTTACAGTGCATAATCAATTTATTACATTGTTTTAAATCCGTTCAAGAATGTCAAATCGTTATTCTTTTTTTTATTAAACTTGCTCTTTCAGATTATCTTACACCCTTTTATCACTACATAACACAACATAACGCTACGTAGCTATGTTTACCACAATTCTAGGTGGTGCGATAATTTTTGTGGGGTGTGTATTTCATAATATATTCATAGTGTGAAAATGACTTTATTAGAAATAGGTTAGAATTGTTTGACGCTACTTCAGTTTCTAAATAAATAGGTTAGATTTTCTTAAAGGGTATGTATTGTCAAGTCCCTGTTGTCGAGTAGACAATTAATTGACAAATGCAACCAAATTTACAATTGGAAAAATTTCATTTCTCGTTTTTTTTAATTCAGCTGTACCTCCTTGTAAAAAAGAATTTATGTCATTGTTAAAGAGCGATTTACACTAACAAGTTTTTCTTTTGAAGTGACCATAGAAAGTGACGTTAAAAGTACACCTACATGTATAAGTTTTTCTTGTAAATTCTCTTACTTGTGCAAAACTGCCAACTTCGAAACGAATGTAAATATAAACATGATAAGAATCAAATAAGAATATAACCTTTGAAAGTGGAAGGGACAGGACAGTCTTGCACTGCCGCATTTTATTTCACAAGCAATAAATATATAAACTTCTAATTGTCGGAATTAAAGATTATAACGCATCACACGTTGTAAAGTTAAGTTGGTATATCGTGAAATCGGTAAATTGCGCTTGTGCAAACCGTCAACTTTTACAGAAACTTGTAGAAAAATAGCGCTTGTTCCAGTTTTTCTGTAAAAGTTTTCTTGTACAAGTAAACTTTTAAGCAATTAGTTGTTTCTTTCTAATGCATGCAAATATTAGAGAGAGGAAACTTTTAATGTCACTTGCAAAGAAAAACTTGTTCGTGTAAATCGCCCTTAACACCACCAGTAGATTGATAAACCCATTTTCTGTGCTAACAATCGGATAACGCCAGATAACGCTAACAGTCACTTTACCAGTCGATTGAAAAACCGGGCCTAAGTGAAGCCAATGGTGAAGCAAAATAACTAAAAAGTTAAGAATAACAGGAGTAATCCCAACGGTAGTTTCTTGTCTAAACTGGTCACTAAATATGGCCGCGGTATAAATCCCACGCACCTTAAGGTTGGGTTGCAGAAAACATTTAAGCCAGGATTAAATTTAAGCCTAAGTTAGATTGTGACACACATTATGCTGTACGCGATAACGTGGGTCACATTCTAAGTTAGGCTTAAATTTAATCCTGGCTTAAATGTTTTGTGCAACCCAGCCTAAGTGCACCTCCCGCACGCAAAGTTCACTCTTAAAACCTTGTGATACAAGGGTCACAGTACTGTCAAATTGTAGCATTTAAGCTGCCCACGACTATACACAAGCGTTTTACAAAATTCTGTAATTTCCAGAAACCTGTTGGTTTGACGAACTGTTGTTCGTCAAATGACAAGTATTTTATCTTTCCTATCGTCCATGTTTGTGTGCTGTCTGCTGTCACGAACAACAATTTTCATTTATTGTGAAAGACAAGGAAGTAATAACGTGTGACATGTAACATAACCTCAAAGAAATTAATTAAGGTTATTACCGTCGTTATATTCTTTTTTTGATGTGATGAAAAAACTGCGAACACTTACAAACGAAATCAATAAAAACGGAAAATGTCAAAAAATTGGCACTTTTTTTCAATATTTTCATAGTGTGAAAATGACTATTAGAAATAGGTTACAATTATTTAGTGCTTTGTCAGTTTTATAAATAAATACAGATCATTTTTTACTTTTTACCATAATATGCCGATCAATCGATAAATCAAACAACTTTTATGCGGCTATCTTCTTCTAACTTTTGCGAAACAGGCTTGCGGCTTTTGTCACGTCACGTCATTTCGTCGTATATTTTCTTAATTTAGATTTATACGATCAGCATATATGTAGCAAAAAAGTGATCCCTAGGTTACATTTTTTTTTTTTGAAAGGTATGTATTGTCAAGTAGACAATTAATTGATAAATGTAATCAAATTTACAATTGGAAAGATTTCATTTCCTGTTTTTTTTTTAATTTCAGATGGAGTGCGTTCAGAAATTTTACCTCCTATAGCGACTTGGGCGTGTAACCGCGTCTCTCTCATTCACGTTTACATTATTCCCATGACAAGGGGCGCACTTTAAGCCAGTGGCGTAGATAGGGGGGAGGGGGCGGGCGAGCCCCCCCCCTCCCGAAATTGTTCTAAAATATTATGTTCCGCCTAATTCATACTAAAGAAATTTTCGTATGACGTTTTTTATTCGCTGCTTTACATTTCATAAATAAAATGTTAAGTAGTCCGTACTTGTTAGACTTTTTTTGTTCGCCCCCCCCCCTCCCCCGAAACAAGTTTCTGTCTACGCCACTGCTCTAAGCGTCCTACTTGCAAGTGGGATGTGAAAAGTGCGCCGGTTGTCATGGAAATAATGTAAACACAAGACGTTTTAAAACGGACGAGCGAGACGCAAAATATGTTAGAAATCGTGAGTGAGAAAGACGTGATTACACGCCCAAGATGCTCTCTGAGGTAAAGATTCACACCTGTACATGCTTGAAACTTTTTTGCAGTTGCATACGAATTAAGGTGCGTTTTGTGTCACGCGTTATGCGTTAGCGTTATTGTGATTGGTTGATTCAAATGGGACTTCAAAGCCGCGCGTAAGGCTGGCGATGACGCTGGGTATTGAATTTTGTTCTATTTTTTGCGGTAAAAACGAGCGTTGTGTACTACATAACCTCGATTTTTGACTTGCAAGATAAAAATATTGTATCCAGTGTTAATGAAAATAGCTAATACATACGAATTAACGGAGTATTTCACATGTAGGAAAGAAATTGATAATGCCAAAATGGATAAATGTCTACAAAATAAAGACATAAGATTTATTATAAGCGGTAGGTTTGACACTTTGCGTTAACGCAACAATACCAGCGACGAAATCACTGCGTTTAACGCTAACGCGTATCGCCTGACACAAAACATAGCTTTACACCTCCAAAGCGGTTAAATATATTCAATTTTTAAAATTAATGCAATTTCAATGTTAAATGTGTGATTTCAGATCTGTTTTCCCCTCTAATTTTCCCCAAGACTTACTCGACACGCGATGTAGACTCTAAATACGCATATAGGACCAATGACGTAATAGAAATATGTGCATGAACGAAAACTTATGTGATCTTTATACTTTAATAACCTTGGCCACAGAATAATAAACGACCAGAAGATTAACTAAGGCGTGGTTTTGTCTGAAATTTTTTACTGCGCTTGCGTTAGTTGGTCCACAGATTTCAAAATTACGGTCAGGGTACGTTCACAATCACAATTTTTAAGAAGTCTTAAATAGAAATTTTAGTTATATAATATATCTATTCGCATTCCTGGACTTTTTTAACGACCGCTGCAGAAGTAATGCAAACGTTATTATGGATAAAAACTGTTTATAACACCAGAAGAAACGAACGCGTAAACTTGGCGTCTTGGCAGTTGCACGTGAATAAAGCATTAGGGCCCCCACAGACTTCGTTCAAATTCGCGCGAATTGGAACGCGCGGACATATCCGAACGTGCTAAACACCTAGTGTGTGGAGAAAAAGACGGTACGATTTTATCGATCTCTTATACGATTTTGTTTCGCGCGTTTGGTCCGCACGGTCCAATTCGTGCGAATTGAACGAAGTCTGTGGGGGCCCTTACGCCATGCACGAAAACAGTGCCATCTTGTGTCTCTACGATGAACTAGGCTTAGTTTTGAATGTAGTTTTCTTTTCGATTAATTGTTATAATAATTGAGAATATAATGGAAATTCTGTCCATTTATATTGTAAATAACAAATAATTTTCTTTATGATTTAATAAATTCAAACTTACTCGAACAGCACAATGTTGTGAAACATACGAAAACCGATGGTTAATTTTTCTTCCAAGTTGTCATTTTTGAATTCGCGCGGACCAGTCACCACTCTCCCACCACAATTCAAAGCTAAACAGCGGACACAAACATCAAAGGTGCCGACAGCCAGTTGTACTTCTGGTCGCTTATTATTCTGTGCCTTGGCTTTGGCTATTCTATTTATCTAAGAGATAAATTGAGAAAAACTCTGGCTTAGCACATCTCTGCGTTCAACGCCGCTTAGCGGGGTGACTTGTGAATTAATGTTATAAAAACATTGAGCCTCATCGCATGAGAAGTGTTCTATTTGTGATTATGGCTTCGTATAAATTGTAATCTGTAATGTGTTCCGCACCGCAGGGTAAAAGTCGCAAAAAACTGTGTATCCTTCCTTTTGAACACAAAGAATGGCGGAGAAGTGATGTGGTGCAGCGGCATCTAGCGGAGACCGAAGACGCGAGTAATTTAGCTGTGATCTCACCACATTAGCTTTGTTCCTACACAGTTCTAAATCAGTTCGGAACTGTACTGCTCATGCGCTCTTGCGAAATACACAGCATTTTCAGTAAGAGCGCATGACCTGTAGCAAGAGCGCATGAGCAGTACAGTTCCGAACTGATTTAGAACTGTGTAGGAACAAAGCTAATAGCTACACATTTTACAATATAAAATGGCCGAAAGTCAAAAAAGCAGTAGGACCTGTCAATATAAGTCTGTAACCAAAAATAAAGGATTCTGTGTAACGATTTCGTGAAATGTAGTAGATCTTAAGAATAATAATGGAGAATTTTGTATAAAATATCTGCTTTATAGGAGAGTGAGATATTCAATTACAATTATATTTTTAGATTGGAGACGCAGAGGAAGCAATTCAAACAAACAATTCCGAGTTAATAAATAACAGAGAGGATTCTGTGTCTGCACCTTTGCATGAGGCAATGAACACCAACAGGTATGTATTTGCACATGAGTTGCTCAGAGCTACCCCAGAGCTGTTCCGAGCAGCTCATTTGTACAAATTGAAAGCGCCCAATGAAAGTGATATATTTGTGTTTCCAAATAATGCTAATAGGTAATACTATTTCTTATTAATAATAATAATGTATGTTATAGTTTGAATTTTTTGGATGTTGTGTCGCGGGACTCTGGTGTGGATGAGAATGCTACAGTTTATCGTCGTCGTGGTCCATTAAAATGCAGATCAAATGAAGAGAAAAGTGAACATCTAGTGGTGAAGCTAATGAAACCCGATTTTGATATCACCTCCTTAACAGAAAAGAAGTGTGAAGCACTTTTACGTCGTTATGTGAAAAATGGGCGTATAAATATCGCACAATTATTAATAGAAAAAGGTGTTGACATCAATGCCAGAGATGCAAATGGTTTGACAGCATTGCACTTTGCTGTTTTATACGACCGATATGATGCTGCATGCATGCTTCTTTATTATGGTGTATCAACTGAGATAAAGTCCATTTATAAAGAAACTCCATTTTTGTTGGCTTTGAGAAATAACTCCTACCGCAGATATGCAGAACTCCTCTTTGATTATGTAATCGACTTAAAATCTATAAACTATAGAGGGGAAAATATTTTATATTTAGCTCTGCTGCTAGAGAGTCCATTGATTGAAAAAATCTTTCCACATTATGATGTTGAAAGTATTGTTACCTGTTTGAAACTAGCAACACGCAAACACTACGTGATGTGCAAAGAAACATCTTATGTATTTAAATATTTATTTCCACGTGTGAACCATGCTAAACTCGTGCGAAAACATGTAACTATTCTGGATGATTTATTGGAAGTGTTTTGTCCTTATGAAGAAGACTTCCTGGAATGTTTCTATTTAGTGTTAAGCTCGGATTACGCTCGAGAATTCGTTGAGAAATGCACATTACTTTCTCTTATTCAGAAATTTTTCGTGCATAGAACTAATCAAAGCAACAGGATGAGCTGTTTATATTCACTACTTTCTTTAGGTGTAGATATTACCATTGAAGCATTTTCTTATATTTACAAGCATTTCGGATTCAATGAGGAATTGGAAGCAATCTTCGAAACACGTCCAAATATAGCACTGCATCGATATTACTACACAAATGTCAGGAATGCTCTTAGTGTGGCTTATATTATATTTTATTCTTATTGTGGTGATGGTTATGTTCCACTCAGACCAATAATCGATCTTGATGACAAAAATATGTTAAAAGATTACTTGAAATTTTACACTTACACGTATCATGTTAAAGAAAATTATTACGGCATAGAATCTATCGAGAAAGTAAATCAGAACAATGTTCCTAGTTTAAGGGAAGTCTCTAGAGATGCAGTTAGAAAATCTATAATTTCCAGTGAACTTACACAAGGTTGCATGTACAAAGTCTATGATGCTATTAAAACTTTACCAGTGCCGAAGATAATTCAGGATATATTACACCTAAAGCAACCTTTGTATGTGTGATTTATTTTATAAAATAAATAATATATTAACAGATACGTTATGCAGCTTTCATTTTTAACCAATTTATTAATTTTATTAGAAGGTAAACGAAAGTAACGCATGAACCAAAGTGGCTGGAAAAGGCATTAATAGGTGGCTTTTCTCTTTGGTAGGTAAATTCTAATTAATAACAGATGTCGCTGTCACAACTATGGTTGTCTATATGGTGATATGGTTGCAACGACGCAAGAATAAATAGGAAGGAGCCATATTATAAGTCGTATTCTTTTGAAAATGTAACTTACATTTACTTACTTAAAATGGAGCTTACTTACATTACTCTTGCTGCGCCACTGATCGTCGAAAAATTCCAAAAGTAACCTAAAAGCCATTCACTTTTCAACTTAAGTCTGTGGTAATCAGTATACCGCTTGCATGTACCACTGATGACAGTTTCTAAATAAACACATAAATTCGTTCTAAACTCGGGTACAAACGCAACAAATGCGACAGTTATTTTACGACAACGGATGCCAACAAACTGCCATATTGCTAAAACTGACCTACAGTAAAGTGGTAACTTCCGTGTTTACTGTTTACCCAAGCAACCGTTGCTATTTGGAACAGTTTTGACCTCAGGGCTTATGCTGTCAATTATAGGTGATTTGACTAGGTGCAATTTAAGTTGAAACAGTGTTTTGCCAACATACGGAATAATTACCCAAAAAGTAGATATTTTGAGACTTGACGGGTAATCGTTCGGATATTTTATATTTGGAGTATTTGTTTCATACTCAAAATATGTTTCCCTTTTGTCCTATAGTACCTACTCACTGACGCTAATTTTAATAATTTTTATTCACATAACCTATAATCTTGTCGCTGTTCGGGTTACGTCAAATGAACCAACTAAACATATATCCACAGATTTATCAAGTAGCAGATTTCATGTAGAGAAAGAGGAATTGATATTAACTTAAGAGTGAGATGGTATATACATCCGTTTGAAAAGCATTGTTCATTCTAAGTCACGTGATCTAGGCTTTGAGTGGCATCCATGTCGCGTACATGAGCTAAAATTACTCACAGCTATTCGCTATTTCACTCACATGCTGATATCAATTGAGAATACAGTAAACATAAGGCACTGTGCATCTACCCCTTACCAAATCATTGCATATATCCAACGAGGTAAAAGAGAGAGGAGGGAATCTAGTTCAACAACCTCACGCGACGGAAATATATCATATAAGTGATTTAATTAGGTGGGGGGGAAGGCACTAGTGGACAATGGCGGCTTATGCATATAAATAGCTTTCATGCAAAAATGCCTTAACTGAATGTTATTCTGCTTACCGATTAACTTACCGATGAAAAGTGATTCCTATTTTGCGGGCGTTATGTAACGTAAACAACAAACGCTTATAACTGACCAACACAAGGTGGTTTATAAAATGACTCTTCCGTCGCGTATTTCACCTATCTTCCACACTCCCACTGCATTACCACAGCATAATCAGCATGGAAACTGTTTGTCGGCACCTTTGATCTGGCGGGGCAAAATTTTTTGACCTTGGCGCCATTTTGCGAATGTATAAACCAGTGTCGCAATAAAAATATTTTTGATAAACGAAATATTAAGGTTATTTTGATAATCGGATGACAGATTATTTTTAATTTGAATTATCCGATCACTACTTGAAAGCCTAGAGTTTCAAGTTTACTCGGTGCTTAATCGAAAGCACCTTTTATGCTGCTAATTACAGGAGACACCACTGATCGTATTCGTGCAATTTAAGGGCGCATTCGATGCACGCAATGAGCAGAAGTGTGAGGGAGAGCGACTGCGTGTCAGTGCATGTAAGAGTGAGAAAAAGAAACACTCCGTGCGTCCAGTCGAATGCGCTCTAACAAATCACATGGCAAATTTTCCATCCGGAATATGCGACTCAGTTTGCGCGGGAAATTTTCCCGCCAAGGAGAGTAAACCTGCTGTATGTATTTATGCTGTGGCATTACATTGGGTGCATTTAGCGACCGTAGCAGCTGAGAAGCAGCAATATGCTTTGCTCAGGGTGCTTACGCACAAATGATTCGCTAAACCGTTGTTCCGCTGTTTCTGACTCACAAATGTACCGCCATTTTGTTACGTACCATTATTTATTATTTTATTCAGTATTACTTGGTCTTTTAGAAATAATACTGTTTTGGAGGAGCTTGTGCGATGTTTATAAATTATAACTAATATTCTAGGTTAAAAAATATTCAATTCTGAGTCAAGGCCACTTACGCAGCACATTTGGGGTGCGTTTCGTTTGCGCGCTCACACGCTTTAAGCGCTCACGCTTACAAGCGCTGTTTTCTGTTGTTTCCTTTGGCGTTTAGTCGCTTAAGCCGCTTTACGCAAAGGTGTTTCTTTTGACTTTTATTCGTACAACGAATTCATAACCTTAAAAATATAACTTCAATAGTGAAATTGATCCAATCACAGCTGCTGCAGCTGTTTCTGGAGTGTAATGTTTGATTATAACCTGATTATGATTAGCTGATCTCCTCATACGCATCTCATACGTTCCACTTGGAATATAAGCGCTTACGCTTTAGCTGCTCTACCTCGATGGAATAAGCGATTGTGAGCGAAGACTATGACGTCATAATGAC
Organism: Dorcus parallelipipedus; assembly: GCA_958336345.1. Lineage (NCBI taxonomy): Eukaryota > Metazoa > Arthropoda > Insecta > Coleoptera > Lucanidae > Dorcus > Dorcus parallelipipedus. The sequence goes on from OY284475.1 coordinate 12,365,489, forward strand.
GTTACTATTTCGTCAGCCGGCGTTTTGTGAGCGTTTGCAAAGCCAAAGGGAACGATTTAAGCAATGCTTATGAGCGCTCAAAGCATGTGAGCGCGCAAATGAAACGCACCCTTGGCTTGAAAGGCAGCGATGTTTTAGAACGCTGACTAAATCTCTAAGTCAGTGTTGCCAACTATGGAAAGCAGTCTCCCACCAATTAGCGATATACCGAGTGACTTTTAATGGGTGCGTTTAATTTGCGCGCTTACATGCTTTGAGCGCTCATAAGCAGTGCTTAAACCATTCCCTTTGGCTTTTCAAACGCTCACAAAGCTCCAGTTGACGAAATGGTAACGTCATTATGACCGCTCACAATCGCTTATTCCATCGAGGTAGGGCAGCAAAAGCGTAAGCGCTTATGTTCCAAAACGAAATGTATGAGATGCGTACAAGGAGCTCAGCTGATCATAGTCAGGTTACAAACAAAGATTACACTTTAAAAATAGCTGCAGCAACTATGCTTGGATTAATTTTACGATTGAAGTTATATTTTTAAGGTTATGAATTCGTTGTGCAAACAATAGTCAAAAGAAACACCTCTGCGTATAATGACTTAAGCGACTGAACGCCAAATGAAACAACAGAAAATAGCGCTTGTAAGCGTAAGTGCTTAAAGCGTGTGAGCGCGCAAACGAAACGCACCCAATGATTGAAGCAAATTAGTATGTTGGGAACACTGAGGAATTGGCATTACTTGAAAGTTTATTAATTTTGCGGGAATGCTGGCCCATGCACTAAACGCAGGGTAAATAGTCAAGGTGTTGTAGGTATTACTTACACGGACCGCGGATAAAACAAGTCGATAGTTTAAAGATTTACACGGACCGCGGCTGAAACAAACCGTTATTTACTCGGATCGCGGCTTAAACGAACCGATTGCTATTGCGGTGAACCCGGTAGCGATTTTTTAGTCTCTCGTTCCCGCACCGTGATTGGTCGACGGTAGGCGCGGCTTTAGTTCACGATCAGCGGTAGAGCAAGAAATCAACTTCATGTAAAGTTCTTTTCCAAAGTCCGGAATAACTTTATACTGTTAAATAAGAGAGCGATAATCAGCAACCTTACAATATTTGATTACAAATATAAAAACGAATCAGAACTTCGTCCCAGCTGTACACAATCTACTCTCGTCTCGTCGCTTTCTTTTATACCCTCCGCGAACTTCTCCAGGCCAATTATTATCACATCGGACTTTGAGAAGGAAACAAAAAACTCGGAAGTTAGAGTAATGCGCGTTCTTAAACACAATACTTTGATAATATCTACATAAATATTTACACGGACTACAGCAGAAACAAACCAATGCTTTGATAATATTTACACGGACCGCGGCTGAAACAAACCAATACCTTGATATGATTTACACGAACCGCGGCTGAAATAAACCGATACTATCATCATATTTATGCGAACCGCGGCTGAAACAAACCAATACTTTGATATTATTTACACAAACTGCGGGTGAAACAAACCGATATTTTAGTAGACTTACACAGACCGCAGCTGAAACAAACCGATTGTTACCACCGTGTCGTAACGTTTGGCTGGGAAGGCCTGTCAGGTGACGGACCGATTGTCCTAGCGGTGGCATCGTGTCTTCGGCGGTTCCGTGTCGTCCGAACGGCGCTCCTCGAATCCCGGGAAGCGAATTCTAAGGTGTCCGGCTAGCTCGGTGCTTCTAGGGGTGAGGGACAATAAAAGGTGAACACCAAGATAGTAGAAAGGAAAAACACATATCTTGAATTAAAATACAGATAAAAAAGAAACAAATTTTAAGGGAACGATTTCGCCGTCGGGCAAAGATTGGGTTGAAAAGATTAAACAAAGAAAACTTTTTTCGTTTTCGCGACGACCTATGCCATCGGATAGTGCTCTTTGTGGACTTTAATTTGATGCCGCGTACGGCGGAAACGCCTGAAATTGCGACGGAAGCGCGAAGCTGCTTCTGGTCGCGTAACTATTTTTTAGCGGTACGATCGGGGTAAAATTTGGTAGGATTGTCTGGGACACTACGCTGGACATTTTTACAAAGCTACAAGTTGATCTAACGCTACAAACAAAAGTTATTTGAACTTAATTAATCGCGGGCGGTGATTGGCTGACGTTCGGGAACTAGCCTTTGTCTATGATTACAATGTTAACTGTAAGGTAATGCTGCGAGCGATAAGGTTAAAAAGTGATATTAAATTATGTGCCTAGCCGTTTCCGCATGAGGAATAATTAATCTAAAATTAATATAATAATAAAATACATAAAATAAGAAAAAGGTCCGCGGAACGGCGTTGGTAACACTTTATCTTGTTAATATTTACACGGACCGCGGTTGAAATAATTATTTACACGGACCGCGGCTTAAACAATCTGTTTGTTATTGCGGCGAACCCGGTCTTGCTTTCTCGCGACGTAATTGGTCGACAATAGGCGCAGCTTTGGCTCACGATCAGCGGTAGAGCAAGAAATCAACTTCATGCAAGCAACTCTTCCAAAGTCCGGGATAACTTTATATTCTTAAAGAAGATAGTGATAATCAACAACATCACAAGATCAGAACTTCATCAGCCAATCAGAACTTCGTCTACTCTCGCCTCCGTCATCGTCTCGTCGCTTTTTGTATGCCTTCCGCGAGCTTCTCTAGGCCAATTATCACGTAGGATTTTGAGAAACCAAATTAGCTTCTTTTATTGGCTAAAATCGGTAGTTACGGTAGTGCACACTCTTAAAGTGAAATTTGCATTTAATTTCGCACGATACTTTGATAATATTTACATGGACCGCGTCTGAAACAACCAATACTTTGTTTATTATTTACACGAACTGTGGCTGAAACAAACCGATACTTTATTCACATTTATACGGACCGCGGCTGAAACAAATTGATACTTTGGTAATACGTACACGAACCGCGGCCAAAACAAACCGATTCTTTGATCATACTTATTTGAAGACACTAAACGACTAATAGAAAGTTTGTTTTTAGATTCTGAAGCACCTTCTGCGGCCAATGAAAACCGAGGAACAAAATGAAACAAACGAAATATTTTGTGGTTTTCTTTTTAAAGAGTAACGAATATACAAATATTCATTAGGTACACATATGTTACATGTCTGGAAGTATTAACAATCAAGTATGTATAGTCGTTTATCTTATATAATACAAAATACGTGTACTATATACATCATAGGTACACTAATATGTAATTAATACAACACCGCTCGTGTAGGTGGAGGTTATCACTTACTAAAAACAAACACGAACATTCAGACTCTATATGTATATGTGACAAGTCACTCTCTTAGATTGTCGGAAATAGAAAAATAAATCGCAATCATTCTAACAACTGCGCGTTAATAAAATACGTCTGTTAAGAGACAGGACCGTATTTAGCTCCAAGCAGGATTATGTTTAATAGATGTAAAAAAAAGAAAAATTGAGAGAGAAAGCGAGAGAAGAACAACAAACGAGGAATTTTTAAATTTAAAACAAAAAGGGAATATTTTAAAATTTATCATTTTTAAGACGGTTATGGCAAGCTTTTTCCACTTGTGTTTTGGAAGGACAACACAAAAAAACTAAATTCCTTTTGTATTCCAAAAATGGTGTTCCTGGCCCAAATCAATTAGACGTTGGTTTTGAAGATGGCGTCTCCAAACTTGCCCAAATACGAGGGCCACCTTTGATCTTCGTAATTCAGAAATTTGGCGCACCGCCCCGCCCTCTTGGCGATCTCGCACGTGCACTCTATCCTCACCCGGTACACCGTCATCTGGCCTAGATTCAGGCGCGAGATTTCGTTGTAATAGGGAAAGTTGTCCTTGACGTCGCCCCCATTGAACGTCGTCGATTGCTGGTTTTGTTTGATCCGTTCGGCGATGCACTCTTTCTTAAAGAGCTCCTCCAAGGTCGATTTTTGATAGTCGAGGATTTTCTCTGCAAAGCAACCGGTGAGGTTGGACAGAACTAGGACGCCTTAAAAAAAACTTACCCTTGGAAGGGAGAGCGTTTTTAATTTTCTCGCTTATGCACTGCACATCTTTTTCCAAAACCAGCTGGGCACCGTTGATCGGAGGAAGCCAATAGGTGAGGAAAACCAAATCGATGGTGTTATTGGCGGTGGTGTTGATCGATTTCACCAAGGTCCCTAAAAGATAAGTTTGAATCCGTTTGCTTCGGTCCGGTTGGGCAAGCACCTACCAACTGATGTTAACCTTGGAATCCCCACGATGGTGGTGTTCGCTTCGCGCTTGCCTCTGTAATATCCGTTCTGTCGGTCCTCCTGTTCTTTATCCGATTCCAAATCCCACAGGTTTTCCGAAACGTTGAGCGAGTTTGCCTTTTCGCTTTCGATGAAACTCCTGATCTCCTCGTTTTCTTTCAGTTTGTCCCTATGCGAGAGTAGATCCCTTTGTTCGAAGCGAGACTTCTTCAGTTGCCTCTCGCGGTTCTTGAAGTAGGTGTCCTTCAGTATCTCATTGGGAAGGTTGCTCAAGTCGTGGAGGAGTCGATTTTTCGAGTTCTTCACATTCTTGTACCCGTAGATGTCGTACCGGGCGGTTTCGGCCAGGTTTTTCTTTTGGGTCTTGCTCGCCGGCGTCGTGGCCCCGTTCTCTTCTTGTATCCGGCTTCGCGTGTTGCGATTTGTACCCTTCCCTTCATCGTACTGCTTACTCGGGGGGCCGTACAGACTCATGTCGTCGTCTAAATACGGGTCGACTTCTTCATTCTGGAGGTTGTCGATGTTTTGGTGGTACTGGGGTGGTTTTGGTGGCCCCCAATTATCTTGGTCGTAGTCATCAACCTACAAAAAAGTTGCAGGTAATTTTTGGATACGTCGGGCGGTTTAAGGGGGAAATCTTACCATGCCGTTCTTGCCTCGCTCGTTCCCCATGAACTCATTCATCAGACCTTGGTTGTTTCCTTTGTGCCGGAAAGTGTTTCCGTCCTTGTATTTAATCCGGAGGTCCTCCGGACTTGTTTTGTATGGAGTTTCAGTATCGGCGGTCATCGTCGTGTACGTTTGCTGTTGGCTTGGGTTCAACTTGAAGTACTCCTTGGCTTCTTGAAGGGGGGACTTCGTGTTGTTGTACTCTACATCAGATCTATTGTCTAAAACGCTTTGCTTAATTTGGCGTTTGGACAATGAAGTAGTACGTACCTGAAGAATAGATTTCGACGCCTGGTGGTTGGTCATAGTGATTCAGGGCAAACATTTTGGCCACCATTGAGGAGTTGAAACGCAACTTGCAAATGTTGGCGTGGTTTTGCTGCTTGGAGTTACTACCTGGAAGATGTGCTATTTTACGTTAAAGACGGAAGAAGAAGGAGGGCCATACCTGATATGAATTCGTACATGTCTTGGAATTCCTCGTAGTTTTTACAATCGGCCTTCCAAAACAAGAACCAATCCAACCCTCGGTTTTCCATGGATAGGGTGAGCCCGCCCATTTGCGAACCAACGCTGTCGATGATTGGCTTCTGATAGATGGGCTTTCCGGTTTTGCCGTCAATGATGAAGGCCTAAATCAACTTATTACATCACCAACGAAAGACTTGCAAGTTAAGTACCACCTGACTGTAGTAATAGACCGGAAATCCCGCTCCCGTTTGGTACTTGATGAAGAAGTCGGTGACGTTGTCGTCGTTGAAGTACCCCGGGGTGGGTACGCTCAGCGTTTCGGAATTGGGAACCGAGAAGTTCCAAATTTGCTTGAAGGTGCTGCCATCTAACGCCACCGTCGTCGAGTTGAACATGGATATGACTATGTCCGTTACGTTATCGCCGGTTATGTCCACCAACACAGCAGGGGAAATGACGCCCTTGAACTTGTCCTCGTAGATAGTTGTGATGTTATTCTAAAAGCGTCACCGTCACTTATTTTGTTTTGGGGGGTGGCGTTCCATACCATAAATCCATTGACCAATTCGCCGAGTGAGACAACAGATAAATTGCCGGGATAAGTCGGGCTTCCAGTTCCGAAAATCACAAAAACATCCCTCTCGTTCAAAAGCAACTGCGGGGTGTAATAAGTCTCGACGTTGCCGGGCGTCAAAACCCTCCTCAGTTCGTTCCCCGTGCTTCCCGATACTAAAATCAAATGCCCCAATTTTCCACGATCTACCAAAATCAAGAGCCCCGTCATTCACTTTGCCCTGTCGGCCCACACATCAGGAACCCACCGGTTCTTGACGTGTGGGCGGCCAGAACATCGCTGATTCCATCATTATCCTGATCCGGGATGAAGTTGGCCATGTAAATATCAATGAGGAGCGGTTGCTGTTGACTAGACTTATCCGTGAATTGCCATAGGATCGTGCCGTTTTTGGCATTGACGACGCAGAAAATCTACAACCCACACAAATATAAAAACTCGCCCTTAATAATTGCAATCGAATAATAAGTACTCCTCCTTTTCCTGTGGCGAGGCAATCGTAAATTCCATCCCCGTTTACGTCCACCGTGCAGTAAATCGTAAAAATCGCGTCGGGCAACCACCTCCTCCAAATAACATCGCCGGTGCTTCCGTTTAGGGCGATGAGTCCACCTCCGCAAGGCGGTGGGACCCCCAGGAACATGGGGCAGAAAATATCGGGGCTTATATTGTAGTTATCGCCTGCGGAATTGAGAGGGTTAAAATCGAAAGGGGCGGCGGAGAGGTTTACCTGTTCCGAAACCGAATATGACGTCTTCAACCCCGTCCTTATCGATGTCCACCGCCCTTATCACCGACTCCGATGTTAATTTGGGCAAGTTGATCGTCCACACGTCGGTGACGACGAGGTCGTTGCACGGCAGGAATTTCGTGCTGATTGTCGGGGTGGTTTTCGAGATTAGCCAGCTCTTAAGCTTGTCCAAAGGCAGAGGGAACATCGAGACTAATACTACCACGAGTGCAATTAAACCTAACAGGAAACAAAATACATGTAGATGGGCCAGATCGGATGGTCTCGAATGACGTAAACTTTTGACCATAGCCCATTTTTATTTGGGGCATTAAAACTATGTTATAAAGGTTGTTCGAGTTTCTTTTAATTCAATCATTAACCGAGATACCTATGGAATACTAACGAATTTGGGGCATCCTGTATATACGTATACTATTTAAGTAGTTTGAAGATTTGTTGCGTTTGTATGTAGTTGTTACATCTGCATTAAGACTAGATGTCTGAATGTGAAAAGATACTTTTTCTTTACATATTACGCTACATTATTGTTCTGGAACTTTTCCAGCGTTTTCCGGGGGCTTAAAACGGCTATGAATTTTATGAACGTACGAAACAGTCCGGAGTCTCGCGAATCTCGTTATTTACGTCCTTATTCTTTCTGAATTTCTTTCGTGCAACTTACATCTACTCGTTCCCTAGCTCACATGATCCGTGCAGGATTTGCGTGACAAGTAATGAATTACCCTGTATGTACTTCTTTTAAACATTTATTTTGAAGAGTTACACACAATTAATGGATAAGGCTTTCGTTTTTTGCTAGAATTATGAAAAGCAGAAAAAAAAATTACGAGTGGAATTGATGTGTGAAGTTTGTACTGTGAGATTATAGACTAAAGATTACCGACTCAAAAATATCTACGATTCTCCAAACAAAGGAGTGTGATATTAAAAATCGATTAAATAAAAACAAAAGACAATTCGAAAAAATGACAATGGTAAAGACAAGGTAAAGAATGAGACGACTTTGCGTTGGCAAACTTTTGAAAATAAAAGACTAGCAGAAACTTAAAGAAGTGTTAATCATAAAAATGAATTTTTAACGCCCCTCCAGAGAACTCTTGATATTTATTTGTTTCTTGTTCATACAATAATAGCATGAAGAATACTCAAAGAAAAAACCAAAGAAATACGATGAAAAACTGAACTGAAAACAAAACACGTCAGACGATTAAGGTCAAAACATTAATTCGATAAAAACAAACAAAAGAAAAGCGATTCAAACAACGCGCAACGTGGGAATATGAATTCAAAGACAAAAGAAGATCGACGATTCTCCAAGAAAATGGAAAAGAACCAACAGACAGTGAAAGAAGAAAATGCAAGTGATATTTAAAATAATCGGTAAAATAAAAACAAAAGACAATTTAAAAAAGAACAATGAGACGGCTTTTGAAACAAAAGAGTAGTAGCACATTCGAAAACTTGAAGAAGTGTTAATAATAAAAATGAATTTTTAACACCCTCACCGGAGAACAGTTAATATTCGTTTGTTTTCATTCATTCTAGAAGAAAAAGAAGAAGAAGGAAAAACAAAAGAAAACGACGAGTGGAATTGATAAAATAAACAAAATCAATTCTTCGATATTAGGTTAATGAATACTTAACGAAAAAAAAAAACAAAAAACAAAGAAATATGACGAAAAAATGAACGAAAAACAAAATACGTCAGATGTTACAATTTGAAAAAAAAGAAACAAACAACGTGTGTAAGTGTGAAGAATGAGTCGATCCCAAGACAAAAGAAGATCGACGATTCTCCAACGGACTGCAAGAAAATGAAAAAAAAAAAAAATGGAAAGTGAAAGAAGAAATTGCAAGAGGCACTCGTGACATTAAAAAAAAAATTAATGAAATAAAAACAAAAGAAAAAAGAACAATGTAAGATAAAGAGTTTCGAAAAGACTTTTAGAAACAAAAAAAGTAGCAGAAGAAAACTTGAAGAAGTTGTTTTTAATTATTTTTTAATTTTAATATTAATTTAATTTAGTTGAACTTCCTTATTTTAAATTTGAATTTCAGTGTCTTCACAGCACTTTATTTAATCGATTTTTTTAATGACTGTCCTGCTTATATTTGGTTATCGAATATGCATAAACTAATAATAATAATGGCATATTTATTCATCAAAAAAAGATACATGAAACGTCAAAAGTGAAATGTAAATATTAGAGTAAAATTTTGCAATTGCAAGTTACTAATGCTTAAAAATTCTTGTATCGTGTAACAACTATGCTTGATCAATATTTTCTTGACTATTGGCGCAAGAAGTTTTTTAAAAAAATCTATATATAATAAAAACTTTTGGCCGTCACTGTATATTTATTTACGCCAATATTTTTTAATTTAATTTTAAATATGTATGTCTCAATTTCATTAAAAAAATAAACAAATAAAATCTATTCTACGATAATAGGTTAAAAAGCGCTTAAAGGAAAAAAAAACAAAAAAATACGAAAATACGATGAAAAATGAAAAGAGAAAACGTCATAAATGATACAAGGTTAAAAATAATTCGATAAAAAGAAACAAAGGTAAAGCGAAACAAAAAGCGTAAACATACGAAAAATGAGTCGATCCAAAGACAAAAGAAGATCGACGATTCTCCAAGGAATTGTCAGGAAAAAAACCAGTAGACAATGAGAGAAGAAATGGAGAGACACGCCTATGACAACAAAAAAAAAAGAAAATTCGATAAGATACATATAAACAAAAAAAAATTCGAAAAAAAACTTTACCCTCCGGAGAATTGTAGATTGTTCATTTGTTTTTCGTTTATTTAAAAAAATAAATAAAATCAATTCTACTGTAACTAGGATAAGAGCACCAGCAAAGACGTACAGCTGAGATTCAGTCAAGCGTCACATAAACACAAAAACGATAACATAAACAAAAGATGCCTCCTTGGCAATTATGTAAAGTATGACTCACCCGCGATGCAAAAGCCCACCTGCAGTATTACGGCGGGCCGTACGCAAAATCTTATGACTCATCTAAGGGAACAGATCTAGCGCGAAATCGCGTACACAAAATGTCAAGGCAACAATTGACGTCACACCCCGGAAACGAAACCCCTATAAAAAGGCAACGAAGCCAACGCTAGCAGAGAATTAGAACAAATCTCTTCAGAGTGTCATGTAGTCTAGTTATCCGTTAGTGCCCCAAAACCACAATGTAAGTAACTTGTAATGATTGTAATTATTTAATAATAAATCTGTTGTTCTATATTAAGCTATGTCCCTAATTTCATGTTACTTCAATTATTACCGTAACACTACGATAAAATAGATTAAAGAGTGCTCGAAGAAAAAACAAAGAAATACGATGAAAAAATGAACAAAAAACAAAATACCTACGTCAAATGATGCAAGGTTAAATATAATTCGATAAAAAGAAACAGAAGAAAAGCGAAACAACCAACGTGGAATACGAAAAATGAAACGATACAAAGAAAGACAAAAGAAGATCGACGATTCACCAAGGGAGTATAAGAAAATGAAAAAAAAAAACTTGAAGAAATTGCAAGAGACGCCTGTGACATTACAAAAAATTCGATAAAATAAAAACAAAAGAAATTTCAAAATTATTTTATTGAAACTTGGCTGAATTTTTTTTATTTCTGTGTCAGTCTTTGTACGTATTTATGTAACTATTTTTGTATTTAATTTTAAATATGTTTTCTTCTTTTGATTTGATTAAAAAAATCTTAGATAGTATTATTGTTACTCAAAAAAAAAAAATGAATATGTCAAATTTTACCATCACATTTATTTATTTACAAACTAAAACAACATTTTATGCCGATTCTTCTACTTGAATTCTCGCGAAATTATAATTAATGGCTTATGCGTTCAAAAACCATCACGTTTGGAGTTGGCGTCGGTTCGGTAAACGTATGTCGGTGCTTTAGTCATAATTTGAGACCGGCACGGAAATGTTATGCTTGTGCGATAGTCAATGCCACGTCAATGCATTAAGGCGGCTAGCGGGTGCCAGCGGCGTCGTTGAAACAGCATTTTTATCATTTCGTTTTTGTCGTGCGTGGTATTTTCGGTCTTCTTGCAGAATTATCTTAACACTCAATTGAATTTCTTTTTAATGACATACATTTAATTTATTATTACTTATGTAAATCGTCCGTTTTTGTTCCCGATACTGGAAGTGATGCTTATCGTAACGGCGGACTTCACTCTGCTTGTCTCCGGTCATAATCAACTGATGACACTTACTTTATTTGACGTTTAATATAAGAAAAGACATACCATGTTTCTCGCTATCTCAAGTCATGGCCAATTCCAAACGCGAAACAGTTTTACAGCAGATTCTTTAATTTTTTACTTGTTTCACTTCATTTTTGAAATCTTTTCTTTTAATAAAAAAATTAAGAATGGTTCGCCTAAGTGTATAAAGCAGCTTACGTCAATCGGTTTCTAATTTCTTTTTTGTTAACGATCTTAAGGGCGCGCCCACTCAAACCCTTACCTAATAAAATTACAAGGGCGCCAAACACGTAACAACAAGGCTTGCAGAGCGCCCTACACGTGGGTCTATTCTTAATTCTGTTTGATAGATCGGATCTAGCCAGCTTCCTGCGAGGCGCCATCAGGGGCCTTTTAACCCCCATTTCTTCGGCAAACTGTAAAGAGACAAAAACGGAACGCAAGAGTTTTTCACATAATTTAGGTTGAAATTTTGCGAAATACGAAGGCCACGCGTACCTTGTAACCATTTTTACCGTCTCGTATGAAGACCTCGTCTTCAACATCGCTCAAGTCGTCCTCATCAAGGGAGACACTTTCCCTGACTTCTCCGCCTAAGCTCATCCCTGGATACGTTGCCATTTCACCTGAAAAAAAAGAAAAAGATTTATCTTCAGTAATAACATAAAAGGATGCCGAAATTTTATGACGGACACGTAGCTCGCGGGAATTAACTTTATTTGCAATGCAATTAAAATTAAAATTAAAGAAAAGTACCAGGAATTCTTAACGCGGAGATTTGAATTGAATTTCGTGTTGTAGCGATTTATTTGTTTACCTGTCAAAGCAGGTGTTCAAAAGTGGGGCCTTATTTTATACAATTTGTACGGAATAATTTACTTTAGGTGATTTGTATGCATTTGTCAAGTAAATATTTTGGAGTTCGTATTTCAGCTGATCACGTCAATTACGTTTCAAGGTCAAGTTCACGCCCGACGCTGCGCCGTAACAATTATAAAACTATCAAACACTTCTTTGATTGTATTTATTAAGTTCATCTGCTGCTCTTTCTTAACCAGGGATGCATCGTCGTGGGGATAATTTTTTATTAATTATTATTTTACTATGTTATTAACATTTTCCCAAGATCTGTGGTGATGATCAGCCTGTATATTTTTTAAATTAATTTAACGTATTTTTCAATATTATGTCAAACGGAAGCTGAGGCATTTGTCCTACTATGTAAGTAATTTTATGTTTCTTTTGAAAATATTCGCTTGAATTGACGACTTTTTGAGTTTTCAAAACGTTATTGCCGTAGTTATCTTTGAGGCCAATCGAATTAATTATAATAAAACAGTTGTCACTGAAAGGTCCAGGGTCCAGATCATTAATTAGATATTTCAAGCGTCATACATCAATACAAAAAAGCAACTCAAAATAGTTTACCTAATGATCGAAATTGTCAGAATCGATGCAGCAGTGTGCTAACAGGTGTTTCCATGCTTTAGCCACACATCAAATTCTAATATTTACGTAAAAGCAGAAGCTCTTAACTTAAATCGACTGTATTAAGATAAATCAATTAAATATAAATTTATTTGTTCTCACGTTGATTAAAAAAATAAATACTTATGTGTAAAAAATTTTAATAAAAAACTCTATTCAAATCTTAGTTTACAATTAATTACATCTTCAAGCCAAAAAATTAGATTTTAAAATTGAATTTATTACTTATAAAAAAAACGTGATTTTCAAAATCAATTTGTAAACAATTTCCCTGCACAGGAAGTAAACAAATAGCATCTGCATTCACTTTCGCATACGTTCAGTCGCCTACCTGGCTTTAAATTCGAACCGGGGAAGACCCTGCGGCGGTTGCGCCGGTTTTTAAATAAACAAACTTTCACTTCCCAGCAATATTTATTTAAAAAAAAAATTTTCACTCCGTTTTAACTAACGCACGCCAGTGAAAACTGCGGGCTTGTCATCACATAACCATATGGCGAAATGTGAAGACTGCTCATGAGCGCCTTTATTGATTTTTAGGTTTGCGGCAGTTCGGCGATAAAACGAATAGAACCAGTGCGAAGGTATGACTTGTCCAAATACATTCTTATCAACTGTATGTAAATAGTATAAAACGTTGACTTTCCTTGGAAAATATGTACAAATTATTATCTTGAAGACTCAAGACTCGATCGATTTTAGCATGGGAATAATTTCAATAAATATTCTTGAATAATTTCCAAAGCACAAAATTGTTGACTTCCTCTTTCTTTGCTTTACGCAGCAATGCTGCTTATCTTACGGCCGTATGCTATTCCAGACAATTACGAAGTGAATGTTTAGCTAGGTCTAAGCCCTTTATACAGCACAAACATCCATGGCTACTGGTGGGATTCTAACCCACACCCCCGAGCGACACGACTTTCCAAGTCGACTAGGCTAGACCGTTAAGCCACTCGGCGACCCAAAAATTGTTGATTTGATAAGCGAAAAACTAAATCTTTTAGATAATTAGACAAACTGTAACATTTGACAACGTCGCCTCGCTTATCAGCTTTTGTTTTTCAAGCATACTTCGTTCGTTGAAAATGCAACAGGTATCGCCGCTCAAAGTCATTTTGGTGCTGCTTCAGAATTAAATTCGCTGTGTTGAATAATTTCCAAACAATCGTTAAGCACAAAATTGTTGATCTGATAAGCGAAAAATAAAGTCTTTTAGGTAACCGATTAATTATAATGTTTGGCAACAAGGCCTCACTTATCAGCTCTTGATTTTCACAACGAGTTAAGAATAAACAGGAGGGAGTCATATTAACAGTAGTTTCTTGTCCAAAGTGGTAAATAAATATGGCCGCCGTATGTCCTAGACCACATCCTAGACCTAGGCGCACATAAGCTTTTTACGGCCTCACTTATCAGTTCTTGTTAGAGGCGGGCGATACGGGAAATTGTGTATCGAATTTCGATATGATTTCTGTATCGATACATGTCGATAGGTCTGTTCCAACCACGCTTTGTGACCATTTCGAAACCGTCACAAGCATGCACTCATAAAAGTTTTACACTCGACAAAGTTGTCAAAATCGATCATTATTTCGGTGGGCAACTGATTATGACGGTTTCGAAACCGTCACAAGGCGTGGTTGGAACAGAGCTGATATATCGAATATCGATACGTATCGAGTATCAGCCACCGGACAGAGGTTTAAAACAAGAATTGAAGACTTTGGTGCAAAAACCGGTTAAGTCCAGTTTTTCAACTTTCGAGAAAATTGAAATAAACTAAATATCTTTTAAACGGTAAAATAAAATGAATTTAGTTTAACTTTTACGCTTAAACTTATGATAAGAAATAATAAAAATGTAGAAACTTATAGTTTTACAGAGCCGGCTTTTAAAAAAATAAATCCAATATATCGATACGTATCGATATTCGATATCCGATGTTTCGATACGTATCGATATACGATATTTCGATACGCCGATACAGCTGAAAATGTGTATCGATACAGCTGGCGTATCGATATATCGATACATCGACCCAGCCACCCAGCCCTAGTTCTTGTTTCTCACAACGAGTTAAGAATAAACAGGAGTCATACGAACAGTAATTTATTGTCCAAAGTGGTAACTAGATATGACCGCTGTATGTCCTAAACCCAGGCCCACATAAGCGTTTTATAAAATTCTGGAACGACCACAAACCACACAGTTCACCATTGTTTATAATACACTAACTGCACTAAATTTAACAAAACAAGATCCTAGAAGTGGCAATTGTATTTTAGACACTGGAGTTCTATCACTTGCTTATATTACGACAACGGATGTCAATAAACCGCAATATTGTAGAAATTGGCCTACCGCAAAGTGGCAACTTCCGTAAATGACAATTGCATTCTTCCACTGTCGTTGGTTCCCTCCTGTTAATTCTTTCGTCGTTGGTTTTTTAAGTTTACTTCGTTCGTTGAAAATGACAACAGATGTCGCCACCCAATGTAATTTTGGTGTTGATTCAGAATTAAATTCGCCATATTGAATAATTTTCAAACAATCGTTAAGCACAAAATTGTTGATCTGATAAGCGAAAAACAAAATCTTTTAGGTAACCGACAAATTACAATATTTGGCAATACAGTCTCACTCATCTATCATTTCTTGTTTTTCGCAACGAGTTAAGAATAAACAGGAGAGAGTTATATTAACAGTAGTTTATTGTCCAAAGTGGTAACTAAATACGACCGCTGGGTTACGTTAAAAAATGATGTGTGAGGTGTGACCCGGCGAGGTGTTGTGACACACCGTATATGATCGCTTGGTGTGTCATGTGAGGATAAGTTACAGTTAAATGTACGTATTATCAGTCATCAGTCATCATTGTCAGTGATTTTGGTAGTTTTTAGTATTTAACGGTTAATAAAATATTTTGATTACTTAACAGAATTTACAACGGATTTAATAATAAGAAATTAGGTAATCGAAACTGATTTTCGCACGCTTGCTTCACATTGCGCATGACGGTAAATTTTTCCCCTGTCGCGACCGAGGAACGAGGAATGCATTCGAAGTGTGCGCCCGAATCTTTATTTGAACGTTTAGAGAGTTTCCTTTAATTCATTTTTGAAAGCTTGAGGTTCGCCTAGGTATCACTCTTACCCCGGGGTGCGCCATTTTTGAATGCACTCCTATATGTCCTAGACCTAGTGACCTAGGCGCGCATGAGCGTTAAAGTGGTAACTAAATATGGCCGCTGTATGTCCTAGATCCTAGACCGAGGCGCACATAAGCGTTTTGCAAAATTCTGGAACGACCACAAACCACATAGTTCACCATTGTTTATAATACACCTACTGCACTAAATTTAACAAAATAAGATCCTAGAAGTGGCAATTGTATTTTAGACATTGGAGTTCTATCACTTGCTTACATTACATGCTGCGCCACTGATTATCGAACAATTCCGAAAGTAATCTAAAAGCCTTTCACTTTTTAACTGAAGTGTATAATAGGTAACCTATCAATGTTTCGTATATCGTTTGTATATACCGGGTAATTTTTAAAATTTTTCATCAACTCTTGCCATGGAATTTGGTGGCATGACTTAGCTTTATTGATTGTCTAAACGTGGATTTGGTTTATATGGTCGGAATTATTTTATTTATTTGTTTGCGTCGTCTAAACGCTATGTTGCGTTAATTTAATTTTAATCCAGTGACTTTAGAAATTTATTTTAAGCTTATCTGTAAACAATAAGCAGATCTGTTTCTCGATCAAAGTTTTAATGAATCACTAGACCATGGCCTTCTAAATGAAAAGATAGATAGATCTCGCTTTTCATTTAGGCCATGCACTAGACTGAGAACAAGCTTATTCATTTTCTTGTTCAACCCTTTGTGACCCCTTCTGAGTCGTACTGGTTACTTATTTTATTCTTTTATATTTTTGAGCATTACAAATAAAAACAAGTGTGCTCAGCTGGTGACTTTTATTTTATTTAACTTGTTCACCTTTTGCTTTTGGGGTTTCGGGTGATTTACCAATTTTGAAATTGAATACTGCCCCAAAAAAAGTTTGCTCTGCCAAATATTACTGTTACTCTTTCAATAAAACACAATTTTTTTCATAAACAATATATTAATAGGCATTAAAATTACAGTTGTATCGCTTAATACTAAAATAAGATGTGCAAAAATATATCAAAAACACAAAAGAGTTGTCTTCATCGATCATTCCTTAACATCTTAGTTTTCGCTTAGGACATACTGAAACGAAACGCAAAATTACAGGTGCATTTAAAATCGGAGAAAATTTTTTAATCTTTACCTTTCAATCAAACTGGCTCTCATCGAGGTGGCTATCGTCGAAGGAACGGCTTCGTTTAAGCGGAAAACAGATTCGATTACGGTCAGTTCCGTCGACGTAGTGTCCATGCCGCAGAACGCAACCCAGTCATTGACCACCATTCCGGCAGAAACCACTTCGCTTCCTCTATTTACAGTTCCGGCCTACGAAAATAAAACACTTAATTCAATTAACTCGGTTTTGTATTACCGGCGTGTTTCATGGTTTTTAAACGTGGAGCCTTGAAAAGATTATTTTCACACCATTTACATTGGCTTTGTTTCTCTTATAATAAAGTTATCAATACTTTTTATACGTGAAATTATTCTAAATAGAAACGTAGATGAAACAAACAGAAACTTACAACAAGTGGCACTTGCAATAGCGATGACAGTTCTTCTTGATCGACCACGCTTGTGTTAGGGTGAACAAGCCCACCCTGGTTGCTCAAGGCGCAGTACGAACCTACTAAAACGTTGCTTGCTATCGTTTGCCGAAACACTTCCACTTTTAAAACATCTGCAATAATCTCTTCCGTCTCCTAAGCAAAAAAATAAATACAACTCTAACGAATAAGTAATGTTTGAAGCTCGTTTCAAATGTATATGCATTTTGAATTCCTCAATTGCTTGTTTTCTTATATTCAATTTATAGCAGAAGATAAAATATTATCACAAAATCTTCCTTGATTTCAGTTTAATTTTAAAGCCGAAATTGAATGCGTCAAAATTACTTTGAAAAGTGACATCTGTTGTGTTTCTAATGAAGCAAGCTTGAAAAACAAAAACGAGTAACTGAGACTGTGTTGCCAAATTAAAATTTGTCTTTGATTGAAAAACTTTCCCCATGAATTTCAGCAAGTACACGTTTTTGTTAAACTTGACGAGAATAACAGTTTCAATTAAGATCTTACCCTATCAAGGTCTGGATGTACTAGGGCAACATAATCGTTACACACAACCACATTCCCCAGCGCAGATAAGCGCTCTTCAATCCTCTGCACCTTTACGCTCTCCGGTAAGGCATTCCTAATGTGTTGCAGTTCAGTGTCCGCCGTAGAATTAGGCACGAGCAATCCGTGTTTGTTTCCCACACACATCCTCCCTATGATACGACATCCTGCCAAGGACGTGTGAACCACTGGGATAGTGTCAGCCAATTCTCCTTCGAATGTGCTACGAAATTCGGTCAGAATTTGACGTTTAAAGGTTAGAATAGAAAGACAATTATCACCTGTAGAAGTTCTCAGAGCCTCCTATGCTCACTAGACAGTATGCGTTTGTTAACTTGGCGAAGACTCCAACCTCGTTGTTATTTTCGAATTGAACGCGAAAAGCCATTTTAATTAGCTGATTTAAAGCGGCGAGAAACTTTTAAAGACCTCAGATTGCGCAATGTTGAGACTACTTTTGAACTTAACCTCAAATAATAGGAATGTGCCTCAGCGACCCCAGCGCCCTCAGCTCAGTTAACTAAACATAGTAATTTTGTTAAAGTTGGTATCACGCGCCAATCAATATACAATTAATTTGTTGAATAGTTTGCTTTAAAAATTGTAGAAGTGAAATGTTAGATTTAATTGTAATTTGAAGAGCCATGATCAAAACCAATGCATCACAAGTTAGTAATTTTGCAATGCACTGTTGGCATTATTTGATTATTTTGAAATATTCGGTGGTTTATTATATTGCTACCATTGCATTAAAGTAGCTGCTTTCTCTCGCTGTAAAGTTTGAATCGTGATCCGAATAGTTTGAAACGTGATTCGATTAGTTTCTTGGTTGTCCGCTCTGGATCTGGATTGTTGCAACAGAACACCCCGGATTTGAATGCATTTGAATCTAAATGAATCGCGAAAATAAGAAGATTGAAGGGGGAAAGGGGATTACCGATCTGGATGGAAATTCCACGCCAAGAGTGGGGATTGATCCATTTGCAAGAGAACATCCATCCTTGAATCTAAACTAAACGCGTAATGTTGTTGAGCCATCAAATGTGTCAATTGTTGTTATTGTGACATTTATTATTACACTAGCGATTACAGGTTTTCAAAAACAAACAGCTGACCCTACTTATTATTGATTTATTTGAGCAAATATTTATACATTCATGTTGTTAAATAAGAAA
Source organism: Dorcus parallelipipedus (assembly GCA_958336345.1). Taxonomy (NCBI): domain Eukaryota; kingdom Metazoa; phylum Arthropoda; class Insecta; order Coleoptera; family Lucanidae; genus Dorcus; species Dorcus parallelipipedus. The sequence continues at coordinate 12,384,422 of OY284475.1, forward strand.
CAGGTAAATGTATAGGTACAAAATAGTTGAATTAATCTAATGAGAGGGAACATAGTAGGTAAGTGTGGCTGTGAAAAATGAACCTCTTGTCACAGAATACCAAAAGCGACACTCGGCTTCTCGCTCGGAACAGATTTTCTTTACGAATCAGGTTTTGGTGGATCTTCTGACAACCTCAAAACTTCTTGTGATTAACGTCACTACTTGATGCAAATTTGTGTACGATTTGTAAAGTTTAAAGCTTTGTTTTTAATTTGTTTAGTGTTTACAATCGTTTTAGAATTCCCACATGCTTTTCATAATTTTCACAAATAATCACGTTTCAGATTCTTCAATGTTTACAAATTCATATTTCGCGCATTCTTTTGACCAAAACAATGGCGTCAAGGACACAAAATCGAGACTCAAAAGCCGTGTTTTAAAATTACTCCAACAGCCGTTGGAGCATTTATTTAACATGTGATTTCTTACCTTAATCAAGTGCTCAATTAGGTAGGCAATTGCATATTAATCAAACGCTGGAACGCTTGTTCGAGTAATTTTAAAACACGGCCAAAAACATCAAAGGGATCAAAGGTTCCGACACAAGTGTCGCTTGTGTTATTCTGTGCTTTCGTCTTGTCCAGTGTTGCCAGACGTTCAAAATTTAAATCATCAAGTGAGCTGACAAAAAATCATCAGCTACCAACCGAAAAGCACCAGATTAAATTTTTATGCTCATTGTAATTTGAAATTTTTGATGTTATTATTGAAGCTTCAAAGATGACGTTAAATATTGGCTGCGTTCCGCCAAAGATAGCGCTTACATTTCGCTACTGCTACGTAGCAGAGCGCTAATTGAGAACTGGCTAAACGGATTCTTGGTTTTATTCCGTAAAGCGATTTAAAACATGGCGGCCGCTAGGTTTATCGCTCTCTCTTAGCAGAAGTTTAGCTTGGGCTTGAACACATATACGACGTCACGCTACGTGGCGCACGCGAAGCGCTACGTAGCTTTCTACCAGGCTGAACGCAGGCATTTACGTACAAATTAAATTTACAGTGCGATTCAGTAGATTAATAACACTAGCCTGCGAAGGTTTGGCGGATCACATAAAACTAAGTTTATGTAATAGATTTGGTGTTCCTAGGTTCGAAAAAAAATGTAATAATTTTTTCATCACGTCCCATTTTTTTAATACAATATTTCAAAGTACGTTTTTCAAACATAATTTTCCAGAAACTGACTGTTTTTTCCACTTTTATGGGCAAGGTATCGGCTTGCGGAATACTTCTTGTAACTTAGGGGGTCGTTCTAATCGGATTTGCATACTAACAACGGTGGTACCTCCTTAGCAAGTAGTAAGAAGTTACAATCTCGGCAATGTTCGGTGGTAACAGGATACAACGTTGTGCAGTCCCGATAATGCTCGGAAGTAGGATCACACCAAGTTGTAACTTGCAACCCCGATTAAAATGAGCCCCTTAGGCTCTAACTACTAAGGTCATATGGCCAACCCTATTAGAATTTAGCCAAATCACTCTGTATTTCGTGACTCCAATTTGAGTATGGTTTCTGAGATTTGCCGAGAAAATGAATCTTTTTATACAGAATGTATATGTATATGTAATCAAAAAACTTAAATTTATGTGTGGTTTCTGAAGGTGCTCGGACAGTAGAATTTTTTGTAAACAATACTTTTTTGCGTAAAGTCAATAATAAAAACGTTACTTTGATATGTGCTATATGAAACTAAGAAATTTGAATTTTATAGACAGTCTGTAGTTAAAAATTTAAATTTAACCATTGTTTCTGAAGTTTCTTGAGAAGCAGAAATTTTTACGTAAAATTGATATTAAAAAAGTTTTTCCTCTTGTCAACTCGATCCGGGGAGAATTGTATATAGTAAAGTCTGGTTATATTATAACGAATCCAAAAAATGCACCAAAACAGGTTTGTTATATACTTATATCCAAAGTTTGCTAACCGGTAAACCGGTAAATAAATCCGAAGCATGTATTTCATAAGTTTTTTAATTGCACGAAATATAGTACGTTGTAACCAAGAGTTTATTTCAAATGGGTTCAATGTAGCCGACCTTCACAGTAATTTCATTTTTTTTAAAGCCTGACGTGATGGAAAAAATTAATAACAGATTCTTCTTTACAATGCCAAAATCATTCAAAAACACCCATTTTTATCTCATCCGCAAAGAAAAATATTTTTTTCGCAGGCTAGTGTAATAAATTTAAAAAGAAAAAAACAATTTAAAACGAATGGTGATAAAACAAATAGAAATATGAATAAAAATAATCATATTAAAAAAATAATAATAAAAACAAAAGACAATCGATTTACAACACAATTTAAAGGAATAATAAATTTAAAAAATAAATAAAAAGAACGATTAATAAGGATAATAAAAACGTTAAATCTAATAATATTAAATATGCATTAAATTAAACATAACAAGTTGTTCAAAATAAACTAATTTATATAAAACAGTTTAGAATTTAAGATATGTGAAAATAAATAAAAGTTACTAAATGTTAAAAAAATTTCTTATTATTTAGATTTTGCGAGGAAGCACCAGAAAATCCCAATCTTTAAAAAATAATCTCCAATCTCACTCAACAACAAAAATTATAAATTATAGATCAATACCTCTGGCAACACTGGTCTTGTCGTTGATTTCAAATTAAAGATTATACACAGTCATCAATAGATGGCGTCAAATAAGGATCGAGGCTCAAAACGTCAAAACAACAAAATTCGGTGCAATTTAAACATAAACCACAACCTAAAACTTTACAATACAATCGAGAAGGTGTATGTCTTTGCGATACAAGATTCGTATAAATTTATACAAACTACTTTTAAAAAAATAAATCGTGAATTCGACAATATTCGAGAAACAAGTTGTAACTGACGTGACACACGTTTTGACAGGTTATGTTTAACGTTCTCCTTCGTTGCGTCACTTCAGGACTTAAACGCGAGCCTTTTTGCTCGAAGAAAAAAATGGTTTTTTAATTTATTTGAGCACTCGAGTGTGTGTTCGACTAATTATTAAGAAACATACCCAATAGCAGTGTTGCTAGAAAAGACATAAACTTCGTAATAGATGACTCTTCACGTCTTCACTTTGGTAATAGATTTTCACACTGTAGTAATAGATGTCGCTATCATCGACATCGTATTATACAACCAAAATTTTGACATTAAAGGTCTGCTCGTTTGTTCTGCATTTTCTCCACCAACCGCTCCTGAGAGAGTGAGATGTATATGATATAATGTAGGCAGGAGTGAGGAAAATAGAATAAAGGAAGGAAGTCCAGAACAAACGAGCAAATCTTTAACTGCAACACTGTCAATTTTAAAATGTACGTGTCATTTTGAATAATAGATGGCGCTAAATCAACCAAACTTGTCGATGTAAAAGTCATCAAGTTCTTTACTGGAGTAATTGTAAAAATAAAAAGCTCAAGACGTAATAGATTCTAGTAATTTTCTACTAGCATACTAGAATTCAGTAAATAGTAATAAATCTTTTACAAGAATAGCATTGGTATTGGCAACTTTGCTGAATGATGTCTACTATAGTACAGTGAAAATAATTTTTGCAACAATATCAGTTGACAGCTGTCAAATCGACATTTATTTGCTTGGTACAGCTTTTATGAATCAATCACAGACACTTTATTTATTTTCCACGGCCACCTTATAAAAAATTTAGTCAGATGGTTCATATTAGATAAAATTACTTTTTCTACTTTGCGTTCACAATGGATTCATTGTGACACCAAAAACAGTTTCACAATGAAGCTCATTGTGACACTGTTTTTGGGGACATTTTAGTCATTTTTAATTGAAAATATTTAATAGATTTTACAAAATAGCTCAGTATTTATTTGTTACTTAACAATATACTCACAATGAAGCTGGATAAGAAAAATTAATGACTTGTTAATATGACTTTTGATTAAAACGAAAGGTTTTCAGTGTCGCCACGCATTACAACTAAAATTCCCCATATACTAAGAAGATCCAATATTTTTCATATTTTTGTTCAATAAGTGACGCAAAGTAGAAAAAATAGTATATTATACACATTTCACAAGAAGCATTGTAACACTCGTTCCGTTGGGCCACTCCTCGTGTTACCATAAGCCTTCTTGTGAAACTTGTATAATAATATACTATTAAAAAAATTAAAAAATCATTTGAATTAGGCCCAAGATTTTAAGCAAATATTTAAAACAATAACGTACAGACTTGCCTGCTTCTTTGGAAAACTCCGTTTTTTTAATACTAAAATAAAAGAGTCTCTTTAAATATAAATAAAATAAATAAACACAAACTTTGTGTCTAATTTTAGAACTAACAAAATATTTGAGTGTAATCTCTAACTGTTAAATCCCCCAACAACTACAGAGATTAAATAAAATTCGAAAAATAATACCATTTGTTCCAAACTTCTGGACACATGATATACAGGTTGGTCACAGTTTCTGGCGGTCTGTGAAACTTCTGTATAAGGATGAAACCAGTGATATGTACCTATGCAAAATCAAAGCTATTCACTACTTTTCTCTGTCCTACTTGGGATTACGACGACACCATGATATGTGTGTATAACTTCTGCAAAGACACCACATAATCATCGGCTAAAGAATTCAAGCCGTCATTCATTTGACGATTCAAACCAGCTTCCAATTTCTTGTATCTGTTTTCACTGGAACACGAGTACGTAAGAAATTTCCCTTCACGAACTGACTACAAAGTTTATTTGAAAATGTTGTGTTACCTGGGCCTTGCTTTTCTGTGCCTCAGCATCAAGTATCTACTGAGCGATGGAGCAAATCTGCAAGGTTTAAAGTTCGCAGACTTAAGTCTTCTATACAAGTCGTCATCTTCCCCACCCCATCCGATGTACTCGTTCGACATACCGTTGATTTGCTTGAACTGATTAGCTGTGACGGAAATTACTCCACCGAATAATTCCTCATACGGCAAATTGTACCTGACAATACAGGAGGAAAAAATTTAATATTTCATTAAAAAAAAGGATTCAATACCTCAAGGTATCCAAAGCACTGCACATGTGCCTAGGCCTTTTCGAGCAAGCATAAATATTACCGGTATGTAGTGGTATCAAGTCAACATCGTGCAATATCAAACACGTGAAGTTCATTTTCATCGCTTCTTTAGCACCGATGTTCAACAGCTTCGCCCTGTTGAAGGGTTCGAGGTCGTTTTGCTCTACTATGAAAATCCTGTAGTGGATGTACTGTTTCTGTAGGAAATCGTGGATGTAATTTAGAAATATCTTCAACTGGTCTTGACGGTCTCTGTAAGGAACTATAATGGCACTCTTGATAAGGGGAATGCAGTGCCTCGGAAAATGTTCACCACCTGCAAATAAATAAAAAAATTGTTAATTTTCGCTAAAAAAATTTTTAAATTTGTCATTTATTTTAGGAACGCTTTCTTTAATCAAATTATTTTATCTCTGAAAAGTTTTTAAATTTGAATTTACCGCCAAAGTCACCAGATTTATGATGTGCTGCGAATTGCGATCGGCTGTGATTTTGCTAATGTGATTGTTACCGGCCAACTATCAATGACAAGATCGTTTCTAATGCCACAAAATTTCAAAGTACGCCTCCGAATTAAAAGAACAGATTGTAGCAGAAATAAACTAATAAACGGTGAGCAAAAAAAATCAAATTAGAGTAGGCGGCGATTTTGCCGCTCGTGAATGTCCTCCCTTTGCCACAGTTCCTTATTCGGTCACTGGTGAATTCTTAACTTGTGGTTTAAATCTTAATAGTTTTTTTAAATAATCAATAATAAAACGAATTGAAATTCCATTTTGCAAAAGCTTCAATTTCATCAACGAATTCGAAACTTGCGTCTGCGCGTCTCGCTGTTTAGTTCATTGTTTCGCTACCGAGCGCTCAACAACTCAACACCATGACATTGGTCATGTTCAGAAATAATTCAACATGTCGACTATTAATAATAATAATTAAAGCTGGTTCTTGTCCGATGAAAATTGTATCACAAACTCTTTTAAACGGACACTAAATGGCGCACAAACACTTAACGTTTCGCAGTCGTTCGACAGCTTCGTCAGAAGTGAAAAAATATTTCTTCCGTTGTGATATTAATAATAATGTAATAATAATAAGTTTTACTCGCAATAAACGGAATTGACGCAGCATAATTACCACAATCAGTAAGTAAAGGTTTAGTAACTTTAATATCTAATGTTTACGCTTACCTTCACTGACTGATTGTGACTGTTCTTACTAGGGAATTTCATTGTTTTAAGTTTGCTGGTGTTATCGTCACTCAAATACAAAACGTAAAACTTCAAATTCGAAAATTCCGAGTTGATTTACCTTTGAAAGGGTCGTCCAAACTGTGAAACTTGTAAATTTCGGGAATATCAACGTAGCGACCGTACGCGACCACATCTTCGTAAGGGCAAGCTTCGAGGTTAGTTTTGCTGTCATCGGCTTTCTCGAGCTGCAGCTCGCCCAGGACACTTCCGACGCCCACGTAATCGTACCATTTGGCGTGGCGACTTGGTTGGTACGTGTAAATTACGAAAGCTGCGGCGACCAGGTAAACGCAGAAATTCTTGTACATTTGAAAAGTAACTTTGACAGTCACGCGTGAAGTTGCGTTTGGATTGACGTGGAGGTTACTAAAACTTGCGCATTGCAACCTTACGTGGCATACGTGAATGTGTGTATTTTTGTAATGCCTTTTATAAAGTAATTGTGTGTGTTTAGGTGATTTTACAATTCTGTAAGTAAGATTAAATCGTCTCTTTAGAGTGTCACTTCGTCTGATTGTGTTTAACAAAGTCTGTTTGTTTGTTGTAACACCAACAAACACAATTACATAAATGGCACAGAAATGGTAAACTGTTTCTGCTTGAACCTACATATGTTACTAATTAGGAGCCCTAATCGACATATCTAATTGAACTAACACTCATTCTGTAGCTAACTTTTAATGCTTTCGATAAGACAAAGTGATGTAGCTATAGAACTCGAAATTTGCTTTTTTTATGCACTGGATTTGTTGTTGCTACTTTGGTTTACCTAATTTCTATTGCTGGCCTTTGACATCTTGGTGATTTTTACTTTGCACATCATAATTACTCGTGGCCTTTTTTTAAAATTAAATTTGAATAGTCAACTTACATTCACTTGTTTAGAGTTTTTTTTGACTATGTATTTTTACTATTGACTATTAATTGTTTATTTTTCAGGAATGCAGATATGAATCCCGTGTACATGCCCCAACAGTATGGAGCGCCTCCTCCGAACTTTCAGCCGACTCGTCCATCACCTGCCCTAACACCACAAAGCGGGTTCCAAAACATCCCCCTGGGGGCTTCCCAAAAACCACCCATGGGAGCACCGCTCTCTAATGGCCCACAATCATTTCAAAATTCCGCCCCTCCCCCAAGTCAATTTCCCCCACCGCACTCGAACCCTCAACCCCCTACACAACACAATTCATGTTCTCCACCGAGTCAGATACCCCCGGGACAGTTGCCCCCTCTGAAGCCATCGCAACCTCAGCAATTCGGAACACTGCCTGCTCGATCACAAGAGAGTTTACCATCGGGACCACCACAGTTTCAGAACGGTCCCCCCACGTCAAGTCTGAACCAGCTTGAACAAATTAGTGAAATGCAGAAGTCTAACTTACCGAGTGTGAATGGGGCTAACGTGAACACGGGGCCTTTGATTTCGGGCCCACAAGGGCAGTATAAGCCTAATTCTAATCTTAATCAGTACGGACAGGGAGGCCCACCACCCTTACCGGGGCAAAATTTGAAGCAATTTAGACAACCTAATCAGTTCGGACAACCACCGTTACCCGTACCTGGTCAGCCGCTTTTACGAGGAGGAAATCAGTCCCTACCATCACAACCCCCTCTTCCTGGACAGCCACCTTTACAAGCGCCACCTATGGGACAACCACCTTTACCTGGTCAACCAGGACAACCTCCTATATATGGACAGCCTCCCCTTCATGGACAGCCCCCGTTTCCTAATTCTCAACAACCCGGACAACTTCCTATGCCTGGACAACAACCGCCAAGCCAATTTAACCAACAACCACAGATTCAGTACGGACAAAACCCGATGCAATTTACACAACCTGGTTCGAATCAGTTGATCAATCAAATGCAAGGGATGAACCTTAGCGGACCGCATTACCCAGGCGGGCCTGGGAAGCCGATGGTCGATGGGAGTCCTCATATGCCTCCCCCAATTAATCAGCCGGGGTACTTAAACGGCCCTCAAGTTAGGGGTCCCCAGGCCCCGGGTTATCCGCCAATGCCAGGGCAACCGCCGATGCCGGGGCAACCGGCAATGCCTGGCCAACCACCCTTAGTGAGTGGGCCGTATCCTCCGGGGGGTTATCAGCAACCGCAGCAGCAAAGGAGATTGGATCCTGACCAAATGCCAAGCCCTGTAAGTAAATTTTTGATAATCTTTAAGTATAAATACGTTGCTTTAAAATGCGCATGCGCCACAAGCTCCACCCAGAAATACGAACATGCGGAGTGCGTTCAGAAACAGTAGATCGGGAGTGCGTATGCATACAAAATTATTCAAAAATGAAATAAAATTTGTCTGTCTCAAAATTAAAAAAACACTTATGTAGCCAAAAACAAAATTTCCAAATTAATTTGCTTAAACTCTGCACTTATGATGCCGGGAGAAAGATTTCAAATTGATAAGTTTTATATAGGTAGCATACGCACGCCTGATACTATTTCTGAACGCAGTTTGTAGCGCATGCGCAATTTAAAGCGACGTGTTGGCAACTTAAATTTCCGATGGTGGCGCTGCGATCGCCGGCGTTTTACGTGAAACAAACATTGTTGAAATCTGCACAACAGAACAATTCTCGCGTTTCTAACTCTCAACAAGCTATTTTCGTATTTTGAATTTCATCAACTAAACTATCAGTAGAGTCATAGAAAGTATTGTCTTCACATTTCACATATTCCGAAGATATAGTCCGTTTGCTTGACATCCGCACTGTCAAACTGATAGTATGTTGGCATCACTGCAATTTGTGACATTTCCTGTTTTATTTAAAAGTATTTTTAAATTATTCATAATAATTTAAGTAAAAATATATTTTCTAACGTTATTTATACTACATATCATACCTAATCTGGCTTTTATCCACTGACATGTTGGTAACTGAATGTACAAGTACAGTAGCGGACAATAAAATCCGGGCACGTCATTCCTACAACGTGCACTTGAGTTTAGTATTTTTGACGTTTTGCATTTTACTTTACTTACCGAATGTATAATAACTGATAGAGATGCAACAGTAGAGATTATAAGTAACACAGAATAAAATAAAACACAAGTTTAGAAAAATAACTGAAAAACACGAACAACATGCGCTAAATGCAGTGATTCACTTGTTTGAAATATGTCTCTGTCTAGAGACCCTTTAATAAGAGTCTGGGTTTGGTCTGGGCAATACCGCCATGTTATTTATATCACAACAAAAAGCGCGCAATTCAAATGGAAACAGGGAAATAAAAAGTTTTACACAATTTTCAAAATTACTACAATGCATGTGCAATGCATGCATGCCATAATTTTGCTGGCATGATATTTTTTCACGTCCATTTTTTCTGCATGAAATTTTTAAACGAGATATTCCAAATTTATTAATAATTTTTTGAAAATTTTGTGCAATGTCATGTCAAAAAGCGATCGCAAGATGTCGCTACTTAAATTATGCAATAGTTTTTTACTTTAAATTATGACAATTTAAAATATGTTGCCCTTCGAAGGATGTATAAAAACTGGTACGGATTTGTAATCTGACTTTTATCTTTGAGTGTAATTCTGTGCTGGCGAGAAATGTGTTCCATTTGTAGGAGTAAACTGTATCTGCAAAAATCATAGATTATGATATAACTAATTCACAAACAGCACACTTCACAGGGCTTAGAACTGTTTTTGAGAATCCAGTTCATGCGTCCAATATTTTGTGTCCATTTTTTTCTTCGAATAGGATTTCGAGGAAATGCTCTCACTTTGAAACCTTTTCGGGTAGAATTATGGCATTCTGGCACACAACTCCCTGTCATTTTCCAATGGCAATGCTTGCGAATTTATTAATTAACAATAAATTTTGTGAAAACACAAAAGCACTTGTCATGTTTGACAGTTGTTTGCTGTCAATTTTTGGTTTGTGATATAACATGGCGGCACCAATCAAAGCTTAGTTACGAATTGTCCAGACTCTTATTAGAGGGACTCTATCTCTGTCTAAGGCACTCGATCTCTGTCTAGGGACACAGGTACTGCCATCATATGTTTTTGACAGTGACAGTGGCTATTTTACCTTGAACAAATTGGTTGTCATTGTGACAGTTGTTCCTTTCAATTTTCGATTCTTGGAGTAATAAATTTAAAAACAGCCTAGATAATGCCTAAAGTATGTTGTGTTGCCCATTACAGATCAAATACTGCAAATTTAAAGTGTTTAACATTCCTAAAGGTACATACATACAGCTTTTCTTTTTAAAATATCATAAGCTCGCAATAGATACATTTGTACATTTCATATAATATATAATTTAATGTATTTTTTGACTTAAGACACATTTTGTTGTTTATTTTAACTAAATTTGTTAAAATACATCAGACATTGTTTTTAAATTTGATCTAAAACATGTATAGGTAAATATACGCAATTTTTTTTGTAAATGAGAATTTTATGCAAGAAAATTTGTACGTAAACCGTTAATTTGTCGCTAGTAAAGCTAATAAGCATTAGTAAAAAAGCCTAGCACATTAATAAGTTAACTTTTGGTTTGGAATATCTCAGGTATGTTCTTTTGGTTAGTACTTACAGTTTTCTAATTTGTTTATTTATTTATCATGTCATATTTTCCTATAAACGCTTAAATTTACTGTAAACTCACACTTTGTGTCAATAAAATGAAAATTTAAAGTAATTTGCGCCTTGATTTACATAAAGTATTCCAGTTTGTCATTTTTGACAACTAATTTCTTCAAGGTCAAATAGCCACTGTCAGTGTCAAAAACATATGATGGCAGTACCTGTGTCCACAGACAGAGATCGAGTGCCTTATCTCTGTCCAGCAAATACTGCCATCTAGCGGAAATATATAAATATAAAAAAAAAATTCCTCTTGAGAACCAATGGGACAACACATAATACTAATATAAGTGACTTAAGACCCAATAGTACTATTGAACTTTCTCGTGGGACATATGCATCCCGTTGGAAGTCAAAGGGTTAACAATGTAAACTGCAAAATGTTATGTTTATGTACATTAATAAGACGAAAATAAATGTCTACTAAAAATGTTGATAAATATTAATTAAATCCAAGAAACAAGCGCATAAGCTGCACAAACACCGTGATATGAACAAAGTAAACTACAAACTTTAATTAAATAAGTTAAAAGCTTGTGTTTAATAACAATAACCTATTAAAAGAGTTGCTGAACAAGCGAGAAATAAATATCATGTAACGCAACGAAAAACGCATTTCGCTATTTCAGTAATTGTCGGTGAAACACAGGATATAAAAAAAGGTCTGAGACCTTGACCTAGTTCTTGTAAACGTAAATAAAAAATTTATTGTAGTTTATTGCTTTTTATTGAAAGCGACTTGCCTCAACAAGTCATAAACTAAACAGAGGTTTGAAAACAAAGGAACTGCACGCGCTTGGGGTAGGTCAGTTTTTCATTTTAAGCAATACCGTTCATATTTGGGGAATCAATCTCTTTTATAATGAGGAAATTACAGTTTTAATTAAAGACATAGGTTTAGAGACACGCTGTATAGGTCTTGTAAACTTCCAGCCAACTTTCGTCATTAATGACGTTAAACCAGTACCAACTGAACTCAAGATGTAACGTACCATGTATTCGTCGAAATTTAGTAACATTTTGTTACTACAAGTTTTTGAAAATGACAATGTTGCCACCGCTTCAATTGTCACTAATGTCAGATGTGTTTACAGTGAATATACAACACGTACATAACCTATAGGTCTTGTAAACTTTCAGCCAACTTTCGTCATTAATCACGTTAAACCAGTACCAACTGAACTCAAGATGTAACGTACGATGTATTCGTCGAAATTTAGTAACATTTTGTTACTACAAGTTTTTGAAAATGACAATGTTTCCACCGCTTCAATTGTCACTAACGTCAGATGTGTTTACTCTGAATATACAACACGTACATAACCTATACCCCATCAACCACCGATCATATGTAAACACTTCAATACTTGGCAACAATGTTATAGCATTACGTCATAAATATGAATGACGAAAGTTGGCTGGAAGTTTACAAGAACTTGTAATGTATAATCCTGTATAGAACCACTTTCCCCTGCATAGACGTCTAAATATGAATAGTTTCTTATAATCGCAAACTTCTTGTTATTACAAGGAGTTTTATTAAACTGAATGAAAATTCTTCCGATTAATCTTTGAGACATGATTTTCTCTTGGGGCAACAATTTGAAGGTGATATCCATCTATACAACCCATTATTCCTAAAAAAAACAAAAAAATTTGTGAATTTCTCTCGACTATGAAGTATATCGTCACTTTACTTTCAAAACCTCCTAAGTGCAATGAAGTTTAAAAAACTTTGGAATGAGTAGACTACCTATTTTCGTCTGTTATAAAACTTAGAAGCTTTAGAAAGTAAGGTGACGACATTTAGTCAAGTTTCACCTGGAAATCCGCCATTCTGTTGAAAATAATTACTTATTTCCTCTTGTCTCTCCCTTGAAGGCCAATGAATAATTTTAAACCTCGTATTAACTTTCAAAAGCAACTTACAGGTTCGGTACAGCACATCCCAATATGTAGATGTACTTATGCCAAATCTGTCTGCTACTGATCTGAAATCTTAATTAGGCCCAGTTGTACAATTCGAGTTTAACTTTAAGCGAAGCTTAAACCCATAGCAACGTCCATTATAACTATGGGCCAGTTGTACAAAGGAGGTTTAAACTGACGTTCAACTGAACCAGGTTCAAAGTGAACAAAATCGCATGAAAATTTTATTTATGAATGCATTAAGATCATTAAGATCCTATGCGAATTTGTTTACTTTAAACCCGGTTCAGTTAAACTTGAGTTTAAACCTACTTTCTACAACTGGCCCTATGTTATTGTGAAGGGTTTAAGCTTTGGTTTAACGTTAAACTCGAATTGTACAACTGGGCCTTAGCAGTCAATATCTTTTTACTTTCTTGTATCTTACCTGAAACTCTCCAAATTACTAAGACAACAAACCATGATCATGGCTTCTTTCTCCAGTGAAGTTTTTGAAAATCCAGCAGGTTTCTTTAATACAAGTAAAATTTGTGTAACCTTCTCGTCACTTTTTCAACAATACCAAGTTTACTTGTTCTAATAGTTATTGTAGTTTTTATTTTATGTGGAAAACTATGAAAATATAATTCGGGGATTATTTCCTGTACGCGAATGGCAACTAGATACACTACAATAATTATATTATTTATGATATTATTCACAATTTCTTTCAAACACCGCTTTAAATATCACAGCACATTTATGTAAAACGTTAGTTCCGTAAAAATACCAGCAGAGGTCGTGACCTAATTCCCCAATACTTACGTGAATTCCCCAATACTTAGAAAAGATGACCAAATTTTTCAGTGGCCCTTTCACGTTGACTGTTATAAGAAAAAAACATTGTACACTATTTCTAGATTCAAGTGACGCAAGACGATCAACGTTCAAGATCGGGCATATTTTGCACCAATCAGAAGGGTTTGGTCCCGCCTTTAGTCTCCACGAACTTCGTCGTGCAGGATCAAGGAAACGCCAGTCCTCGCTTCATTCGTTCCACAATGTACAACATTCCTGTAACTCAGGTAAATCCGTTAAAAAACTAAGACCTAAACTGATTCGATTAAATCCCTTTAGGATCTGATGAAGCAAACCGCCGTGCCATTCGGGTTAGTAATCAGCCCCCTGGCGAGAACCGTCGGGGAGGAATATCCACCCCCGATAGTCAATTTCGGCGAGCTAGGGCCCGTCAGGTGCATCCGTTGCAAGGCGTACATGTGCCCCTACATGCAGTTTATTGACTCGGGCAGGCGATTCCAGTGTCTATTCTGCAAAGCTGCGACCGATGGTAGTTCACATCGCACACCCCTTCGTTCCCTTTTTTTAATTTTTGTACCCCACAGTACCTTCTGAGTATTTCCAACACCTCGATCACACGGGGCAGCGCATGGATCGCTTCGAACGACCCGAACTGGTTTTGGGCGCCTACGAATTCACGGCGACCACGGACTATTGCAGGAACAACACGTTACCCAAGCCTCCGGCCATCGTTTTTGTGATCGACGTTTCATATAACAACATAAAATCCGGGTTGGTCCATCTGCTGTGCTCGCAAATGAAGGAGATCATCAAGAATCTACCTGTTGACCAGGGGCAAGAGAAGAGCAACATGAGGGTCGGGTTTATAACCTACAATAACACCGTGCATTTTTACAACATAAAAGTGAGTGCGACTTTAATTTTGGGGGAGGTTGTGTTGATTTAACATGGTGTTTCACAGGGGTCTTTGGCTGCGCCCCAAATGCTGGTGGTGAGCGACGTACAGGAAATGTTCATGCCGCTCTTGGATGGGTTCTTGTGCGTGCCGGAAGAATCCGAATTGGTTATTGATGCGCTCATGCAACAGATTCCCGCTATGTTTGGGGATACGAGGGAAACGGAAACTATTTTGTTACCAGCTGTGCTAGCCGGGTTGGAGGCCCTGAAAGTAATAGGCGGGTTGGCTTTAAAAGGGTTAATTGCTGAGGTTTTTTTTTTCTTTCTTGAGGCATCCGAATGTACTGGGAAGCTCCTCGTGTTCCATTCAAGTTTACCAATAGCCGAAGCTCCAGGGAAGCTAAGAAATCGAGATGACAGGAAGCTGTTGGGTACAGAGAAAGAGCGGACGGTTTTAACGCCGCAAACCCAGGCGTACAACCAGCTGGGGCAGGAGTGTGTGGGGGCGGGTTGTAGCGTGGATTTGTTTTTGTTTAACAACGCTTACATAGATGTGGCAACAATCGGGCAAGTGTCCAGGCTCACCGGGGGTGAAATATTCAAGTACACTTATTTCCAGGTGATCTAAATTCGGTTTCTTTTAAAGGGCGAAACTCACTGGGTTTTGTTTTAGGCCGACATCGATGGAGAACGTTTGATACAGGATATTATAATGAATATTAGTAGGCCGATCGCATTCGATGCCATCATGAGGGTGCGCACATCAACTGGGATAAGGGCCACGGACTTTTACGGACACTTCTTTATGTCGAATACGACTGACATGGAACTAGGTGCTATTGGTGAGTCAATTCTTTAATAAATCAATGCACCCTTTCGTCTTTTTGTTTTTAATTAATTTGGAACGGGGCTCCAATCAGGCCTGTCGCTGGAGTGTAAACATATTTTGGCGCCCTTTTAAAATTCTGAACAAAAACTAATTCTGCTGAAATAAGTTTTACGAACAAGACGCTTTTGAATAATTATTTTTGCTGATTTAGTCTCAAAACCAATAGTTGTATCGATTTAAATAATTACAGTCGATTTGGCGCCTGATCAGAGGGGCACCTCGTGCCTTGCACAACGGGCAGTGGCAGGCCTGGCTCCAATAATTAGATATATAACAAGTAAAAAGAAACTGAACATTTTTAGACTGCGATAAGGGTGTTGCTGTTGAAATAAAACACGACGATAAACTGACGGAAGAAGACGGAGTTTACGTTCAAGTGGCCCTCCTGTACACTTCATGTTCGGGTCAGCGCAGGCTTCGCATACTGAACCTATCCTTGAAGACCTGCTCCCAAATGGCCGATCTATACCGCAGCTGCGAGCTAGACACGATCATCAACTTCTTCGGCAAGCAATCAGTCTACAAAATCATGGAGAACAACCCGAAGGCAGTGAAAGACAGCATAGTAGCGAGAGCAGCTCAGATGCTCGCGAACTACAGGAAAAACTGCGCAAGTCCCAGCAGCGCTGGGCAACTCATCCTACCCGAGTGCATGAAGCTATTGCCTCTCTATGTCAATTGTTTATTAAAAAGCGATGCCTTGTCTGGAGGTACACAAATTTGGAAGCCCTTCAAATACCCTTAAACACCTTGATTTGTTGCAGGTTCCGACATTACTTTAGATGATAGGTCTTTTGTAATAAACGCCGTTATGATAATGGATGTGCCAAGCTCGGTGAATTACTTCTATCCACGACTGATTCCGATCCATGAAGTTAAGCCCTCTGATGATGGAAACTTGGAGATACCAGCAACGATTCGGTGTTCGATTGAAAAAATCAACGACCAGGGGGTTTACCTACTAGGTAAAATTCACATGGCGTCCACTTTTAATCAGTTTATCGTGTTTGTACTTGCAGAAAATGGCATACACATGTTCTTGTACATTGGCCTTGCAGCGAGCCCCGAGTTCGTGCAACAGGTATTCGGTGTGCCCTCAGCTGTTCAAATAAACATAGACAAAAGCACTCTGCCTGAATTAGATAACTCGTTGTCAATTGCAGTTAGATCGATTATAGATCAAATTAGATTAGAACGACATAGATATATGAGGGTAAGTACTAAAAGGACAATGATGTTAATAGTAAGTATAAAACTGTGGTGAATTCTTAGTTGACTCTGGTAAGACAAAGAGAGAAATTGGAGCCTGTATTCAAGCATTTCTTAGTCGAAGATCGGGGGATCGATGGAAGCCCAAGTTACGTCGACTTCCTCTGCCACATGCATAAAGAAATAAGGACGATTTTAAGCTAGCAGAAACGTTATTAATTTCAAGATCGAACCCAACAACATGTATTACTCAACTTTTTTTTTTTTCTTCTTTTAATTAGTAGTGTGTTGTTTCGGTCAGTCTTGAAGGACGTATTTACATCTTTCCCCAATAGGATTTTGTATAATTTAATCATTCATATCTGATGTAATTTAAATGTGTCTGTCTACCCGAATGAAATACTATGTATGCATGTGCGTTTAATGAATAAATAATTTCTGTAGAGAGATGTAAATATGTGGATGACTGAGATGGCCCGGAATGCAAATACAACAACTAATGTGTAATCTTATTTAATTATTTTGTATCTAAAATATTTTTATTGGTGCCCTTTGATGAGGTTATGTATATTACTTCTAATAAAGTAGGATAATTAATTTAATTTTTTCTTTTTAGATTACTCCTGTAGCTTGAAATTAAAGTGAAAATAGAAGAAAAGCTCAATTTTTTAATTCCTTGAATATGAATGAATAAATCAAACACTCTACTTTAATAACAAATTCATACTTAAATAAATCGTAACAAGAATCTTAAATTCTCAATTTATAACCTACATTGTTGATTGTATGTCACAAAATACCGATTTACAAAGCCAAAAATAGGTAAAAACTCTGTTACTTCATTTTGAAGGTGTACGCGATTTTATTGCACGCCAGTTTATTCATTCCATCAATTTAATTTTGTATATGTTATTCGCAGCAATTCTGTCTTAAACATGGCCGTCGTATGCGGTACTCCCGACTTTTCTCCCGCTAGGTGGCGCACTCGAAACAAAAGTTCGCGGGCGGTACGCGCACTGTGCCGTGCTCCTCACATTTTCCGCCGAATTTTCGCTAAAATTCCGCCAAGCCGCCGCATTTTTGCACGAAATAAGTGCGTCTGGACGTCGTCGATTAATTTCAGTGCCCGGGCGTGGTGTCGGTGGTGAATGGGCGTCGCAAAAATGACATCCAAACACGCGTGCTCTGCGGAGCGTCGACCGTTGGACTCGTGGAAAAATCACGGGGGTGTCCGGCGACCGAGTAGTGTCAGTTAAAAAATTAAGGCATTCGTCGATCGCCGTAGTAAAACAAATTAACAAAGTGATGGAGGTCCCCGGTAAAGCAAGAGCCCGTATCCAGAGGAGCCCCTTGGTCCCGCTGGTAAGTGTTAGTTTATGTTTCCAGAATCGGACGAATTTTTGCGAATCTCTGAGGATAAGAACCGTTATTTTTTTTCTGATTTTTTCTACTGTCGTCACTTGTTTCAGCTGGAAATTACGGATTTATTAAAATTTAATTTTTATTTAGTCAAGGATTGCCAGAAAATAATTTTTGTGAGACGGCCTAAATAGTAAATAATCCTTAATTTACTATAGAATTATAACAAGGGCGGTTGGGGTGGGTATTAGAGTGAGTTTCCAGGATTGGGGGATTTTTTGGGAACTTCTAGCGGGTATGCATTTTGCCGTTTTGCGAAGAAAAAACTAGTGACATCATAGAGTGACATTATTTTTCTGTCGCTTTCATTTGTGTTTTTCGCGTTTCAAAGATTTACGGAAAACTTGCGAGAAAGCGAATTTCAACAGGGGTACCTAGGTAAAAAATAATTGTAAATACATAATTCATAAGTTATTTTAAATTGGTACCTGATAATAAACAATTTATTTCGAAAAACAAGAAGAAAAACGCTCTATATGCGAAATGTCACTTTTCTAACTTCAAAATTAATGTTAATAATTATTAATGTTTTACTTCTAATAAAGTAAGATAATTAATTTGATTTTTTATCTTTAAAGAAAGTCGCCAATTATTTAAAAATAAGTGAATTCGTTTCTTCACAATTTATATTTTTGTTAACCTATATGCAACCAAACTAACAATTGTCCTACCTTGGTTGCATACTAGGAAATCATCCAAATTTATTTATTTTTGAAGAAGTCGTGCAGTAACTTACGGATTAACAAAATCTATCATACATGAGGTTTATTAAAAATAATTCACTTTTAATCAATAAATATTTTTATGAAATATCCCTTTTCTTTTATGATAGTTATACCGTCTGTCTTATGAAAAACGCACGACACAATAGCTGCATTTCTTTTGCCACAAATCTCAGATATGCTTATCTCAGATCATATAAATGTCGTTCCTTTTAGCACGAACAAGTGAGAATTTCAAAAATTTACTTTTTCTGATACGTAGCCTTTTTCTTTATCGTAATTGAACTGAGATTCCCCCCCCCCCCCCCTTGCCGCTCAAGCACTACGTTTGAAGTCAACTCAGTATTGAGATTTGGCGCTCACTTAGGAAGGGGTAATTTTGATACATGTGATTGCATAAAAATTTGCAAACGCGTATTTAACTGACAATTTTGGAAATCATTTACCCATATAATTTTTAAAATGTCGTTTATATCGACACAATTACACGAAATGCAGTGATTATACGTAACGAACTTTTCTAGAGCGTTCCATTACGACAGTGAGTTTGTTTGCGCACTTCAGCTTCGCTCTGCTCACATAAGTTGTCAAAAGGAAAGCACCTTATAACTCCGTTATTAATGATCCGAATTCAGTTATCAATTATTCAAGTCGATTTCGAAATATCAAATTTGGGGGGGATCATGGCATGTTTACTCAATTAAAAATGAGAAGAATTATTATGGTGGGGGCAATTAATTTCAACTACACTCGCGTGGCAGTGTTGTCGATGTCGTCGCATTTAGTTAATTTGATTTGGTTATGTTGGTGATACAATTTGTTACCTTGCAATTGGTAATGCTGATTTGTCAAGTTCATGGGATTCACGGCTTGTTTGCGGCACGTGGCACTGATTCAACTCTTTCTCCTCTTTGTATTATTTGGTTAACTTGTATTTTTATGTCGTATTTTATATTTTGTAGGGTTGTGAGTGTAAATGTCTTTCGGACAAATGTCAGAAATGACAATTGTCTGGACAGGACAAATACTATTTGTCATAAAAGTGTCATGAATACTGTCCGTGACATGCGAATCCGCTAAAAATGTTTTACCTTTGTTTACCTTTTCCCGCTAATTCTGTAACAACGTCAAATGTGACAAGGTGTTGGCAAATGGTAGTTACAATTTGTGTGCAATAAAATTTTATAATATTTGTTTATCGAATTTACGAAAGTACAATATAGGAGCGGCATATTTTTGAAAAAGTTCTTTATTTGCATTAAAAAAATTCGAAGTTGATTTTCATTATGAAATTTTAAATGTCATAAGTGTCAGGACAGTGTCTGACATTTAAATTCGTGTCCTGTCCAAAAGATTAAACGTCCGGACATTTTACAACCATAATATTTTGTTAAGTTATAGTTAGTCGAAAAGGTAGTTTAAAACATGGTGTTTACGTGTTGTGTACCAAATTGTAACAAGACAAGTAAACACATTAAAGTGCATCGTTTTCCGTATCTGGATGAACAGGTAATGCTTAAAGATATACAAAATAATTTTCGCAATAGAATAGATTTAGCAATAACTTGATGACAATTTTATTGTTGTTTACTATGTTCTGATATTCGTTTCCCAAATATCCTCTCAGTTTGTCCGATATAATATACTTTTGGGAATATTCAATAAATTGATTTCAAAATGAAAAAAATGGTTTTTTATTTGTACCCATAGCTTTGTTGCTTAATAATAAAATTCCAAAGTTGATGTACAGTGTTTTCGTTATGGTTTTGCTCTTTTTTCAATTAAGTTTCACGATTTGTTAAATATGTTTTCAATTTCGCAAACATCAAATTCGTATATCAAAGAGAATAGTCATTTCACAAATTGTGAAACATAATCGATAAAAGAAAACCAAAAGAAAAAAATTAATGTACATAATTTCATCATGCATTCATATTTACCGCTAATTTGATAACAGCGCCACTGCGAGTGTAGTAAGCGAAACATCAGTCTCGCCGATAAGGTAGAGTTGAATATCTATATAATAATAGTAATCTATAATCTATGGGGGGATCGAAAAACGTTCGGAAAAGTGAAACTCACCGTGGGGGTACTCAAATTAATGGTATCAAAGAGGAAAATCAGATAATCGAAAATGTGCAGTTTCCCGAGTTCTTGGATTTTCTTGAACACTAAGAAAGACATCTAACTCTACATTGTCACGAAAGTGACGTTGCTGTTTCTTGGGTTTCTTAAAAGCTTCGCGATTTCTTAAATTTTTTTTAAGTCTTCTAAATTTCTGACGGTTAGGAACTTCTCTATTAGGAAAGCGAGCTGCGTAAAGGCGCTCAGCTTGACCAGAATTTTTGTGGCACTCAAAAAACACTTGCACCATATCAGTTAATTGATTGTTATCCATAATGAAATAATAATGGTATAACAAAATAATAACAAGAGGGTAACAAATAATACAAACAAGAATAAATGAAAACAAGTTGACAGATAAATACTAAATCGTAAAAGATAGTTACTGTTTTGTGCAATTTGGTATGAATCCAAAGCATATTTGAAAATTTGATTAAAAAAACAATTTCCATTTCTCAAAAACATTCTACAAAAAATATCAAGTTGAAATAAATCGTGGAATTCCGAAAATAAATCTCTATCAAACTGAGTAAAAAAAATATCTGCCGCTGTTTGAAAAAAAAAAAAAAAATGACTATCGCCTGACAAAACTGTCATATTTAATGCCATCCTTTTGTAGTATTTTTAAACTAGTCTTATGTGCTTTTTGAATTATTGAAGTCGGATCATTAATAACAGAGTTATAATGTCGTGCGTTTTCCATAAGACAGACGGTATACCAGGTGAGGAAAAAGTACTGTCTCCTCTTTCTATTTGGTGCGTTGCGTAACTGGCGTTTTTTTATTTTTATTAATGATTGCGGTTTGCAACCGCGTTAGCTGTTGTCAATGTTTAGAATTAGAATTACACAATAGGCCTATGTCAAATCAATTCACAATGTTCACAATGATCAACAATGACTGAATGTGCTTTACAATAATTTTTTACTGTCCGTACGGCATGGCATTGTGTAGTAATTATTATTGACATCCTTAAACAGTAAATAGCTGTTTCAGAGTAAACGGAAATATTTCAATCATTGTTGATTACAGTGTAGAAAAATGTCTGAAAATTGATATTTTTCATAGAACGCGTACTCTTCTGTGCATGTCTTCACTTGACGAAAACTATTTTACCGATAATCGGATAATTTCTCTTCTCTAGTCGATAAAGTAAAAAAATAACAAAGACAGATTATGTGATAGTACAAAAAAGAAATACAAGGCCCCAAAAGCCTGTAAAAATCCCCCACAGTTGTTTTTAATAAAAAAGACTTTGTTCTTTTTTGGTATAAAAAATTTCCAAAGTTTCTAAAAATGTCCCTGAAGTTGGCAACTCTGCTGATCTCTGAGATATGCTTTCATTTGATTTTTTCTAATTTTAATTTTGTTCTTGTTATAACAATAATAATAATACAAAGTGGTCAAGAATCACTGTTTGAGTTGGCAGCGCTGCATTTTATTTTTAAATAGTAAACAACCGGAGTAACTTCCGGCTGTTGACGGATCACAGTATAAGTAATTACCCAGCATTGTTGCCAGAGGTGGTACTTTAGTACCATTTTGATACTTTTTAGAAGTTATTGGTACCAAGGTACTGCTGCTTCCATTTTGGTACTTTTTTGTTCAAGCAAGACGATTGAAATAACTAAGTATAATAATAATTATTAAACCTATTATTAAACGTTGCGATTTTTCTTAAGCAGGCTCTACACTGCAATTTGTATTGAAAGATGCAATTTCTATCGTGCCCGTGCGCACTGGCAAATGTATGTGAGCAATAATGATTAACTAACCGCATAAGACCACTCAAATATAAGGCACCATAAATATTTATATTCAGAAATTGGTTTCTTTCATGGCAACTAAAATTGGATTAAAAAAAAAAACGGGAAATGAAAATTTGGTCGTATTTGTCAATTAATTATCTACTTGGCAATACATATTATCGATATAAAAAACTAGGACAACTTTTCAATCCAGTAGCCATGCGTTTCCATTATTTTATTATATTGAATCTTACTTTGCTGTCAAGTCAGTAACTGTGTTTTTGTTAACGCTGAAATACTGAGCAATTTGTCTAACTGTGACACCCTTTTCTATGCAAACAGCTATTCTAGCTTTTAAAATAATATTTACTTTCGGAATGATTGACAATTTAAAATAATTTTAAATTTGTGGTCGGTAGCAGTTTTACACAGTTTAAGAAATCTTGTCCTAGTTTTTTATGATAGCAATAGACTTTTTAAGCTGTGTAAAACTGCTAATTTAAAAAAAATTGTCAGTGTCAGTCATGCCTGAAGTAAATATTGTTTTAAAAGCTAGGATAATCGCTTGCATAGAAGAAGGTGTCAGTTAGACAAATTGCTCAGAATTTCGGCATTAACAAAAATGCACACCGATTTGACAGAAAAGTAAGACTCAATATAATAAAATAATGGAAATGCATGGCTACTGGATTTAAAAGTTGTCCTAGTTTCTTATGATATCGATAATACCTCTAAAAAAATTAACCTATTTATCTATAAATATATACCGTCAAATAATTCTAACCTATTTATAACAAATCCATTTTCACACTATGAAAATATTGAAAAAGCCACGAGCAAATGTGCAATGTTTATTGCATTGCATTGTGTAAAGCCTGTTTTACAAATATTTTTTTTTCACAGCGCAATTTTACAAAATGTCAACGTGTAATATGCAATTATTTTTCTCATTGACATATTGCACTTGACATTTTGTAAAATTGGGATGTGAAAAATATTTGTAAGAAAAATCGCAACGTTTAAATTGAGCTTTAGAAAGAATTCAATTAGTATAAATCAAAGTGATTTTTTAATATTGTTGATGCTACTATCGTCAAAAAATTGTTAAAATTGAAACCAACCATCGATATTCCTTCTTCTTCTCTTTCCAATGACGGTTGATTTCAATTTTAACATTTTTTTTCATGATTACAATGTTTTTTAAATTGTTACACGAAATATGTATAAAGTTGTTATAATAAAATATTTTTCAAATTACATAACAAAACCTTAGAAAGCTGATTTTCATGACCTTGGATCTCAAATTGTAACTGCAAAGACTTTGTATTAACAAAACACCTAAATGGTGAATCTAGCAAAATTGGTACCTTCTGAGTCATCTGAGTAAATTTGGTACTCTTTTGCTTGAGGGTTGGTACATTACATTTTTGTACGCTGGCAACGCTGTTACCCAGTAGCGTCACTTAAACGTCAGTGTCAAAAAAGCCTCCATACTGTTTGATACTCCTATGGAAATGTAATGCAATTTGAAAATCGGTAGGTATCAAACAAAATGGCAAATGTGACAGTTATACGTGGTTTTGCTCACAAATGTGACATATTCTTCCAAAATATCTTCTTCCTCCATAACACACGAATTCAGCTTAACACTAAACAACTAGGTCTGTTCCTGCAACGTTCTGGACTAGTTTGAAACTGTCAAATATATTCGCCCATCGAATTAATCACCGCTTTCAAAAACTGCCTTAAATGTGAAACTTTGTTCGGCGTATGTTTCTGACTGTTTAGAACCAGTCAGGGACTGCTGCAGGAACAGACTTATTATGTACTTCTTTTCGGAAAGTCTTGCACGTGGCACCGACAAAAATACATAATTCTAAAGGTAAGTGTCCACTTGTGACAAAATACTCTCGAGATTCAGTCTTGAGACTCAATCACCAATGGACAAAGACTTGACTCTGTCTCCGAGAGTGCTCTTAAGTCTTTGTCCATTGGTGATTGAGTCTCAAGACTGAAGCTCGAGAGTATTTTTGTCACAAGTGGACACTTACCTTAACGAACTAAAGAATACAACCGATGTGCACAGACTTGTTAATTATGTCACATTTTTAGGGTTAATATGAGTGACTTTCACATATGAAGAGGCCACGGAAAGAACATGTTAAGTCACTGTTTGTTAATTTTACAGGAGAGTTTAAAATCTCATGGTAAATCATAGAAAAATCGTAACTGAAACTTAAAATACCACGCGCACTAAACACGCGTTTTACTTGTGAATTGGACAGTTAGGTACCACACTGAATTGGCTACTACAATGCGTCATAATCGGAAAATGTCCAAAAACTGACAACACGTTCTTTGCGTGAGCTCTTATGCTAAGCGAAAAAAAATTAAATAACATATTGGTGTGTTCAAATAGTTCCGAACCGATGATCATGTTACAGATTTGAGGAGTAAATATTTTTTCAACAACAAAACTGTGTTAAAAAGTTCCAAAATATAAAAATTCCTTCTTGGAGTTACTTTTATTCCTTATAATTTTAACATCATCGTGATTTTTAACTACTTGAGTAAATGGACGTGAGGGAACAACCAAAAAGAGTAAAAACGGTGTTAAACTCCGCATTTTTATCTGTGTAGGTATAATTATTTATTACCGATTTGTTTAATGAATCAAGCTTGAATATAGGAAGTATCACTTTAAAAAATGTTGCCCTGATTGGCCTAACAGGCTGAAAAAATTATATTTTGGCGAATGTTTTTAGTCTGCGCATAAATTTTTTTTGAGCCGAATTCTTCAGTGTTTTGTTTTTGTCTTTATTGAGTGTCAGCCATTTGACTCCACCGTGAAGTATCTGTTCCGGGCAAAAAAGTATCCTTCATGACTCGACCTTCCCCCCCACACTTAATTACAGGTAATCGGACTTCGTCGTCGCACTATAATCGTCGGTTTCAAGGCAGATGCACGAGCACCTGTTATGTGAGCCCGAAAGGCGCATGTTCTAACGTCGCAGGATTCGCAGGTACCCGGCGCCAAAACGCACACTGCTATGTTGGTTGCCGTCAGTGCGACGACGGCCGCCGTCTTTTTCGGTCGCCGTGGTTCTTCAGGCATCGCGACGCGTAGTGAAGTGCACCGACGCCGCGCCGGTCAAAACACGAAAGAAGAGACCAACTCTAATCTACTGCAAATTTTTTTCATCGATTCGCCCCAAAAAACTAATTAATTTGCGTCGGGTCACCGATTCAAAAATAAACGCGCCACTCACACACGTAAGCCCCATAGAAATTATTTTTAGATTTTACAAATTCAATTGTTACGTGACGCAAGTATTTTGTTTTTCTTTCTTCATTTTCTTTTTCTTTTTTGACAAAATCGACGGTTTTTTTGTCTATACCAAAAAAGAGATTTGCCTAGTCCGTCGAAATTAAATAAATAAATAATTATTATTTTTTTCTTGTATGTGGTAATTAGATCATCGTGCTATATAGTCCCGCCGGTATAAATAACTCGAAAATACGAAATACTTTAAAATAGAACTCGTGTCCGAACTTTGCGAATAAAACCGTTCAGTTTCGAATTAGGAGGAAACTTTCGTCCTGAATTATGTGAGAAATGCAAAAACCCCCTGTGACTGCTTCCCTTCTTGTCGGTTGTGTTTTCTGTGCTCCCGAAATCATGGTGCGAGCAGGAGCAAGGAGCAGGATTTTGTCGCTGTTCTGCCTCGTCCTCGTCGGGTTCTGCGCACGAAATACAGGTAGGCGGCGATTATTAATTATTATTACGGGATTAAATTTGTTTATTATGGGGGGCCCACTCTACCGTGAGTTTATAATAATATCGACCCTCACGCATTTAATTTTCTTAAGCGGATCTTTGTTGTGTATACGTACGTACGTTGTACGACAGCTGGTGAGCAGCTGTTTTTTTTTTACCCTCGTCTTTACGTATGAATTATTCACCACCTCGATACGGAATTTGTTACCCCAGAGTTTCGCCTTAAAATAACTGAAAATAAATAAATATTTAATGAGGCTGTCGAATATTTCTTGGAAAATTAAGTTTGTTCAATTTTAATTTCATTTTTCTCCACTTACTTTCTTTTCTTATCCTTTTCTTTGAATTTATTTATTTTCTGTAATACATGTATCTACGCAATTTAAATCAATTTAAAAGTAATTACCAATTTCTGAAAAAAATAAATTTACCTATTTTTTATTTTTTATTTTTTCAATACCTAATCATTACTTACTTCTTTTGGAAATGGAAACACAATTTTCTTTCATCAATATCAAAATTAGTCGCCCTTTCTGTTTGTTTAATTTTCTGAATATACGGGGAGTGACTGATAAGTAGACTAAGTCATTATCAACGAGGCCCGGCAACGTCAAATGTATCAAAATTAATCGTCTTTTCTGTTTGTTTAATTTTTTTAATATACTGGGAGTGATTGATAAGTAAAGTACTTTACTGTCACCAAGACCTGGCAATGTCAAATTATCAATCTTTTTTAAATGTAAACACAACTTTCTTTCAAAAAGTATCAAAATTTGTTTTGTTTCTGTTTTTTTAATTTTCTAAGTAGGTATACGGGAAATGACTCATAGGTAAAGTACGTAACTATCAACAAGGCCCGGCAATGTCACAAACGTATCAAAATTGGTCGCCCTCTCTGTTTAATGTTTTGAATGTACGGGGGGGGGATTGATAACTAAAAGTACCTCACTATAAAAAAGGGCCGGAAATGTAAAATATTTTTTTTCTTGACTCTTTGAAGCGTTAGAAAAGCAGATAATGCTTATAAGTTCGCAGAGCTTTTGACAAGTTGTGTTTGCCACGGTCACTAGATTTGATTGAAAATTTATTTATGTGACAAAATGTGGAAGCAATTTGTCGCGTTCCCTTTAATGTAAATACAATTTTCTTTCTGAAATATCAACATTTGTTTTATTTCTGTAAAATTTTCTAAATATACGGGGAGTGACCGATAAGTAAAATACGTGACTATCAACAAGGCCAGACAATGTCGGGAACGTATCAGAATTAGTCGCCCTCTCTTCTTGTTTAATTTTCTGAATATACGGGGAGCGATCGATAACTCAAAATACCTCACTATCAACAAGGCCCGGAAATGTAAAATATTTTTTTCTTGATTCTTTGAAGTGTTAGAGAAACAAATAACGCATGTATAAGTTCGCAGAGCGAAATAAAAACTTTTGACCAATTGTACTTGCCACTGTCACTAGATTTGATTGACATTTTATTTATGTGTCAAAATCCGGAAGCAAATTGTCGCATTCCCTTTAATATCCTTTCGAGCTTATCGTATTTTGTTGTTTGCGAGTTGGCAACTTAAGAAAGACTACAGTCAAATTCGCGTTAGCCAACAACGCAAAATCTGGAACTACTATTAACAGTGTAACGATGTACCACGTGGCTAAAAATGATTGAAGCAAATTTAGTAGGTTGGAAACACTGAGGAATTGGTAGTACACGTTCTTATAAAAATCACGTTCTTATAAGAATCACACAGTAGCGTCACTCGAGTTAACTGTCACTTTTGCCATTTTGTTTGATACCTTCCGATTTGCAAATTACATTATATTTCCGTAAGGGTATCAAACAGAATGGCCGCTTTTTTTGACACTGACGTTTAAGTGACGCTATTGGGTAATTGCTTACACTGTGTTATTTCCATCAGTGCTGCCAACTCGGTAGATTTATCGACCTAACGAATTTAAATCTAACCGAAATTTAGAGAAAAGGTAAAAACGCACGTTATTTGTACAAACTTGAAACACACCTACAAGATTAAAAAATTGACATAATTATCGCTGCGCTTTTGTTTTGGTAATTCAGTGAAAATTGTATGAGCGAAAACTTGATAAAAAAGTCTATAAACGAAACCCCCAAACAAATTTTTCATAAAATTGTCGTAATTTTTGTTTAATAACAAATGCACCTTTTTTTATTATAATCACCAACTTTTTAAATTTTTTGTTTTTATTTATTTTATGAATAAACATTGTTTTACACATGTTTAACTATAATATTAAACCACACATTTTAATGATCTACCGAAATTCAGCGATATTTTTCACAACTATCTTCGGTCGGTCGGTTGGCAGCACTGATTTCCATAGTTTTCGCTCGATTACTTGATTAATTCTTTAGGTTAGAGTTGGCAATTGTTATAGAACTAACCGACATTGTAAATTTTTGTAAAAATAATGATGAAAAAGAAAAGACGTCAGATAAAATAATAAACTGTGATAATTGCAACTTTGATTTATTTCATTCTTGACTTGACAAGAGACGAACTTGACGATGCGAATTTGAAAAACCCAGTGTACCAACATGAACTTCGAAAAGTGTTGCCAATCCAATTAAATAGATCTCAATCATTAATTTATAGTCACTCGATACTGTCTTTCAAATTTGTATATCAAATTTTGGAATTGTAGTTTCGCTAAATTTAAAATGCACCAACAATTTGTTGTTGGAAGAAGATAAAATTGAAAAATAAATGAACGGCATTACGTTGACTCATTTGCTTAGCAACTCGGTACCTTATTTATCAATCGCCCCTTGTATTCGAAAGTTCTACTCTAAATTAATAGAAAATAAATTAGAAAAATACATATTTTTTTGAAAAATAATGTAGTGATACACTTGTATTTTTACTCGACGTTAGAGGCGTCTCATGGGGGGCGGGGGGTTAAAGAACAACTTCTCTTCTATTCCATTGATGAGTCCCAGTTGATAGGGACTTCCTTTTTCAGTCATTGACCTCTTTATTGTCTTAACTTTCCATATTTTCAATGACTCTATTTGTTTCATGAAAGTTACACGTAACATTCATATCCCTTCTTTCTTTTTTTCAATTTCAAAATAAGAAAAATTATACATAGTTAGTAACTTACTACAAAGTTTTTTCAGTTTTGTTTTGTTATTTTTCGTAGGTTTTTGAGTTGCCATTGTCAACTAGATATTACTTTTCTTTCCTCGATCTCTTTTTTTGCTTATGTTGTCATTTCTTTCTTTGTTTCTTAGCATTTTTAAAAATTTTTCTAACTATCGGCAGCTTTGCTCTATTAGTTTCCTATTTCGTTCGTTTGATTCCTTTATTTACATTGATTTCTTTAGATATTGTTTTTTTGTTAATTTTGTTTTTAGTTTATTCATACATCTATTTTTTTGTATATTAAGTTAATTAGTCTGCAGCAGTAATTCTTAAAAAAAAACTTAAATTTTGGTTTTATCTTATTTTTTGTGAATTGATCTTTGAGTTAATTTATAATATTTTTTTAAGTAGCGACATCTTTCGATCGCTTGTTGAGCTGATATTGCTATTGATATTGATATTGATACTGATATTGATATTTTTATCACTTTATGCTTTGTTTAAAAAAAACTAACAAAAAACAATACTTTGACTTTAAAAAAAGTCAAAAGGATTAAGGACTTGATTAAAGACGTTTTGAAAGTAGGAACGGGAGCCGTCCAAAGCTATTGATTACTCCTTTCGCTTTGGATGTATGTTAGTGTCGCCGCCAGTCGATTTCTCCAAGGGAACGTTGTGTGCGATGGAAAATCCGAATTTTCGTGATAAATTTTACATAATTTCCCACGTGGTTCCACCTAGTACATTCCTCATTCCTCGTTATTAGTACGTACACAGAAACTAACCGTCGGGTTTGTGGAATTCGTTTGGAGCTTTGTGGGCGATTCTTGGCAAGATATGAATGGCACAATAAACGTTTGTATAGCGAATAGTAAAACCGAAAGGCCTTCTAATGTTTTATTTTTGGATTTTTGGAAGGCGATATAAATATTGATGAAGTAAGAACATTTCTGCTCACTTTTTGTTGATTATTATCACTACAAAGTAAATTGAAGAAGTTGCAACTGCAATTTTGCTAAACTTTTTTTTTGTTATTATACTTTTCTTTAAATAAGCATGAACTAAAATAAATTCTCTGTGTAGGTACTGATTCTGTCCCAATTACTATGGGACTAGAAATAGGTCTCTACGTTATATTATTCATTTTTAAATAAATACTAGGTGATATCATGCCAGCGAGCGCTTTGATTTTAATTTTATTTTTACTTCATAGTTCCAATGTAGTTACTTCAACGTTTTTTTTATAGCGAGCCGTGGCTTTTGCAGGAGCGCTTTTCTTAAAGAAAAGAATATTTATTCGTTTGCGTACTTCTTACTTATTACTAAATTTGTTTAATTTTTTGAAATTCCAATTGTATCTTGGATTTTCGTATTTGGTTGAGATACTAAATTCCGAAATCTTCCCGAACAAGTTACACAGAGTAAACACATTATCCTCGAATCCTGTTTGTGTAATAACGAACGATCTCGCTCTAAGCTCGCCTTTATGCACGCGGAACCTCGTACCTCGTAAACACCGTTCAGCATTCGGTTATTTACAAGGAAACTAACCAAGATAATCGGCAGCAACTACACGAAATCCGCAAATAGGCGAGTCCTGCCCCCGTTCGACGGAAGACGCCGCCGCGCGCCGCGCCGCCGGGCAAACCGAAACGTATTACACAAGCGGAGCGACCTGTAACTTGTTTATCCTTAATGCATTAAGTTCCGCCTGAAACCTCCTCTCCTCTGCACGGAACACGTACGGCTCTAATCTTTCATTTGGCTTGAAGGGGGATTCGTGTGATATATAATTTATCCGGGACGAGATTTGAGGTTGAAACTACCGAAACTGGCAGGTCCTTGATGTCCTTATTCGCCCTGAAATGCCGCGTAAAAAGTGGGATCTAGATTGGAATCGTAAAAACGTAAAACGAAATATGTGTGGCCATATATCATTATGATATAAATGTAACTGAGTACCTTTGGATGTAAAGACATAATAAATGTAACTGAGTTCAGGACAAAAATTCTATACAACAATTGTTTGATTAGAGGTTCATGAAATACCCTGAATGTCTATTATACAACACGAAGACTGCACCCAAGAAATTATTTTCTGTGAGAATAACGACTTCCTTTCCCACTGAATTTTTAATTTCTTAATTGGCTGTTATTATCATTATGTTATAACAAAATAATTTATGACTGAGCTGCATTGCTTAATATAATATGTAACTATGTGTGAAATACTCTCATATCTAAAAAAATAAATAAACTTTCTAACGCTAAAGTAATAAAATACTTTCAATTGTGTAACATTCATAAGAAAGTATTTTCTTACATGTTTTGTGTTTACGTTTGTCATCCTCAGTTTTAACTTTATAAGTTCCTCTAGGTCAGCTTCGATAGGACGAACGTCTTAAAGCAGAACTAAGAAACTTCACCGTTACAAGTTGTCAACTGCATTGGAGAAGATAAATTGTTTCGCTTAAATTGAATGTAATAAATATCTGCCGTCAGTTCAACAGATTTAACTGCGTCTGTGTTCTGTTAGTACCGCACAGTTCTGCTACAAAAGTGAGGCCACAGAAACTTTTCTTTCAAACTTTAAACTTCAAACTTTCTTTAAAACTTACCTAAGTGGAAGTTATCTTAAAAAAAATTCCTAGGCAAACAGTGTCATCAATAGATTGATAAGTAAAGCACGGAGAAAATAATCGGGCGAAATAGTTGGCCAAATGAATCGACTACATATTTGTTAATACACAAGCGGTCCACTGTAATTGTATTACATGATATATATATATATATGTACAAAGCGTTCGCTGACGGAATGCAATCTATTCAGTTGGTCGACTGTTCGTCTACGTCACGAGATTTTGTTTTAATTTTTGATGAAAATTTGATAAAAGTTCTTTCACGTTCATAATTTACTTGCGAGTGTGTGGAAAAAAATCCGTTTGTCTTCCTCCTTTCGATTTCTTTTTTTCCCTTTCTCTGTCAATGGCGAAAACAACTGCACAAATTCCTTTTGACCATCGGAAGTTACGTCCAAGTCTTAGTTCCCCACACACATCTTTTATTCTGCGCTCCGGCGAAACGAATGTCCAGCAATTAAACGCCAGCAGAAGCGGAGACCGGAACTCGTTTATAAAAGTTCCACATCCGGAGGTGCTAATTCGCCTGCTCCGAAAATTATCCCCCGAATTCTTGCTCGCTGCAGCGAGTTAGCCCCCAAAAAAGACATTCCGTGATGGAAAGTACAGATTTTCTTTTGTATACAGGGTGTTCGCCCATTCAGTACGTCAGTACCAGCGAAACAGGCGATGACTTCTTCAATATTTAATCCAAAACATGTCGCAAATTGTTTTAATAAAAAAAGAGTTTGATTCGTGCATATACTGGGTGTTACATAACTCGAGGCGAAAAGTCAAGGAACGAATTGTGACACTTGTCTATCAATTATGAAAATTGATTCAAATTGCGCGCCCGACTTTGTTTTTATAGAGGTCCTACCATTCTCGCAAAATTCTAGTAGGTACCGTCTGCTGTTCGATTAGGAATGTCTGGAATTATCGGGAAAGGTAGATGGCGTGAAAATCACAAGTACAGACTTGTCTGAGATGGAGGTGTGGGTAGGGAAAGAGTTCGTAATAAACAAGTTCAAAACGAAAAGTATGTCATGGAACGAAAAAAAAAAAAGAAAAACCGTAAAGCAGATGCTTTAGCGATTATAACGAATAAAGAAAAAGTCGCTAGATTTGAGGAAGTAGAAAGAACTTTACAGGGTGATTCAAAATAATTGTTCGACCCGTTAGGGGCGTATTTACTAAGGTCAAGCTAGGGATGCCGATTTTTTGTCAAAAGCATCGATCTTTGAATTGATTCAGATCGTGTCTGTCAAATATAGATTCAAGTAAAAATCGTGCAAAAAAGAATCGATCTATCCAAGATCGATTTATATTTCTCAAAAATTAAACACAAAGTCAAAGTTCATAAACTTTACACTTTACAATTTAGTCGGCGTCTAACAAAATGAAAGAATCACCAAAAATTACTTACTGCCATGAATGAACCTAACCATAACCTGACAAACATGGAACGAATATCAAATATCAACACGAACACCACACACACACACACTGCCCATAAACACAGGACCACACAGGATAGCCAATTCTCAAAGTGAATTTTCTACCACATTTACGAAAATTTTCGGTTTGCCCAACTCAAGTCAAAAGATAACTTGAATATTATCATTTCATTTTCGATTCGATTTCGTAAAAAATAAAATCGATTCAATAAGATCGAGCTGAAAAAAAGATCGAGAAAATAATCGACATTTTTAACAGAAAAAATCGATCTTTTGAAAAATCGATTTCTGAATCGGCATCCCTAGGTCATGCAACCAATTTCTCTCTGGTGTCTTTCGACACCAAGGACACCTAGGCGCCAGCCCATCTTCCATTGAGAAATGGCCAGCGGGACGCCGTCCGGAACGGTACTCCCGCTGTCCGCCAGCTATGACACTGCCACTAGGAGGCCAACGCCTATGAGAGGGACCGGTAGCCGGGACCGATGGGCTCCCCCTCCCCCTCCCCCTAGGTCATGCAAGTACGAAATTGTAATAAATCAATTTATGAGAAGCTTTTGAAAAATCTACCTCTTGCGAGTCCTAAATTGAAACCGTTTAAGTGTCGCCGAGTGGCTCAACGGTTAGCCTAGCCGACTTTGGAAGTCGTGTCGTTCGGCGGGTAGGTTCGAATCTTACCGTGGTCATGGATGTTTGTGCTGTCTAAAGACTTAGCTACAAATATACAGAGAAAATTGTCTGGAATGGTGATTGCCGTAAGGCAGCGACGGGCAGGACAGGGGAAATGATTCCCCCACTACGCTAAGCAATAGGTGACCAGACTATCGGTGGGGTAGTCGGCGGAATCGACTTCGTTCCATAAAATACGAAATTGTAGACGGCCTAATCGTTTTGATGCTGTTCACATCGAATTAAGTCGAAAATTATTATAAATATTGTTTAAAAAAGGCTTGTTTTTCAATTTTAAATGGTCTCGAACTTGTACGACACTGTTAAACGCTAATAAACCAACATGAACTAACTCGTTCGGCGGTCTCTGTTTTTGATTTCGTTGATACGACCGAGTCAGTTACATATGCCGGCGCTTGTTTGTCTGAAACATCGGGATCGCCGCAAATAATTGAGGGTGGGTGTCGAGCTTTCGGCGAGCTCGTGTCCGTCGCTGCCGTAAGGCAATAAAGCGAAAGAAGAAGAAGAAACTGTTTAAATACCGCTGATGACTATTAGAATGTGATACGCGCCGAGTTTATGAAATTGCGTAAGAAAATGCATCGATACATCTTTTTATAACGATAATAAATTTTATTGATACAGTCAGTAATTACAAAGTCCCCAATTAGTCTCAGCCACAGATTAATAAAAAACTGTCATTCAGTTACCTAACGCGCGAGAGTACAGGGGCTGCAACCACCTCTGAGACGTTCCATTCAGTTGACGCGCGAGAGTACAGGGGCTGTAACTACCTCTGAGATGTTCCATTTTGTTGACGCGCGAGACTACAGGGGCTACAACCACATCTGAGACGTTCACGTTGTTGATGGCGTGCGTAGAAATATCCGGGCCGATAATTTTAGCCGTAAATTTCCAGCAATTGAAACACAAGTCACGAACTAATTTGCACTGACAAAATCATTATTGCATCTACCCCTACTTCGGTCGTAAAAAAATGGTGTGATTCATTTCTTCCGTCTGCATACACAAGTTCGATGTTTCGTTTACCTCTAACCAACTGTTTTCTTTCTTGGATCTAACTTTATTAGAAAAAAATAGAAACTTCCATTAATTCTTCCCTAAAATGTTTTCTATTTTTTGCCTTTCTTTTTATTTTTTTAGCATTCCTTCTATTTAATTTTTCTATTTCTTTCACTTGCCTTACTTTTTTTTTCCTTTTTTAACTTCTTTATTTCTTAGTTTTATTTTCTTTATTATTTTCTGAGTTTTATGGTTAAAATGCACGTAGATATTCGTATTTTACCGCGATTTGCTTCCATCTTCCACTTCTGCAAATTAATTTACATTTTCATTCAATTCTTCGCTAAAATTTTTGCTTTCCTTTTTTTAAATTTTTTCTTGACACTCTTTTACTTAATTTTTCAATTTTTTTTACCTGCGTTTTCTTTGGACGTTTATTTCTGCTCCGTTCCAATTTTGTTTCAATTTATAGTTTTTATTTTTCGTTCACCTCAAATCAACTGTCCTTTCCTTTCTCGAATAAATTAATAATTTTCATTTAATTCTTCGTTAAAATTCTTTCAATTTTTTGCTTTTATTTTGATTTTGCATAATTCAGTGTATTACTGTAAATTAGAATAAAATAAAAGTACCTGTGTCCTAATTGTTTCAATTTAGCTACTGGTTTCGATCTTCTATGATCTTCTTCAGGCTGCAATTGTCTACATTTTCTATTAAAAAATAAATTGCTGGTGAGGTGAGGAAGAGGAACATCAATCATGCAACCATTGACAATAGTAGCCTGAAGAGAACAGAAATCAGAGAAGGAAACTGGTAGCTAACTAATTTAAAAAAAAATTAGAAATACTTTTATTTTATTGTAATTTTTTTTCATTAGTTTTTAAAATCTTGGTTCGTCGATTTTCTATATGTGTATATGTATGCTGCATACTATTTCTATTGTTTTTTTGCGTTTTATTATTTTCTCGATTTATTACTCAGAACAATCTAGTTTTCATATAAAATTTAAACAAGAAATCTTCTGTTAAATTAATCAATTAAATTTATTTAAATTATTTTATTTCAAATTGGTTTCATGCAGTTTTTCAGAAACTTTCATCTGTCTCTTTCTTATTTCCTCTACTTTTACACATTACTTTTGTTATTTATCGTACTTTTTTTTGTATTATTTATCGTTCATCACTTTCTGTCTCTCTAAGGCCCGATTTTACAATCGTCGGATAAGCATTACTTTTCGTATAACGTGACGTAGGCGTGATGTAGATATGGAGGAACATTAAAGGATATTTGGCGAACAGTTATTCCGTTCTTATTCCACGATTGTAAAACTGGGCCCAAGTGATTTAGTTGTAGAAATCATATTACTCGCATAAACACGTTTATTGGACTGTTTCTATCCCTTGCTGTATTATCATAATCTTTTTTAATAATCATTTTTAATTGAAGCTGTAAATAAATCAATTGCACTTAATAGTTACTTTTTTTTTCGTTTATGTGTGAGTCGAACCCTAGTCGTTTGATTTTGTAAACCGGGTACGTTACCGTTAGGCTACTGAGGCCGTTAACTTCATGTTTCTTTAATCATCTATGTAAGCTACCGAACTGTGATCATCAACAATGAAAATGAATTTAGATATGTTATGACGTTTCATTGAAACATGTAGGAGTAAAAAGTGGAGATGTAGAAAACACAAGACTTTATAGCTTTGAGGTGATTCAAGAGCACTTTAAAATCTGCTACTAAGTTAGGAGCTTAATAAAAATTGATTTTGATGTTAACACAGATAGATTTATGTGTTGATACTGTAGAATTATATTGTATTTTATGTTCTCGTCGACTTTCGCAAACGTAATAAAACTCTGCCGAAAAATGCAGATGTCTTAGTGGTTTATCCTTCTTCAGTTTCGGTGCGGAATATGAAAGCATTGTTCGCAAATCATCTATAATCCGAAGTTCGTCATAAACAAGTGCATTTTACTGGCGCACACATGAAAACCGGGGATAAAAGTATAAACTCGAACAAGCTATAAATAGGGGGGTCGTTATTTTTAGATCTATGTAACATTACAGGTTGCCGCTGCATGTTTACTCTTCCGATAACTTCGCGACGATGTTGTGGTAGGTAGGTATATTGCGGGGCGCAATAAATATCCGGGGTTTCGATTCGGTCGGAAAAATTGAAATGAAATGCGCCCCCGAAACGTTTCCATCATTATCGACAACGAAAACGCATTACCGAACTAATTTAGTGCGAGCGGGCGCGTGAAACCCCCATTGTTGTTGGCTCTGGCCAGTATTTTTCGAAATAATCAAACCGATTTGAAATTTAAATGTTTATCAAAAACGAATCTGCGATGGAATAAAGCGCGCGTTAAACATGCATGTTCCAGGCACGGCCGTTATTAGTTTTAATTTCCTGGCTTAAATTAATTACTTAATTAAAACTCACCCCGGCGCAAAAAGCGATTTTTTGTTGCCTAGTCGTTCAAATGCAAGGGCGATTCGTTAGAACGTAAAAATAACTGCGTCGTTGCAGGCGCGCTTTCATTCTTCGATGGAGATTTTTATTTGGATAAACACATTAGACTAATGGCCGGCACGTAAAACAACAAACTTACGTAACGAAAATAATTTGAAAGGGAAATACGGGAATATCAAAAATAATATTTTTACATGAACGTCACGTAACATCCGGCAAGCAAACATTTTTCTGTGTGTGTGTTTCTTTTTTATTTAATATGAAAATGTTCGACCCAAACAAGCAGGAGGGAAATACCCCCAATTTTTTTGCCAAATTATTACGACCCACAGCGCAATGTAAAGCTAAATTTACGATTTCAAACAAGCAAACCCTTATTTTCTTTAATATTCCTGTAATATTTAATTCTGTAAAAATAAGAATCAAAACAGAACTCATATTCTTCGACGAAACATTTCCAAAATTTTTTTTTATTGCAAAATGATGATTCACAATACCAAAAGAGAAATTAATAAAAGGCGATCAACACTTCATCAAATATCTTAGCGAACACCTCATCGAACATCTCATAATAGTGACGAACAAATCACGCAATTAATCACATCAACCCAGCATTAATAAAATAACAATCGTATCTATGCCAGTGGTTCCTAACAGTGCGTTTCATGTGATCCCCTGTCTGAACGTAATCGTAAAACTTGATGTGCCGGAACACGATCGGAGATGGACGAGGCCCTCTGTAAATAATTCCTAAACAAAAATCGGAATTGGGTCAATTTGGAGAAGGACACGCGCAGAAATTTAAATTGTCCAAATAACTTGGAGGGTGCTCAAGACTTTCCGCTCGTTTGACGGAGTCCAAAGAGGAAAAGTCGTCGTCGTGAGATGGGTGCTCGAATTTATTAGTATTGCGGGTGTGGGGCAGGGAACCCCCTGCGAGTTTAGATGGTATGATCATATCGTTTTAGGGTTGCAGCAATAATTAAAATTCAAAGGGAAAGGGCGGTCCTTTTTAGGATACGCAGCAAACTCAAGCTGTACTGAATTCGAAAAGAATACTTGACTCATTAAAAAAGTTGTAGGAAATACATCGAATGTCTTTGAGAGAGCTCTGTGGTAAGACATACAAAAGTGGGGTAAGAATATCACATTGCAAAATTTTACTTGCTACCACCAAAACTTTAGAATGAATTACTTCTGTGTTACTTAGTTTTAAACTAGATGGTAAATTTGCGCAGCTTTTCTTCAACTGTTGCCCCAGCAAGCTCAAAGGAGATGGACGTGGTTTAAAGATAGTCTTATAGGCGCCAGGGTGAACAATTACCTAGCTGAAGATGATAATGCGAAATAGTGTACCAGGAAATTTTACTTTACTCACTTATGCGTTGAAGGTAGAGGTACAAATACACAAATAGTTTCCTGAAACAGTTACTTTAATCAAGATGCACAAAAAGTTTACAAGTACAGTTACCAAATTACAAACGGTTAGTCAAATGTGACAGAATGTCGAGTATAACTAAAATGATTAAAGAAAAAATGTTGTGGTCGTCTGTACAATTTATTTAGTCGCTATACTTGGTACTTCAGATAAAATCTGCGTTATCTTCACAACAACAATTTAATTCGACTAATTACGGATGCAAAATCTGTCGAAAATTCGCTCTTAATGCAACGTAATGTCACGTGACAAATTAATAAAAGTTATTGAATTACATTCACATAACCCCAAATGTATTGGTAGGTCAGGTTCGTTCTTGTCTTCCTACGAGGCAAGCAACCTCCCATCGGGTGCGTTACCTAGTCTCAGTGACACGAATCCGCAGAGCGAAGGGGTGAACCTCATTGACACCAAAAGGGGGTAACAAGACATGAGATATAAATTGTTCGGCGGTAAGGCGCCCGGCGATAAAAATGTCCGGCAGTAAAAGCCTAAGTTAAAAGAAGAAACGACATAGTTAGAAATCAAGATGGCGTCAGTCGTTAGCCGACAATACCTAGATTTTCAATAAAAGCCAAGCCTTTGCAGAGCAAAGAATTCTTCCCTAGTCTCGTTCAACGATGGATTTAATGGAAAGTCGACTGTAAGTTTTCCGAATTTATTCCGTAGCAAAAGTTTCAATAAATTTAAACACACACGACACAACATCACCAAAGGTAAACTAGTAACGATCCCTAGAAACAAAGAGAGATGGGCTGACGCGGAATGATCGCAGATGTAGTCGGCTTCGACCAATAGAAATCGCTAGTATCGACTTATGCCCATAAAAGGACGTGGAACGCGGCGATCGGTAATCTCAAGCTTACGCTCGAGGATGATCAAAGTTGCCACGGTAAACTCTAAGTTGACCGAAACCCCCAAATAATGCCAACCTTTTCATGCCATGAACATATTACACAAAATTCTAGTTCCCTCAAGTTGCATAAAGCAAGACTGTTAAGAAGTTAAGGAATTTATCATCGCCATTGGCTTTATTGAATTCGACCATCTTCTATGTAGTAAAAATATGGCACCCTCCGACTGTTACCAGCCCCGCTTGCAGTGTTAAGTCCGTCAACCCAACTTGTGAATAACCGCGCCAGTTCTTGGGCTCTTCAGCCATTTTGAAAAATTCACCAAACTGTTTCGTTTCACGAAAGTGAAGCTTAAACGGAGGATATTATTCCTAGTTTTGATGAGTGCGTTCTAAGCAACACAAGGCTTTCTTCTAGGACTTTCGAAGCCTGATTTCTGCATATCAGCTGGGATTTATACAAGCAACTAAGTGTACAGTTCAGGCTGTAACGCTGTTTTTCATTCTTTCATTTAGGCTTTTTGGAATCCTTTTACCGGAGCTTTGATTTGGGTCGACCCGGCTGTTTCATCTTTGAGACCGATATCCCGTTGATTGGCATAGTCGTCGGAAGTTGGAGTTATAGAATATAGACAGGAAAATAAATGTTTTTCAAATTAAATAAAGGATCTGCTTGTTGCTGATGGTACGTATTTTTTATGTTTTCTAAGAAAAGAGACCATTTCTTCGCGTTGTTACTGCAGTAATAATTACATCCACTTGTCTTGTAAAGGTAAGTGTCCACTTGTGACAAAAATACTCTCGAGATTCAGTCTTGAGACTCGATCACCAATGGACAAAGACTCAGAGTCTCAAGACTCAATCTCGAAAGTATTTTGTCACGAGTGGACACTTACCTTAACGTCTTGTACGCAAGGGAATGCAGAGCGCGCTCTCTTACATAACTCAAATTACAACCATTTTTGCTGCAGCCGGAGCATAATGCGGTCGAGAAAAATGAAGACGTTTTCTTTAATGAGTGAAGAATGCTCGCTGTCTCATAGAAAAATAAAGCAAGTGCGGTCTCCTCCATTATTTTGATTTGCGTCTCAAGCGGCTTGAA
Source organism: Dorcus parallelipipedus (assembly GCA_958336345.1). Classification (NCBI taxonomy): domain Eukaryota; kingdom Metazoa; phylum Arthropoda; class Insecta; order Coleoptera; family Lucanidae; genus Dorcus; species Dorcus parallelipipedus. The sequence continues at coordinate 12,425,658 of OY284475.1, forward strand.
ACCGCGCTTAACGAACTCATTTGTGTCTCTTTTCTGTTCCTCGACGGATGTCAGTTTCGCTTGGATGATAATTAGGCTGGGTTTTTATGGTGCTGACCGGGACTACGTATATGATGATGAGCTACTGTTTAAGTATTTTTTAAGACAAAGGAAATTATCAGACTTAATTAATTCTCAATTCTTGTTGTAAATAAGTAAACCAGGTTAAATTAAGTATAATCTAGCAGAGAAGTAGGAATATTAACAGAAGGAATAAATCCAGAGCGAAGTTTCTAGAACACAAACTATGTAGACTTTCAACCAAAATGTTACGACTTGTTGCGTATACATAATAAAATTTAAGTTCGGCATTACCTTGTATATAAAAAAATTCTTGAAATTAAATAAATGAACTCTAATACTTGTTCGGTATTAATAAACATTACAATTCTTATTAAAAGAGGTAGTTCGACCAACTCACGACATCCAGTCTTCACAAATTCTAATAAATACGATTGAATCTAATAGACAGCTCCACCTTTCGTTTTAAAATTAATGGATTTCAATAAATAGAAAACAAAAGAACGCTTACCCGCGGTACACCAACATTAACCGGAACTTCCTTGGAATAAGGAGACTTGAAAGAGGAAGAACATAAAAATTGTAACCACCCTGTCTTAGGTCCTCCTTTTCTTCTTCTATTTCTCGCTGTCCTTCGCAACACATCTCCACACGTGCTCCCATCATTTTGCACGTTGTTAAAAATTATCCCGTTCAACCTCCTTCAAATTTTTCTCCTTGCGACCCCGAATCCTCTTAACTTAATTTTAGAACTTTGTTATCTTTTCCTAGGTCCTTTAATATTAGGCTAAATACGTCCACAACCGGAAACTATGACAGGTCGCTACCTACCTGAAGGCTGCAAATCTTGGGCGGGCAAATTAAGTGCGTCCCAAATTGCCGGCTAAACTCAATGGGACGGGTCGAGGTCATACGTAACCCCGAAGCAAAGGGCAGAAATTAAAAACAAATAGAAGTCACCAGTGTTTTTATTTGTGCATCAAAGGCGAAGATTAACAACACGAGACCACCACGGGTCTAATTTAAATGCACGTTAACTATGAACAACGTGACAGGTTGAGTTAAAATGAAACTTTTCGTTCACAAAGGCGATAAATATCAGCGCATCATATTATTAGAAATAGTCTAAACAGATCAGACATTAAGGTATCCACTCTGTCTTCGCATCAGCTGTCAGAATGTCGAGGAGGTCCTCTAAGTATCAACGTCTGGTGGAGGCATATGACAACAGTGCGTCCCCAAGAGTAGACTCCCTCTTACGTCGACGGTGCCAAGCAACCGGACAGGTCGGAGTCAAAATTGACCAACCAAAGGTGGGTCTCACGCAAGGTAAACCAGCAAGATGGCTCCAATTAACAACGTCCGGAAGAAAAAGACCGAATACAAATAACGAAAACAACTTACAGCCTGAATCTCGTACAGAATTCGTTTGTATAAATGCCTGCCTTTTTGTTGAGGTCAGGCTTCGGAAAGCATACACAAATACTTTGGATCGCCTAGAATGACGTTCTCAGATCACGGTTTCAGATCTTCCGTTCATCAATCAGACAAATCAGTCGGAAGAATGCACACAATGGCTGGACAACACGGCAAACAACGGCTTGCACTCTAGGCGTGGCGAGGGGCAGAAAAGAAATACTGCCCGTTCGTATAACTTCGGTGTTGACGAACAGACACGGCAAAGTCACGAGGTCCCAAAATTGTTTTCATTATTTTTCTTTCTGTCATTCTCAGTTCTTCCGCTTCTTTCTTGGTTACGTTGAAAAATGAGATGTAAAGTTGGAAAAAAGAAAGAGATGCAAGGAATAAAGAAACAAATTAATCACAGGGATTGATCCCCCCCCATCCAATTTTTATTTCTATGCTACAAACCTCAAGTGTGAACGTTCCAGATTTACGCACTTCAAGTAAAAGCGAAAGTGAATTTAATTTAATGATCAATTACCTCCGGTTTGCAATTCAGGATTCAAAGACTAAAATCGAAATGAAATGTAAAGTGGCCTTATTACAAGTGATCCTTCTGTGAGGAACGGTTATCATTAGCACGCCTAAATCCCCTTTGGTATGGTGCGAGAGTCTCGAGACGGGGGGCACAAATTTATAGGATTTTCGTTAGCAAGCAGCAACAGCACGAGAGGCGACACAATGGATGAGAAAATCGCGGCTTGTAATTACAAAAGCATAAACTTAAATTATGTGAATACAATCTCCATTGTACCGACAAGGAGGAGATTGTGTCGGCGGAGGCTTTCTTCGAACGGGAAATGTTGCAGCATACAAAAAAATGCAAGAAATTGTTTCACGTAATTAATACTCGATGTTATTAATTATGAACCTTGGTTCAATTTCAGTGTCTCTCTGAAATCAATAAACAATCGCCGTTTGGTCGACGTTACCGCCATAAACTAGGACTAGCAGACGTACGAATTCAAAATAATTTCCTGCATGGGATACAAGGCGGCAATAAAATCTGCAACGAATATAATGGGCCCGTAAACGTTGCAAATTTTATGTGTTTACGACCAGAAGTCGGGGGGCTAGACGGCGCGTGTAATTCAGCATACGTTATAGTCGCAAACCCTCCTTAAACCTTTTTGTTTAAATGCAAGTATAGTTGCAATAAAGTTGGGATGATAAGTATGAGTGTGTTATCTGTGCTACGTTCGCTTAAATGTTCGGCGTTAATAAAACATGGAGTTTCTGCTTGGGAAAGCAAATTGTGCGACGTGTTTCTTTCCTTTCTGGGGAAACAATTCTTCTTTGTATTTAATGGGGGATATATCGTACGTTTCATCTATCGTGAAACCCAGTCCCTTTTATATCCTTTTAGCCAGGAAATTCCGATAACGTGGGCCAGTTGTCCTATGAGTCATCGTCATCATCATGATTTTCATGAATCGTCCGCTCTTATGCTTGCATAACGCCGGCTTTTTTGGTGAGTCACCAATGCAGCTGAAATTCTCCCAATGTAATTTTACTGCAAAGATCAGTCATGACTCATGACAGCAAAGCAAGTCGTTTGTTTACGTAATTTCTTTTAGGTGGGCGAATTTTCCGCGGTCGCGCATGCGCACGTCGTATCCAATTTGACTTACGTAATGAGCTTAATGATTTACGAAATTGTCGATTTCTTACACATCAATTCGCTTATCAAATCTTTCTTTTTAATACTGATATTAATTTCAGTTGTATGTATTTGTTTTTTTTTTAAATTTCTAATTTTATTTATTCTTTATTAATTTCACGGTCCAATGATTTTATTTATATACAGGATACTACCGAACTTAACATTGAATACAAGCAAAATTCAAATTCTTGAAAAATCGTCGAAATGCAACAGTTTATAAAATTTTGAGCTGTATGTATTCGTTCTTTTTCTTCGTTCCTTCATCTCGCCATTAATTTCACGGAACAGTGTTTTATATACAGGGTATTATCGAACTTATTAAAGTTCTAGTGAATCTAGCAAAGTCGCTGAGTCGTTTCAAAACAAAATTCTTCGAATTCGTAACATTCATTTCTTTCTTCAAAACTCGTTGAAATACAACGGTGGAAATTGGTGTAGACATTTCTACGACTTTTGAGGTTAATAAGCGACAAGTTTTCAAATATTTGAATGAAAAACACTGTCCCGTATTCTCATCTTACGATTAAGGTCGTGTTTAACAAAAGTCGTGATGAAAGTAAACAAGAAACGATACAGTTTTATGTCTGTTTAATGTGTAAGAGAATGACGGTCGAGTGTTGCCTTGTGAAATAAATACGTCATTAAATTAATCGTAAGATGAGAGAATACGGGCCAATGTTATTTTTTGTTTGTTGTTTAAATTATTTTTTAAAAATATAAAGAGTTCAATTATTTTATTGTAATCTTATGTAACAGTGTCTTTTTATACAGGGTATTACTGAACTTACCCAATTTCAAATTCTTGTTAAGACGTTTTCAATACAGTAGACCTCGGTTATAACGGCCTCGGTTATAGCGATCCACCGCTTATAACGAACTACATTTCCAGTCCCATCATTTTTCTCTATATTTGTGGCATTATCGCTTATTACGAACTTCGGATATAACGAACCGATTAGGTATTCCAACTTTAATTTAATCTGACGTCTAGCGAATCGATCGGTTTATTCATTTCTCGTGAATAGTTAAATCACGAGGAAGAATTTCGAACTGCGTGTTGCGCTACGTTTACCGTAGTTAAGTTTAGCATAAATTAAGAAGCCACTTGAAATTGTGTAAAGTGCTGTATGTTTTGATTTGTTTAATAAAACCTCAGTTGTATTAACTTTAACTTCGAGCTTAATTTCTGCGTTCACGCACACCAGTGAGTAAAGTCTCGCCTCTGTTTTGCTGTTGATTTATTTCTGCCCGATCTGGTGGATTGGAGACGTCGACTGGTCGATTACGTTTAGCTGGGAATACAGTCTTCTGGCGCCCTTTAATAATTTTACCAACTTAGTCAACCCGCCCCATTCTTCACTGTTGCTAGACCGGGGAACAGCTGACACGTTTCGTCAGCAGAAGCTTGTCATCTGTCAGTGGTAAGTAAGAGGCAAGTAAATTAAATTCCGCGACCGCTTCACAGGCTATCGAAAAAAAAGAACTAAAATAGAATAAGAAGGCGAATAAAAAAGAAACAAGAAAAGATCTTGCGAGGCATCAGAAAATAATTAAAGATTGACTAAGAATTCGACAAAACAAAAAGGTGAAGTGAACTAGTGAACAACGAAATGCAAAGAATAAGGAGATGAACGAAAAACAAAAGAAGATCGACAATCTTCTTTCTCTGGCGGCGTGTATATTTGAAAATCACGAGAGTAACAAATAGGAAAAGAATGCATAACATAATTAGACAAAAAATAACGACTGACATAAAGTAAAAGAAAAACTCAATAAAAAGAAACAAAAAAAAGTAAAAGACGAGACGACGGGTGAAAAATGAGATGAACAAAAAACAAAGGAAAGGCAATTCGCTGGGGCGTCAAAAAATAAAAGAACTGAAATAAAAGAAGCACAAACAAAATGGAGAAATTATTTCGAAGATGAAAGACCAAAGATGACCCAAATGAAGAAACGTAAAAATAGGTTATCTGAACAAAAAAACAAAAGAGAACTAAAATAGAATGAGAAGATGAACGAAAGACAAAAGAAGATCGACTCCAACTTGAACTAACTAGGAGGGGTTTAAAATTTAATTTAATTTTCAATCAAGCGCGCAATTTCGTCCTGTCAGAACCGGAGGAAAGAGAAACATTTTTATTATTCATTCTTAAGCCGGGGGTCGTCCACATAAACAACGATAAATAAAAGTGGAATCGTGGCGTTTTCGAGTCCCCCCGTGATGGACGGTCACCTGCTCGAAGACCTTCTTCGGCCTTGACATTCTTCATCTTGCAAGAGAAAGAGCGGCACTGGACGTTTTCGGTGATAACAGGGGGCCGGATATTTTAGGTCGACGGAAAAGGTCGCGGTGATAAGCATCACATGTATGCCATGGACGAAAAAAAAAACAAACTTCTTTTCGTCCTTGCGTAATTACGAGATATTTACATCCGAAAGTTTATTTATGGAAACGTTGTTGATAATGATAACAAATTCCTTTCGACCTAATCTTCTCGTTGTGAATTTCACGACCCAATTTCAAATTCTTGTTAAGACGTTTTCAATACATACAGTGTGTCTCAAAAAGTTTTATACAAATGGAGAAAAAGTTTATCTTACATTTCACAAAAAAAACTATTCTTTATAAAAAGCTCTGCATGACTTGTAGATCCATAATCAGGTACAAAATTTTTAAAAAATTGGTTGGAATACAGGGAATATAAAAAATAATGATTTGGACGGAGAGCAAAATACGTTCAAACTATAGTGGAGAAACAAAATGTTCATTGAAATTGTGATTAAATAGCAAAAAATTATGCACACTTGTAGATTATTGATATTCCCAGATAAAAATTAAAAAATAAACACTTCAGCAATTGTTAGATAATTTATTTTTATAAAACATTGATAACCTTCTTTATCAATTTTTATCTGGGAATATCAATAATCTACAAGTATGCATAATTTTTTGCTATTTAATCACAATTTCAATGAACATTTTGCTTCTCCACTACAGTTTGAACGTATTTTGCTCTCCGTTCAAATCATTATTTTTTATTTTCCTTGTATTCCAGCCAATTTTTTAAACATTTTGTACCTGATTATGGATCTACAAGTCATGCAGAGCTTTTTATAAAGAATAGTTTTTTTTGTGAAATGTAAGATAAACTTTTTCTCCATTTGTATAAAACTTTTTGGGACACACTGTATATGTATTTAAGTCGGTTTCTTTTATTTCAACTTTCACTTTTTTCTTAGGATTCAAGATGTGATGTTTGTTCGTTTGTTCTCTCATTGACATCCCGATGTCAGTATTGCCAATCACGAATCTGTATTCATGTTCTTCTCTGAATCAGTAATAATTTAGAAACACAAAAAATTGTATATGTTTGATTTGGTTCTAAAAGTAATTTGGTGACACTCAGATTATGTTTAAAAAATTTGACTTCATTTATCTTATGTGAGATTAGAGAGTAATTTCGGTATTCTCGAATCGATGACGCACATGGTCATTCTCTGCTAAAGTCCCTAGATAAATAAAGTACCGCACTAAACGCGCAAATTAAAAAATGAATGTAACAGGCAATGAGATTTCAAATTTGGCGCGCTTATTTTGACTCAAAATGACGGTAATTGCGGTACTTCTATCTAGGGACTTTATTCTCTGCTAAAGTACCGCAATTACCTCCATTTTGAGTTAAATTAAACTCGCAAATTTAAAATTGAACGTAACAGGTGATATGATTTCAAATTTGGCGCGCTTATCTTGACACAAAATGGCGCCAGTTGCGGTGCTTTATGTATCCTGAGACTTTATTCTCTGCAAGCAAAGATTGAGGCGTTTAGCATAAATGGAAGAAAGAAAAAATTAGTGACTCGTGCTTCTTGCTCTCATCATCATCAATGACATTTACAATCGAAAGCAAGAAATAATGGCGAACAAAAACAGTTTCCTGTAATTGTTCTTTCTCAAAATGGTATCGTTTAAGTACGACTTCACAGATGATTCAAATTCAAATTTTCAAAACTTTCAAATTTCAAACTTTTGTAAAATTATTATTTTATAACTGAAAAAATAAGGAAGAAGAATTACAGGAAACTGTATAACAGCTGTATTCGTGTCCTGCTACCTGTCTTGCTGCGTATCAGTCGCATAACGGAAACAATAAAAAAAATTGTGCATGTTAAGTTAGGCCTTAAACAAGACCTGGCAATATGATCTAATAATCTAATTTCCACTCTTTTTTGTAATTGCATTCTTTTTTTGTAATTCGGTTATTCTTCACTAGATGGCGCAACTAAACTTTGTTTGTTGTTACGTACAGTGGCAGTAGGAATCGGGCATACCATTTTTACATACAATTTAAACCTCACTCTAACATTTTTTATGTTTAATCCATATTATACTGCATGATTTTTAAAATTTTTTATCAATTCTTGCCATGGAATTTGGACGGCATGTCGTAGCTTTACTGTAAAACAGCATAAAGGAGTGCAATGATGTATTTTTCACTTAAGCTAAGACATGTCGTGGCAAGCCTTGTTAAAAAACTTTAAAAATCACTCGGTACAAAGTGCCACGTAATCTAATGTTTAATATAAATTTTTGACAGAAATATAACCTCATTAAAAGCTTGATTTAGCAAATTTGTCTAAATATGAACGACTTGACCGGATTTGATTACCCACTATTGTGCAAAGTAGCGGAAAAATTGCTTCCATTCCAACGAGTTAAGAATAACGGGAGCGAGTCATGCTAACAGTAGTTTCTTGTCCAAACTTGTCACTAAATATGGCTGTTATGTCATAGCCGCATTCCTTTGACTATAAACATCTGGACTGCTAGCAGTATATGATTTACAATGTAGAACTATGTCCCCAACATCAACCACGCTACCATGTTGCCTGACGAGCAATATCGAAACTAGTACTTACCCGTAAAACGATTCTTTTTCATCGGTCTTGTTTTACTATAAGCAATTGCTTCACAATTCGCAGCAAAGTAGCGTCTGCGACCTATTCCATTAAATAGCACAACACTCCAACTTCAAAAAAGTAACAAATCTGACGAAAAGTTTACACAGGTTATAATTAAGCAACTATGACGGATGATGCTACCAACCTACTCTGACAACCAGTGTCAAAATTTCAAACATTCAAGTTGCAATTTATGTAGTTCAGGGATGTAAAACGTAACCGAAACCGTTCCTCAGTGCCAGTTGTACTTAAAGCACAAGAGAATCGGTTCAAGGAACCGAATTTACAGTAGTTTTGCATATCTGATGTAGTTTCCAAAGTCGCCACTTGGCAACTTCATGTCGCTCATGTTGGAGACACATTTTCAAAACCGCTAGCAGTCCAGATGTATATAGTCAAAGCCGCATACAAGCGTTTTACAAAATTCTGGAACGTTCACAAACCAACAGTTCATCATTGTTTATAACACACTTACTACATTAAATTTAACTAAATAAGATTTGAGAAATGTCCTGGAGTTTTATGACTAAAAGTACTTAAAAAGAACTTACTTACATTACGCTTGTTGCGCCACTGAACATCGAAAAATTCCAAATGTAACCTAAAGTTTTCAACTGAAGTATATAACAACATATCAACTGTTTGCATATATTTGCTATTAATCACAGTTGCTAAATAAAGACATATATTCGCACTGGACTCAGATACAAACACAAAATCCGGCAATTATTTTTCCACTGGGAATGTCAACAATCAGCCGTATTGCAGAAACTGACCTACCGCAAAGTGGTAACTTCCGTCAAATGTAATTGCATTCATCCATGCCGCATGTTCCCTCCTGTTATTCTTTCCTCGTTGTTCCATTCTGTAATTTGTATTTTTAAAAAATTGCTACATCCTTTGTTTTGAAATCATCATTGTTATTATTTTCATTATAAGTAGTCGCAGATAATCGCAGATTAAAAAAAAATAGTTATCCTTCGGTTCACTTTCGATTTGTAGGTCTTTCTTTTAACTTCGCTGAGGACCTCCGAGGTCCTTGCACATTGGTGATTCTAAAAACTGCGTCAATCTTTTTTCTTTTGCTAAAAGGTCTTTCATTTCTAAACCATCCCTTTTCTTCGTCTTTTCCAAATGGGAATCCCATCCAAATTAATCGCCATCACAATTGGCTTACTTTTACTTTTTGTAACACAATCAGTTTTCCTCTTTTATTTCGCTTTCAACGAGTAACTCTTTTTGATATTGGAACGTAACAGCAAGGTCACGGAGCAAGCTCAAGCATTTACTGACGTCAGTAGAAGATTTTATTTGGACGGTTTGCCTCCAGGTATTTCTCGTTTAATTACATTACGCCAGGGCGAAATGACACGTGGGCCAGGAACAAAGCAGGAAATAAGCTAATTGAAACTCTACTTTATTTTTAGGAAACATACTCATCAGTAACAGATAACAAAAGACTACAGCGGTGTTCCAAAAAATTATACTACGTCATTGGTTACATTACTGCTCTCTGTTGATTGGAGTAAGAACTAAAAACGAGGTTGAAGGTCAGCCTTATAACTTGATTGGTTATATTACGGTCCTCTGTTGATTGGAATAGGAACTAAAAACCCGGTTACAGTGGGTACAACAAAATAATGACAAAATAAGAATTTTAATAACAAGTCTAAATAAATATAAAAATATATACCTTTGGTAAGGGATGTATATATACGTAACAGAACATCGTAACGTATCTGTTTTGCAAGCTCGAGGGAAGAATCCGTTCCAAAGTTGGAAGGAAAATTTTGGGATGTAGCGTGTCATCGAGAACACATTTGTTACGGACCGATGTTACACAACGGCGTTACGTGACGTTGATACGTTACAATGTTCTGTTACAGGCCTTTGAGCTGCGCTCTAATGTATGGTAATGCCATTTTGGTGTCGCTGCTGTTAGCATTGAATTCTAATCTAAAGCATTTTTTTCTTGCATAGTCGTGCGATGTTTGTATTTAAGGATTATTATTTCATTGAAATACAGTTTTTTTACGGTAGACCCTCCAAGTCAAAATTCATTTACTTGTAGTGTGTACGTCAGGCGCTGTTTAAACTGTTCGCAAAACGACTCCCTCTTGTATTGTGTTAATATTTGCACGTCCCGATTTGAAACGCGCGCAGACGTCGTCGTATAACGGGGAGAGATCGGAAAATATTTTAAGGAGATTTACTGCGGGCAAATCTGAGCTTCGGTATTTAATTAAACAGGGCTCTTCCTACTACGCATAAATTCAATTTCGAACGCGCGTCGTTATTAGGAAATTTTGGGAACGTTTGTCATGTTAATATTTGGACGCGGGGCGAATCTCCTTCGCCGCGAGTTGTTCGAAATCGAAGTAATTTTTTTTTTCGATTTTATTTGGATATAAATTTTCGGGGACCTGTCAATGTATGAAGAGAAAAAGAAAGTATCTTCCGGATTTATTTCTTTTTATATCTCTGCTTGACAATTGTAGAAAAAGTTTAAATTGGACGAGTTCTCCAGTTTTGTAAATAGCTTTGTTGAGAGGAAGATAAAGGTACGGCAGGGATGAGGAATGGTATTGAATGTCACTTTTCTTTTTAGCAACATTTTGTTACGGGGGTTTCATTATAAAGTTCTAGTAGTATAATTTTATTTAAAAAAAGTTATTAAAATATTGTCTTCTTGTGTACACATTGTAAGAACAATGTGAACATTGTGGAACACATTGTGGAAGGACATTCTGTTACGAGGGGGCTTTATAAAGTTTCAGCATTAATTAAATTAAAAAAATATATGCGTACTTACGTATTCTTTTACCTTAAATTGAAAATAATTTTCTGGTGAATTTAATAAAAAAAAATGTATTAAAATGTTGCCTCGTATATTATAAGAGGATAAGCCCCAGCAAAGCCGTCCCTTTTGGTAAATAATTTCAGTGTTTATTCTGCTAAAATAATTAGGTCCCGGTTTCAAGTTCGCGTTACATATTTATCAAGACCGCAGCGGGGGAATAAAAAAAAGCAGAAACAACAAGGGGTGGGCGGCGGCGGCGGTGGTGGCGGTGGCGAATTTCATCGGACGCACGGAGGGAAACACGTTTAAAACAAACCGGATTTATTCTAACAAAGTGCAACCCTATATAAACTCGAGAGAAAACACGCGCTTTTTTCCCAGCGGAAAAACATTTTAAAAGATACCACCCCCGAAAATGAAAGAGATAAAGTGCGCGCACCTAAATCGTAACTCACACGCAGCTGTGCGGGCGGCCTAAATTATTGTTTGTGCCGGGGGAGGAACACGATAATTATGAACAATTAAAGACGAGCACGAGGTGGTAAGTTAAATTGCGCCGTGAAAATAGGGGGGGGGGCTTTATTTAAAGTCGCCGGCATATGTATGATGAGCGTCATTAAATCTGCTAATTCAACCTGTACACAGTAGAACAGTTTAGAAGTTATATCGTTAGCGGGGAAACTACACACTATTAAATAATAAACTTAATCACGTTTCGTGGTTTCCATTGGCTTCGTACACACTAAACTTCCGACAGGTACTTAACATTCGAATTATCGTAACTCAACGGCGGTCTTGTATTAATAAGGGTTTTATTACCTATGTTACAGTTTCAACACTTCATTTTCATAAACAAATAGGTACCAAATAAATGACCACCAATATAATCTCAAAAGTGAACATACTCAATGTTCTTGTTACAGTTGGTTAACGATGTACACTCGTGGCCAAGTAAATCGTTACGATTCGAAGGACACGTAACCCTTACCGGTAGTAGGGGCACATTGTTGTTTTGGGGCTAATTTTTGATGAATTATTTCTTGAAAACTAAAGTAGAACATTTTTCCCATACTCTCGGACATCACTTCTCATCATGTTTTTTTTTCTTTGCTGAAACAATTGTCAGTCTCCCTGTATGGAGGAGTATATTACAGTGGAGTAACGCCACCAAATTATTTTCCTTAAGCGCTCTAAATGTTGCAGTAGTATTCTTTCGTTTTTATCAAGCCTTGTCAAGCGTATTTATGGTCCACAAGTTCCACATTTCCTTCAGTTTTGGATCGCTCTTTTACTTTCACATTTTCAAGGTCAAAATACTACGAATCGTAATGAAATTTGAAAACAACTTAAAGTTTCCTTGTGTTTAAAGCCAATCAACTTTGTTTTATATTTTTTTTTGCTTATTGTGCTTTTTACTTTTTTAATCTTTTTTATCGTTTAGTAATTTATTGTTTATTCGAATTCTATTGTTCATTAATTGTAAGGAGGCAGGCCTCGAATTTGCTTTCTTTTAATTAGATTTTTAATTTGTTTTGTAATAACTTTCAACTTGCCTTTACTTTTTTTAAATTAATACTGATTTTTATTGTATTTTTTATGAAGTACTAATACCCACCTTCAATTGTTCCTAATTACCGAAATTTAGTCACTCACAATATTAAAGTTTTTTTTTTATTGTATTCTTTTTATTTATTTCTTATCGTTTGTTGAAAGGCCTCACTTTTTATCGTCTTATGTGAGATGACTGTATAGTATGGATAAAAAATATTTTACTTGCATTTTTCATCTCGTCGCGCTTGTGTCAGCGTTGCATTTTCATTTTTTATTCAGTTAAATAACTACTAGAATTTTAAAAAAATCATGAGTATTTCCTTTTCCCTTTCAGTTTTCGTATAATTTCTTGTGTCGCATTAAATTCGAATTTATTATACTACCTATTTTTGGTAAGTATTTATTGACTGCTGCGGCTGCGGTCGACTTACCAGGTGTTTTCACATAGCACCCATAGCACCATTTGTGTGATTTCTTGTTCTCCCATTTATGTCTTATCTAAGACTTAGTTATTCTTAACCACAAATTCTCTGTAATTACTTCTGCATCGATCTTCTGATATTGGACCTTCATTTTCACTCGTATGTTTTTTTACAACCCTGTCAACCTCAGAAAACCATGGAGTTAATACTCATGCCTTAGCTAGATTCATTATACCTATCAAAACATTTGTCTGAATCTAGTTTAGATATGATTTTTCAATTCTACAGCCCTCGAAGGATGACTTTAAATTGGATCACTTGAATTCCATGATTTTTGTCTTCTTCTACAGTAGTATACCAAGCGGGATACTGTGACACTTTGACATTGGAAAGAATTGCGGATGACACGCTTCAACCCCTTAGTTTACTTAAGGAGTATCGACAATGTCTTTGGTCTTCAGCAGGGATGTATGTGTCGTTCAAGGTCATCCATTTAGTTTTTACATCTGAGGAATTGTCAACAATGACGTCATTTTACCAGAAGGTGGTCCTTGATGAAATTTTTTGGCCAGCGCGTGCGGTCGTTGATTTTGTCGAACATGACTGGACATAGCAAAGCAAATAAGTGCATTTATTTCATGATTTTTGACTTCTTCTGCAGTAGTATACCAAGCGGGATACTGAAACACTTTGACCTTGAAAAAAATTGCGGATGGCATGCGTCCATCCCAAGTGACCCCTTAGTTTACTTAAGAAGTATCGACAATGTCTTTGGTCTTCAGCAGGGGTGTGTTGTTCAAGGTCGTTCAATCTAGTTCATTCATCTGAAGAATTGTGAACAATGACGTCATCTTACCGGAGGGTGGTCCTTGATGACATTCTTTTTGGTCAGCGCGTGTGGTCGTTGACTTTTTCAAACATGACTGGACATATCTGAGCAAAGCAAATAAGTGCATAAGTTACATTTACATTGCTTAAGTTATAAAAACTAAAGGTTTACTTCTTCAGCATAAGAAACAACGATGATCACTAGACGCATGCCATTCGCAATTTTGTTCAAGGTCAAAGTGTCACAGCATCCCGCTAGCTATGCTATTTTCTACTACATTTCCATTATCTTTATATCACATATTTTTACTTTATCTTAGTTGTCAGCAACTCTGTCGCATAAATTGCAGCCAGCAGCACTTTCTTTCATCTCAATTGTTTTCAGAGCGACGTTTCGTCTTTTATATTTTCATTTTTTTGTATTCTTACCTGCATACGCTTACTTTTTTTGCAATAAAAGATTCAGGTTCCAGAAGAGACTTCTGAGACATTCTATTTATGCAAGTAATAAAGAACTTTTAAAATACATTCTAATCGGTTTCAGTTTAATTTGTTTAAATTACGGCGTGCATAATTAATTTTTTTATTATTATTTTTTTCAATCCTGAAGAAGTTACCAAAAGGTAGTGAAACGTACGATTTTTAGGCTGTCCGTGATCAAATTATATCGAAATTTTTATAGAATTTTTAAGTTAGTTCCAGTTGAATTGTTTATACTGGGTTTTCTTTATAGTATTTATTTTTTTTTTGTGAAAAAGTCGACGTGAATTTTAAAAGCATAAATTATACGTTATAGCAATGGAACAATGAACGTGTACCAACTGAGAGTACACCCGATAGATCATTTGGGAAAGAATTCAGGACCATAAATCATTTTCCCGGCCGGTGATTGTAGTGAGTACATAAATACGTGTTACTGAACGCGGCCTTATTTATCCATAACTCAGGCGGGGCCCGGGCGTTACAACAGCGAATAAATCTAAAATGGAAACTTTATCAGCCGTATAGTTCTGCTCGCGGCATAATTGAATTTAAAAATTTATTTCGTTTTAATGGGGCCACTCCGCGCTCCGGGGCGGGCCCCACTAATATGTCACGGGGCGCGCGCCCCGATACGCACTATTTTAGCGCGGAATTAAATTAGGCAAAAGTGCTCGTTCGTAATAGAATATCGAGTCAATTTGCTTCAAATCTCTTCGTCGCGGCGCCGCTTTCGTTTTCCACCTGTTTTGCGAACGCGCGCCAGAAAGAGACGGACGCGGTGTAAATAATGTACTTAAGAGTGAACCGGGTATAATACGCTATGCATACTTAATGTGCGTAAAATGTTTTACTCATAATTTTGTTACACGAACGAGAATATGTTCAATGATAATAATTTTACTAATGGACCTATAAATATGTAATGTCGCCAGAATCGCTTGTTACTTTTACAATTATTTAAGAGTATGTAGTAGATAATACTATCCAAATAAAAGGAAAAATCTCTATATGTTTGATCGATTTGATTAATGAGCTCATCCCATTCCCTCTCAGTCTGCGAAACTATATCTTAATTAGGTCTGAACGAGAGAGTCTTTCAATTGAAAATACCTTGGCACTCTCGCAGGTATTAGTTCTTTCTGTACATTTAATCCGGTGCTTAACGAGCTTATCCTCTGCTTACTCACAAGTGCACTTTAGGTTCTTATTTCGCTTCCAGTTCTTCCCAATTCAATCATTTTTAAGCGGCCGTGCTAATCTAATCTAAGCTAATTTATAGTAAAGTTCATCATCAATATATTATTGATTACTTAGCTCAAAGTCATCCTGAAATATTTTGGCATAATCAAAGTAGATTTCTGAAAGAATTCTCTTCTTTTCAATAAATTACTATGTTCGTCAGTGTAATTAAAAATAATAAATACATAAATAGAAGTGGTCTCAAAAGACTCGCCTGTATATACAGGTTATCCCAACAGTGTTCTCGAGCAATATCTCGATAACTACTGAAGATACAAAAAAAATTTCAAAACAATTTCTTTTTTTAATTTTAGAGGTCTACAACATAAAATTATTTTCATCTATACAGAGTGAATCAAAGCAGTTTTCTTAAGAAATCGTCGTAAGTGGAACATCCTTTATAATGCGGAGCAAAAGAAAAATTACATCGGTCGTAGTAATTTGTTTTTCAAGATATTTTGGCCCTTCAAAGTCTTACACTGGACTCATTTACAATTACGATAATCTCGGTCTCGACATTTGTAAGAAGTTTTGATCACGAGTACGACTCGCAAACGACGGTCGAATATTTTGCGCTCCTTGTGTTGTTTGCTTTACAGTTAAGGCCGCCCTGAGTTAAGGGGTTTTATTGTCGTCTGTGAGAGATTCCTGGAAGTTTTAGTTTCCTATCCTTTTTTGCCGGTAATTACGCGTCACTACGCGCCACAACATTTCTCAGAAATTTTAGAAAGTATGATTTTTATTTATTTAAAAAAGATCGAATGCAAATTCCTTGTAGAGAAGGAAATACCAGCGTTCCTGGCCAAATTTGGCCTTCTAGTGAGCCACAGTTTTACTTACAAAGTATTTAAATCCAAAAGTAAAGGCCATTTTCATTCGATGGTTCATCGATTAATGTACAAGTTGTTCTTAGTCTTCAGTCAAATATATAAGTAGAAAATTGCGGTCAGATCTTCCGTGCTTTGCTTAAACAATATCCCGAGAGAGTTTAAGGCTAGAAATCCAAGTCCAAAATCAGCCTTTCTAAAGATACCAAAAATATTCAGTGTTTTAGTGTCATCTACAGTCAAATTTGGTACACGGGATCCGAGAGGTTTTCGATCTACAAACGAAAGTCCAAAAACTTGGACTTTTTGTGGATTACTTCATATGAACATGTGAACTTCCTTGAGATTCTAAAGATTTCGGGCGTTTCAGGCAAATTTGGTTCTGCCGAATTCTGAGAGGCTTTAAGGCCGGACGTTAAAGTTCGAAAATGGCCTTTTAAATATAATTTTGTGATCCTCTACCAAATCGCCTTGAAATTCTCAAAATCTCTGTTGATTCAGTGTTACCGTCAGGCACACAGAATTATGTGGAAGTCGGAGAGACTTGAAGCTAGAAACGAAAGTCCAAAAATTTGAGGATTATTTCATATGAACATGTAAACTGTGTTGAGATTCTAAAGATACCAGACAAATTAGGTTATGCCGAAATCTGAAAGGTTTTAAGTTAGAGTCCAAATATGGCCCTCTTAAGATAATTTCTGAACTTCTACTAAATAATCTTGAATTCTCAAAATACTCGTTGATTCGGTGTAGCAGCAGTGTAGTGTAGAAGCTAGAGGGACTTGAAGCTAGTAACTAAAGTCCAAAAACTTGGCCTTTTTTTTGGAAATTATGTCTGTTTCATGAAAATAAACTGCTTTCAGTTTTCTGGCGTTCTAGGAACGCCTTCGGTCAAATTTAGCTCCATTGAAATCTTTGAGGTTAGACGAATAAGTCCAAAAATGGCCTTTCAAGAACTTGTACTGCGAAATTCTCAAAATATCGGAAGTTTTCATAACACCTTCGGACATATGTGTATAGTTTTATAGAAGCTGGAAGAGCTCAAAGATAGGAATCGAAAGTCCAAAAATTTGGCCTTTTTTGAAAATTATGTCCGTTTCATGAAAGTCTAAGCTATCTTAAGATTCATGGAGCTTTAGGATCGCCTTCGATCTAATCTAGCTCTATTGAAATCTTTGAGGTCAGACGGTTAAGTCCAAAACTGGCCTTTCATGAACTTGTGTTTTGAAATTCTCGAAATACCGGAAGTTTTTGCAACACCTTGAGACATATTTAGTTTTGTAGAAATCGGTAAGGCTTGAAGCTAAAAACGAAAGTCCAAAAGCTGGACCTTTTTTAAGATTATGTCCATTTCATGAAAATCTAAGCTTCCTATAGATTCCTGGCGTTTTAGGATCGCCTGCTATCAAATTTAGCTCTATTGAAATCCTTGAAGTGAGACGATTAAGTCCAAAAATGACCTTTCATGAACTTGTACTATGAAATTCTTAAAATACCGGAAGTTTTCGTAACACCTTCAGACATATACAGTTTTGTAGAAGCCGGAAGAGCTTGGAGCTAGAAACGAAAGTCCAGAAACTTGGCCTTTTTGAGGACTACTTCATGAACATATAAACCGTCTTGAAATTCTGAAGATTCCGGGTGCTTCAATCAAATTTGGTACTGTTGAAAGCTGAGAGACTTTGAGCTTAGACGGTGAAGGCCAAAAATAGCCTCTTCAAGATATTTTCATGAAGTTTCAGTAGCGCCTTCAATTAGTTTAGTTTAGTAGTTTAGTAGAAGCCCCATGAGCTTGACATTTTAGAATCACCTTCAATCAAATTTGGCTTTGCTGAAGTCTTTGAGACTTTGAGGCTAGACGTTCAAGTCCAAAAGTGGCCTTCTCAGGACAACTTCGCGCACATCTATGAAATTTTCTTAAAACTTTAAAAAACATTGGACGTTTTACGATTAATTTTAGTCAGATTTGGTTCTTCGGAATAATCAATAAATGATTAAAACCTCCATGCAAATTTAATTTAATTCAATTTTAAATTTCCGAGAAAAGGAAAAGGGAAAACAAGACAATGTATAGAAATGAGGTTTAGAGAAAGTGTAGGAGACAACTACACACCTGAAGATGTCGAATTTAGTAACAGCTTTAAATGTACAAGTAACTGAAGTTTTATTATTTTTTTATCACACCGTGTATTTACAATTCTTTTTTTTTGTTTGGTTTGAACTTATTATATTTCCTCGATTTATTATAATATACATAAATAATTTATCTACAAACGAACGAAACGCAATGAAATGAGATTTCTTGGAAAGGTGAAAAATTTGAAAGCAGAAAGCAGAAGACCTTGAACCAGTGTTGCCAGATGGGAAATAGCAGTTTAATAAAAATAGAAAATTCATGGCGTTTGGAAATTTCATTTCAACCTGTTGATACTGGCACAGCAAATAATTAAAAGCTAAAAAATGCACAAGGTAATAAAGTAATAAGCACCGCCGGACAATGAGACCAGATGGACCAATTCGGCGTACCGTTTCAAGAGCAACAAAGCCATAAAAAAGATGCAAAAGCACGTTTTATGCAATATGATAGCGCTAGCGTCACCGGCCCCCCCGCCCACCTCACCGTTATTTCTAATTGCGAAACAATGTTGCACAATTTGCAGACGACGGAAGCTTTGATCTCGGCTCTCGTGTAATATGTCGCAATTTAAAGTCGTTAAAGCTTTATTAAATATTGCACAAGGGAGGAAGACCTATCCGCTGCCAGGTACCAGCTTATTATCTCTGGAGTCAATCATTTCTTTCTTGTTAAGGCATGGGTAAAGACAATAACAAAGAATTCATGCAATTAAAATCTGATTCTTTTGTTTTCATGTATGCACGAAGTAACGAAGTTATAACATGCCAAGCAAGATGCACCCTCGCTCTTTTAATGCAGGGCTCTTCTTAACGGAAGACCGAACCTTTTTCTTTTTGATGAACCCTCGAAGCGCTACGGCAAACGAAATTAACCGTAATCTCCTCTGTACGTGAGTGCATAAACAAATCAACTCTCTGACGCGGGTTCTCTATAAATAAATTTGCAAGCACCTGCATAAAGATGCGTTTCTATCTATTATCAATAAACGCGCCGAGTGCGCAAATAGATTTCGCCGCCTTAACTTTATCCTCTCGTTGGAGGAGGAGAAATTATGGCCGGGGGATTAGTTGATTAAAATGTCAGACGAAATCGGATCGATATTTTTAATTTCTGGCGAAACGACCGCGGTCCGCAGGTAACATTAACCTAATTTGACCGCCGAATCGAAAGAATTGAGTGATTAATTAATTATTCGAAGTTGGTAATTGGCTTCTTGTTTGTCGATTAAAGTACTATTTTCAAAACTTTTGTCTATTTTGTTAAGTTGTCGTTGGTAACTTTTTAAAACAGTTGGGAACACTGTTTTCCCTGTAGGCACCTGTAGGAGACTGGCGCCATTTTTCGAACGGTTTTTGGCGTCCATCACGAGCACGACTCGCAAACGACGGTCGAATATTTTGCGCTCCTTGTGCTCTTACTTGGCAGTTAAGACCGCCCTGAATTGTCGCTCGTGAGAGGTTCCAATGCTTTGTTGCGGGTAACAGATTAGCTGAGGTTAATGAATATGTTTATTAACGGTCTGTTGACATCCCGTTGCATCTAGCTTAGACAAGCATTTTGCACAATTTTTTAATAACAAATAAAGTAACTATTTATGTAAAATGGGCACAACTGAAGTCACGTTTGTGACTTTACCTGGTTACAAATGTAGAAATGTGCAAGTTAAGTTCATCTCAGGACCGGCTAACTTCGCTTGTACAAACGTCAAAGTGTCGTCGTCCGTCGAGGCTAGACGTAACTGGAGCGCCGCGTCATCCCAAATGACAGCATGGCTTCAGCCCGACGAGATAGGAATATGACGGGAGATGTGCTTCAGTCACCACTTTTGTGAACTTTAAGTGACCACTTGCGTCAATTTCAATGATCACATTCGTTTCGAGAAGCGCGCCTTCTTACGATGTGCAGCACTCCAAGATGGACGGTCAAGATCCGTTTACAACGACGCCATCATACCTTTCAACACGATCACCGCGAAGAAGATCGCCAGGCAGCTCCCAGTTAGCGGAACTCCCGGGAATCGTCCAAAATAAATGGGGGGGGGGGGGCGGTCAAGAAAAACCAAATAATAGTATAAAAAAGCCTAGACAAGAAGAAAACACGGATTACGAACCGAACGCCCCAAAGCAATATAAATGAATTTTTAAAGAACGGTTTTTCTAGTCTGATGTAATAGAAATCACGTGTACTAATCATGATACATACCTCCATAGCCTAACTCATCTCTCATAGCTGTATAATTGCCAGATTGTTTGTCTTTTCCAAATGTGACTTCGTCCTTTACAATGTACGCGACCTTTGTGTTCAATGTTATATACCTAATTGTTATACACATCAACTTATATGTAACCTGACTTGTGTAACCGTTTGTATAAATGGAATGGCACCAAATATATTATTATTAATACGATTCTAAAAAAACATACCTGCCGTATAATACGACGGAACAAGCTTGTAGAAGCCTCGAAGAAGGCCTGGGCTCGCAGCAAACATATTAACTTCCGGGTAACATACCCGTCTCCTTTTCACTCAAACACCATTTAATGGAAAATTTACACAAAGTGAGAATAAATAGTCGCAAGACTGCGGAATTTCGCATCGGGTCGACGTTCGACGCGAACGGCTCGCGGGCGGGGGAGAGGTCTATTGGCCAACGACAAGCCTTTACTATATCCCCCTTTCAACATAGGACAGTCGCATTACAACGTGATTTGTTTAGCGTTCTAAGCGTCGCTTTTAGACCAATCCAAGTATCAAAGGCCAAACTGCGGCGTAATTACACACGCTGACCCGAAAGTTAGAAATTATTTGCAATGAATTTTCTCACCGTAACATGCTATCGAAGCTTTTCATCATAATTTTTAGTAATAAGCAAAATTTTTCATATCAACCCTCTATGGAGTCAGTATTTTCGGTTTATTTGACCTAACCCACGCATTTTTACGATCCAGTAGACTCCGTTTTAAATTTCGCGCCAAGTTTGGGATCGCCCACTTTCCCAGTCTATTACGCGTCACCCGATGATCTACGCGTCACGTTTCTTTTGTACGCTTGCCGACAGTGAGGTTTCTCCTCTCGGTATTGAGTTTCTCTTATATTTTTGTTTCTTCCTTTAGCACGGTTTGTCGATTAGGATCATCCCCTCTCCCTGTTCGAATTCTTGGGGCCAAAATAGCACCCCCGGACGAGTTTTGCTGTTGACGCCATTGTATCTTGAGATCCTGCCTACTTTGACATCGTGTTCGCAGAGGAGGTTGCCGAATCTCATAGATCATGTTCCGAGGGCTGTACCCCTTCCATGGCCGAAACTTGTAGATTGGTGGAGTTCGTTCTGCGTTGTTTTCATAGACGTTAATTTTGGGTACTTATCTGTGCCTCCTAATACATAATCACCTGACGAAGACTCCTGGTTCCTTCTGAATCAGAATTTGAATTTAATAAGGTAAAGTTGTTTGCGAATTAACGTTGCTGTCTGAAGGACAGGAATTTGTTACATACTTACATGTGAGCCAGAAAGGATATCCTGGTCGGTATTATGGCGATTTATGTTTCGCATGGTTATTCCTATTTATTTTTGAACTCATAAACATAATTGGGTTGAGTTATTTGTCAGTTGTAACAATCTGCATATATATTTTCGGGCCTGTGTTTTGCACAGGTTTTCTATTGTGTGCATAAATTTTTTAAGTGTAATAAAATTTCTTGTGTTTTGTCTATTTTTGTCGAACTTAAGTTAAGCGGTTATAAACTTGTGTGAATTTCCGCTGCTTTCAACACCGTGTGTAGGCCTAGCAGTACCATTGGCTGCTTGGACAACTTTACGCCAGGTGGTGCTCTCTTTACATCCAAGTTCAAGCTACCGACAATCTATTTGTAGCCAACTTACGGTAAGGGGGTATAAACCTGTGTGAATTTCCGCTGCTTTCAACACCGTGTGTAGGCCTAGCGGTATCACCGGCTGCTTGGACAACTTTACGCCAGGTGGTGCCCACTTTACATCCAGGTTTAAGCTACCGACAATCTATTTCTAGCCAGCTTATGGTAAGCGGGTATATCCTGTGGGAATTTCCGCTGCTTTCAACACCGTGTGTAAACCTAGCGGTACCACTGGTTGCTTGGACAACTTTGCGCTAGGTGGCGCCCTCTTTACATACAGGTTTAAACTACCGACCATCTATTTGTAGCCAACTTATGGTGAGCGGGTATAACCTGTGGCAACTTCCGGTGCTTTCGACACCGTGTGTAGGCCTAGCGGTACCACCGGTTGCTCTGACAACTTTACGCCAGGTGGTGCCCTCTTTACATTTTTACCGACAATCTATTTGTAGCCCACCCCCTTTTCACTGAACTGGGCATATTTCTAAATAGGGTTTCTAACATTGACGATTTTCTCTAGTGTTCGCAACTTTATACAGGGTCAAACAGGTAAGACGAAAAAGAGGGTAGCAGTATGGCATCTTATGATAATATAGGGTGCTACTGAACTTGAGGTATTTATTGAAAGCAGAAATGGTATCTGCAGTTGTTTTTCTTTTGCTGACGTGTTCACTCTCGTAGATTACAATTAACGAAAAGTTTCTTTATTACAGAAAATGTTTTTTTGGTTCTATTTTAAACGTGTTTATTTTTTTTTTCGTAGTGCATGGGCAGTATTAAGGTCATAATTTTTGTGAGTGACGTGGACCTTATTTTCACGCGCAACATAACTCACTTTGCAACCCCGTGACAGTATTTTACACACACTACGACGAAACGCCGGTGAGGGGGAGAGGCAAAAAAAATATAAATGTACAAGTCGCATCCGCCCCCGTATTTTTAAATAAAACTTCTCGTCCGATCCGGCGTCCTCTCGATGGCTATATATTTCTCAAACGGAATTACATTAAAACAGTCTTTATAAAACTCGCCTGATTTTCTCCTCTCCGGGGGCGAAGTTTAAGGAGGGCGCAAAAATATGCAAATCATGAAAATTGGGCCGCTCGCGTCTCTGGAAACGGAGCCGGCGCGGAATTGAATTTATAGAAATTTTGTCGGGAACTAATGTAACGGAACCGAATCGGAAATGGAAATATCTTTGATACTTGCTCGCTTTTCTTCGCAAGTACGCTGTATTTAACGAGACATTAGGCGCGCACCTTCGGTTTTACGCGAATATGAATTTTTTTTTACGCGCAATCCAGCACGTAGCTGAGGCGAAAATAGGGCGGCAAACTATTTATAAAGCGGCTTGATGTGGACAGACGTTTACAAATTGATCGCCTTCATAATAAACAAAACTTGAAGAGTGATGGCTTGATAAAATATAAAACAAACATCGAACCTTATTAAAAGTATCATCAAAGCAGTGTAAGTAATCAGTGACCCTATTGACATGAAAAAGTGTGTAGATCGGCAAAGCTCAAATCTTTTAGTTCATTTCCTTTCATCCTCTCTTCATATGTATGGTGGGCTGGGTTTTGACCTTTGACCTTAACCTATGCAGAGAATAGCAAATTCGCTGGTGCTTCATAAGCTATCACACACAAGGTGGCCAAGGAGGACAATTAGCGTGTCATCGCAAAAATTTTGATTGCAAGTTGACTGGATTGCAATGGGGCCCCCTCCGTGTAGATATTTCGGCCCTAATTGGGACCTCGTCAGTTTTATCCAAACTAACATTCAATCTCTTTTTTCTCCTCGTTGTTCTTCCTTCTCTTTTCATCGAGTGTCTTTCCAACGAGATCTATCAAAAGCACTTGATGTAATTTAATTTAATATAAATTCAAAAAGCTTCTTTTTATATGCGTGGTGAAGTTAGGCAACATTTTTTTCTCTTCTTCTTATTTTGGTTCTTAGTGTTCTACTTTCAACATCCGTATAGGTCCTGCAATCAACGACAAAACTAGAGTTTTAGTTTTTAGTTCAATGCAAATCATCGCCAGCCAAAATTAACATCCGTGCAACGATGAATCATGTGGAATACTTTGCGCCCAGCTAATTTTGCAGGCGGCGGAATTTCGATCGTAAAATTGGCCCGTTTGTTTATTGCAAGTGGCGGAAACCGTGGGAGAAAGACGCAATTTGATTAGCTAACGCGCGTGTTATTGGGTGCTCAAGGATTACTTTATGTCTCTCCCAAAGACGCCAGATTTTAAATACGGGACTGCATCAAGTAATAACGGCGCATTAACCTGAAGAAGTTTTTTGTAGGTCGCATACGTTGCATACAAAGGATTTCATTTTACAATGGCATACAATATTGCAGTTTGAATTGGGAGCCACAAGGAAAAAATGATGTCGTTAGTTATCACAGCCCAATTAATAGTCGATGGGCATGCTTTGCAGATACATAATGCTGACAGTATTTGGCAATAAATACATCGATCCATTTGCGTTTGTGCACGACCCACTCACTCGTTAGGGTGACAGCGTTTGTTTGATTCCACGCGTCACACAATTAGTATTGTCATCCCAGTGTACACACATTTGTCATAACAACTGTGATGTGTAATTGAATAAGACGTCATCCTGACGAACGACGTCTGCTAAACTTACAGTCCCATACATTCTAATGTACACCAAATTTTTATATTGCCATAAGTACTACCCTATTGCTTGGTTCAATGTCTTGAACAATTTAAGCTGTGTATCAAAAATTAAATTGAATCAAAATTATATTACGCAGTATTATATTATTAAATGAACCCTGGTGGAATTTCTATTTTTTACGTGGTTTTTGTAAAGTTTCCACCACGGTATTTATTAAAAAAAGAACAAATTCAGATTTAATATACCTATTGCAAAACTATCTGAAAAAATAGAACGTGTTCTATCTGCAGTCCTTGTTCGAAATATTCATTTCATAAATTAAACCAAATCTTGTATAAGGAAATAGGGTAGTCTAAAGCGTGTTAATCGTTGAGGTGAGGTGAGAGGAGATATCGTAAAGACAGAGTTGTGAAAGCGGAAGTTGCTTCAACAAGCGCGCGGGAGGAATTTCAGCGTATCCTTTTTTTTGGTTTGATTTCGCGTCTCGCAACGTGATATTAAGGATCAAGTTGCATCGCGTCGTTTGGAATTTTTAACTCGTAACGCCTAGCTTCTTGGATTACATACCCCCACATTCCCGACCAGTTTAAATAAAATAATAATAAGTGGCGGTGTACATTACTGGGAACTTTCAGCAATGAAATATTGCGTTTGGTGTTTTGTTCCATTTGAGGAGGCGTCTTGAGTTTTGAATTCGTAAGTAAACAGAAGAGAAAGCATGAAATTAAATTCGTAAATTCATGTAAGGCTAACGAGGGGCAGTCGGCTGGGGAATAAAAAAATAATGCACGTACTGTTGAGTACTTACAGCTGCAAATTGTGGGAGGGCGAACCAAAATCGGCCCCAATTGCTGGCTAACTCAATGGGACAGGGGCGAGGTCATACGAAACCCCGAAACAAAGGGGCAATGAATAAAAAATAAATAAATAATAGTCACCAGTTATTGCACACTTGTCTTTATTTGAAAAAGAAATTCAAATCTGGCGTACCTAAATGCAGGTAAAATTTAAATATTCAATTGATTAAAATCACACACAAAACGCTAATACTCAAACGACGAGAATTGTCAAAACACGAAGCAAGGATCCGTTTTTCGTTTGCCGAATTAAAAGCTTTTTAGGTATTTTTTCTTTTCCGTAGCCGGCTTGCGTGCTTTCTAAAGTTTTCCTTCTTCGTGGTATTTCTTTTATGTGTTACTAAGGATGGCCAAGGAGGTAATGAAAAACAGCAGAATCTAATCGAAACCCGACACTCTGAAAGATACAAGGACATAAGCGAAAGAAGAAGTAATTACATTGCCTACCTACCTGAAGGCTGCAAATTTTGGGAGGGCAAGTTGAGATCGACCCCTATTGCCGACTAACTCAGTGGGACGGGCGAGGTCATACGTGTAACAAGGTTGGTACTACGTCAAGGCCGGACTAGTAAGACGACAATGGCGGCCTGACAGCTGTACTTGTTGCAATGTATTTCTTGTGTTAACAAAAATTATTTACTCTGCCCAAAAGTTCTTAATCATCATTACTATGTAACCCCAAAGTAAAAGGCGCAGTAAATAAAAATAAATAAAGTCATCAGTCCTGGCACACTTGTCTTTATTTGTGCAACAGTTTGCAATGTAACAAAACTAAAACATCGCAGGACTAGATTAAATGAACGATAAACATAAATGAAGTAAAACGTTTGGCTAAGTTAAAACACGAAGGACGGATCCGCTTTTCGTTTACAAAAATTACCAAATACATTTGCAAACTAATTATCACATCAACGTCTTAATCAACCATTCGGTATATCGTGACACAATTATAAATTTTTACAAAGAATTCTGCAAACAATGAAATTGTGATGAATTTAAAACATTACAAATTACACATACAAATTTATTTCATCTCGCGGTATTTACATTTAACGATGACATTTATATATCGATCTCTCTTTTCGCGGAAAATAATATGAATAAATCTGCACATTTAATATCATTAATCATTTTCGATGTTTTGTATTACAGGCCAGAAAAATGTAGTGAAAATGCAAAAAAATTAATTGCGGTCTTGAATGTCAAACACGCACGGAAAATGCAACCTAATTATACAGCCTGGTCTTGGTTGTAATTATTTTTATTACGAGTTGCATGCGATTTAAATTTCACGAGCGAGTGCCGTATTAGCTCACAAGAAACATTAACAGTTTTATGTAGGTATAAGGTCCCTTCAGAAACTTCTTTCAAAGAGAATTACTGTTGAGATGTAAAGATAACAAGAGGAAATTGACATCTTTGAAAATTTATTTTAAACTCGTAATCTATTTTCTAACCGACTGTTAATGGTTTATCTATAAGATTGACTGTCAACTTCTCATTGGTCGTTCAGAAACCTTCAATCGTTAAACCTTCTTCTCCATTCGTTTAACGTTTTCGTACAAACATTGCTTTTTAGCTTTCCTCCGTCTTATTACATCTTTGAACTTGCTTCAAATCATTGAATGTCTGCGATGGCTCTCACGGATTTTCAACTTATTTTTTTTCTTATCATTTGTTATTTTATTATACATCTTATGTAACGTGTTATCATAAAGACCTGTCACCCCAGTAGGCCTTGGATGTGTAAGGGCACGTCTTTTCTTAGAAAATTGAATGACGTTTATAATTTGTGTGTCACATTAGAATTAGAATTTCAATAAAAAAAGTAGAGCAAAGACGAGGAGATGAAAAGCAGTTGTTGGAATTAAAAAAAAATGTTAAAAATAGGGACGAACTTAGTTCTCAAATTTTGTTGGATGATTTTGTTGGTTTACTTTTCCAAACATCCTTCTCTCTTTATTCTTCTATCAAAAGCTTTTTCAAGTCCACAAAAAAGTAGGAATTGGTTTCCATTTTTGATAGCGTTTTCGACTGACTGTTCTAGAGCACTCTCAGAGTACCTCCATCTTGTTTAAATGTTACGTAATAACAGGGGATGGAGTGCTCTGGAGCAGTCAGTCGAAAACTATAAATCTTATTATAAATACTAAATCCTGGGTGTTCTTGCCTTTCTAAATCCGTATTCTAATTCTTCTAACGATGTGCCTAGTCTTTTTTTTCTGGAGGTATACTTGTCACGGGCTCACGGATCCCGCCTGTAATTTTAAGTCTTTCATGACTACTTTTTTGTTCATTGGCATTATTACTGTGTTCCATTTTTGGGGGACATACTTTATCTTTCCATATCGATGTGATAGTTTAAGAAAGTATCTTCCAATAATTTTAACATTTTCGCAGTCATCCCTGTGTAATGCAGCGAACTCTGTGGGAAATCGTCGACGGTGACGAACTACTTGGAAATTATGACCAGCTCAATGGAGACGGGGTTGGCTACAAATAGGCTGTCGGTAGCTTAAACCTTGATGTAAAGAGGGCGCCACCTAGCGTAAAATAGTCCAAGCTGGTGGTGTCGCTAGGCCTACTCACGGTATTGAAAACAACTGACTTTCCCACAGGTTTATACCCGCTTACAAAATGAGTTTGTCTAAAGAATCAGACAAGAGCACGGTAAATAACGGTAATAAATTTTAAATTCGGGTTCGGAAAGAATCCAAAGCCTGCGTCTGGCAAATGCGTATTCGGAGGCACAGATACCTACCCAATACATGTACGAATACAACGCAATAAAAATCTATCCGAAGATTAATCCCCGGGAGGGGCGCAACTCTTAGGACGTGCCCTATATGGTTCGGCAGCTACAAACGAGGGGGGAGTCCTCCTCTGCAAATACGTTGTCAAAGTAGATAGGATCTCGAGAAACATCGGTACCTAACGTTTCGCTCCAAAAATTCATCCACGAAATGTGCTAACAGAAGGAGCATAAATATAAAAAAAACTCGATAACGAGAAGGAAGCTTCTTTTATAGAAGCCGGGGAATTCAAAAGACTACATGGCCCATTTAGCCCAGTAGTGTTGGAGTCATCTGGGACGGTGTCTCACAACTACCCAGACGCCTGCCAACTATTTCTATTCCCTATCCTCTTTCGCCACTTTGCGCAGAGGGGACCATCCTCCGGCACTTCACCTTCTGCGCATCCTCTTCTCTATCTATGTCCTTCTCACCTCTTCTCCTCTTCCTTTCCTTTCCGTCCTCTTCACTCCTCTTTCCTCTTCACTCCTCTTCGCCCCTCTTATTCCCTCCTTTCCTCTTCCTACTCGTTTTCTGCCCTCATGTTTACTCTTTCACTCTCTGCCTCCCAACTGCCTTTCGTCTAGACACTTTCTTGCCATTATATCCCACAGCATATTCGCTTTTGCATTGCCGTTCATGAGTTTCCGTCACTTGCCATCACTCCCTGCTATGTTGTTCTTATTTACTGGTATACCCAGTTCTGTCTCTGTCCTCACACGGATCTCTTCCCACCTTGGGCACACAAATATTGTCTGTTCCGGTGAGTCATCTTGCTCCGGGAAGTGCCAGTAGCTAGCTGTTTTTTTTCTAATTTCTTTCAGGTACCTCCCGAACGAGCCATGATCGGTTAGCGCCTGCGTAATAAAGTCGTCCACTTCTCCCTCCGATCTGGTGCACCACCTTTCCACGTCTTTAATAAAGACCGTGGCCCAGTCGTCGTATCCGTTCCTGCGAGGACTCGTATAGCTCTTTCCTAGCCAAGGCCTTTACCTGGTGGCCTTCGTTAT
The DNA here is from genome assembly GCA_958336345.1 of Dorcus parallelipipedus. Lineage (NCBI taxonomy): Eukaryota > Metazoa > Arthropoda > Insecta > Coleoptera > Lucanidae > Dorcus > Dorcus parallelipipedus. The sequence continues at coordinate 12,455,275 of OY284475.1, forward strand.
ATATTTTCTTTCTATCTGCGATCTGTAGCTTTATGAGAGGGATCTCTGCTATCACCAGAACGGCCTCGACGTAGGCCGCAGACGCAACCCTTATGGCAGCCAGCTTCTTTACCCTCTTGACCATTAGCTCGTGGTGCCTAGACCAACGCGGCGAGCATCTTCCTTTTCTTGGGGTTAGGTCCTCCCACATTCGGCATAAGTCTGGCCAGGGCCTTGTATGATTTCTGGGCTTTGATGGCTGTTTTCTGACGTGTAAATCTGTATTCCCACAGTAGTAAAAGTTTACTCGCCCAAGAAATAAATTCATCCTCTTCAAAATGCAAGATAAAAATAAAATAAGGCCGCCACTCCAGACGAGCAAACAGGAATAAGCGCCGACATTAGAAGAAACTTCCGTAATGAATGTAAAAGCCGGCCGCTGCTTCATCAGTCGCACTTTTCCTTCAACCCCCGGAAGGAATCTAATTCTGCGCGCTGAATGAAAATCAATCACATCTCTCAAGTCCATTTCTTTAAATCGGGGAAGCAAAAAGAGAAATACCTCCTCAAAGGGAAAGACACACATTTTAACTTGAACGTATGTGAAAGCAGTCGGTCATAAAGTTGCGATATACTCGCCCCGTGACCTATAACATTCTGTAACACATATTTCTTCGGCGTTTTCCCTCTTTTCCCTGCCCGAACCTCTCGCTCGCTCTAATGTGGACCGTATTTTACCGTTTTTATGTCGGAGCACCGGCACAGGTATGACACCTGTTCATTTCAGCGTCTCTGTCTCGCCACAATGAGCTCGTCGCTCTTTTTCTTATCCGAGGGTGAGTGATGCTTCTTTTTTTTGCGACGTGAACATCCGGCCGACATGCAGTGAACAGCACTTCCTGTTACACAGGTCACTATTCTTTTACATATAAAGGGGATTAAAATTTTTAATTACAGTCCGTTTCGCCCTGATACTTTCCCGTTCTTTTTCTATGCACGTTACGTGCTTCAAAACGAAACCGAAAAGTTTTTGGAAGGAATAGACAAACGCGGTTTAAATTAAATTCGAAGCTCTTTATGAAACGAAGCGACCTCGAGCGGGAACTTTAACTGAAATTCCTGAAATAATGGGGTTAGCGACTCTCGCATTGTGCACGTCCAGTTATATTTGTAAGATTACGTCGATTACGCAGATATGTCGACCGCCGGACATGATGACACAGTTATCTTGCAGTTGCCGCCCGACATGTTTACGACATGTGAAGCTGTATTGTTAATAAACTCGAGCGCGCACGCTGATATTGTTGTTGTTGGTGGAAGTGCGCGTTTTAGTTTGCCAAACAGCAATCGGGGGGGCTTTTGTGTCGGCGAACTGAATGGCTGCAGAGTTGCTCGAGGGAAGTTTTTAAGTCACCCTTAATAACTTTCAATTACGCTCAAAATTTAACACTTGTTTTATATAATCAGCAATATCTATACGTTAAACTCAATTAATGATTTAAATTGTGTATATACTGGATTCTCAAATTCAAAGTTGGTCAGTATAGTAGATTGTCAAATAAATTCGTTTAGTCTGAAACAAAAAATGAAAAAAATGTGTGTTCTCCACCGATTCTACAATGTGTTAGGCCTCGGAAGGGGGCTCAGCCTTTGGAGCGTGTCTTAAACGGTTCGGCAGCTTCTGAAAGGGGTCCTACTCTGCCAATACGATGTCGCAGTAGAAAGGCTCTCGAGATCCGATGGTATCAGCAGCGAAACTTGTTCGGAAGGAACCAAACCAAAAGGGTTGAAAATTGTGTATCTATACTGGATTTTCAAATTCAAATTGATATCAGCATAGTAGACCGTCGAATAAATTCGTCTAGATTGAAACCAAAAATGAAAAAATAAAAGCATTTTTTCCCCTTATAAAAATAATGTGAAAGAATGAAAATGAAAGGGCTGTCATTCTTGGCTTTAACCTAAACGCATCTTTAATCGTTATTTACGGCTCTGTTTCCGCGGCGACTTATGCAAATTCCGAATTTACATAAAGTTAACCGAAAAAGGTCACCTCGCCGACGTTAAGCGCGTCTAAAACCTGACGCGGATAATTACAGAAGTGCCTAAACACGCGTTTGATGACTTGGGTGAAGCTGACGTCAGCGAGATATTTTACTTCTGCTGAAATTAGTTGGGACTTCCCTGTTTGAAGTTCACCCCACCACATGTAACCGTGTGCACTTTCTCAAGACAAATACAAACCCGAATTACTTGGGTACCTACGCAAATCATACATACAGGTATCAGGCGTTAGTCTTTGGATATAAGTCCTCTTTTACGTTAACATACCTGTGACCACGCAAAGAAGTATCAGATTTCATATCAAGTTCATTAAAAAAATCACATATAAATATCTGAAATGGTAGAAGTCATGTATACATAGAGCCATCTTCAAGCATCAATTGATTGTCATTAAAGTCAATAGGCGATAGTTCTTTCTTTCAATGATATAAACGCTTACAATTGTTTATCCTGAAGAACCTGTCAATGCACAGTGGATTTTTAAAGTGATTAAAGTTGATGACCCAAATCGTTACCCTTATTTCATACGAAATTCCAGTTATTTTAAACGTGTGGTAAAACGAATTGAGATGTGCGCGTTAGGGTAGCGAGTAGTCGATATAAAACTTCTAGTCCTATTTCACTGTCGTATCTCGTACGTAGCTCATGCGTTTTTTTGTCGAAATAATTGTCATTCACCCTGTATGTTTAATCATTGAACAAAAACAGAAATTCCATAAATATTAAAGCAGATTGTTGTATTCCGAGGAGTCAGTAATTAAAACATCGCCTGACATATTATCCACGCATATTAATTAGCCAACACTTCCTGCCCCATCCCCTATCGCATTGCACTTAATTGACGCTCCCGGTATAAATTGTAGCGCGGCGCGTTTTATGCAGAAGAGAGGCGACGGGCAATTTGCCTTAATAACTTCATAACACGTAATCATTATTTAATTACGGTAACAATTAATTTCGGGCGAACCGCGAATAAGACTCGGGCGCGCTTTTGCGAAACACCCCGTAATCTAAAGCGAATTATCCAGATGTTGACACGTTCCTCGTCGCGCGCTAATGTACAGCGTTTTCCTCTGATATTTGCTTTGATAAATTACCGGTTGCGTTGCGTTCAGCGGCGGGTTTTTGCTTCTTTTGCGCTCCTGAAAGACTTGCTTCGTTTGAGCTTTGCCCGAGCCGAAGGGGTCTCGGAGCTCACTGAGCTCCTGCTCGCTGGCATGTTTAATTCGGACGATTTTTCATTTGTGTCTGCCCCCGCTGCAAGACATCGGATTAATTTGCTTCTGTAGTTGCTTCACGACGACGAGTATCTGATGTGGTTGGTTCGTCGACTCTACGCTATTTTATTTTAAAATCGATTGCCTAACAGAATTGAAACAAGTCGTATTTCGTGACCGAGCGGTTCGGTTTTTAAAACAAAACTGCTTTAGGAAGATGTACAATATAGTAAATAAGATCAGGGTTGCGCAGCTGCAAGTTAAGAACACTTGAAATATGATTTGAGTAAACAAGATTAAGGTTACTCAGCTACACTATTTACATGAAAGGATCTTTGTTGTCGTAGATATAACTAACAATGTATTTTTTTGGGTAAACTTTATTTGCTGAGAAAGTATTATTAATTTCGTTTTCTGCTATAACTTGAAATATTAAAACATTTTTACTGAAATAAATAAAAAGTTATCTCTGTAAAAAAATGTTACGGTCCTGCACTGGCGCTTCGCAGATATGACAATGAATTAAATTTATATGAAATTCCGTCATAAATATCAGAACAATAAATCCAACGGCAACACAATACGGAGCCAGCCCGCATAAATACCGAATTTAAACCATCAATTAGAAAACAACTTCGAATAACTGTCTAACTACAGTTAACCAACTGTGAGTGACGTGTTGCTGCGCCGGGTATGACTAACTGCGTCAGCAACCCAATTTAACCGATCACCCCGTACGTGGCCGGAGATGATGACCCAGATACGAACTTTAAAATCGCAGATAAATAATTTACGCGCGCGCGAGATAAATTCCGCATGTGTACGTCTACCTACGAATTTATGCGGTTTACGTTTCGCGAAATAATTCTCGCATAAATCTCTGCGACTCTGCAAAACTTGATCTAACGAGTTCGGATCCGGCGAAGTTTCGCCCGGACTGGAACTGAAGTTTCCTAGTAGTTCCGGAACTAATACAATGCATAAAATAAAAGAGCGACGGGACACGTAACGTACGTACGTACGTACATACATAAATACAGGAGGCAATGTGGAGCTTTGTTAGGTTTTTGGAGAGTTTCAGGATCTTTATTGTTTAGTTTAATTACTTTATTTTAAATAAAAAAATACTTTGGACGGTTTTAAACATCGATTGCCTTTCGTTATTTATGATTACGATCCTTACAGTTCCAATTGTTTTAGACTTAGATAAACTGTCTGGTCGCAATCAAATCTTAAATAGCAAAAAAGCGACCTTTTAAATATTAGGAACTGTGTAATTTTCGGATAGATTTAAATCGAGTTTAAAAGATTAAAAGGAGAGAGAGAGTAATGGGATCGAAGTGAAACTAACCGTATTTAAGGGTACAGATTGATCGGGGACATATTTCACCTTTTGAGCCTGCGGCGCAATTTATTCCTCTGCAATTGTGCGTGAACGGGGGAATTTATTAGGGCCATTCCCGCTCGCAACTTAAAATAACGTCGACCGCGAAAATAAACAAACACGGCGAGATTGAAAACGCCTGATTAGGGGTTGAAACTCTTCATGTGTGTAACGTCGATTGTTTCATTTCCTTTTCGGGTAGTACAATCGTTCGCAATCGCAATCGGTTATGAAATGGTTGTATGCGAGTAAGGCGCATGCATTTTTTTTTGCTAATAAAAGGCCCCTTTATGTACGTTCGTAATTGCCTTTGCGACGCTTTTTGTTGCATATTGGCAATGTACGTTGTTGCTAACTTGAAATGAAAATTTGGTTTTGTTATGTCCGCTGGCGAAATGAAACGCTCGAACATATTTATCTGATATTGTGTATTTCAGGTTATATAAGTACTGTCAGATACACTGTAACAATTAATTATGTACATGCGCTTTGTATGCGAGGATAATGGAAATCAATAAAGAACGGATTTAGTTGCATTTTTAGGTTGAGTCATGTTTGCTTCTGTAATTAATGCAAAATTTGTCGAGAATTCGCTCTTTAAAAAAAACGCAGCGTCACGAAGCAATTACCAAAGAAATGTGTGTCCTGTAGGTCGAAGATCGTTTGCGTCTTCCGACGTGTCATCAGTACGTTGATCGGATCACTCGTCACGAAACTGCGTCAAACACCTTCCTTCAGTAGAAACACAGCAACTGCTTCCAAAATATCGGCTAATTACACGAGGGCCAAAAGGGTATTCAAAAGTGAAAGTACCAAGAGAGGTATCCCAAAACAAATATCCAAACGTAAAAATACCAGAACGAAAAAGCCTGAATTTAAGAAGACACATCATAATTAGCAATAAGGTTGCGTCAAGGCGTCAGCCTAACTTTACCTGGATTTTTAGATAAACCAGGCCCTGGCAGGTGATTGGAAATCGTCCCTAATCACGTTTAGCGATGCAGTTAATGCAAATTACCAGTTTTCTTAATCGTTACGTTACAACAAGCTAAATCGGGTACCATCAGTTTCGACCAATCAGAACCATCGTTATCGAAAATGCTCATAAAAGGACAGGTCACGTAACGATCGATGATTGCACGCCTGATATCCGTTAACGGGGTTGCCACAACAAATCTTAAGTTCAGTGGAATTTACGAATATTGCCAACTTATTCGTTGCGCGGTTTTGAACTGTAACAATTAGTTGCATGCAGGATAATACACGGTGCTGACAAATGACAAATGAATGTTTCTTTTAAATAGAGTAAAAAAAACACAGGACATAATAATACTGGCCCTTGCGGTACACCAGAAGTGTAAGATATAACTGAACTTTGTACATGATGAAACTACAACAGTTTATTTCTTTTCCAAGAAAGAACGATTAAAAATAATTAAGAACCTGGAAAATTAAGGCAGAGAAGTGGGACGAAAAATAAATATAAGCAGAATAAAATGTCAGGCGTTTGAATAAATTTCCATTCTACATGGCTGTGGAAACAAAAGTCCTGTCTTTGATTATACTCTTCTATAGTTTCGGTGTTTAGGTCCACATTAACTAATTTAATGATTAAAAAAAAAACAAATATTATCTACACAATATAATCACTTTTACTTTGACAATTGTTTCGCCAGAACTATTTAGTCCTGTCAATAAAATAAAAGTTATTATATTGTTACGCAATATAAAGTAGTTCTGAACATGCCACTGTGTTGACGAAACAATTGTCAAAATAAAAGTGATTATTGTTACGATTCGGTGTTCCCGAATTACAATCGTTGTTTATTTTATGTCTACGATCATATAACACAATTAATGCACAAATAATGTCGAGCTGCACACTTGTCTAACAAGTAACACTTCTATAACTGCTAATTCGCTTGCTGCACACATCGGTTTCTAGATAAAACTGATTTAAATAGTACTTCACACTTTCTAGAATAGCGGCGAACAAACATTGAACCGTATCGAACATTCCAGCAAATTCTACCACCATTTGGTGCGAGTCTGGAAAACACTAGAATCTTGACTGCATCATGGGTGGCGTGAATCGTAGAATCGTGTCTGCATCATTAAATTAGTCTTTGATTATACCTAAATTATACGTAATTATAAAATGACAGCCAGCGGATTAACCCATTCACCGCGTACGTTCAAATACCGTGACCTGCCTAGAATGGAATTTTAATGAATTCCATTTTATTTGGAATGGTGAAACGAGGGCCATGATTCAAGCAGAGGAGAAAAAGTTAGCGAAGGAAGCAATGGGTTTGGAACAACTGTAATTAATCACTCATCTCGTGAAGGCGCAAAGGATAAGATGACTGGGGCACACAACGACACTAGAAGATTTATTGAAGTAGAAGAAGAGGATGACCATGCTATGGGTGGATGTATCGGCTGCTACATGAGAAAGTAATTAGAGAGGATGACCATGATATGATAGGTGGATGCATGCAGGGGTTACAGGAGAAGGCAATTGGAAAGAAATTGGCCTGTTGGAAAGAAATTTCGAGGAACAAAAGGAAATGGAGGAATATGGTGAAGCTATGGGCCTTCTAGGTTTGTAAATAACTTGATGAAGCTGTTCCTTGGGCTATTGTAACAATTTCTTGAAGAAGATTTTAACCATGTAGGCACCATTGGCCAAGGCCCAAACATTTTCTCGTTGGATGATGTGCCTTATGCCTTGGACGACTCTATGTCTCAAAAAAATGATGTTGTGGTTCCCAAATTGCTGCCAACATTAGGGTAACTTTGCATGGGGAAAACTAGATGCGGCAAGTTTTCTTGTGGTCTGTTTTTTCACGAAGAATTGTTAATGATGGAATCTTCGCTTCTTCAAATTGTTTACCACCAATCCGACCTTGCGCCAGCCAATCATTTTCTGAAGATGGGCGGTAGACAATTGGCTACCGATTGTATGTATGACGTTTTTGATAGGCTCTTGCCCCCTATTTTTGGCTTTCTCTTTCAAATTCAAGTTCCTCATCCACCAGCACCATCTCCCCCCATTTTTTCCTTGGCCTCTTTTTCTTTCTCTTGTCGTCTCCTGTCGTGACTGTTTCCATCTTAACTATTCTGTCTATGTAGATGCCCAAAGCTTTGAATGTCTGCAATCTTCGCCTTCCCGAAACATTCCACATGTTTAGAACTTGGGATGAAAGTGAATAGCGACCGATTTCGATTGTAAAATTTTCGTTAAAAATATTGTAACAAGGAAATTAGAACGCTGCCAATGCAAAACACGCAATATATAGCTCCGATATTATAGCTGCATGAAGCAGGAAAACATAAATAATTACATCAGGCTGTTTTACCGTCATCGAACAAGCACGATTCATCAACGATTTTTCAATGAATCATGTCATGACAGAATTATATAAAGCCTTCCTAGAAAAACCTTCTAAAAGAGAAACCATAGAAATACTGACGAACTCATTTTGTAGAGCATTAGAGTGTCAATCTTGTCAGAGGAAAGCTTCCTCTCCATGTAGTGTAGTGCCAACTATGTAAGTCTTATCACTTATATTTATTCATTAGTTCTTCGTCTTTTTCCTACCCAATATTTCAATTCCTCTCAAAATCTTTCCCGCCGTGTTAGTCCTTTCTTGATATGTTTTATTTGTGAGGTTTCTGATTGTAACAACACAAAAAATGGTGGTCAGAGTTCCAAGGAGCAACTTAAACGATGTCAAGACTCCACCATTAACATTTTTGTCTCTACCGTGTGGTCCAATACAATCAGATGTCAAAGGGCAACCCCAACAGACCTTCCCCCTTAATTTTTTTAACTCTCTCATCAACCAGAGTATCATTGGATTTGTTGGATCATTTCATCCTGGAATCTAAATCGACCCACATAGAAATAAGTAAAATTTTGCGAAGTGATTGGCTGTTTATAAAAGCTTAGAAGCAGTTTAAACCATTTCGGAAATAATCTGTAGTGACCTTATTCCCCTTGTAAACTTTAATTCCTTTGGTTTAGGTATTAGTTGGTGACATTAGCATTAGATGTTTGTATTGGTTTTCTTATGTACGTGCTTGCGGTTAAATAAACACAACTGTTTTTTGTTGTTCCTTAAGCTGCTGTCACGAATTCGGATTTATAATACATTTATAGACATTTAGCGACATCTTTCGATCGCTTGTTGACCTGACATTGCAATAGGATTGACAAATTGAAGCCAGTTCGCCACATAATAAGTCATCCCATGCAAGGCGGCCATGCTTGCTGTCAAAACATATGAGAATTTAAAAAAAAATTGCGCAAATCGGTTTTGATTGCAGCGGATTCCTCGAGCAGGCTCTGTACAACTGTTTCATGCCTAGTTGGGCCTTCGTCAGCAGAACTCGAGAACTCCACTGCAAACCAAACCGATGTGTCCTAGGTTATTCTCGAGCTACGGTTCTGCTGACGAAGGCTCAACTAGGCCTGAAACAGCTATACAGAGCCTGCTCGAGGAATCCGCTGCAATCAAAACCGATTTGCGCAAAATTTTTTAAAATTCTCATATGCTTTGACATCAAGCATGGCCGCCTTGCAGGGGATGACTTATTATGTGGCGAACTGGCTTCAATTTGTCAATCCTACTGCAATGTCAGGTCAACAAGTGATCGAAAGATGTCGCTACTTAAATGTCCATTACTTTCACATCGCAATGGCGAATAACCCTAGGACATATTGGTTTGGTTTGCAGTGGAGTTCTCGAGCTACGGTTCTGCTGCCGAAGGCCCAACTAGGCCTGAAACAGCTGTACAGAGCCTGCTCGAGGAATCTGCTGCAATCAAAACCGATTTGCGCGAAATTTTTTAATAAATTTATAATAATCAACTGACAATTAAATTTTGCTTTTACGATCGAGCTTCTTCGTCTTGAACGTTCAGGAACTCACGACGAATCTGAAAGAATCCGCATGAAGCTACTATGTAGAATACCACAGCATTTAATAGACAGGTCACTCCAATCTGTTTTACTGGTTGCCTATTTACTAGGATATAACACTGGTTGCCTAGTTACCAGGATGTGTTTCTGGTTTCAATCAGATTCCACCGAAACGGAGCAAAACATGTCGATTAGAAACAATAGGAATTTATTAGGAGAGTGTCAATTTTTTTTATTCATTCCACCAGCTCACTTCACGTCAAATTAATATTGCCCAAGTACAGAACACATTTATCTACCTACTAGGGTAATCTACTAACTACATCGTTGTTAACTATGAAATATAATTTAGTAAGCTACGTATCCATCAGGCAAGACGAATTGCTTCGTAATTACAAGTGAACGTGAGAAATTTTGTTATGTAATAATTGAATCCAAAGATTTATGATCGGGTTCACTCACTCACTCGTTCACCGCCGCCCCCCGCGCCCCCTCCCGCCCCCATCGAGAATTTCCGTTTGGTTTATATAATACTTAAATCGAATTAGGCCGCCCGTATCGATCCCCAAATTCCGAGGGGAGGGGGTAATTAGATAAAAGCCGGCGGTAGCAATTTTTCTCTTTTACGAGCGGCTAAGTTCGAACTTTTTTTTTTTTTTTGAAGGGTGGGGGGATTTAAATTTGTTTGTGCGAGCGCGACGTTCCTCTTGTTTGCGCTCGAAGTGATTGTTTATTCGCGCCACACGTTTTAAATGTTCGTTTTCGGCGCCTCCGTCGTGTTTGTCGAACTAATGAAAACAGAGCTCGGCCGGGAAATCTAGTTTTTCCGAGTTTAAATGCGATTCTAAATACTAATCCGGAGTTTACTTTGAGTTTCCGGAGTATCGATGTCATTCGACGTAACCGTTTTTTTCTCAATATGGTGTTGACGGCATTGGAGGAAAATCAGCATTATTAATTTCAGCTATAATTAATGAGCGGAAAAGATATTTTTTTCAAGGAAATCGATAGAGGCGTAGTGAAAAAACATAAATAAATACATCAGGCGGTTTTACCGTCGCTGAACAAGCACGATTCATCTACGATTTTCCGATGAATCAATGAATCATATCACGACAGAATTACATAAAGCCTTCCTAGAAAAACCTTCTAAAAGAGGAACCATATAAATACTGAGATACTAAATCATTGAGATTGACATTCTTGTTGGGGAAAAAATTGAAATGATTGAAAATGAGGTCTTAATAGTGATAAATTAATAAGCAGCAAAGTCAATTAAGCTGGAAAAACCTTACAATATTATTGATTGGTGTGCAGACGACGACGACGACGACGCGACGTGAGGGTTGATTATAGACTTGGACATAATGAAACGCCACTTTTTGCAGTTAATTAGGTTTTAATATTAATCAGATGCGCGGTATTTAATTTACGACATCGAAAACGCGGCGCAACCGTAAAATCCTATTATCGTAATTTCCGATGCATATTTGATAAGCAGCCGACTACTTGTGGGAATTACACTGCGTGCGACGCGTTATTTATTTACGCAGAATAATTGCCCCCATTTACCACCGTCACCGTTGTGAATTTTCCTGGGGCACGCGCGCGAAAAAATTAAATTTTGCGATCCATGTAATTAATAAATTCTGCAATAAATAACTCGAGGAATTTTTTTTGTTCCGTTCTGTCTTCGTCCGCTGCGAATTATCCGGAAGCGTCGCTTGATATGAAGACTTGTTAGTGTAAGAGGGTGTGAATAAAGGCGACGGATTATAGATTGCCTTATTATCGGCATTATCATAAATTCTTGAATCTCCTTCAACAATCGCACGGGGTTTTCCGGATGGTAAGACATTCGAAATCGCCGGAGATAAGTTTTGTGCAGGAATTATGAAATTCCCTCATATCGGTGGGATATATTTTTCATACATAGCCATTCTTTATAATATTGCCCCAAAAATAAATTACCAGTTCGCCAGTCCACCCCTAAACCCACGCCCAAATTTTTGGCGTCCAATTTAAAAAGTTCTCGAAACACGTTGGCGCCCAACGTGGGGTTACACTGCAATATGTTGTCGCTGACTTACATTTGAAATTACATTTCGAGAGATTTAATGAGCTACTTTCATAAAATAGTCTTTGAAGAACCAAAATGCACAAAAAATAATAATTAAACTCTTAAGTTTCTATTTATTTTTTTAAATTTCACTGTTTGTTTAACAATAATATTTATTTCTTTAATTTGATTAAATGTAAATTAATTTTTGTACAAGTGAAGGAGTATTTTTTTATACAAGTAATACTTGATAGATATGCCAAGTCTTACTTAAAAAATGTTAGGGAAAAGCCTACCGAACTAGTTTTATTTTTTGAGGAGTGTATTATTGATTGGTATCTTCTGCGGTTGGCTTAGATGGGATATTGGTGAATAAAACTTAGAGAGGAATGACAAGTTTAAAATTGCCGCCACATCCAGAAACTTTGCGGATGTCCTCATCGGGGACGAAGAGATCCGATTATAAAAGTAGCGATGAGCGCGAAATTTGAACAGTTTTTCTGAAGCCACGACGCGTGCGGTAAATGTAGCGAAAATTAATAGTTTCACAAGTGTGTTATGAAACCCAACCCAACCCTCTAAAAAAAATTCAAAAAATTAATTTGAAGGAAAAAGCGAAAGAAAGAACTAAATAATTGGAGCAGTGAGCACATAACGTTTCTTTTTTAAATTTTCTTTGAAGCGACAAATTCAAACAAATTTAACTGAATGCAGCTAAAACGAATGATTAAAATCGAAATAATTGGGGCTTTGTGCAAACTCGTTTCACTTTGATTATTTAATAATGTAAGAAGTCGGTATTCTGTACAGAAATTTTAAATAGAACGCAATTATAAACAAAACTTGGTCTAATCTGAAGCGCATCGAGTTGACTCAGAAGCACCTGCATATGTCTTGGAACACGTGTGTTCTGAGTTGCAACATGATTTAATTAATAACTAATAACTGAATGAAAGACGACTGTTGTCACGAATTGAGATCACAAAGTCTAAAGACGTATGGCCATAAACTCATCGGCAGAAGTGACATCAAAAAAATATCATAGTGTGATTGTGACAAATTCCAAGTTCCGTTTCTCTCTCTCTCTCTGAATCCAATGCCATGGTTTGGTGAGCAAAAATTAATTTATTTGCCAATTAGTTAACACTAACTAACAACTGCTTTAATTGATGTACATAATGCCGTTTCTTCTCTCTATACATTCAGTTTTTTTTTTTTCAATTATACCTGTCAAATGTTTCTGATGTACCCGTTACTTGAATGTTAGGAAGCTTCAAAAATTTCTATTCTACATTTAATAATTTAAATTAAAGAATTTTTAAATTTACATAACATTATTTTCAGTTTGTCTTGTATTGTTTTGTATGACCTCCTTTTGGATTTATATTTAGTTACATTAAAATTTTATATTTGTCTAAAAATATTTTCGTTATTAATACTTTGTCTAAATTATTAATATTATATTTATTTTCATTTTATTTGCTTAATTATTTGTAATTATTTTTATTTATCTTAAAAAGAAGAAAGGGCGTAATTTCGACAGAGGCTAGAATTTCATTGCTTATAAAAATGGCATTGAAAGCACTTCCTGGCCACTTAAAACTCAAACCAGAACCAAACAAATGAATTGCGATTTGGTCCTTTCATGGTTTTCCTACCTACCTGAAGGTTGCAAATTATGGCAGGGCAAACTAAGATCGTCCTAATTGCCGGCTAATTCAATGGGCTGGCGAGGTCATACGTAACCCAGAATAAAAGGAGGCAGTAAACAAAAAAAAATAAATAAATCACCCGTTATTATACACTTGTCTTTATTTTTGTAACGATTAAGCTGTAATACAATTAATCTAAATTAAATGAACGATAAATTTTGGGCGTAAAAACAGAATCTTTGTCTCACACTCGTCGTGATATCTATCTAGAGGAGAAAAGTATCTTGACGAAGCCTTGTCAATTGATAAATTCTAAAGCAAAGGATAGATTCAACCCCTTTCTTTTTTCTTTTAACCCCCCTCGCTTGCAACAACAATAATATTTCCAGTTAAAATAAAAGGGCACCTCCGATTGGGCAAGCTTCACAGAACGACTCATTAAACGAAAAAAAAAAAAAAAAAAGTCGGATTATATCGAAGCAAGGGTGAAAGGGACACCGTCGTTATGCAAGCTCGATTGGATCCACTTCGACGTTTTGCGTATAACTCAGTATTCAATAAAGATGTAAATAAAGAAAAAAAAAAACAAAAATTGACTTGAATTGACTGAGGGTCCAGCAGCCCTGTAGGAAGAAGATGAAGGGGAAAATACTTTCAAAACCGAATCTATCCCTAAACTCACGAATAACACTTTTGGCGCCCAATTAAACGCTACCAAAAGACTGCATATTCTTGGCGCCCAATGTGGGCCTAAGTAACAAACAACTGATAACAAAATCTCTTCAGTCTTTTCTTACGTATATTAACACTACTTTTTGTGCTTGTTTTTTTTTTAAATTTAATTTCTTTAAAACTAATGGAGGTTTAATGGAATAATTAATTACATCTCGGTGAGAGACTTGTGAAACGATTAAGTGACTCATTAAAAGAGTCGGCCTTGTGCAATTATAAACGGACATAAGTAAGAGCGGACGGTCTAGCAAAACCACATGATTCATAGGCCAAGTGTTCCACATGCAAGATAATCGGAATTTCCGGTGTAGACCATACAAAAGGCGACTGAGTTTCACGATACGGATCATACAGCTAGTAGTCGGATGGTCGAACACATCACCCGGAGTCCGAAGGCGTAATCAGTGTTTACCGAATGTCATAGTGTGTGATGAAACTCCGAAAGATCCGTCCGTCTCTCCGTATACAGTACCATGGTTTGGATGAGCAAACATTAATTTCTTTGCCAATTAGTTCTGTTATTAGAAACACACAACTGCTTTAATTGATTTACAAAATGCTGATTCTTCTCGTTACAAAATTATTTGGAATTTGTTTTGGTGTGCATGTTTTATATTCATTTTTGTTTTTTTCTTAATTGTCTTCATTGTTTCCATTTAAAATAGAGAACTGTACTGAACGCCGAGTCTATCCCTAAACCCCAATTTAAAAGGCGCCCAATTTAAAAACCCTATCAAAAGATCGCATATTCTTGGCACCCAACGTGGGGTTAAGTAAGCAAAAGCTCTCTAGTTTTTTTCTTACGTTTTATTAACTCTACTCCTTGTGCTTTACTTTTTTTTTAATTTAATTTTTTAAAAACTAACTGGGATTTAATGGAATAATTAGATCTCGGCGAGTTTTTTTGTCTGATGGAAAATATTTACGGAAAGATTTTAAATTAATTATTCCGGGGCGAGAATCGTTCACCGCACGAAACAACAAAACAAACGTAAACATACCAAAACGAAACAGCCCAAATTGAAACATATCGCACGCGCGCGAGCGCCTTGCCGGCCTTTCGGCATGATAATCTGTTTTAGGAGTTTCTATTTCGCCGCATTATATTTCGGCCTTTCATGTTTGCTTAGGATGCCCGCGAGTTTTACAAGGGCACTTTAAAAATGACCGACCGCCCTTATTTTTATTTAATTTCGACGGAGGCCGCCGGAATTTTTCATACATGTTTTAATGCAATTTGAATGAAGATAATAATACTAATATATTTTTTAATTCTATTCCTACATCTGTGGGTAGTAATAATAATAATATTAATAAATGTGCGATATTGCACTTCCAGCGCAGAATGTTTAAGCAGGCCTTGCATTTTTCACTCGCCGGATTTTATTTAAACAATGAAATATTCAGCGCCAATTATTTTTATATTTAAATTTTCCGAGCGTGGAATCCAGTCCCTGTCTGCCTAGAATTTTATTATACGCTTTAAACAAACAGAATTTCAAATATACGCGGAAATTGAAATAATTCTGACTCGGAATACCTACATATATGAAAAAGATAAAAACAATTTTTTCTGTACACGTTTACAATTATTTTATTAATCCGTTGAAGGGACGAACTCATTGTGTATGTTTATATGCGTTCTGTAATCGTTCTTTTTTTTCTAGGTAAGGAAGAAGCCATTCGCATATGATATTGGCAGCAGCGTCCCGAGCTTTTTAAATTAACAGGTAACTTTTTTTTTCTAATGGTAGTTTTAAAAGAATGAGTTTTGTTTTTGCTGAAACGTTAAAGATGTTCACGCTTTATATAAAATAACAAGGAAAAAAAAAAACACATCCATTAGTTATAAACCGTCTGATTTATCAGTGCAATCCGATTTTTTCTGGTCGCTTCGATTTTTCACCTGCTTCTTATACACATTAGTGGCATTGTGCGTGCAAGAAGAAAAAATATCGGAACTCAGCCGACCATAAATTGATTTATCCGACTGTCAGAACGTGGAAGAGATTGTTTATTTTCCGCACGCGCGAAGGAAACACCTCCTTCGGGACGATAAAGGGCCAAAAAAAAAGTAAAATAAATAAAACGTCCCGACCGTTAATTCGGCGTGAAGTGCGCCGCGTTATATTTACCGAAAGTAATTTCCCGACGAATAATCGGAGAATATTAAGCAGTCCTTAAAACTGAGCTTATTTTCGCGTCGCGGAGGATTCCGAATTATTCACGTTAAATAAGTTATGATGAATATATTCTCCGGGAAAGCAGACGCAAAAAAGGGCGGCGGGAATTTGCATGCATTTGCATCTGAAAAAGATGGGCTCTCTCGCATTCTTTTCCTCCTCATATTTCGCGTTTTGATAATTTTTTTACCCGTCATAATTAGCACCTTTGCCCCTAATTAGTTTTCGCCGACGGGGAAATTTAATTAGTTAATTGAAGAACATGCATAAAGCATCAACGACCCAGGCTTGTACGCCGCTACGTGCATGCTGAACTTAATAGAATAGAATCTCTTACGTCCAACTCTTGTGCTTTGCATGTTGTTTAGAGTTGTGCTCAAAACGAGTACACGAGCGAGAGCTCAAAGAATGCCCAGGTTATCCTATGTTTTAAAACAAACTAACTAACAAGTTAATTAAATTATGAAAGCTACGCAAACGCAAACTAACTTTATGTTATCGAGTAACGTACGCAAACTACTTTTCAGAAATAATCAAGATAATGTCTTTAGTAGTGACTTTAGAATTATTATTTTTTTCGTCTTCGTCAGAACAGGAACAGAAAAAGAAACTCAAGATTTTTAAAAGCGCAAGACATTTCTAGTAAAATTCTTATCACATCATCGGCAAGAAGCCACTTTGCGAGGCAAAGACATTCTCCTGCACCTAAGAATTTGTTGACGCTGGCGCGTAATTAACTTACATTTTATTACGGCCTTCGCTGCAGCAAAGCTCTGTGCATACAAGCTTTCAGATGTGCCCGGAAATTCAAGCGGCAGCGCCAGCTCCGGAGCTGCCGATATTTCGCTACCGCGTTCTTCACTTGCGTCGAGCTTCCGCCGAGCTTAAATAATAACAGTTCGTTGCGCACTCGGCATTTCGATTCTTTCAAACACCAGAAGCTTCTTAGCGGATGAACCGTATCGGTCAGTTTATTGTGTCCGAGATGGGGGGATGATGCTCGAATCAGGTTGGGTTTAAACCGGACATTTTCATCGAAGTTTATATCTCAGTTTCGGTATCAGATTAGGTTTTGAGGTTTCAGAAAAGAGATGAACAGTACTTATGTAAGAAATCATTAAGTTCATTGCGTAAGTTAAATAAGATAAAATGTCGCCTTGCATTTTCATGATTGACCTTTGCAATAAAATATATCCAGGTGCATGTCGAAGCGACTCATTTAAAAAGTGGGCCGTTTCCAGTTATAAACTGGCATGAGTAAGAGCGGACGGTCTAGGAAAACCACGTGTCCCACGTGCAAGGTTTTTCATAATCGGAATTTCCGGTGTAAACCATTTAAAAGGCGACTGAGTTTCACGATACGAATCATACAAGTAGTAGTCGTATGGTCGAACACATCACCTAGAGATTGATTGGTAATATAAGCTGCTTTTTCATTGGGGGGTGGGGTGAATTTTAGTCCTTTTTGAAGTTGAGAAGATTCTACAAACTCTTCCCCCACAAGACCAAACCTCTGCTGTCAGTCAACTCCTCTTTATTTTTAATAAACTCCCTTCACTTCTTACTGCTGAGAACTACATCAACCCTGCCATACGAAAAGCCAAAAAATTTATAACTAGCAATAATCTAGTGATATCCAAGGCCGACAAAGGAAATTGTGTTGTCATCATGAATAAAATACATTACAACAACAAAATTTTTGACTTTTTAAGTAATTCCGAATTTACTATTCATCCCTCTGATCCCTCTGTTCAATATATCAAAAAGTTGAACAATATCATTAAAGAATATCAGCTTCTTTTTTCAAATTCTACACCACCAATAACACAGAGCTAATCAATAAAAAAATTTCCAGCGTCAGGCTGTATGCTCTACCCAAAATTCATAAACCCCAGTACCCTGTCAGACCAATAGTATCCTTTGTGAACTCTCCTGCTTATCCTTTATCCACTTGGCTTTCTCGTCAATTAAACAATCTTCTCCAATTAAACTCTCTTTACAGTATAAAGAATACCCAGCTTATCGATAAAACTTCTAATTTTAAAATCAATGAGGACGATTTTCTTGTTTCATTCGATATCGTCAACCTTTTTCCTAGTGTACCCCCCTCAGAATGTATCGTCTTAACCCATGATCGTCTAACTACCACCCACCTCAACCACAACAAGTGGATAATTACACAAACCTTCTAAAACTAGCTTTAGAACAATCCTTTTTCACGTTCAACAACACCTTTTTCAACCAAGACTCTAGCTTAGCCATGGGATCCCCTTTGTAATCCCTCATGAGTGAAGTCTTCCTGAACAATTTAGAAAATAATCACATTTCAAATTTCTCTCTCATTCAACATGTTCGCTACTGGTTCAGATACGTTGATGATGTTCTAGTTCTTTTCACAGATTCTGATACTGATTTAGACAACTTTTTTCAAATTTTAAAGTCTTTTCATGGAAAAATCAATTTTACTCTGGAAAAAGTCACAACAACTCTATTACTTCCTAAACTTAAACATCAACATTTTTAACAATCAACACTAATTTTCCATTTTCAGAATATCAACCACTACAAACATCTCCATACCTAAAGACTCCAATCAACCAATACAACATAAATTTGCAACTTTCAACTATCATTTAAATAGACTTTTGCAAATCAATCAAGTTTTTTCGTCTGAAATTTTAAACATAAAATATATCACCCTTCAAAAGGGTTATAACCCTCACATCATTGACAGTTTACTTCGGAAAAAACTTTAAAATATTGACATTAAAAACCACACTTCCCTAATACCATTTTCTGGAAAAAGCATTGATTTTCCCTACAGAACCATTACCTTCACCAGTCCTCTATCTTATAAAATTAAATGCATATTGGAAAAATTCAATTTAAAAATCGCCTTTAAAACATGCAACTCGTTAAACAATTTATTGTGTAATAACAAAGATAATATCCCTTAAAAGTTGTGAAGAAGATTTGAGTTTTTCTTTTTAATTTTTCTTCAAGAATTGAGGGCGGTTTTATTGTCATCATACTCATGATATTTTCCTTTACTAATATAAAAGAAAGTTTCAAATGTTTCGAAAAGAGATATTAAAATTTAGGATATTCATGGGGGTGGGTCATAATCTGTTCTAAATTTGTTCTTTTTCTTGGCATTACGCTTTGCGATCTGGAATCCGAGGAACAAAGGACTCGTGTTTGCCCACGAGATAAATTAATGTACTATTATTGTGGTGGTAAATAAATATTGAAACGGACTCGGAGGGATTGTTAAGGTATCTGGTGTTGAACAAGTCAAACAACGCCTCCTAATATGAGCTTTAAGCAGCGTCAGAGCTAAACCATGGCGGAGGAAAATACGCTGGCATATGTTTGAACGTAGGTAAAGCTCGCGCAGGAACAAATATTTAGCTTCGCTCTAATTACATAAGACGCTGTTTACGGACCGGGTTTATGTAATTATCCACTACGACATAATGAAATATCTGAAATCTCCGAACGAGTTCCGCCTTGATTCAGTTTCCGATTCACCTTCGCCCCAATAATCGAATTGCGCGAATCATTGTTTCGCTAACGAAGTAGTCGCGGTGATTAAACTGCGGAAATTATCATCATCATCATCATCGACTAGACTGTGCAAGTGGAAAACGCCGTGGGAAAATTCAGCTTGCATGCCAGAAACGAAACGACAATGCCGTTTGTTATCCGACATTTGCGTTTGCCTAATAGGCTATTACTTTCCTTTCATACACTCGTTCCTGATTCGTTTTTATAATGAATTTGCCTCGTAAGTGAATTTCTTTTTAATTTACGTACAACATACATGCGAGATAAGAAGAGCGTGACATTTGAAAAAGCGGTATGAGTGTTTATCTGGAAATCTCCCTGCAATTTTATATACATGCATAAATAATTACGGACGATTATTCTGCATTTTCGAAGCCTTTAATCCAATTAGTTCCATTATTATAATTTTGTGCGAGTAATATCAGTTGTATGCGTACCGCTAATGAAACCTGTTCCCCAACAATACCATCATTGTAGTTTAGGTTTGCCTACGCGATGGGATGGGGGGACTAAATGATGTTAATTGATCACGTCGTGTGGTTGCTTTGGAATTTAAACATAAATCATAAAGCATTGACTGAAACTTCGATTTAGTTATGAGTGCGTTGTTTGGATGGGGAAAAATCTAAATTGCAAAAGAGAGTTAAAATAATTGGTTAGGCCAGAGATGGATTATTGTAGTTAATTGTCTATTTACCACATCACAAGAGCTGTATTAACAATGTAATAATCCTCGATGGACGAACTGACCTACGTAATTGTAAATCGTAATCAACATCCATCAACTATGTATGTGTGTTATGATTAATATCCTGTCTCCCGTAACAAATTGTCCCGGATACTTATCCTTATTACGTGCATAACAATAATTTTTCGAACCTTACGAACATTCATTTCGAAACCCCCCCGGGAAATCATTACCCTGGCAGATTTCAAACGAAATCCACAAACCTGCTCTATCGCAAATTTGTTCCGGCGATAATACCGTGTTCCGGACAAATTTTAATAAAAATGCTAAGCAAGGCCTAAAGTGTAACAATCCCCGGCGCACACATGGGGTTCCCCGAGCCGAGATGCAATATATGCGGACTCGACCTTAAATTCGCTTTCAAAGTGAATTAATAAAAGGCGCGGTATCAGCATCGCGCGCCGTTTAATCTAATAACAGTTGTCACATCACTTTCACATGTGCTTTTGCGCGACGAGAATTTATTATGCGCGCGTCTTTTTTTTGCAAATTTTCGGAGACGCAAATATTTTGCGATCCTCGCGCAAACACTTAATTTTTTTCTCTGACAGCGATTGTGCTCGGCATTGTGGAGGAACGAACATCATATTTCATTCATGCAAGGTCACCTTTACAAGAACGAGCAAATTAACTACGAAAGTGGTAAAGAAGTGCAAACAAATGAACTGAAAAATGAAAATGCAAGTAAGTAAAAAAAGAAGATGATAGAAAAAAATCATGTGGATTTTGAGTTATCTTCTAGAGGAGCTGTTCACAAACAAGAACAGATGACCAAGTCTTCTCAGAGTTCAAAGGCGAGTGACCGCCTAACTCGATGGGATGGGTCGCATGAGATGAATCGCTACACATCCAGAAGGTATTGGCTGATAATAAATGAAGAGGACATGGCTTGCAATGAAAAGAAGTAAGGAAAAAATAATGAGACGAAAAAGAGAAAAAAGAAGTAGAAGAAGATGAAGACCTAGGGAGAAATAGTCAGAAATGCACGGCAATAAAAGGAGAACAAGATGAATAACAATGAGAAGAGAAGGAAGAGGAAAATGGAGAAGACCCTGGAACATTATTATAGTTCCAAATTGCGGAAAGAATAGGTTGGCAATATTTGGGAATTTCCGATCAACTTAGAATTTGTTGTGGTAACCCGGTTAACGGATTTTAGGACATGTTCGATAATAACGGTTTCTGATTGTTCGGCATCCGCGAGTGCCTCGCGTCACCCTGAGGGAATTTGTTGGAGCGTCTCATTACTCGTTTATCGTTGGTGATACTGTGTTGAGGTGTTTACAGTTATCGGAGTTCTGCTAAGGAAGTTTAGAGAAACTCATAATCGGCGGGGTGGGAATATTCATTAGTGCATCGCTAAACGAGATTAGGGAAGATTTCTACTCCCCTGCCAGGGCCTGGTTTGTCTAAAATCCAGGTAATGTTGGACAAACAGCGAGACGCCATCTCGTTATTAATTGTATTGTTTCTTCGTTCAACTCAAATTTTTTCCCTCTGGGGTACTAACCCCTGATTCAAAAAAGCTTTAATCAAAGTGTGCCACGAAAAAACTTACGTATGTCTAAATATAAAGTTTGAATGTTGGAACTATATCAAATCTTCAAATGCGTTACGTATTAAATAAATTCACAAAGCATCAATTATTTCATTGTTTCTGAAATACATTTCTAACAAACAGCTTTCTTGGTGATCAGTGAAAGCCATGTGAGAAAATAACTTAAATCTGACAGAACTGACAAATGTAATTTTGAAATGTCATCAATTGTGGTGTCTGAGATATTCACTAAATGAGTTGGTTGCTATTCTTACTCGTGAAATTGTATATGAAAAACAAGGATAGATTTTAATCGAGTTATACATATTTAACTTTACTTGCTGACGTTTCGCAATTAGGATTTTTTGCCAGAGTTACGTTATGTCTGCCTGTATTTATCATGGTACACTTCATTGAAAGTTTTTTTGAATCACAGGTTATTTTAGTAAACGGTTACCAACCGATATTTTGGAAGCTGTGCTTTTGGAACTCATCACGTGTTTGTATACTGCCGAAAATGACGTACGCGGCCGACTGAGGGCTGCATGACCTCTTCATACTCCCGGAAGGTGCAAACGACCTTGATCCACAGGATATATTTTTGATTGCGTGAGTTTAATCAATTAATTGCTTCGTGATGCTTCGTTTTAGAGAGCGAATTTTCGACGTATCTTGCGCCTTAATTAGTTAAAGTAAATTGCTGTTGTAGAAAGCAGTCACCAATTGTGGTGTCTCAGATATTGACTAGATGAGTTGGGTGCTATTCTTATCATGAAATTATATATGAAAAACAAAAACAGATTTTAATCGAGTTAGATCTATTTAACTTTACTTGCTGACGTCTCGCAATTAGGATCTTTTTGCTTTGGAACTCATCATACTCGTTCCGTGGTTGCACATTGCTAAAAATGACGTACATACCGCTTCATACTCCGGAATGTGCAAACGACTTTGACCCACAGGATATATTTTTGATTGCGTCAGTTTAATCAATATCTTTATTAACTGCTTCGTGACGCTGCGTTTTAAAGAGCGAATTTTCGACAGATCTTGCGCCTTGATGTTGAAGTAAATTGTCGTCGTAGAAATAAGTCGGATTTTATCTGAAGCATCGAGTAGAGTAATTAGGTAAATTGTACAATCGGGTACAACATTTTTGAGTCGTTTTAGCGACATTCCATCGCACTGTTATAACCTGTTTGTAATTACGTAAATATTTTTGTTTGTTGTAGCTGTTTGTGTACCTGTGTCACTACCTTCAGCGTACAAGTGAGTTTAAATTAAAATCTCCTGTGATTGTTGCGACGAAGCTAGGAATTTTTTTCACCCTGGCGCCTATATTAACATATGTTTACCCATCGTTCACTGTTCCTAGGGAAAGCTGATGAATACTACAGGATACATTCAGGAAATGGTCTAAATGAAGTATTAGTTTTAGTTTGCTTGAATGCAACGGCTTCACCCTCGATATTTTTTTAAAATCTATTTTTCAGTTTCCTACGCAATCATAAATAAGAGTAATGGGATTCGGATTCTATAAAAAGATTGCCGCTGTGTACACAACGATGACGGAGAGAAGTGCAATCGAGACCATTTCAGCTGACGGTTAATTTAAGAAAGAGAACACGGACTTTTAAAAGCGGTGAGTCAATTTTCGGCAAGCCTCGATTAATATTATTTTTCACAGCGTCTGCGTCCGTTTATTTTATAAACCTAGCGCCAATTTATTTATAAATTAACTGGAAATACTATAAAGAACTGCTCTCTTAATTAATGGAAAAATTCGTGTCAACATTGGATGTTTAAATAAAGAAAGAAAACAGATAGAGCAAATAGAACTTCTTGTAAGGAAGGTACCTACGGATATGTACATATATTAATGGCCGATATTCATCTTGATTGACGTTGCGGACGTTGTGTTTGTTAAATATAACAAAAATTACGGGGTAATTTTAGATGGTCGTTGGATAGGAAATTGGATTAAGATATTCCTCGACTGATAACACATTGTAAATTATTTTGGACGAGCAGTGGGTCCAACTTTTCCGTGATCCAGACGAACATGTGGGTGCCTCTGGAGCAAAATACGGAACAAGTCCCTTGCCAAAATCTATTTGCGTCGGGTATTCAGAGAGTGCGCGAATTACTCAAGGCGTCCCACATTCGCTGATATGCACGGCCTGAAGAATCTCTTTTATAAGTCTGCGGCTTGATTTACTGTTTTGCTTACATGTGGCACGTGCTTAACGTCGGTCGGGGGCCGTTACAGTTGGATATTGGAATCGCTGTGCAGCTTCGGAATTCATTGTTCGCTCGCTGAAAGATGTGCTGCAGTCTTGCAGGCGAAATTTATTGAAAAGCCCCCGGACGAGCTGTTTGCGGCTTCCAGTGAATGAAATCGGTGTTTAGAGTTGCAATTGATTGTTTGCGGACCACTCAATTAATCACTCTGCTTTAGTCGGATGTTCTTGATCAATTTTGATCAAAAAGACCTGAAACCTTTATAAAACCAGTCTTTTATTATCTTTGACATTCATTACATCTTCTTCATTTCCATTATTAAGAAAAATTGATAAACTAAGGGCCTTTTCTCCTTTCTCGCTTTGGGTGTCCTTTAATTGAATTTCCCAAATCCCTTCCTCCTTTTTCTCTAAAATTTTTAGCTTTGTTCATTTTTTGACTTGCTAATCACAAGCTCCCGAAATGAGTTTGTAAAAATGAGCGTTCTGATGAGAGAATTCGTTAACGTTCGGAAAAAGCAAAACTTGAAGAACCAATTTCCCGCAAGCGCATTTAAATAAATTAATCATCGACGAGAGGGTTTTCCGGAAGCGGGAATTTCCCACGGCCGAGCGGGTTTCGAAATAAACGCGCCGCGAATAAAAAGAATTAATGCGAGAGTTGCGCTAACGAAATGTAATTTTTACAGCCATAACCTACATGCCGGACGTAAAAATTATTTACAACGCGCGCATACCGTTAAAATATTCAATTCGACTTCCTCCTCCGTGCAGTTTCGCATTTTGCAACTGGAGTGCACATAAATATGTGCACGCCAGGGATCGATGGCTTTGGCGGCAATTTTATTACTTTTGGCCATAATTTATTATACGAATTAAAAATAACATTCGTTCTGGTATTTGAAGTCATTTAGTCAACCAGAACTGTTGGTCCTATTGGTGAATAGGTGTTCGAATGAGTTTCAGTTGATCACTCAGACCTGATTCCTACGAAAAATCGACGCGAGTCATGGTCCAAAGATTCTAAAAATAATCGATCTTAATCAACCAGCCAATTTAATCTATTGATCAAAAGATGTTACGTCGGGTTACTTCTTCTGCTGATCATTCAGGCCTGGCTCCTACCAAAAATCGAAAAGTCACAGCTAAAGTATCACAACACAAAGATTCTGAGAGAAATCTGTGTGAAAGAGCTTCAATTTTTATCAACAGTAAGGTTTACCCGAAGAGCTTCCAGCTTTGTCAATAATAAGACATTCCGACCAATTACAATTAAATCAGAAGGCCAAAAGCAAAAGTCAGCAAAGAGGATTATGCAGCAGCAGCAGAAGAAAATTAAAGAGGAAGACTCAATATTAAAGGCCTGCTGTTCAGAAGTAAAATCCAACAACTGGTTTTATCAACGGTGGAGTTGTAAGACTGAGGGTATGTGAATTTTGTCAACTCCAAGCCAATGGTGCGAGTGAAAATGTAGAAAAGGAGCTGACTAATTACTCACACCTCTGTTAAGAGAGGAGAAATGTGCAAATTTGAAATCTGCTTAACATCCTAGTTAGCTTACATCCACAGAAAAATTCTAAGAAAACCCTGCTCACGTTGTGTAAGCATGGCCTGTAAAGGAACAATAAAAGATATATCAATGGGAGTGGATGGATCACGAAAAAAGCCATGTTTCATCTTGAGCTGGGAACTGACAAAACCATACAAACTTCATCAATAACTCGAGCTGACTCAACCAATTAAAATTACCTGTGCTGCACATATTGCTGTGATAATCGTATGGAGCAGACGGGATACAGCGTCTTCTACAAATATGCTGAGCACTGATACAAAGTCACTTCAAAAATGTCTTCGAGAACAGATCACAGTACTTCACACAACAAAAACCGGCCTTTTGGGAAGATTCAGAATGCATTCGAGACCACACACACAAACACAAGGGTCCACTTCAGTAAATGAATGTATTGACGATGATTTGCAAGGATCTTGATCAATTCGTTTAAACCAGCTGACGTGAACTACTGATACACACATCGGTCCATTTCAACAAATGAATGTATTGACGTTGATTTGCAAGGATCATAATCAATTCGTTGAAACCAGCTGACGTGAACTACTTATACACACACAAGGGTCCATTTCAGCAAATGAATGTATTGACGATGATTTGCAAGGATGATAATCAATTCATTTAAACCAGCTGACGCATGACGTGAAGTACTAACACGCACATACACCCAAATTAGAAATAAATAAATAAAGAAGGAAGACTAAACAAAAGAAGAATCCATCACCCTGAAACCTAAAATATATTACAAATAAATAATTATACAACGAACCTACTACTATGCGTTAATAAATTTTTTAGATAAGGGGAGGCTATGAAAAACAAAATCAGAGTCTTAGCTTGATTCGAAACTTTTATTCTGACATTTGCTTCCTGATCCCTGTCAAATCTGTTAGTTGTCTAAACGCTCTTGAACACTATAGTCATGGGTCAGCAAGCAATCCAACGGCATTTGAAATTAGTCGTTATCATGTTAAAGAGTTTTAACAAAGCCTTATGTATTCATCAGGAAGATTTTTTCTACTACCGTCAAATGTATCTTGACATTTCAGTTTTGACATAAGTTAATTTCATTTAAGCTACGACTTAGGTTTTACTTTTCGTAGACTCCTCTAATCTAAAAAATATATTAATGCATTGTACGACCACACATCTAACAAATAATATAGCAATTTGGCAACCAACGTGTCAGGCTAAGAAAAAGGAATCATACACTAAACATCAATAGTACTTAATATGATACCAGAAGAAAAAAAATTAAAGAAGACCGAAGACCTGAGGTAACTAGGCCATGTTAAAGAAGGTCAAGAGGAGCAGCACCCATGATACCAGGCAGAACAAAAAAAATTTGAAAAGAACGCAGACCTGAGGTAACTAGACCGTGTTAAAGAAGGCTAAGAGGAGGTAGCACCTATGACACCAGAAGATAAAATGAAGAGACTGAAGACTTTTCTTGATAAAATGGAAGAGTTACTTTGAATAATTCGAGAAGGCTTAGGCTGGATAGATACGAAGTTATTTCTTCTTTTTTTGTTATATTTCTTTCTTATTTGGCATCTCCTCTCCCTATCTAACATCCAAACTTTTGCTGTACTTTCGATTAACGATAAGGACTAAATGTTTAAAGACAATCTGTTAGATACAAGAAGTCTAAGTCTAAGAATAATCGAAGGACCTTTGAAACATTCTCCGCTTCTTGAGCTTCGCTCTTTTTTTTGAAATTTGTTTTCGTGTTTAGAAGACTATGGTACAGTCCAATTATTTAAGAAGTTCACCGACGAAATAGTGCGCACCTTGTAACTGTGGTAGGTTTGGTTCTGCGATTCGTTGAATGTCTCTTGGCATTCTGTGTGTTACGTCATTGACTGTCTCTTCTAATAGTTCATGCTATTGTTCATCTCCTTGGCTATACCTACGTGCTCCTTATTAATTTATAATATGGATAAAGAAAAGTAACAGAAAAAAATTTAAAAATTATCTCTCGAGAATCTCAACTTCCACATGGAGTTTTCTTGCGAGTTACACACGCTCGGTGACGCCATAAAGCGATCGCGGATGAACTTTTATGGGCGCAATAAAACGGCACGCGTCTGGAAAACGCCATAAGAAATAACAAAAAAATCGCATGCAGTGCCACACACGAGCGAGCGAACGGTAAACTCGGAGGATGTTGCAGAAAGGCGCTAACTCAATTAAGTGCATCAACGAAAGGCGGAAAACGTAAAACAAAGACGCCCGTCGCGATGGAGTAATTAAATAAGCCGTGGCGTTTCGGCGAACGTCGAAAATGACGCGTAGCATCCGTCTTCTGCTTTAATTAATATTTGCACATGTGGTTTTTCGTATAATTATTATCCTTCATTGTCGGAGGACGTAGTTCTTGGACTCAAAAGCTGTAGAAAGTGAATTAAACGCAGACATACGCTCAAAATAAAAGAACAACAGTAAGGACCGTAATTGAGAATACTAATTAATAAACATCATCCAATCCAGTGGATCAAATTATGGGACTGCAAATTATTCCTACCTTTAGGGAGAGCCTCTTGGCTGTAGTTTGTTCCCGGGTTTTCCTGTTTTCTGTCAAGTTCTCGTTGAACCTTCAGGAATTTTCAGAAATTTTTGAATTTACATTCAAAAAGGAAGAAGCCACGCCTCCCTCGAGACGTGCTGCTCTCTTTAGCGTTTTTTCCTGGCGACATGTCCAAATAGGTTTTAGGAGTGATTCAGTGTGGCTGCAAATTAGTCATTCTCCCGCCACGATAGGATTATTTCCTTTAAATGCACTTATCTGAAGGGGCTTTTATGTTTAGACAGAGCCACTTCCTTGCGCCCGTTATCGCCTCAGAATGTTTACGTTAAAAAAATTAAAGTGTGAAATTTTTTTGTGAATACGACGGCTAAAGGCGATTCTAGTGTCAATTAAATAATTAAAAAAATTTTCGGCAGTTTACAAGAGATTTAGTCTTACCATAAACAAAAGGTGCGTCACTCGCAAGTCTTATTTTAATCCACTTGCACCAAGCAGCGGATTCAAGGGGTGAAATGCAAATGGAAGTTCGCCCTCTCAGTCCATTTGCATATATCTAACCTGTCTGTAAAATAATTCATCTGGTTGATGATAGCTGCCATTAATTGAACTGTGACTTATCAAAACATAGTTAAATAACATCGTAGTATTATTCTAACACGTATTGATTCAGCGTTTCCCTGGGCCTCCTTCTCTCTTTTTCCTTCTACCCCTCATTGTTGCTTATAGCCATTACTTCATGTGTCTTTCTCATCTTTTTTATTTTATTTCAGAGCTGATAACTCTTCATTTCTAGGTCTTTCGTTTCTACTCCTTATTGTTGAATTAATCCACTCAATTCTCACTAGATGTAAGTGCTCTGCAGTGTATCTTCACATAGAGCTCGATGTACTTTTGCTTGTCAGATCAAAAGAATAATTTTTTGTCTTTTCGTCAAGACTCTATCTCTACTTGGAGATCTCAAGCGCGTTTTTAAGAACAACCAACCACTACAAGCAATGGAAGGGGGAACAAGAAAACAACTCAAAGAACAGCAACTATTGGAAGAAACCTAAATCATCTGAGAACAGTAACTTTGTGCGGAAATAGAGAAATACTAAAACAGATGAAAGCGGAAGTAGCAACGACGTAGGTGACTCCAAGGACCAAAAGAGATGAAAGTGGAAGTAGCAACGACGGAGGACCAACAAAGATAAAAGTGTAAGTTACGGAGAAGGTAGTGATTCCAGCTATCACGTATAAGAATGACTCCTTGCCACTCCTGAAGCTGTATTAATATAAAATAAACGGGGAAAAATAAGGAGAAAACGAAATGAGATAATCTTTTAACGTCGATTTGTTGTACGGTATCTCGAATTTCGAAGTAACATTGAAGATATAGTTCTTCCTTTCGCTTTCGTATGTTTCTTTCCCAAAGAACTTAAGTGATGTTAAGTGACCAGTAAGAAAAGACATTGTTACGATTGAAAAGTTTCGTTATAATTATTTTTCGAGTCACCCTGTATTTGTGTGGAAGCAGGACCGCTAGTAGTTTTCTTTCGTTTCACAAGATTACAAAATATTGCACAGCTACACAATTGCAATAACTTTAGCCACACGGAGGTGCTTTATTTTACTCATTCTCGTGTGTAATTCAGCCGTCATCTCTTAACAACCCCCTTGCAGTGTTCACTCCGTCAACCCCCTCTCGTGAACGACCGCGCCATTTTCGCTCAGTATTGTTGCTCCTCGCTTAGCGTACGCCTCGTGTTTTTGGGCACTTCAGCCATTTTGAAAAATTCGCCAAACTGTTTTGTTTAAAGTGAAGTTTAAACGGAGGATATTACTCCGAGTTTAGATAAGTGCGACAACAAAGCAATAAAAGGCTTTCTTCTAGGCCTTTCGAAACTTGATTTCTTCATATCAGGTAGGATTTCTACAAGTAACTAAGTGCGCAGTTCAAGTTGTAACGCTGTTTTCATTCTTTCATTTAGGCTTTTTGTTTTAACGGAATATTTGTCTTCTTTCTATATTAAAAGAACTTTTTAAATCATTGGAAAAGCACTAGTGAATCGATTTTCTCAGTTAAAACTTTTCGAATCACAAAAGCCAAGGATCTGATGAAAGACCTTGCTTTTATTTAAACATCCAGTTATCGTATACCAAAATAACTCGAATTGCAAAATAATAAGGGCGGGAAGTGGTTTTTAAGATGTGATCAACACCACTGTCAGCAGTTGTAACGAACTGTTGACAATTACCTTTTCTAAATTTCGCACTCTTTTACCAGATTCTTTTGGCAAACCAAAAGAGATCCAATTCCTGTTCCTCACTATCGAAAACAAATTGTAGGGATGAATTGATTGATTCTTTCACGAAAACCGAACTTAAAGAAGATTCATGACGAGATCCCGCAGTGAAAAAATGTTAAAAATTGCGAAGCTGGAACGGAACTTTTTTTCTCCTAGCGCGCAGCGCCAGCTGCAATATTTTTTATAAAGTTTTATAAGAGATGGCTATCGTCACGTGAGCCAATTCAAGTTAAACTTTTTTCCTCCTAGCGCCAGCTTCAATATTTAAAACATTACTTATCAAGTCTTGTACGAGGTGGCTGTCGTCACGTGAGCATACAATAACAATTTAGTCAAATTATTAGAGATCGCAATTTAGACAAATGTAAAATTTAAATGTAATTACAGATTACTTCAGAACGATTTCATACAGTCAAAATGATATCATATGAGACAGTGAAAAACAAATTCAAAATGATTTTATAACGAGAAAAACAGCATTTTGTAAATCAAATAGAGCAGCTGTTAGTTTTCAATAACATAATTAATTGGCAAACAAACTAATGTTTTCTTACCCAAACCATGATATTAGATACAGAGAGACGGACGGATATTCTCATTTTGGTCACTCACTATGACATTCTTCGAATGCTAATTATATCTTCTCTGTAAGATATCTCTCGTGTTTTATATGATTTTATAATGGAAATTCTGATTATGTAACACTTTACATGTGAGCCAGTTGTCCTATGATTCATGGTGATTTTCCGAGACCGTCTGCTCATATGCTTGTAAAATACCCGGTTTTTCCCATGAGTTGCCAATGCAGCTGAAATTCTGCGAACGCAGCCTCATCTCAATAGTCAGTCATGATAAAACGAGTCGCTGTAACGTTTGCTTACGTAATGTTTAGGTGAACATATTTTCCGCGGTCGCGTAGGCGACGTTGTATCGTCGAATTTAATTGAGCTTTTTGATTTATGAAATTGCCGACTTCTTACACATCTTCCTTTCGATCAGAAATGAAACATGCGTAGTTGCAGCAATTGAAGCAAAATTCAAGAAAGGAGTTGGATTATTGAGGCACATATGCAGAAGTTAGAGAATTTCTTTCACGATTTAATCTTGAATTTTATAGAGACAATCTAATAATAGAAGAAAAAAAAATCCACGTAATACCGTGACGTAAAATCGTGTGAATTCAGGTGCTGACCTACATTAGCTACGTTCGCCAATGTTGTTCCAACATCGTTAACACAACCTTACCCAGAGAGCCAGCGCGCAAATTGCTTATTTGGAGATTAGCCTTCGGAATACCAAATTATTTATAGGTACAGTTTGTTTGCAGTTGCGATGATTCATAATTAACGCGGACAGCTGTTAGGGAAATGAGAAGAGAATTAAGCGACAATTATCGCCTGTATGTGTGAGCATATGAATTTGGTAGTAGTAAATAAATTAAGGGAGGTGGGGGGGGGGCTTCGGCGTTGTTTACCGCCGATCCGCGCGCTTTAATTGTCCTGTATTTTTTCGGGTGTGTTCGATTCGTGTGCGATTGATTCGCGCGGAAAAATTGTGAAAACACAGTCTGACGCTCGTCTGCCGAAGAGGTAAATTTAGAATCGGGAATTGTATGTTTATACACAACGCTGGAAAAATTCCTTTGATATTCGAATGTTTTTTGACGTAGAGGTCATTTAATAATAATTTTTTTCTATTACTATAAATGCTGTGAGAAAGCTCGACGCCTACTGGCATGAAGCGAGCGGGTCATCCCTATCTGTTTTACTGGTGGCCTATTCATCAGGATGATAAAATTTAGATTCACGTTTTTATTGCTATTATTTTTTTATTCACTTGAATAGGATAACTATAAATCCTTCTGGAAAACTCTTTTAAAACTTTGAAGACCGATAATTGCATTCCGTCCCTTAGATATTCGAAACTTTTCCCTTCAACTTTACAACGAAAGTTTCTCTTCTCTTCACCTGGTTTTTGACGCGCGTATTTTTTCGCGCGCGACTAAAAAGTAATTGCCAGTTACGAACTACCCCCGTCCCCCCTCGCCCGCCGAACATTTCGAATTCGTCTCCACCCAGACGTAAAATTATTTACAACTCGGCGGAGTTTGTAACTCGTTTTTTTCGCCGTCGATATACATATTCCTATTAAATTTATTTATCGAGTTGCTTTTTATTTATTTTTTGTCCGATTCGAAATTAGCGCGCGGTGGAATTTTTATCGCCCCTCGAACGTAATACATCATCACCTGTTAGGGCGGACCAAGAGGAGGGCTTACGCGGGATCGAATTTCCATCAGGGAGCCTTTGCACTTTGGGGGATCCGCGGTGACGTTCTCCGAGAAATAAATCGTCACGGTTTAGATACGGGGGCGGAAATATCGTCTAATAATGTGCAATAAATTATTTTCCGATTGTGTGTGGATTTTTTTCTCTTCGAAACCGAAAGCCCCGAAAGGGGCGAGAGCAACTTGAGAACAACTTTGTTGTTCCCAACGACGTTTAAAAAATTTATTTATTATTTATGTATGTAGGTCAAATAAATTATGCACGTCGATCGCTACTCAATAAAATACGTACCTGGGTATTTAGTTTAAAAAAACAAATACCCGTTATCATTCGGACACAAACAAAAAAAACGCGGTAATTTATCGAAACTAGCCCTCATTTATGTTTAATCTGTTTATATATTCTGCTCCAAATGATAACGTCGAAGGTTTCGATGAATTGTTTCGCTTGTGTAAATACCCGTGTATTTATTTTGTCTACACATCGATAAAGTCATTACGCCGCTACCTGGGAATTGCAGATGAGGGGGCGCACAAGGTTTCAACTCTTGTGAACGGGGTTACCTAGTCAGGCGCAATATTGTACGCGTGTGCACGCATTCAGGAAGTACTTACAAACAACTGTATATGCGGTTTACTAATTACTGTGCATGCGTTTAATGCAATACATTCAGGTTATCCTAATTTAAAACGTTGTATATTTATATATGTATACTGAAGAGTACATAACGTTCGTAAAATTTATACGCTTGTATATCATATCATTGTCATAATATCAAAAATAAAAAGATCCAAATATGGAACCCTGCGGTACCCCTTTGATAAAATACGAAATGGAGGCTCCTGTTGAGAAGGTTTCATTAATTTAATTTAATTTAATAAACGGATGAAATACTAAAAAATATGAAATAGCACTAGATGTATTTCTATTAAAATTTAATTCAATAAAGGGTTAACCCATAGGAATTATTTTCGATTGTGTTTGAAAAGCAAAATTAATTAACAATTAGGTTTTGATTAAGCCGAAGTATTTGAGCTTTACTCGAACAAATCGAATGCGCCCCATATCGCGAAGTGGTAAACAATATTAGTGAATTAGCGGTTAATGTATGCAAATAGGTGTATCTTACGGGACGGAGGGGAGGGGGCGTTATTGCAATTTCGCACGTATTGTTCCTACTAATTTCCGAGCGGAGCGGTTATCGATTTCGTGTTTCGAATCATTATCATATCGTGAATTAATGGCGTTCGAAATTATCTCCAATCAGGGGGTAAGTTCGAGGCGATAAATTGCGCCGCCTTCGCATGAGGAATGCATCGGAGAAGTGCACCACACACTAGTTATTTCCGGAACTAATTTGTTGCTAAATTCGAATCGAAGGAATTTAATACAATTGTAGCAGATTACTTAATGATATGTAAAGCCCGGATCTTTAGTGAATAAGGCGCCCAAGCGCTAAACTTTAGTCAAAATGCTGACACTCTTTACGATAAAGATATGTTAAAGTAAATAAGCCACGCGATAAAAACCCTGAGCGGGTGAGAACCTCACCCCCGTACCGTAGCGGAGCCGGTCCAAAAGACCTCGAAATCCCTTGAGGGTAGGCAACTTAAGTCACTTCTGTGACTTAAATGAGCGGGACTAAAAGGAGGGACTCGCACAGATGCCGCCACCTCACAATCACAAATTACAAAAGGGGCTTGGTTATTGAAAATGTAAACAATACAGTTAGACATTAACTGTCTATTTGCCTGTTTAATTTAGTCTTTTTAAGTGCCCTAAAATTCGGGCATTAATGATATATTGAGTTGTTTTAAATGATTTGGCCAAGTTAAACATTTTCCCCCTGTAGTTTTATTTATTTTCTCCTTTTGAGTTTTTTTGTTCGGCGTTCGTTTTACTTTTGAATTTTAATCAAGTCGAAACAAGATTTACAAGACATCAAAGCCCTCGGCGTGTATCGGGCGTAATGAAAATGCTAATTTCGTAGCTCGGCTGCACGCGCCTCGGCTTAATTAATTATTTTCAAATCCTGTAGAATTCGCCCTGATTTATTCGTCCGCTGCGGTTGAAAAGACAACTCATGGTGCTCGTAAATCTCAATAAATCTAACAGTTCCAGAAGCCGACGCAGCAATAATAAATAAACCGGAGCCCGCTCCTTATTATATTGTTATTATTATTAGAAATTTTACGTCGCGCCCCCATGGGGATGATATCATTTTGCGATGAGTTTTCTTTTGGGCGATAGCTGCAGGAAGAGGATTTGAACGATGCGAGTACATTGGGAGGATTTTTGTTGTTTGGAGAAGGCTTTGGCGTTACATTCTCAAAGTGCATTGTTGCCTTTGTACGCTGTGCTCTAACTTTGTATTCGTACGTCGCAAAGTAGGACGATTTCCCTATTTTATTCATACGTATATTAAATTCATAAACCTGCGTCTAATGTCAAATCTTCGAGGAAGTCCTAAGAACGTTCAGAGCAGAGCAAAGATTCTAGTAGACCAGCATAGGGATCACGATGAATAGAATTCTATTTTTGTGACGTCACGAGAAAAGATGAAAAGCCTTGAAAAATGAAATCGCCACGAATAGTATTGTATTATATATTCTACAGGGTGTTAAGAAGTAAAGGGTGCAGTAAACTCAATCCATCATTATCCTAAACTCTCGTGTAAAGGCCAGCGCTAGGCAACGTGACGTCACCAAAATAGTATTCTACACATCGTGATTCCACTGCTGAAGAGTTTTATTTAAAAATTGATGCTTCACTAACGAGTTTTCTAATTCCAGGTTATTTAAAATGAGTATGTGACAATAGAGAAAAAAAAACTCCCACGTGTGAAATTCTTTCTGGATCTGGCTTTTAATTTTCCTGTGAAATAAAAAATCCCGGATTAATTTCTGCCCGGTTTTTTATTTCCACGATCGTATGAAGCAGTATCGAAAACACTCGCTGTTGTGTGATGGGAGCTTTTACAAGCAAATTTGTGCGTACTTAAAACACAAAAGCGCATTGTGGTGACGGTTCACGACAGCACTTTTTCACACGTGAAAATGCAAAGCGAATGTGGGTGACGCGCATTGAAAATTAAAAATAAATTTAGAAGAAGATTAGAGGTCCGATGTAAAATCAATGAACACAAAAGAACTGATAGTGAGCCGAGGATTAAAGAACTATAGAAATATCGGACTGTAACTACCATATGTAAATTTTTGATAAAGGTAGACCATGAAAGTGTAAACGTATGTCGTAACCTACAATACCAAATAGTTTTTGACGTTAGTGACACGTCAAACCGATTTTACTTAACTACTCAAGAACTAGACCAAATTTTAATGTAAATAATAATAAAATAAATTATAATTTAATGGGAGAAAGTTACAGTAATTGTAATTGGACAGCAAGTCGTCAATTCATAAATTGTGAAGTAAATAAATAAATTGCTGTAGTAATTTGAGACAAACATTTTGTCCTCCATGGCCTACATACGTTTATCAAAAACTTATTTGGACATATGGTATAAGAAATATAGGAAAATTCTGTTTTGTTCTGTGGCAGTTGGTTGGCGCTTAAAATAATTTCAAACAAATGTGAATTTCTAGGTTAAGTCTACAATTTGAGATGCCGACAAATACAGGTAATGTCAGACAAATGTCAATTTGGAGGTTATTTTTGTAATTTCAAGTGTCTACTTACATTGTCGCCAACCTAATAAAGTAAAATTTCGGATGCTTTAATGTGCTACTTTATGAAACCCAAAAGAGTTTCATAATGTAGTTATTAAGGAACTGTCACGCTTTTGGTCGTTAATTTGTCAATTTTCTTATTGTTAGTCAGTTGAAACCTACCAAACGTTCAGTTGCTGCACACCGTGGAGTTAACATTATCTGGGTCCAACCTTTTGTAC
This sequence comes from Dorcus parallelipipedus, assembly GCA_958336345.1. Taxonomy (NCBI): domain Eukaryota; kingdom Metazoa; phylum Arthropoda; class Insecta; order Coleoptera; family Lucanidae; genus Dorcus; species Dorcus parallelipipedus. The sequence continues at coordinate 12,492,147 of OY284475.1, forward strand.
CCGAGCTCAGTGGAGACGGTTGTGGGCCAAAATGGGAACCAAATAGCCGTGACCACAAAACGTCGTTTTCGGAAAAGGGCGCCACCAGCGATTGAAGGTGACCCAACCTACACCTAAGGTGATATGGGGTATCGAACTAGTTGAAGTTCCACGCTGGAAGGGACGGTCGAAACATCGTTCCACACTTAAGAGAGCAACCGCTATAAAAGGAAGGGTATATCCGAAATGAATCACCGAAGCGAAGATAACGTTAGATTACGTTACTATTAGCTCATTACGAGTAACGAAAAATACATGAACAATGACTCAACGAAAAAGACAGTAGTAATTTAAATATTACCGCATTCAAAACAAAGAAAATGTATTCTTGATAAAACAAAATAAAGAAATAATTTGATTTGTTCCGACCTTAGAATTCCATAGTTGCAAGACTAGTTGCCTGCAAGACGCGAAGTCCTCTTAGTCCGGTGAAGTTGCTTTTCCTCTTAGGCTGGTGAAACTGCTTTATGCCTGCAAGACGCGAAGCCTTCTTAGGCCGGTGAAGTTGTGTTCAACGATGAGTTCGAAGGGGTCGCGTGGAAAAAGGCAGTCACAAATACGAAGTGCCGAAGTGTAATCAGCGTAATAACGGAGAGGGGTCCAACCAAACCAAAAGAAGAAACCCCGATGGAAGCTGGTTTTCTTGACGAAATGCGATGAAGTCGTTCGAGCGCGAGGTGCCCGTAAAGTCACTAAATCCAGCTTAAGCCGAGTCAATTCTTGCTTCCAAGAAGTAAACAACGTCTCCCCAACTTCAAAATCCCGAAGGATGGCCTGTTGTTACATCGCAAATTCAGGTAACACGAAATTCAGAAGGCATCAAAAATGGCCATCGTTGTAAGACTTAGAACAAAACTCGCACGTACTGTTCAACGAACAACCAGTCATTCGCAAAGGACGCTGGGAAATTTTTGCACACACGTCCCGTATCGAAAATCAGTTAATTTAATCAATTTAAAAACAAATTAAGAAAACATATTGTTTTTTTTTTTCTGAAACAAAACAATTTTGCCTATAACAGAAAATTTAAAAAGTAAAATAAAAACAATTAGACGATATTGTAAATTCAAAAATACAATATAATGCTAAATGTAATATACGGGGTGTGCAAGAAGGACTGTTGCACTCTTCGGAACCACAAACTCGCAGTTCGGTGCTTATTTCATTATTCATAGGATAAGAAAGTCTGCAATTCCTCATTTCAGATCTTATTGCAACATTATTAATCTAACGCGTGTTCAATTGAAAAGTTTATCAAGTCGGTTTTGATTTTTTGTTGATAGAATATAGAAAGAGAGAAAAAGGTATGACTTCCTAAAGCAATTGACGTTTAACGGATGACATTGTCATATATTTATCCAACGTTGTCCGACGCGTTTGGTTTCTTGAACTAAGTTCCCCTTTCAGTGAGGATATTATAAATCAGCAGTTTTCAGCGTCAAATACAACATTTTTTTGTTGTTTAACGATGGCTTTCGCTGTAGAATTTAAGATTTTTTTTGAACAGTAAATTCGAGCTTCACAGTGTTACGAAAAATTCAAAGGCTACTTGAAGAACTTTTCGATAGAACACTTGATAGGTACATTTAAGCAGAAAATAGAAATTCTAATAATTTAAACAATAGAAATAAAAGAAAGCTGAAAGTCTGTAAGAACTGTATTTTTTCTCTTTGTGATAATTTTTCAATTAGTATTAAACGAACACATTAAGAAGTGTCAAAGAAGTAAGGTTAACTGGGTTCACGTAAATGTCACCTCAGTTGTCTTCTCGTCGTGCGGAAGATGGCACTGTTGGTTAACTTTCAACTTTCAAAATGGTCTAGTGCGTTCAACAGCTAACGCTATTATGACAGCTCCATTCTGCGATTTTTCGTATAAAGTTTAGTTGGTTTGACATTTTGAGCCTTGATCTACATTTGGCGCCATCTATTGATAAATACGTATAACGAAATGTACAAAATCTCTCATTTGTCTTATTTCCAAATCGCTTGGAATGTTTTTTGTTTTCATACACAAAACACTTTTTGGATATGTCGCTTTATTTTAATTAAGCATACCGGGGACGCCACTTGAAGCACTGTCCATAACTACTTGATCGTCTATTGTTTCACAGGCATTTATTTTTTTGGGGATTTTTTCTTTTGCTTTTGTTCGATATTTTTAGATTGTATTTAATTTCTTTGATCGTTTTCTTTTCGCTCAGATTTTACCGTCTTTCGTTTCTTTTTTTTCTTTTCTGGATGTTATTGCTCTACTGAATTTTACTTAATTTTGTTGAGAGTTCGTTTCGATTGATCCTGTTGTTCTTTGGATCAAGTATTTTCGGGAATAATATCGATCGTCCTTTGTTTTTATTGTAAATTGTCGGATTTCCACACGTTTGGATCGTCGTTTGACTTCGTCTTTATTTTCTCTTTTGTTTTGGAAGTTTGGTTTCTCGATTGATTCTGCTCAAAACAGATTGTCTTTTGTTTACTAAGCGTCAAGCATCTATTTTTATTTGATGATTTTTTTCTTTTGTCTTTGATATATTTGTTATTTATTCGGTCGAAATCGACCTGTATTTGTTTCGATTGTTTTGTTGTTTCATTTGATCTTGCTTCAGTTGAATTTGAATTTTTCTTTTGCTTTATTGAGAGTTCGTTTCGATTGATTCGGTTGTTTTTTGAGTAAAATATTTTCGCGAATTAAATCGATCTTTTGTTTAGTTTTTTATTGGATTTGCGTTTTTTTGTTTTCTTCTTTTCGGAGTGATGTTTGGAGTGTCTTGTTTTTGCTTAAAATTGCTCGTTTTTTGTTTTCAAGCACCTGTTTTTTTTTGTGATTTTTTCTCCTATTTTTATTTTTCTACATTTCAAATCACATTTAATTTATTTGTTTTCCTTCTGCTCAAAATTGATCGTCTTTTGTTTCGATTGTTCTTTTGGATCTCGTTTCTGTTGGAGTTTTTCTTTTGTTTTAATTGAGAGTTGTCGTTTCGATTGCTTTCAATGTTTTTTTTTTAGTCAAGTATTGCGAATTAAATCGGTCTTCTTTTGTTTTGAGGGGGGGGGGGGCATCTGAAATCTTAAATTGTCGAATTTTCGTTTGTCTCGATCGTTTTTATTGTGTCAATTAACTTTATTATTTTTTCCATTTTGTTTTGCGAATCGAGTTTTTCGGTGTGTCTCGGTTGGTTTTGCTCAAAATCGACCGTCTTTTGTTTTCCAGGCAATTATTTATGCTTAGTTTTTTTTTCTTATTTGATGTTATTCGGTATTTGAAAATATATCTCATTTGTTCGATGGTTTTCTTTTTGTTCAAAATTAATTGTTTTTTGTTTCGATTGTTTTTTTTTAATTTGAATCTCGTTTCTATTGAATTTTTCTTTTGTTTGGTTGATTCTGTTATTTTTTTGAGTTTGAGTTTTTCGCGATTTACATCGATCTTCTTTTGTCTTTGTTTTCTTTTTTGACGACGTCGCGCCGTGCCGTTTAATTTTGAATTGTGGAATTTTTACTCGTTTCAGTCGTTTCTATTGAATTCTGTCTTATCTTTTTTTTTTCGCGATACGAGTTTTTCGCAGTGTTTGGTTTTGCTCAAAATCGATCTTTTCATTTTTTTAAATTTTCAATTAGTCATACTTTTGCTTTTATTTTCGAAAAAGATGTTCAATTTTTGAGATTGTATTTCAGTTGTTTGATCGTCTTCTTTTTCTTAAACAATTTTAGGTCAAAAATCAGCCGCAAGATGTTGCGATCTCGATGTTGCGCGTTTTGTTTGGTTTTGCTCAAAATCGTTCGTTTCATTTTTTTATTTACAAATTAGTGATATTTTTGTTTTTATTTTTGAAAAAGATGTCCCATTTTTGAAATTATATTTCACTTGTTCGATCCTCTTCTTTTCCTTAAAAAACTGACACAAGTTTTCACAGAGTTTTAGGGCAAAAATCGGCCACAAGATGTCACGACTTAAACTGTTTAAACTGACTGTTTTTTTTTCGATTTATTTGTGTCTGTGCCTCTTGTTTCTATTGAGTTTTTCCTTTGTTTCATTGAGAATTTGTTTCAGTTTCAAGTCCGATCCTTTTTGTTTTTTCTTGTTCTTTTGCGCTTTCATTGTTTTCAATCGCGGCGTTTTCACTTGTTTCAATCGTTTGGATTGAATTCTGTTTCAACTGATTTTGTTTCTTTCTCTCTTTTGTCTTGAAAGTCGGTTTTTTTTATGTTTTGTTTGATTTGACTCAATAACGATCATCTTTTGCTTTTCAAAAATGCCATCTGATTTTTCTTAGTAATTTTTTAATTTCTAAATTTCAGATTGTTTTTTTTGCTCAAAATTGACGTTTTTTTAAAATTTCAATTGAATTTTTTTATTGCGTCCCATTTATATTGAGTGTCTGCGTTTTTCGTTATCGATTTGCGCTTAGGCTGCGCTCACACTGATGAAGCGAAACGTTTTCAAACAAAAAACACGCTAAAACAGTAACTGTTTTAGCGTGCTTTAAACTGTTTTTTATTTTGATATATCAGTGTATGCCTGATTCTATTTAAAGCATGAAAAAAAAAAACGCTTTTTAACAAAATTAGTCAAAAATGTTTTGTGCGAAAACGTTTTTGCTTCATGAGCGCAGCCTCAGCCTCAGCCTTGAGTTTTTCCTTTGTTTTCTTGAAAGTATGTTGATCCTGTATTTTGAGTAAAATATTTTCGTGAATCAAGTCGATCTTCTTTTGTCTTTGTTTTCGTTCTTTCGTACTGTTATTGTTTTAAATCGTGGGATTTCCATCTGTATAGGATTTTGTTTCGACTGACTTCGTTTTTTTTTCCTCATTCGTCTCGAGAGTCGAACCTTTTTTGGAATGTTTCGATTGATTCGACTCAAAATCGATCGTCTCTTGTTTTCAGCGATGACATCTGCTTTTACTTAGTAACTTTTCAGATCGAATATTACTTTCTCTTTGCTCAAAACTGACCGTTTCTTGTTTGGATCGATTTTTTTTTATGGATCTCACTTGAGATGAATTTTGTTTTTGTTTGTTTTATTGATTTGATTCTGTCGTTTTTCGTGCGCTGTCTTATCAACGCAATTACACCGTTCGTAAACCATTGGCCATGAGGATCCCATCGTTTAAGAGCGAGCGGGTAACGCGATATGTGTTTGCGTAATCCAATATCTTCACTAAGGTATCACTTCGCCCTAGACATAAGGGCACATACATCCTCAATGTAAGGACATTAAAATGGATTTATTTACCTTCCCTAGTTAAAGGGTAAAGCAGCAAATTTATAATTTTTTATTTCCCAAAACAAGTTACATAAGAACACAACAAGAAGTTCTCTTAATTGAGTGACCTATGAACATGAAGTTGGAGTGTCCTTATACTGCGTGTCCAAGTAATTAAAAACGGTTTTAGTTTAGTTGGAATTCATGCTTCATCCAATACTATAGTTTAATCCATTGCAATTCTAATTCAATAATTTCAATTGAGTTTTCAACAATAATAGCCGTGCACGAATCGCAAATAAATACAATCGCGCGCGCGCGCGCAACTGCAACAGGGATTATTAATTCCCGGTGCGCTTTGACCCGAGCTTTTTATTCCCGTTTTTTTTACGATGCGCAAAACGCATTTAATTATTATCAAAAGAGGATTAAAGCGAGAGACTAAAATTTAAAGGTTCTCTTTGCGCGTTGCCCAAAATAATGCGCGCCGGATTACGTCAATCAGTACATTAAAATGTGAACGAGGGATTATAATATGAATTATTGTTAACGTGGAATTAGGGAACATTAATAATTCGTTGTGTGTGAATTTCAGTGCGCAGATTAAGCGCGGAATTTCATGCACGGTTCGAATATTTCGAGGCTGGATGTTTTTAAATGATGGACTCCCTTTATTAAAATCATAGAGGGATGGTTAATTGAGGCATGAATGTGTGTTTCTATTTCGTATTTATCCGAGTGTTTGTTCGTATAGAAAATACCTGAAATACTTGCATTTATAGTTTAGAATCGAGTATTTAGCCGTTTGGTTTAATTTATATTTCTTTGACGTGAACAATTATCACATCAATGAATACAAGTGTGCAATACTGGTGACTTTTATTTTATTTTAAAATTCAACCTTTGCTTTGAGGATTACGTATGACCCCGACCTATATCCCACTGAAATAGCCGGGCAGTTGGGATTGTAACTTAATTTGCTCAATTTTTTTAGGCTGCCTAAAGGTGTGCCTATTTTTTCGACTTTAACTGCCTAATTCAGTCTTTTTAAGTGCCCAAAAATCTGGCTCTTAGTAATGGTCGCTGACAAGTTAATGTTACGTTAACATTAAGTTTGTGTTTCTGCTTTCATGATGAAACAAGCCAAGCAATTGTAAAACGTTGAGACGGAGATGGTAATTTTTAGTGAACTTTTTTTACTTCCGTCTTGTTTTAAAACATGGAAACCGGAAAGGTAATCTTATCCATCTACAGGGCGCACTGCGATGTAGGAGTTCCGTAATTAAATTTCAACGCAAAATAAGAGCACACTTTCTTCGTAGCGAAATCTAATTATATCGTTGTGTATTCTCGCTTAATTTATCGCCGCTGCGAAAAAGTTTCGGAACAGCGGCGGCGGTGGCAAAAACAGGGCTCTTAAACACGAACACCCATGAAAACAATGCAAATGAAAAGCGAGTTTTTGCGGCGCTCTCCCGCGAAGGTTCAGCTCAAGACTTAATAATTAGTTTATTTTAAAAGGAGTCTCGGTTGGGCGCTCATTTGGAACTCCGTCGGAGTACGAAAGTCCTTCTTCTCACGCACGCCAACTACTACACATGTCCTTTGTGCGCCCGAGACAGAGAGAGTATTTTATGGGAAGTTGTGAGAACCGATTGTTTAATTCAATCGCATTAATGAGGAGGGCACTCGTGGATTATAAAATAAAAAAAGAAACTTATTTTTTTGGGCGAGGAACAAAGTTATAATGTATACGAGTGGTAGCTGCGCGTGTACGTACCAACGGGGCTGAGAAGTTTTCATTGGAGACATTTAAATGTAAATCCGAAGTTGTGGCGCTTGAAGTTTTATAAAGTTTGCTATTTTAAATAACACGTCAAGTAAAGTCAATACATTCAATTTATAAAATGAGTTCCTAATTTGAAACTTTACTTACGTACTTCTTCCATCACTGCACTGCACTGCACTGCACTTCGAGTGCGTTATTACTTGAGAAACTTACAACTCATATTTATTTTTACTAGTTAGGGTTTCTGCATCTACCTACTCATTTGATTCTTCAGGACGCAGCGAGCCTCGAAGAAGTTCTTCTGCAAAATAGAACGAATCGTCGGCGATAGGAAATAGATTTCCCAATTATTACCCACATACATGATTTGATTAATTGATTACCAACTAAAAAAAAAAAACAACGCGAACGTATTTTCGGGGGCTCTATCAACACAAAATGCCATTTAAAATCTATAAATTTTAAATCTCGCGCACGTTAACGTCAACATTGAACGCAAATTCATTCCAGTTGTCACCGCTGTAATTGCGTTAAAAACGCAAACACTTTCGGGTGCATTCGGCGCTTCATTAAACCGGGGGGGCCGGGGCCTGGGGCCCCGAAATCGAATTACGCGCGCGAAACGATTTCTCATTACTTATTAAACAAAACCTGTAAACAATATATTTCGTTATTGGCGGGCGATGGTGGCGGCGGCGGCGGTGCCCGGGAATCGGCTTCATGAATTTTCATTTAATTAAATTACAAATGCCGCGGGCCCGCGGTTTTGCACAACGCGAATAAAAATTACGCCCGGTAATAAAATTACGCCCTGTAATAACCGGCGGGATTTATTATTATTATTAAATTCGTTCAGAATTACCTGATTACATGCATGTACGGCTTTGCGGACACCTTGAAAAGAAAGCACAGTTCAAAAACTTAAAGTAGATGAATATACGGGGGACAACCAGAAAAAAGAGGACTTAGTCCTTTGAACATTTAAACACTGTGAGCTACCTGGTTACAGATGTTGACATGTGCAAATTAAGTTCGTCTCACGACCGGCTAACTCGTGGAGATGGGCTGTCACGATGTCATTATCTGAGAAAATAAGTAAATTTAAATTCATTTCGTAATTATTGCAATCATGTGCATTTCAAAATTATGCGGAATCAGCAATCATTGAAGTAGATCAAAGCCGCGTTATACTTACTCGCATGAATGCAAGCTTTGCGGAATGCCAATTAAGATCGAGGCAATTAGAACGCTTTAAGAAAAACAAATTTGGCAAGGATCAATTGATGCTGATGCACTTTGCACTTTGAACCGAACCCCCAGCCACCAGAGCAAAGGAACCAATTGTGACGTAGAGATAGGGATGTAGGTAGAATCGAGGGCAGTAGTAGTAGGAGTAGTGGTATTAGTGAAGAGCAGTATTAAAGTAGTGAAGAATATTAAAAGTAGTTAGTTAGCAGTTTAATAAGATAATTAATTGGACAGTAAATTGTGAACGAGTGCGCGAAAACCGAAGCTAAGCGAGTGAGCTCTCCACGAGCACAGGGCTGGCCTTGGGCCAGGCCCTTTCGCCTAGCAGTAATGTAGAATTTAATTAAAATCAAATAATTAAGTTAAAGATTAAATAAATTCGATAAGTTTAAATAAGTGAAGTTAAAGAAGTAAGGATGAGCTTAGAGTTATTGAGTATTAGTTTAAAGTAAAAGGTTAAATAAGTTCGTTAAGGAAGAATTATGTTTAAAATAATTATAATGATTAATTAAGTTTTAAAGTAAAAAGGACTTACAATTTAAAATAAAAGTAATCGAAAGACATTTCTCGTAATTTTAATTCGTTAATTAACTAAAATAAATTACCATCTCTCTTTGTACGCGTGAATACGTAATCCCAATACGAAGGTTTGAATTTACACGAATTGAAATAAAAATCACCAGTAATGCACACTTGTTTTGTAAACAAAATGGAATGTTGAAAATTATTCGTCAGCTTTACGCATAATTTCAGCAATTATTAATAATCCAGGCGGTTTAGTTAAATAATTTAGGACGTCATTTGCGTCAGTCCGTTTCAGCCGCGCATAAATTTTCAGGTATACGCAAAGATTTATAACCGGGCCATTCGCGTCGATTGCGATAGGTGCACCGAAATGCATTCTGCGGGGGACGGGGGGGCGTTCCGGAATAATTTAATTCGCAGGACTTCATTTCGCGAGTAATTAAACGTGATTAGTTTGAAACCCCGCGTAATTTTGAGTAATCTCCGCGTTTCGAACAGAGTTATGACACGCGCGCGTCATCTGCTGACAGTGCATCGAAATCAATCCGCACGATAATCGAACAGACAACCAAATTAAAACAAATTCAATTTGATATGCGCATTAGTTATAACTAGGTATTTAAGTAGATACTGTCAGAATCAAACAATAGCATAATTTCGTATGTACGTAGATCAAATTCTTTAATGATTCAATCAATAGATGTCGCATCTTGAAATCTGTTTTTTTTTTTTAAATTATTGATAATAATGGGAGTTTGCATGAGTCAGGAATAAAATGTGGCAGAAGTTATTTTGAAAGAACGAGCGGCTGCTTTATTGCTCGACAATAAAAAAATAATAGCAAACTAAAAACGTTGAAGCAAAATAAAAGTGTCCTCAATACTCTCTCGGTTATGAAATCTATAAATATAAATGTGCCCGTTTGAAGGAAGCTGACAGCTGCTTTAAGTATTTAAAGATTACTTCCTGCGTTCTAATCATTTTTTTACGGCTATGGCTTGCGCTTGATTTGCCAATTTAGATACAACTTTTGTCTGCTACTATACATCTAAACCCCCCCATTACCGTTAAACCGCATTAATTTTTAATCGCCTCCAAGAACTTAAAGCGGACGATTAAAACCGTCGTTACTTCCACTTCCAAAGTACCTGTCAGCACGGAAGGAAACGCCTCGCATTAAGTTCCTTCTGTTTACAGTTTTATTGAACGCCATGAATAATGCAATCGAACTTATTTATTCACGCAGTAGTCGCCCGAAGCAGCAGCGCGTCAATAAATGCGAGCGCAAGCAAAACTAAAAACTTAAACTCGATATGTACGAGTATGTATGTGTGTGTGTGCATCTCCGAGAGTTCGAGAACTTCAATATATTGAATATTCCCCGGCTATTGCAAATCGAGGAAAATGTTTGCTCTTTGTATCAACAGAACGCAATATCGAAACGGAAGAATATAAAAATTTTTAATTAAAATTCCTGGGCAACTTCGAGTTCACGGGAAGCTCGTAATCTGATTTACTAAAAAGCTGCACGGGAAGTGTATGCCTTGCTTAGACGAGTACTTTTATAATGAACAACTGAAATTGTCTTTTATTATCTTTAAGGATCGAAAATATTTTCAAAATTTTAAAAAGAGCAGAATGTTTTATTCACACTTTTTTTTTTAGAAAACTCTTAAATGAATTACTCTTGATTTTTATTTACATTAAACAGGTAGTTAGTTTGCGCTGTTTTTAATCAACTGTTGCCCCGGGTACCTCAATGAAGAAGGGCGTGGTTTAAAATGTGCTGATAAAGGCGCCAGGGTGAACAAGTGCCCAGCTGACGGTGCTAATGTGAGGCCCGCAGTTCCCAAGTCTACCTCACATTCGCAACAGTTCTACGCAATAAATCGAGGAGGTTTTGAATTACTCACTGGTACACTGAAGTAAGAGCGAGACACCCACTCAAACGGACGGTATATACGAGACACCCGTATGAGCGGGATACCCACTCAAAGGGATGGTGTATACGAGACACCCGCATCTGCTGGGTATGAGCGAGATACCCACTCATGCGCCGACGCGACGGGCTGATGACTTGGCAAATGAGTTCCTTTGCGTACGTACGGGCGACATTGACCGAGTAATTTTGCTGGGATTTTATTGTTTTACGCTGTGTTTATAAAAACCACAGTCGCACGTACCTATATCTCACGAGCTGAGATGATGCGCTCTTGTAGTAGGTCAGTTTTTTTATTTTTGACATAAAGAATTTACTTACTCGATTACACCCTGTATAAGTGATTGGACCAACTGATTTCTCCCCCCCCCCACCCCAGCAAATGTAATGCAGGACAAAAGATACCATGAACAAAGTTGAACATGAAATTCATAAATTTTGATTTTCTGTTTTACGAGGCCGTTTTCCAATTCGGGTTTAATGATTTGAGGCAGTTCCACATCAAGGCGTCACGCGCACATATACGTCGGGGCGTTTATGTTCCCGGCCGTAAAATTATATTCAACAATAAGCGGTGCATACATTATCCCGCTGTTGTACGTCCCGTGTTTTACAACCGAAAACGTTATGCCCGTATATTGCCACTAAAACGCCAACTATAATTTTATATTAGCGTTACCGTTAATAAACTCCGTCTGAAAGCGCTATTTGCATATTCGTTATTGCGCAGTTTTATTTCGGGTTTACGTGGAGAGCTTTGGGATGAAGTGCAATCTCGTTAAATTTAATTAATTTAGTTTGGAATGCGTTTAGGGCAGGAAATTAGAAATACTGGAAAGGAATACGACTAAAAACCAAGGAGCTAACTTAGTCCCTTGAGGTACCATAGTTTGATAAATCCACTGTTACAAGCACAAGTGCTTCAGGTATCATTTATCATGGATTCTGTTTCTGTTATACTTCTGAAGTTTTGTTTCCAAATTCCATTCACAGTAAATTGAGGGACTTGATAGGGTCCTCTCTATTTTGCAGCGGACATCAATGGTTCTTAAATTAATAAATGATATGAAACCGGCGAGCTTTCGCCAAGTAAAGCTCACAATAGCGTTTATCTCTGGAAAGGAAGGTACAGCTCCTGCGGTGACTGTAAATTGTGCTTTAGCGGAGTATCTTAACAACTTTATTAAGGCTCTAATCGTAAAGCAGATTTTAGTTCGCATGCAAAAAGTTTAGGTATCATAGTTTATGTAGTAGTTAAATGAAAAGTTCGGAAGCTTTACGTGCGGCGGGCTTCTGTATTAAATTTTAACGGGCGCGAGTTTAATATTCACTTAAACAACAGGCCCTGTTAACCATCGAAAGCTCCTCCTGCAGGAGCTCGCCGATTCGACGATGCGATAAAAACACATCACCCGGAGGCTGCGAAGCACCGGCAGTTTCGTTTCCGAAATTCCGCTATTAAAACATTAATTTCGGGCCTTAATTACCGCTAATTATTTAAAATTTCGGCGGCCCGCTCGGATGGGATGGAAATCAAATGCAAACATCGAGTTCTTAATGAAAACAGCGAAGCAAAAGAATCATTTTCAATTTGAAGCTTCACGACGGACATTTTCATTTCATATTTATTATTAACGAATGGAAATCTGCTTTTTTCGCTCTGAAATTTATTTGAATAGAGAAGAAGAAAACGAATATATTTCCCTGAAAAGCAACACGCAAACAAGAATCTCAAAAACATCAAATATATAAAATTTCGAAATTAATTAAATTATTTGAATAGCAGGCGATCAGATTAATATATAAACCCCGGTTCGGACACATTTGAAATGGATTTTATTTATGCGTTATTCAGTCCGCGCACGACGGGATTTAGTCATCATTTATTAAAAAATATAAATATTATAAAATGTGTTTGAGTTTGTTAACAAACGAGGGCCGGCGAATTTTGCAATTCATTAGGTACGCTGAAAATTTAATTTCGTTTCATCCCGGCATTTAATCTAGTTCGGGTCCGAACGCGAACGTTTATTAATAATATCGGGGACAGAGAAACGTCACGAATAAATTTTTTGTATAAATTTATGTACACGAATAATAATTGTTTTAAATGAAAATTTTTGCGCAGGGAAACAGAAATCGAATGAAGCGTTTGCTTTATCTTTGGCTTCGGCCATTTTGTACTGTTCCCTATAGTGTGTGTGTGTGCCTGTGAGGAAAATAAACGGTGATGTATTCCGAGATTTGATAAGAAGCATTCTGCGGCATTCTTTTATGCTTTTCGAAGCCTGACTTCTGCACATCAATCAGGTATTTATGGCAAGCGAAGTCTGTGCGTGGTTTAGGCCTTTCTGTCATCTGTAGTTCTATTTGGGGGCAATGTTGTCGCATAGGTAAGGCTCGTCTTGGTTGTTCGGACTTGTTTTCGCCAACTTGTAGTCGATTACCAACGACACAAGAGGACGTGTAATGACGTCGCTCCTAACCCTTGGTATCCACTGGGAGCCAATGCAACCAATGTGAAGTTTGATTAGATAAGATAAGATTGGATCTTTTGATTTCTTTTGTACCTAAAATCTTTACGATAATTTTATCGTGGCGCTATCAACACCGTTTATACGTGTAGGTTATGTAGAATTTTCAGTTTTAATGATTGTTACTCATGTAAACGGGTAGCGGGCCTCGGGCTTCGTAATTATCGTTAGTACTGTAACGTTTTTTTTGCGTTGTTAACTTAAGTTATGATTTGTAAATTTCGTTAGGAACAGAAATCGAATGAAGCCCGAAGATGAGGAGGAAGGAAAAGTCGGCCCAATTGAAATCCGCCTTTTGCTTGAGGCTTTGAGGGTGACGCCCTTTTTAATGCAATACGCGACGAACGCGAAATTTGCTGAAAATTGGCGAAGGAAATTAAGTGTTAGATTACTACCGTTGGAACGTGATTGGTGGAACCTCGCGGTCCCCGATTGGCACCCGCCAAAATTAAGTTAGACGTTCCTCGTTTACGTAGAAGCAACACTGCTTTACAGAATTGGATGCACGAATCGAACAGTTTCCGCTTTCCTGTATGCTTATGTAAGTAGGTACAGTCAATTTTTGTTACCTCACAGAAACCGAAGAGTAGTTATTTCGACTTTTAACGTTCGTTCTCGACTTCCCAATTCCATTCACCCAAGAAGCAACCCGTTAAATAATAAATAACCCGACAAATACCGGCCGTCTTCAATAGGGCGGCATTCATTTGGAAACCGGCGCGTTTCATCCCCCCAAATCCGCGCCGGAAGTCCCTGCGACAACACGCGAGGCAGCACCGGCTTAATTACGCTTTCTTTCGTTTCGCATCTCCTCGGCTTCAAAGCCAAGGTTTATCGTTAATAAAGATCTGGTAATCGGCTGGCGCGAGGGCCCTCCCCCCTTATTGAGTTTGAATACAATATCCGGTGACAAACACTGAAATTTTTCCTAATTGGGTTTTGGTTTTGAATTTCCTGTGGGAGATGCAGGCCCTATGGCGTTGCGTAATCTAAATTGGATACGCGTTCTTGAGATGGTTGGTGGGTGTTAAGGTACAGTCGTGTTCAGTTTTAAAAATTTTCCCCGTCAGTTCTAATCTCATTTGGATTTTAAACTCATGTTTTTTATGCACGGGCTTAATTGGAACGTGCTCTTGCTCTTTTGGGTTCATTTGCATGATCAAAATTGATAAAAGGAAAGCTGCTGTAGTGAGAGGCATAATGCTCGATTTTATCAATCATGAAAGATCCTTTGGACTTTTCAGATTAAATATCTTCAAGGAAGTCAAGACTTTTTACAAATGAATCGCAAAATTAAGCTAACAATTAAAATAGAAAAACGTGTAGGAACACAATTGAAAAATCGGGGAACATTTAAATTTCGCGCCTGAAAGTAGTTGGAGAACATTTAAATAGATGGCGCGCGCGTAAATACTACGGCACTTTCTAATTTCTAATTCTTAGTTGAAATGCTTTATTAAATTTAGTGATGAAAAGATAAACTAATGCTTTCTTTTAATTATCCAACGTAAAGAATATCATTCGATTTACACGTTTATAAACGTATTAGTTAATTCAGCAAGAATTAAAATAGAAAAATACAGGTTATTTTTGAGTTTTAAATTATGCCAAAAAAGTTGACAGGAATGAAAATAGATGGCGCGCCAGATCAACAAGAAAATTATGGTAAAGGTGGAGCCACTGTAATTCTTATATAATTTTTTTTTTACTGATGAAAATTAAAATGTAAAGACACTCACTGATATTAAAGTTTAAAGTTATTTTAAAGACTTTTAAATTATGCTTTCAAGAAATAGTTGCCAGGAACGAAGATAGATAGCGCCCCAAATTAACAAGAAAATTATTGCAAAGATGGCGCTACTGAAATTTCTACATAATTTTCATTTTATAATAATAATAATAATAATAATAATAATAATAATAATAATTAAAACAGAAAAACGTTGAAGTTATTTCAGACATTAAATTATACTCCCGGAAAACAGTTGACAGAAATGAAGATAGATGTCGCACCAAAATTATTATAAAGGTGGCGCCACTGAAATTTCTTTATATTTTTTTAATATAATAAAGACAAACACTCGCTGACATAAAAGTAAAGCTATTTTAAATTATGGTCCCAAAAAGCAGTTGGCATAAACGAAGACAGATCGCACGCAAATTAACATTCAAATTATTATAAATGTGCGTGCGCCACTGAAAGAAGTGTAGTAAAGAATTAAAAACAAAAGAAGATCGATGATTAATTACTAAGCTTCGAAAATCCCAAGACTAGGAAACAAAAAAAGAAACCATAGTAATTTGACAGAAAAAGAACTGAAACAAACAAAGTAATTAATTACATATTGGTAAGGAAAACAAAAAACAAAAGGTCGAGGGAAAACAAAAAAAAGCGTCAATTACAAACAGGAAAAAAGTAGTAAAAAAAGCGAAGTATAAAGAAAAACAAATGAAAGCTTGATTTGATTTTCAAAAGTTTCGCGCCGGCAATCATCGATTTCTCAATTATTAGTGATTTTTTTATTAAAAAAAAAATGGCGCGCAGGTTACTCTCGCAGTTTAATTTTTTTCACGCAGATATTAAATTAGATTTTTATTAATTTGAGTGCATTTGTTTTTTCTTTGTTTTACAGGCGAATATTTTTTAAATTTTGAAGACATTCGGGACATCTATCGAAATTTTTGTTCTTAAAGTATTCTTTCACCATTGAAATTTAAAAGAACCGCCGACACTCATTGGACACATTGGGCGCGTTCAGCTAGAACAGCGCTGAGACAGCAATTTCGTTTTGCTAAGTTACAGCAGGTGTGAGCTGCTGAACGACCTAGGCTCGGTATTATAAAGGAAAGTTCACTTTAACTATCGGTTTGTTCCCATGGAAACAATGTGGGGGTTAAGTTAACTTACATTTATAATACCGGGCCCTACGGCCGGTATTACCAACGTTTTAAGGAGACCTTAAATTTAAGTCGTGTTTAGATTGTGACATTCTTCCTTGATTTGTATAATATCAATCACATTCTAAACACGAATTAAATTTAAGGTCTCCTTAAAGCGTTGGTAATACCGGCCGCTAGTCTCTCTAACTGACATGACAATATGATAGATGTAGCGTCAGAAACGGCATCGTGTGCTAATATTGCTGAGAAAAATGACCGCCGCTGTCACGGCAAAGCCACAGCGCTATAAGTCAGCAAGGCGTTCAAAACGATCGCTGTCTCAGCGCTGTCCCGGCTGAACGCACTCAATCTTTACCTCCGAGAGCGTCTTGGGCGTGTAATCGCGTCCTTCTCACTCACGATTTTTAACGTATATTGTGTCTCGCTCCTCCGTTTTAAAACGTCTTGTGTTTACATTATTTCCATGACAACGGATGCTCTCTAAGGGTGGCGAGTTGAAAATACTATACTAGTAATGCACACTTCTGTAGTTACTACTATAGAAGTATAATACTACAGAAGTTTTGTACTTCTGGAGTTTTGCAATAACGCCACTTAATTCTAGCACAACACTGTCACACGTACCCCTACTAGTGAGTAGGAGTATTTACTTACATTATTTCCTCTATTTAAGTAAAATACTCTACTTTGGTGTAGACTATCGTACATTAACTCTAAAGAGAAATTTAAAGTACTCCTGAAATAAAAGATACGGAAGTGTTAGTAATACACTAAATTAGTTTCGAGTTTCTCTTGGTTGGTGCTCGTCACCCTAAGCATCCTACTTACAAGTGAGATGTGAAAAGTGCGTCCGTTGTCATGTAAATAATGTAAACATAAGACGTTTTAAAATGGATGAGCGAGACGCAAAACATGTATGTTAAAAATCGTGAATGAGAAAGACACGATTACACGCCCAAGAAGCTCTCGGAGGTAAAGCTTGTAAACGCACTCCAGTCGTCCGAAGGTTATTGTAACCAAATAACTTATTTTATCTTACGGTTACTAGAGGGCGCAGCAAACTGATTTTAATTCTAATTTAATTTAATTATAAAGAAAGTTCCTAGATCCAAACATTGCTGATTATTGAATGAAGAACTTTGTTGTTAACTAATAATGACTCATGATGTTGCTGCTAATATTTTAAAGTTGGCGCGCGGCATGGATTCAAAATGGCGGCAAATTGCGCTGCCTTGATTGTATTTAATTGAATTTAGTAAATTAAAAATATGATAGGATATTACGAGTGAGAAACACAGCGTAATAAAATAATCAATAATTTTTTTCAGAATGTTGTTGAAGTTATGTCAAGAACAAATTAATTATGCTTTCAAAAATACATACGGTACATTGATAGGAATGAGGAAAGATGGCGCGCAAAATAAACATCAAAATCAATGTAAAGATGGCGCCAGCGAATTTCTTTAAATAGTAAGAATTAAATAGTTACTAACATAAAAGTGTGAAGTTGTTTCAAAGACAGGAATAAGGATAGATGGGACCCCAAATTAGCACAAAAATTATTGTGAAGGTGGCGTCACTGAAATTTATAGATAAGTTTCTTTTCTTTTTTTAATAATGAAAATTAAAACAAAAAAATGACGGTCACTAGCCAAAAGTTTGAAGCTATTTTAAGGACAATTTAATTATGCTACAAAAAAGTAGTTGACAGGAACAAAGAAAGCTGGCGCAACAAATTAACATCAAAATGAATGTAAAGATGGCGCCACTGAATTTCAGAATAAAATTTTGAAATTACTAAATCAAAATGAAATCAAACGACAGAAAAAAATCTTGAAAAGTACTTAATTTTTTTCCATTTAATGTAAATAAAATGCAATTAATATATGACATTAATCTCCTAATATCTACATTAATGTTTGACATTAATCCCCTAATATCTACATTAATGTTAAAATTATGAGTACATTTTGAGGGTTATTTTTTAGAATTAAAAAAATTAGACTTCTACCAACACTAGTGGATATTTGTATGTCATCTCAGGTGATCATCAACGAAGTGATTTCCCCCACCAATTTAAAATCATAAAAGATCCTGGCTCGAGGATGTTCTCGATTTTGGTTCAACATCATCAACTTCGTCCCAAAAAATGAACCCCAAAGGATTTATACAAATTGATACAACAAATAATGTAATCATAGTTACTATTAGCATAGTTACATAGTTACTCTCTCTTCTTTTTGAACGAAAAGGGGGCAATCAAAAATCGTGCAAATTTTTGAGGCGATACTACTGAATTGGTTTACTCTGAAGAGAGATGGGAAGCCTACAAGCAACAATACATTTCACAAATCTCTATAGTCCTAATTACTTATCTCACAATCTTCTTATCAAAAAACATACAGCAGACAAAAAAAATTAATTTTCCAGACGAGAGTTAAAACAGCGTCGCTCACTACAACTCACAACATCAACAAGAGCCAGGCAGCGACGGACTCTCTCTCGTTCCTCGGCCCCATTATATTTATGACTTTATCTCGGAGAGCCAACTCCGACATTTGTTACAGGAAATTAATTCCAGCAGTTCAGTATCGTCGGAACTAATTGCATTGTCAGAAAAATTTTTCACGGATATGAAACTTCCTCTCCTCTGATGCGCTTAGATAAATACGCGGCGGGAAAGAAGGTTGGAAAAAACTGTGCGCTTCGCAATTTCGGAATTCCTTCGGCCCCGAAGGAATCGTTCCGTTTCTTTGCATCCAGTCAATAAGCAAAACGGCGCGTTTCATTGCGTTCATGCGAAAAGAATTTGGCAACGGGGAACGGAAATTAATTTTAGAGAAATACTCGACTTATTAAATTTTTTAAAATATGTATAACAATTCAATATATTTGTGGTGGTGCCTCTTTATTAATTGTCGGTTATATAAATGAGGTATCTCCGAATGATGATATGAAAGGGACAGATTGGAAACAACACCCTATAAGAAAAAAACAATAAAACAGGAATCATAAAAAAATTCAAAGTAAGAGGCTAAGGATTTGGATTTGGATATATCAGAAAATGAATCCAAAAAGCCGTGAACCGAATCTTTCTGATGATGTTTTGTCACTCATAACATAAAGAAATGTTGTAAGAAAACATCCGGGACGGTTGGTAACCCTACATACATAAAGCTGTAGGTTTCTAAAAACAAATTAAAGTACGTACATATTTCACTAGGATTTAAAACAAATTCGACATTAAATAAGAAATCACTTTTATTACAGATATTCATAATTTCCGCAGCAGCTTCGAAGAGATTCCCCGGCGTTTCTTTTTCTTCCTTTGCACCTATCCTCGGAGTGCATGATGCACATCATAAATCAGTTGTTCGTCCCGACGTTGCAAAGCGCTACGAAATAGTTCGCCATTAATATATCCTCGTGCACCCTTGACGGAAATTGAATCTTGCGCCGAGAACTCGTCGTCTACATGTGCAGCAATATTTGAAGCTTGTCTTTGAAGCCCCGGTATAATCTAATAACGCGCGAGAGTCGGGGGCGCGCATATTTTAAACCGATTACCGACGGCGTTATTACTTTAAATTACTCCTCGATGCCAGATATTAAGCTTAATCAATGCGCGCGATTAAAAGTTCCGAGCTTTAGTTTGCGTTTCGTCGCCTCCACCACTTTACTCTTCTTTCTTCACCCCTCCCCCCTTGTTCTCGATGACTTCCAACTGTCATTTGGTAAGGATCACGTGTACCATGAAAGTCACATGCACTCGACCATTTCGAAGACGAACGATGAGGTTTTAGATAGTAAACAGAGGGGTTAGGATCAATTAAAAGAGACACCAGAAGGACTTCATAAATCGTATTAACGGACTATGCATTTCTCTATAAAATTAAGAGTGAACTTTCTTTTTTGTAGTTGGTCGGGTGGGTGATGGTTCCAGAAACGACTCGACTAAATAAATTAGAAAATCCCAGGATCCCGCCCTAATAAAACACGGCAGGGGGATTAGTAGCCCGGCGAGTCTAATGCGTCTTGTTAGAGTGAATTCTTCGGAAACTAACGAGCGTGATCATTTCTCTTTGACCTGGCGCGCGCCTAAATAAACAGCATAACCGCGCTAACTACTAGTCCTTAGAATAAATATTGCAACTAAAAACACGACGTGTTTACGCTGGGCGCGATGGAATTTATTTTCGCCGGGGCCCGGGGAATCACATGCAAATTCAGCGCTGCGGTGAAATTATGCGGGACAAGTCGATGATGACCTCCGGATCTTTCTTTTTTATTGCGCGGTCATCGATTAGCTGTTTGAGGCAGGCTTTTATGTTTCGATGAGGCAAATCGATGGCTGGAAAAGCTCAAGGTCGCAGAGTTATTCGCGAATAAATTAATACATTAGTTTGATTTTTATGAACGTCTACGCAAGTTAAATTAAATTATTTTCTCTTTCTCTCACTCTTTTTACCAAAATTTAATCAAAACTATTAAAGAACCTAAATTGCAATTCCCTTGTTTTATGGTTTAACAGGGTTTCTCATTTGTGTCCAGTTGCAGTCTCGGCAATTTTTCCACAGGTGTTTACCGCATTTGTGTCCAGTTGCAATCTCGGCAATTTTTCTCAAGGTTTTTGGAGCTGCAATTCTTAGAAGGTCCACGATGAAAGTTCCTTATAATATTAATTGATGAAGACGCTGGGTTCGATTTAATTATGATTATTAACAAGCGGTTAGGTCACGACATTGCGTGGACAATTCGTGACCTAAAATTGGGTGAGAAATGACAAGTAGCAACCGAACTGTTTTTGGGAAAAGAGAAAATTCGGCCATAGAAGAAAAAAATCGTCCTGGGAAAGCAAAAGAAAAAAACTGGACGATTTTCGTCCGAGGCAAACATCAGGCAATGACTAACGCAAACTTTCCATTAGCAGGAGATTAAAACGCCGCAGATTACTTTCTGCAAATCACTTGTGTGTCGGAGTTCTCCGGCGAGTAAGCAAAAAGCGGCGGAACAATTAAACTGAAATTAAAGGAAACAATGTGTCCGACTTGGTCGGACGGCGAGAAGAGTTTCTGCAAACTTAAAATCCGTTTAAGTAGGTAAATAGAGTTTCCTCCGGCGAATTCCTCGAGGATTAAGGACAAGTGATCCTCGGTATTCAGCGCTTTGATGTTCACGTTCGCAAAAAAGAAAAGTGGTAGAGAAAAGTCCCTGCTTTCCCTAATCTATAAGTCATCACCATCAGTCACGACCCCCGCGCCCAAAACTCGATATCCCTCGTCATAAATGAATTACCCCCGACACTCTAAATCTATCAGATGTAAACACGAACGCGCACTCGAATTATACTTTGTAATACAGCAATTCACGTCGACACAAATTTCAGTAATGGCTTTGTAACGCTGTATTAACGTTTAATATATGAGCGCCGGCGGTGGTGGTAATTCGACGTCCTAAAGCCTTCATTTATTTCATAATGCGCGAAAGTTGGCCGGCGCGATAAATAATTCCAAATAATGCCCGTTCATTAAATCGGCCGTTCCCATTCCGAGGCGTGATCTCTCTCGCCTGATGGTGAGGAATGTCCGGAATTTGGGACGAATTTCCGCGAATTAAAAAGTAAACTTGACTACGTGACGATGAATGAACAACACCCTCACCCCCCACCCCCGAAAGGCTGCTTTAGATTTCAATTAAATTTTGCTACTACGAAAACTGATTAACAGTAATTAGGGATGCACAATTAAGAGAAGTCCTAGGAATTGCCTTCTCTTCACTTGCTATCTACCTGAAGGACAGCAATTTGTGCGAGCAACTTCAATGATCTCCAGCACCGCCGGCTAAACTCCTGGAGAAGGGAAGGTTCAACGAAACCCCAAAAGCAAAGGGGGGACAAGTTAAATAAAATAAAAGTCACCACCTGAGCACACTTGTTTTTATTTGAAGCGCTCAAAAATGTAAGAAAATAAATAAGTACCGAGTACGACTCGGATGGGGTCTCAAAGCGTTGAGCAAGAAATAAATAAACTTGTAACCAATCTATGATTAATTAAAACTTGACCGAGAAACAGATCTGCTTTTCGTTTACAGAAAAAAACTTAAAATAAATATCTAAAATAACTTGTTTAGAATTGAATTAACCAAATACAGTGTTTAGAGGACGCAAACGAATAAATAAATAAAATGTTAACCAAATCAAAATCAAAAATCCACGTTTAGACCATCAGTGGAATGGAAGAATCCGAGTGAGCGCCCCCAGCGGAGGACAGTGCTGCCAATGACGTAAAACGGCGTTAAGTATTACGTCACGAACTCTCCGGTTGCGGCGTCACGTCTGAGGTCAAGTCCAACTTTTATCTGGCGAGGGGTGGTCAGTGATGCCAAGACTTTTAGCAGCTACGACTCCGATTACGGCTTTTTCTTCCACACATAAAGGACGTAGTTAATTGTCAGAAAGGGGGTATGACTACCACTGGAAGCCTAAGTATACGCGTTACAGACTGAAAATACGCACAAAGTTGTCGGATAAGACCTACCTATTCTTTTGTCCCAGGAACAGGCTTCCGTTTCAAGCTTCAATCAAAAGATTCACATGAAAACTGAGCTTTAAAATAAAACTGCATTTTGCATCACCAAACAGTTGCCGAAGTGACTCATCAAGAAAGCCGGCACAAGTAAGAGCGGACGTCTAGAAAAATCACGATGACTCATAAGGCAAGTGGCCCGGGTAATCGGAATTTCCGGCCTAAAACGATATAAAAGGCCAGTAGTCGCGTACATCACTCCCATGCCCAATTGCACCGCATTTTTAATCATTGATTAAATTTAAGTCGTGTTTAGATGTGATATTTAACGTAGATCCAGCATAATGTCAGACGCATTCTAACTGACACTTAAGTTGAAGTATAAAGTGTCAATTAGATGGCGATTGACATTATACTGTCATGTATTTACGATTGTCACATTCTAAACACGTCTTAAATTTAATCAATGATTAAAAATGCGGTGCAATCAGGTACCAAAGTTCGAAGGCGAAATTAACTTTAAGCGAATGTTTTAGTGTGTGAACACTTTCTTTTATCATTTTAGTGGTTTAGACGTTTCTGGTGAATGCTCGATTTCAAAATCGCCTTTTCCTAATGATTCAGTGACGTCAGATTTGTTTGAATCCGTACTAGCTCTCTGTTTTCTTGCCCTTATTATTATTATTTTTTTGAACTGGATTAAACTGAAGTTCCATCACCTAATCGTCTGAAGGTTTTCTTTTCTTTGTTCTCGTACCTTCTTGACAAACTCAATGCAGTACGAGATGAGACATCAATCATCTGTTGCGTTGAACAGAAAACAGCTTGTACCATCCAATTACAAGCTCGTTTCATTCGTCCACGAGGTATCTATCAGCACAAACCCGCGTTCGTAAAATAATAAAAGTAGAAGTCTATAGTATAACCATAAATCATCCCTCGGCAAAGTAAAAACAAATACCTATACACCATCCCGTCGCGAGCAACCATACTTTATCATAAAGTTAAATGTAGCAGAAACAGTCGGGGGTGTTACGAGCGTCGGTGTTCCCCCGGCTAAAGACTAGCAGAGATAAGAGAACGTAAACTCGACATTCCTTTCATTGTCGCGGGGTATTTGCCGGCGCGAGGTGCAGCGCAATGAAAGTTAAATATGTCGAGATAGCTTGTACTACCAGACACCATATGACCTACATAAGACGTGTTACGATCCTTCAAAGGCGGCGGGGACAGGATGTGAAAAGTGCCTGCGACGTCGTGCGACGGGGTAATCCCGTGTTTCATATGCAAAACGCCGGCTCGTCGATACGGGAAATACTGCTCCGCACAAAAGGTTTATGAATTTTATGAAATGGCGGTCACATTCTTCTTTTTCATTCAATTTCGGGAATGTCACGACGTAAAAGCATAAAAGCTGGTTTACGGGGGGCATGTATAAAAATGTTGTAGCAGATTGTTGACTTGATACTGGACAGATTTTCTTATGTAAACAACATTTTATAAAGAATATACAAGTGTATGTAAATACAGTGTGTAATCGAATAAAGTTTCACATACTATTAATACACAGCAAGAAGAGAAGCAAAGTTATGACATACGTATGGGCCAAAGGTTGTCAAAATTTGACGTATATTATAATAACGTCAAATTAAATTTGTCTAATTTAACACGATAGCCAACTTACTAGCTTAAAATCACTGCCTACTGGCCGTGATAACAAATAGATAGGGAATGGATAATATATAGGGCTTGAAATGAGTTTGTATGCTTCAAGAAGTAAGAAAACACTTGAGCGACTGCATATCGCTTGCAAATTCTGCCAAAAAAAAATTGATTTGCAGTATGAAATGTCAACAGCGACATCTATTGGCGGATGACAAAACTCTCTTCGTCACACTTAAACAGGGCTTGAAATGAGCCCTCGTTCTTTTTACATTTTCCAAAAAATTTAATTTGCAATAAGACATTATCACCGATGGGTAACAAAACTATCTTCGTCGCATTTAATTAGGGCTTCAAATGAGCTTTCAAGAAGCAAGTAAACATTTGAATGTGGTGGATCGCTTGAAAATCTTTCAGTTTTGCCAAAAAAACTGATTTTCAACGGCGATACCTGTTGGCTGACAACAAAAACTTTCTTCGACGCTTTTAAGACGCTCAAGTGAGCCTGCTCGCATCAAGAAGTAAGGAAACAAATGAACGTCGGTGAATCGCCTGAAAATTTTTCAGTTCTGCCAACAAAAAGCTGAGTTTAAACAGCGACAACTCTTGGCGCACAACAAAAATTTTCTTCGACGCTTTTAACTAGGATTTGAAGTAAGACTGCGTGCTTCAAGAAGTACGAACACGGTTGAATGCCAATAGATCGCTTGAACATTTTTCAGTTCAGCAAAAAAAAATGCTAACAGGCGACATCTGTTGGCGGACACCAAAACCCCCTTCCTCTCGTTTTTTAAATAGAGCTTGAAATGAAGGCGCTTGCTTCAGTAAATCTAATACAATTGAATCTCTGTAGGTCGTTTGTAAAATGGTACTGCCAAAAAAAATTTGATATGCACTCAGCGACACCTATTGACGGTCACATTTAAATAGGCCTTGAATGAGCTTGCGTGCTTCAAGAAATAAGAATACACTCGACAGCCACTGGGTCGTTTGCAAAGTTTTCAGTTCTGCCAAAAAATTTATTGGCAAGCGACATCTGTTGGCAGACGACAAAACTATTTTCGACGCTTTTAAGAAAAGACTTGAATGAGCCCGCGTGCTTCAAGAAACAAGAATACATTCGAATGTCAGTAAATCGCTAGATCGTTTACAAAATTTTCTGTACCGCCAGAAATTTTGATTTGAAATCAGATGTTAGCGGCGACATCTGTTGGCGGAAAACAGAACTGTCTCCGGCGCATTTAAGTAGGGCTTGAAATGAGCGTGCGTGCTTCAATAAATAAGAGCACACTTGAACGTCAGTACATCATTTGCAAAAGTTTCAATACTGCCAAGAAACATTGATTTACTATGAGTGACATCTGTTGACGAACAAAAAGATTCTTCGACGAATTTAAGTAGGAATTAAAATGAGCCTGCGTGCTTCAAGAAGTAAGAAAACACTCGAATGTCAGAAGATCGCTTAAAAATCTTTCAGTTCTGCCAAAAAATTTAATTTAGAATGAGATACTAACAGCGACATCTACTGGCGGACAGGAGAACTATCTTCCTTATTATTATTTTATTCATATAATAAGTATAAGCTTTATTTCGTCTGTAAATTGCTACATCAATTGCTCCAGTGGTTTGTTTATTATCTTTAGAATATTATAAAATTTTCTATATTGTAAAGGCCGGACGGGGTTGCAGAGAAGTGATCAAAAGGGGGTCCAGGAAATAGAAGCTCAAAGAAATTTAGGACGTCACTCAAAATTTTACTCAAGCAAGAAGAATTTCCTTTCCCTTTCTCTCACTCTTTTTACCAAAATTTAGGCAAAACTTTAAAGAACCCAAATTGCAATTCCTTCGTATCAGCGTGTTACAGGTGTTTATTCCACTTGCATCCAGTTGCAGTCTCAGCAATTTGTTCACAGGTGTTTATCACATTTGAGTCCAGTTGCAGTCTCAGCAATTTTTCGCAAGGTTTCGCAGCTGACAGTTCTTAAAAGGAACGCGATACAATTCGAGTTAGTTGCAAATTATTGCGCAATGAGACATGTTTTATTTTACCTCGAACTATAAATCGGTCACTTTGTTTACGTTGAGTCAGATTCAAGACTCATATGTTTGAATTTAATGAATGCAATTGATTTCGCAAGTTCTTTTCTAATTTTGAAAAAACAGAATTCTAGTTTTTTACAATATTAATTGGCGGAGGCGCTGGCTTCGATTTCGTTATGATTATTAACAACCGTTTAGGTCGTGACATCGTGTGGACATTTTGTGATCTAAAATTGTGTGACAAATGATTATTAATGGCAACCGAACTGCTCTTGGGTAAACAAAGAATTTTTTTTTTTGAGAATTGCTGGTCTATATAATATCAATGGACGTTCTCATTTTCGTTTGCAACCCCAACGCCCCACGTAAGCCGTTGACCATACGCTTTAAATATCAACTTCCTATCTCTCTCTCGCCGCTGTAATAAATTTGAAATATTGCGGCCTCACTTCCGGAGAGATCAAACTCTTTGAACTTGCAAAGCTGACCATTCGCTTACTCGTCCGCGAAGCGAACGGCCCTTCCTCGCTTATACATTATTTACCCAGAAGGTCCACTGTTGACACACTGCAGTCTCTGTTTGCACACCGAAGTAAAGTGCCATGTGTAACTACCTTGAGCTCATACATGTTTTATATCCGCTGAATGGCGGACGCTCGAACGTGAAGAACGCATTTAGAAGGAATGTTATTTTACTGCGTCGGAAACGGCGCGAGGTGTAACTCGAGTGCATGCAAATGTTTAACCATCGCGAGTCAACAGCTTTAAAGGGAAGGCGAAGATTCTGGAGGTTTTATCGATTTGACTCAGAAATTTTGAATAATATTGTTACGGCGTGCAGGTCTCGTAACTGGGTTACAGTAGCATAGCGAAAGTCTGATGGTACAGCAATACAAGTTTATTATTATATAAACTTGGACTGGCGTTGAAGATCCAATGCAATATATGAGGATCACTGCGGCTCAGTGTTTGCAATGACGTACGGTGCGCCTCTGACCGATAACCTTGAAAAATAGAATTCTTCCACTCATTAGTCATGAAGTCGTCATCTCAATCATCATTTCAAAATTCTAAAAGTAAACATGTTCTCGTATGACTTATAAAGACCTTGAAATTTCATTAGTCTAAAATAATAATAATAATAAGGGGGTGTCCTGAAATTAAGAGACCTCTCTCCTTCTGTGTCGCGCAGTTTGAGGCGCGGCGACGTGGAAAGGGAGTACGTTAGGGGATGAACACATGTCAGCGTTATCTTGGCGTAATTTGGGTTAGGATGGCATTCCGGGCGACTTAAAGAGGAGCAACTGTCGTTATCACTTTTAAACGCAAAATGCTAATGCGGGCGTATAATAACCTCGGCGCAAGGAAACGTAAGATGGTGGAAGTCAGATAACTCGTGAGAATATGGCGATGTGCTTATGAGGAATCTGAAGCGATGGGGCGGGGGTAATTTAATGGAAACATAATTCACTCGTTTCGCCGTTTGCGCCGGAGATAATGCGAGTCCATTAAAATTGGGCTTGATACGAGCTTTTCCAGGATCGAGTCTGTATAAAGTTCTTTCTTGCTTATTACTGACGTTTTAGTTTATTTAATCAGAACAATAATTAATTTAAAAGTTGATCTCACCCTTAAAGTTGAAACCAATTTAGATAAGTCGTTCCAGGTAAAGTTTGAAAGGGTTGGGTTGAGGAGGCTCCCAAAAATGAAAGGAAAAAGTGAAGGCGATGTACCTAATTCCGTACAAGTCACTTTCTCCCATAACTACGCTAAGTTCCAAGTTGTCTGAAGGTTGTTGGAGAGGAGTGTTTGACTACTTCTTTATTTGCTGCAGCTACGATCGACTTACTGGATATTTTCACTCCTTGATGTTCGCCTTACAATTTGGGGAAATGCAAAAACCTAGTTTGAGAAACTGGTATAGATCTAAGCCTGTACGAGACATGACAATTGTTTTTCCCACAGAGAAGTCACATGTAATAAGGTGGGATTGAACTAAGCGTTGTCAAAAGTCTTAATCAGTTCGGCTATGTAACTAGTTTTTAAAAATTTTTTGGTTTTTAAAAACATGTTCGATAAAGAGCTTTCTGGAGCGACAATTCTTTAATGTACTGGCAAGTACGACAAAGTGTTCTATCATTTTTGCCCACTATGTATTTGGTAACGAACACCTTGACCTTCAAATGCAGCAAGGCTCTGGTCAACGGATCATAGTCTTTGATCTGAATCAAATCCCGAGCCCTTTATATTTTTGGCGGAAGTTTGTGAGTTTCAATCATTTGGATGCCACCATTTGAAAATGCATTGAAGTCTTAGCTTTCTTGCTGAGAGATTTTTGACTTCTTTGCCTTTGTCTTCTTGTTGTATTTGATTCTGTTTTCTTGCCTTCCTTTTTTCCTTTGTAGTGACAAGATTTGGCTACGGCCTTAAACACTCTGACCTGCTATGGCATGAAATTCTGAATTCTGATCAAAGAGTAATGGTTTTATCTATCCCTTATCAGTTGTTTTTTCATTACCACCACCATCCCCAGTTGTCTTAGTACAGTCTTTGATTTGGCCCAGTTTACGTCTGAAGCAAGGTTTTTCCTTTGAATGAAGTTAGTGCATCGTCTTTACTTATCCTTCTTCTTCTTGTTCTTCACTGGCATCAGATTCTTCTGAACTCTGTAGATAGGCTTTTAAATATTTCTTTGCTTAGTCTCTTGTCATCTTCTTTTCTCATTTGGTTGTTATTCTTTCGAGTCTGCTTTCTTATTTCCCTTTTGTCTTTTGAACTGACAAGTCGTGAGTGTTAAGAACACTTGTCATGCTGTTACGATGAGTTCAGATCAAAGAGTCTTGGTCTTGATGTGATCTTTACCAGTTGCTTTTTCATTACTAGCAACATCCCCAGTTTTCCTGACTGTAGTCTTTGGTTCGCTCCAGTTTTCGTCAAGTTCAAAGTCCTTTTTTTCTTTGAATGAACTTAGTGCGTCTTAATTGTTTTTTTTTTGTGACCATTCGTTTTCAGAGTCGCCTTCTTCTTGTTTACTGGCATCAGATTCATCTGACTCCTACATGGTATCTATTTGCTTGGTTTCTTGTCTTCTTCTAATCTTTCTTTTCTCCTTTCCTTCTTTTGAGTCGCTTTCTTGTTCCTCTTTTGTCTTTTGATTCGTGGTCCTGCGCAATCTTTACAGTTATTTTTTCATTATCACCGTCATTTTCCGTGTTCTTAATTGTTGTCTTTGATTTGCTCCTAGCTTTCACCTGGGCCCTTTTTTCCTTTGAATGAAATTTAATCGGTCGCCATCTGATGGTTCATTTTATATTTCTCTGCGTGATCCCTTG
Source organism: Dorcus parallelipipedus (assembly GCA_958336345.1). NCBI lineage: Eukaryota > Metazoa > Arthropoda > Insecta > Coleoptera > Lucanidae > Dorcus > Dorcus parallelipipedus. The sequence continues at coordinate 12,521,883 of OY284475.1, forward strand.
TCTTCTCCTTCTTCCCAGTCTCTCTTCCTTCTTCTTCTTTTGAGAGCGATTCCTTGTTTCTCTTTTATTTTTTGAACTGAAGAGCTGTGCAACTTGCCGTAAACATCTCGACCTATTATTGCAACCAGTTCTGGTAAAAGATCTGGGTTTTGCCTTTACCATTTCCACCACCACGTTCATCGGCTTTCAGTTTTTATCTGAATCAGTTTCGGAGTCCTTCCTTTCTTTGGACTGTAAGAAATGGGGCAATTTCGTAAATCATGAAGCTCAGTACGTAAGTTAAATTCGATACAACGTCGCCTACGCGACCGCGGAAAAATTTATCCAATGACAAGCTTTTTCAAAGGCTTTTCCGTCATGAGTCAGGACTGTATTTGGATAATTTCAGCTACATATTGCATTACCAAACAGTCGCCGATGTGACTCATTAAGAAAGCCGACACAAATAAGAGCGGGCGGCTAGGAAAATCACGATCACTCATAGGACAAGTGGCCCACACGCAGTTTTTCGTAATCGGAATTTCCGGAGTAAAACGATATAAAAGGGAACTGAGTTTTACGATAGACATCACGCAGCCAGTAGTCGTGTGGTCGTTACATCACTCCCAGAGTCCGAAGGCGAAATCAACATTACCCGAATGTCTTAGTATGTGAACAAACTCTGACTGATCTAATTTGATCACCCGTCCCTCACATGAGGTAGTTAAGTTTGAATTGGCTTGGATATTTCTGGTGAATGCTCGATTTCAAAGTCACCTTCCTATTGGCACAGTGACATCAGGTTTATTTGAATCCGTCCAAGCTTTCTATTTTCTTGCCTTTATTTATTAATTTTTTTAATTGAACTAAACTGAAGTTCCGTTACTAGATCGTCTATTTCGTTTGTGTAAGACTGAAGCTTTTCTTTCGTTGGCTGTCGCACCTTCTTGATAGAGGTCCCCACCTTCAAGGATCCCTTGTGAGTATTCTCTTTTGAGAAGTTCGTTAAGATAATAGAGTGAGGTGGTAAGTAATTAAACACGATCTTCACGCACAAATTACCGAGTACGAACAATCTTAAAACTACTTTATCTTTTTGTGATAGTGGAAGTGAGCTGCAGCGCCAGCTCAAAACTTACTTAATATTAGATATTACAACAGCGCGATAATAAACTTTAATTAACTCGCAAAGAAAATGAAATTTCGTTAAAGCAATAAAAGCGAATTTGATTAGAAACTAAACTAATTTGGGTCACGTGATAAGCAGCTTAGCGGTTGCACATTGATTTAGGGAGAGTTAATAATATGCAACTTGGAAAGTAGCGAGCGCGAACTTACGTAAGCCTTACTTGTAGAGGGCGCGCGCGCGCGCTTCTAAATTATTAAAACGTTTTGTACTTCTAATATTGCAGCACTTAGATAGATTAAATGTTGTCCCTCTTATTTGCTTACGTTATCATTTGCATAAGTAAAAGCAAAACGTACTCGTCGTAATTTCCGCATCCCCGAACGCATTGTAAATAAAGGACATCCCGGAAAGTAGTGCGTCCGTAATGCTTTTAGGTAATATTATGAACACACCGGGGGCACCAGTCGCTTGAACGGGTGACTCCTATGAATGTAACATGAGAGTACGAGCCTGACCCGTACGCGTATAGAGAGGAAGAAGTCCGGAAGGGGGGCCGAAGTGAAAGGGCCTCCGCGAGTCCTAGCATTAATAAATTAAAGAATAAAAACGTCGAGTTATACGCATTTATTTATGTTTCGGCTTGAATTATGCGGTCCGTAAATAACGCGAAAATGGACAGTGAGAATTGGGGGTACGTTTTATTTTTTTCTCGTCGCTTCAAAAATGCGTATCAACTCATGCATACTTAACGCATTTAATAAAAAATGTCGATAAATTTGTGCGAAACGTCAAGGAAGTGTTGCAAACTAAATAAAGAACAGAATTGTTTCGTTTGGCATCAGTTAGATCAGGGGATCTCAACTTTATGAGATGCGATGAAATTAAACTGTAACAGAACTTGAACTGTTCCATAAACGACGCTCAGGACGGTAAACAACTCCGGACAACACTTTTCTTCTGTAATGAGACTGTTCCATGTTGAAAGTGGGGTACATTAAAGATTTATCATTGGTCAATGGACTTCTCCCCTACCCGCGAACCGTTCACTTCGCGCGCCGACCCGAGTGAGATTCCGCCAGTCTTATGACTGCTCGCTTTGCAAACAGACCGCATTGAGAGTTATTCTTAGTTGACGCAAGTGGTCACTTAAAGCGGTATTACGAAAGTGGTTACACCGGACACGCATCCTGTGTGCATTCACAGCTGAATGTTGAAGGTCGGATATTTTGAACGCATTCTAATGCCGACCAGGTTGACATGTGAAGTTAAAGTTACGGTTACAGCACGATTATGAACATTACATCCGGTATCAGTATTAAATAAAAAAGGTAACAAGTTTATACAAAACAAGTAGAAGTTTATAACAGCGCGATAACAGTGCCATCTGCATTACGCTGATCGACTTCTTTTGCGACGTCACGATGATGTTATTTCACAGTTCCGAGACCCTCATGTAATTTCTTAAGGGATTTTCTTACTTAGGACGCTGATTTAACAAAAATTTTGTCAAATTACTTCTATATTATGAAATTAATTAATTTTAACTTCAAACGTGCTACGGTAGAGAGGCTTTTTGTTCCTATTATCTAATTAACTGCGACGTATGGAGCTCACAACTTCCACGTCCACGCAGAGGAAAAGTTTCGCTTAGAATTTTCTACCCCTTTATCCCCCCGGTTATGATCAGCAGCACAAACAAGTACGACGGCGCTAATTGAAATTAACGTTTTTTTTGCCCTTTGGCGGAACAACCGCCGCCGAAGTTTTATATTTCGACGTAGGTTTATAACTTCGTAAAAGTTACGAAGGGCTATAAAGCTTTTGATCTGTAGGTGCTCGGTTACATCAATAAATGTTGTAGGTGGATCAAAATGTTGCTGATATTTTGTAACATCAAAACAGTTCTTGTCTATGAGTTAGAAAATACTCTTTGGTTTACTCGCACGAATAAATTTAGCATTAACAGTAATTCTAGTGGAAAATTTCATTACAAATTTCCTCGGTAAACTTTTATTATTTTAAGGAATTGTTTTCTTTCTCTGTGTGCATAAAATGTAACTGCTTCGTTGATTGGTTACTTTCTTTCATCGTCATAGAAATCCGTCACTGTCACGGGTAAGCTTCCAAAAATTTCTTGCAATTTCGCTTGCTTTAGTAATACGCCGGGTTGATATCTGCAATGCATCTGGGAACATTCGTCTCGCTTAAATTTCGCGCTGCGTTGCCAGTTTTTGTCGTTTTGCAGTTGAAAAATGGCACTCTAAGTTGAATTTTATTGAACACGTTTTCACATTTCTGGCGAGTCACCGCAGACAAAAGTTATTCGTCTTCCAAGTTCTAGTAATATGGACGTTTTTAAAATGTATGCGCTTCAGTCAATTACTCATAAAAAAAGAAATTACAAATATATAGTGTGTCCCCAGATGAACTGAGAAAGATGAAAACAATATCTGAAAAACAATATATGGATTTTGTGTAGAAAATTAGTGGTTTTCAAACAAACAAAAACTTTTATAAAGATTAACATTTGAAAAGTTGAAAATAAAAAAGTTTTTCCTCTTTTTCAATCCATCTAGGACACATTAGTATACAGTGTGTAACCGAATAAGTTTCACTTATTGTAACCAATATTAATAAACAAGATAAGAAGTGAAGTTACGAAACACGTAGGAGGGGGGAAGGTCAATAATAATTCCGGAAAAGTCTACGTTTGCTTTTAACAAAAAGCTTCCGCTTCCGATTTTTTGGTCAGTGACGCAAGTGGAGAAACACTTGAATTTCAATGAACGGGGTACATACAGCTACTTGAAAATACTATATACTATATAGTACATGCTATCATTATACTATGTATATAGCATATATAGAGACTGATTGATTATAAAGGCCCCAAGCTGTAACTCGAACTAATAATTGCACAGGCCGAATAAGGCACATTGTCTCGTGAAACCTAGTAGGTTGTGGTTGTAAACATTGTCTCTTATCTGAAATCAATGCCAACAGTTAGTTTTGTGGCGACCTCTTTCATAAAATAATTAGCCATGTTGCCAGCCATAAAGATGGAGTTATTTTTATGGAGAATTTCTTGTGAAAATAAAATTTTGAAAGCCGTTTGAAACGGTTTTTATGATACGATACAATGCCATTGTTGCTGATGTCATACAACGTTGCATTTTTTTTCTTAAAATATAAAATTCTATGAAGTATTGTTTATTTATTTTTTGATAACGTTTTTGTCCGATGAAAACTTGTTTAACAATTTTGTTAGAATTCATAGAAAATCATAAATTTCATGGAAAAGAAACAGTGCTGCCAACATAGTGATTTTTGTCCATAGATAAGTCTGGTGACTTTCTGTAGAGATTTTAGGTAATTTTTAATCAATTCAAACAAGTCGAACACAAATTTAGTGATTTCCTAACCATTTTAGTGACAAACTGAGTTTAATTAATTCAGTTAATTTTGTCGTTTAGTTGGCTTTAGTTATCTGTCACAAAATGATTAGCGAGTTAATCCTTATCAAGAATTTGTCGTGAAAATTAAAATTTTAAATTTCGAAGGCAAATACTATTTCGTTAGTAATGGTTTAATGCTTCACACTTACATTGTTGCTGACGTCACTTTCATGGTTGCTGATGTCAAACTTAATTGTTGCTATTGTCACACTTACATAGTTACTGATGTAACACTTATATAGTTGCTGGCGTCACACTTACACATTGTAGTTACTGACATCATACTTACATAGTTGCTGACGTCACACTTATATTGTCACTGACGTCATACTTACATAGTTGCTGGCGTCAAACTTACATTATTGTTGGCGTCATACAACGTTGTATTACTTAAAAAAAATTTAGAAAAATTTTGTGCAAATCGGTTTTGATTACAGCAGATGTTAGGTCAAAAAGCGATTGCAAGATGTCGCTACTTAAATTGTTTATTAAAAAAATATGTTTAAAAATTGAGTTCTTTCTATTATGAAACCCAAACCATGGTACTAGATACAGAGAGACGGACGGATATTCGGACTGTTCACTCGCTATGACATTCTTCGAATGCTGATTACACCTTCGGGCTCGGGGAGGTGTTCATGACCAAACGGCTTCTAACTGTCTGATATCTCTCGTGGAAAGCAGTCTCCTTTTAAATGATTTTATAACGGAAATTCCGATTACGTAACACTTTACATGTGGGGCCAGTTTCTGAAACCGTCTGCGACTGCTTGCATGCAGCTGAATTTCTGTGAACGCAGCCTCATTTCAAAGGTCAGACCTGACTCATATTGGCGAAGCTTTTGACAAAGCAAGCGTTTGTTTACATAATTTTTAGGTGAATATATTTTCTGCAGCCGCGTAGGCGACGTTGCGACGATGCTGGATTCTTACATAGTTTTAATTTTTTATCATAATCTGTTCTGCATGTAGTTTTAACGGTTTTTTTTCTTTCTTCACTCGATTATCATTTAATCTTGAAAAGTCTGTCTGCTAAACGTCAATTTTGAAGAGCGTTAAAGTTGCCTTTATTTTTAACATTTCTTTTGCTCTAAGAATTACGCATGATTTTTTAAAGCTTTTCGTGTGTGTATGCAGTGATTAATCGAATAAGTTTCATTTATTATAGTCACTAACTCACTATTGATACAGAAGCTACAACCGAAGCTATGTCATACTGTTACATTATGTTTTGTTGTTGCCCTACGAAGGGTCTCAATTTTGCAATACTCCACGATGTTGTAATGTAAACTTTTTATTTCTTAAGTTGATACTATTGTGTAATTTGTTTTTGATTGTTTGATTTATCAGGGCGATGAATTCTGTTAGCCCATTCCTCTTTTTTTTCTTCTTCTTTCTAATTTTTCTCTTTTGTGTGTGTGTGTCTTTGGGTGTTAAATAATTCTCATTACTATTTGTGATTTTATTCTTGTTAACCCTCACAAGTCCTACAGGAACGCAGGCGACCCTCACAAATCTTACAAGAACGCAATCTTATTTGTCAATAGGAGTATTTATTTGGTTGCGTTTGCAAATGTCAAATTGACGTTTGTGATTTACGTGTCTCGTTTTCCATGCTTTGTTCTCGAACTTTGAGTGTTTCTTTGTATGCAGTTGTTGCTTTTGTCACATAATACAAATCAAAATTTCAATATTTACAAATCATCTTTGTTTATTTAACGTCTTACTTTAAACTTATTTATATTCTCTTTTCTCACGCTTTTCTCAACACTTTTGGGTTCTTTTCGACGAAAGTGAAACTTAATCGATTGCACCCTGTACATCGCTCAATGTACTCAAACTTTTCTCTTTCTTCGGCTATCATTTGATCTTGAAAAGTCTGTCTGCGAAATGTCGATTTTAAAGTGCGTCAAAAATTGGTTTCTTTCTTAACAGTTCCTTCGCAACAAGGATCACGCGTCCTTGTTTTAGAATTTTTCTCAGCTTTACATGCATATATCACCCGGAATTGTTTGCGAAACTGAAATACGCGTGAAACTTAACGGACAGAGAAATTTATGGCCCGACGAAGGGAAGAGCAGTTTCTCTGCTTGCATTCGTTTCAGGGGAGGGGGGGGGGCGACAGTAAACATGTAGCAAACCAAGTAAACACAATCTGCATTTAATACGTGAAATATGACGACGTGAAAATTTATATTGCGCTGAAAAGAATCTTCCTTAGTTTTTGGAAATATTGTCATTTTTTTTTCTGAACAGTTAACAATGGGATTATGGAATTAGCGTAATTGTGAAACGGCGGCCATAGAATTAAATTCTACGTAATTTAGTGTGGAATAAATGACCTAAATGTAGTTTCAGGCATCCACTCTAAATGATAGATCACCTGAAAACGAGAAGAATTATTACCAGTTGTCCATCATGACGCTGATTACTACTTTAATCAGCGTTAGCTCCATATCTAGGTTAATATCATTCGATGAAGCACAGTAGTTATAATCGAATTCTATCAATTCTATCAAGTGGGCAAAGAAATAATGAATTCAAGCAGGGGTTGCGAGATAGCATCGCAATAAAAATAAATGCTAAGAAATAAATAACTTGTTGAAGTTAACAGTTGTCATTAGAGCTTTAAAGGGTTCACAATATAATGTTTTTAAACTCTTAAGTATAATATGACTATATCTAAAATACAGTTGAATGGAAATCTTCCATTATGTTACCAAAACGTGTAACGTTAAAATCTACTCTTGTATTTGTGTAAGTGTTCTGGCAGCGTGACAATTCAAACAATTGCGTCATAACAAGCGTGATAACTTTCCGAAAACTGTTTATTACGACGTCCAAAATAGAACTTTCCGCGCGCACGAAATTTCCTAATCTAAAATTAACAATCCATAACGAACGCGGACACGCGCATTACAAAAATCCTCTTTGTTCCTCTCCCAATTCGTCCGCCCATCGATATTCCGTTACTTCTTCTTTTTTTTCCTTTTTGGTCCGGGCGCGAAATTAAATTAAAAGTTTTTAAGGGCGTTTAGAAAGGGCGCGATTAAAATTTCATCGTCGCGCGAAAGTAAAAATAAGTCCGATTTCTTTTTTGGCGATTTTCTCGCTAATTGGATTCCGTCGATACAAAGATGGATATTTGAAATAATGAGATGCTCGGCGGGGCTTAATTAATTCGGGGTACTTAGATTTTTTCATGCCATCACGAGTCTAGTTTAAGTAAGTTCGAATATGATCGACCTAAGTAGTTTAGATAAGTTTGATGTTGAATTGGAAGGGTGAGGGGGCGTAATAAGTTTAGCACAATGGTCTATTATGGAAACGGCAAACCCTTATAGCACCCTGCTAAATTGACCTCCGCGATTATTAAAGCTTCAGCAAGTTTCGAAGACTAATAGAACAATTCATCGTGAATACTAATGTCGACGGTTTCAATTCCGAAGAGAATTTATTTAGTTTGACTTACAATAATATGCCCAAAACTCGTTTCCCTCAATATCTTTTCTGTGTTCTCGTCAACAGTTAAATTCATTAACGGTAACGTAAACATTGATATGGAATGGATGAATGGGCCTTCAAAATAAAATACTTTGCATCGGAAAGAAAATAAGGAATAGAATGGATGGACAGAATCGCTGGGTCACTTGGAGTGACCTTGAAGTTAATGAAAAAATGTTTAACGACAGAAACGCATAAGGATTTAAGTGAACAAAGAAGAAGAAGAAGAATTGAACATTACTTATTTATTTATCCGGTTATCTACCTTTGAACGTTGAGGATTGGGTTGAGTTTGTATTGTAACAAGGAATTGAAAATCATAAAAAGAATATAGCAACATAGAGATAAAATCTTATTGGGATCATGAGCGAAATGAAGAAACTAGAAAAGAGGCGAACCGAGAGAACCCCCTCACCAAAATAGAGGAAAAACAACTTAACTGGTTTGGCCACATAAGAAGAAAAAAAACCGAACACAATATAAAAGAGAATTGTTAATGTTGGAGAACGACAAAAAAAGAAAAAAAAATTCGCAGAAGTAAATCCATGGAAGAGGTCGGGAGGAAGGATCGAGGATCAAAGCGTGAAGGAAACTGACCAAAAGCCAGTCGGAACGACTTACAATCGACATTCTTTAAGATAAACAGGTTTAAAGAATAAGAAGAGACTTAGAGGATTCGGGTTTTCACAGAGGTGCATCTGTGGAAGAAATAAGAAAATCGATCGGGTATCATCAAGAGTTGAGGAAATGGAATAAATACACCCACCACGCTTTGTGATAAACAGATTCACAGAAGTTCCAAGGTTTGAGGATTCGGATCGTCGCAGAAATAAATCCATGGAAACGGTCGAGAGGAAGGATCGGCGATCAGAAAGTATGGAGGAAATGGACCAAGAGCCAGTCAGAACAATCAAGAGTCTACAGGTTCAACTTAGAGACTTCGAGGATTCGGGTTTTCATAGAGGTACATCTATGGAAGAGACGAGAAAATAGATCCAGGGATAATAATATTAATAATAAAAATTTGAAATAACTTTGAGAAAAACTACAAAGCCAAAATCAAGTACTACAACTCATGCTCATGATCAGAAAGGAAATGCAATAAACACCCAACACGCTTTAGGGTAAACAGATTTAGAGAAGAGGTTAAAAGTATCGAGGATTCGGGTCGTCGCAGAAGTAAATCCATGGAAGAGATCGGTAGGAAGGAACAAGGATTAGAAAACATGGAGAAAATCGACTAATAACAGTATGCTATACGTTCGACATCCTTTAAGATAAACAGGTCCAGAGAAGAAGAGGAACTTACCGACTTCGAGGATTTGGGTTTTCACAGAGATACATCTACGGAAGAGACAGAAAATCGATTGGGGATCAGTAAACGCGGAGAAAATGGAATATAGACACCCAAAATGCTTTAGGGTAGTTAGGTTTAGGGAAGAAGAAGTTACAAGTATCGAGGATTCGTGTCGTCGCAAAAATAAATCCATGTAGGAAGGATCGAGGATCAAAAAAACGTGAAGGAAATTGGATCATCATACAATCGACATCCTTTAAGGTATCCTGGTTTAAAGAAGAACTTACAAACTTAGAGATTTCGAGTTTTCGCAGAGGTAAATCTGGAAAAGATGAGAAAATTGATCGGCGATCAGAAAGTGTGGAGAAAATGGAATGAAGACCCAACAGGCTTTATGGCAAACAAGTTTAGAGAAGAAGAAGTTACAAGGATTGGATTAGGTCAGTTAGAGTGATATACAACCGATAGGTTCCAAGAAAAAGAAGAACTTATAAGGATTGGGGGTTCAGCTTCGCAAAGGTAAACCTATTGGGTAGATCATAATCGGCCAGAGATCAAAATCCTAGAGGGGTTGCAAATCGGTTTTGATTGCAGTAGATTCCTCGAGCATCCTCTGAACAGCGTTTCAGCCCTATTTGGAGGCTCGCAGGATGTCGCGATTGAAACTTTTCCTAGAGGAAATGAGTCAAAAACCAGTCAGCATGATACACATCCGACATCCTTTAGGATGGTGGCGGCTACGACCGACTTAGATATAACTTTCGCCTTCGGCATTCGCCTTACAAACTGGGGAAACGCAGAAAACCCAGTTCGAAGGAACCGGTATGAATCCGATACATAAGTACTCTATCTCTCACATAGAGCCAATATGTATAGAAAGGCGATTTTACCGTCACTGAACAAGCACGATCCATCTACTATCTTCCGATGAATCATATGTCACGACAGAATTGCCTAAAGCCTTCCTAGAAAAACCTCCTAAAAGAGGAACCATATAAATACTGGCGAACTCATTTTGTAGAGCATTAGAGTGTCATTCCAGTCTGAGGAAAGCTTCCTCCCCAGATAGTGTAGTGTAAATCATGTAAGTGTACGTAATTATTATCTTTAATAAATGTATTTTTTTATAGTACATTTATTAAGTTACATAATTAAAAGCTCTGGGTTCTTTTCCGCAGCCAGCTTGCGTGCTTTATAAAGCTTTCCTTCTTCGTGGTATTTCTTTAAGGGTGGCCAAGGCGGTAATGGAAAATAGAAGAATGTAATCGAAATCCGACACTCTGAAAGACACATGGACATAAGTGAAAGAATAAATAATTACATTGCCACCTAGCTGAGGGCTGCAAATTTTGGAAGGGAAAAATAAGATCGTCCCAATTGCCGGCTAACTCAATGGGACGAGCTAGGTCTCTTTCTTATATTTTTTTTGTAGCCCTTCGTTTTCCATTTGCTTTATTTAATTTTTTCGACTTCCTTCAGTAAGAGAGGGCACTAGCGGCTTTCCAAAACGAAAGGGACGTTTGAAAAATCGATGAAATATAAAAAGATACTTATGATAGTAACGTTGCTCTTCTTGGTTAAGGTTATTTCATATGCATAAGATATTGGAAATGTTCGAACGTAATAAAACCCGAACAGAATTTAAAGCCCCCCGTTTTATGGAATGTTAAGTCGACTGTAACCCTGGCTAACGTCGTCGAGTAAAAACACTCGATTCAGCGTAAAACTTCCCCACTTAGCTCCTCGAAATTTCATGCAAGTAAGTAGTTGATAAAACGGTTTCCCGCCGTCTGTCTTCCTCGCGAGAAATTTTTATCGCATTTGTAAAACACGATTCGATTCCTGCCCATAAATAATTTCCCATTGCCCCTAATTCAAGTTATAGGTTTCCCTCAACGTATGCCTCGTCCTCTTCCTCGTCCTAAACGAAACGCCAGTTGTGCAAATTTTATCGCCCTCCCGCCATCGTGTTCGTTTCATTTACATGTCTCTTTTGCTTTTAGTTAATGAAATACATTTTGACTTTTTATTTTCTGTATAGTTTTGCGGTATGTTCGGAGAGGTGAGGGGGTATTTAAGCGGGGAGGGGGAATCAATAACCTATGCACTCGCTTTTCCAAACTAATGTAATTTGCACGCAAATTATCTTGTAAGGGAGAGTTCGGGACGTGTTCGGATGTTTGATGAGTTGTTTGATCACATATTTGATATGATGATAATTTTCTGAACCCTCACAGTTCCATCGAATGCATCAGATTGTGAAATTATATTGAAAATGGTTCCTCTCGTATTTTTAATAGTCAACAGGGAATCCCCTAATACTTCTGCGACGTTGTCTTCATTTATTCACATTCGTATTTTTACGGTTTTTTTCTTTTGAATAAAGGGCGTAGCTAGGTTAAGTAATACATTTATTAAAATAAAATTATAACAACCCTGGCAACCCTGACTTCCCAAGCACTGAGGCGCTAGCTCGAAATTACTGATTGCCAGAATCGACCCGTTCGCGTTCGTCAGCTCCTTATATGCGCATGTGGGAAAATCAACGGTTGCTATTGGTCGACGCTGACTTTATCTGCGATTACTCCGCGTCAGCCCGTTTCGTTTTGTTGCACGGCGTTACTTCTCGCTTAATTGTACTGGTGCGTATATCGCCTGTGTGAATTATCGAGGTTTTTGCGTGAGGAAAACTTAAATTGACATAGTCGGAACTTCACAAGACGCATATCCAACCCCTTTTTTGAAATAATATCGAACTTAATACTTCATCCATAATTTTGTTTAAGTTTATAAACTGGAGAAGGGGGCGTAATCTTTGTTAATTGCGGCCACAATTTAAGGAGCTTACTTTTATCAGCATCGGCGTTTAATTCCCCTTCCTCATAAATTATGTATCGCGCCCCGGAAAGACTTTGTGTGTTAATTAAACCCGGCCGGACTGGTGGAAATATTTATTATGGGGGCGCGCGCGATATATAATGCGCTATCTATGTAGAGCGATGCTATGGACTATGGGGGAGGAAAGGGGGTGGAGGTTGTGATACGAAGACACGTTTTACATGATCAACGCAGCAGGCATCGTAAAGTAGCTTAACATCCACTGGCGTAAGACGGATAAAGGATTCTTCTCCTTTTGCTTATCTTTGTAATAACTTCAAAGGAATTTAAAATTGCATATTACGTCTAGTGTCAATAAAAATGATAAAATTGAGTTCGGTTTATAGTCGAGGGATATACCTTGGAAATCCTCTGCCTGCACCCGAATCCTTTTAATGGTGCATTTAAAGCGAGATTTTCAGGAGATAACTGAATCTCATGCCGGCGCATTTATTCAAATTATTTAGGAGAAATCTTAATCTTCGGCGGTTTTGGCGTAATCCGCCCCCGCGTGTGATATATGACCCAAATGATATCGTGTTGTACAAGCACCGTGGGATACATAATCTTTATTAATAAGCAGGGCGAACATATTTCACGGGGTAATACCAAAGCACGTTCCTAAATATCTATTATAGAGATAGATACACGGTCGCAACTTCTCTCCGAGTGTTCACGAAGCCCCATCAATTATTTACGTCGAGCCCATCTTTATCCTCGCGGCCCTTATGACCCCGTGACTCGGGGAGATATGTACAACGTCGAATGTTATTATTAAAGTTGTTCGGCAGGGCCTCCCCCGCCCCCCCAAAAAAAGGAAAAAAAGTTTTCATAAAACACGACCGAGTTTCCCTGCGATAAATATATATATTTTATCGCCGGCGAAGATAAAATATTGAAAGAAGCGACTAGCGCGATGTTACGATGATCGATTGCGGTTTATGGATATTTTATTTACAACGTGCAGTGCAAGAAAAAACCTAAAATTTATTGCCTCATCCGATACGTTATGCCCTCTACGTACGAGTTGACATGTTCGTAGACATGCTCCAAGAATCATATTTATTTTTTATCAAATTCTTTACATGACATTGAAACAAGGAAATTATAACATCGCCAGCAAGCGACCTCGGATATCAGACCTGCCTAGAGTTAATATAAACAAATATTATTAAGCGGCTTGCATCTTCAAAGGCGGCATCGCCATCATGGTGCTGAGCTTAATCTTGCAAATTGCATCAACTTTCAATATAATAACGTATTTAGTTGGTTTATTTGGTTACTACAAGCAAGTCTACCTACATACCTGTGCGTTTGTACATCCATCTTTATACGTATCCATTATAGGGCGAGTTTTATTCCACGATAACAAATGTGACGTCCCCGGTCCTGTCCTCTCTTGCATCAAGAGAATCACGTTATTATGACGTTATATCTTTTCTTTTCAGCGTCGATGAAAGCGAGTCAGACAATAAAAACAACAATGTGTACAATTGTATATAATTGTAAGGGGCCAGCGGATAAAATTATATTGCGATTTTCGTCCGCGCGCTTTTACTACTGCGACGGCGGTTATAAAAATATATCGTAAATTGGAACTTGTATTGATGGGCTGCCTATCCGGCGGTTTTATTAAGAAGAGTGAGAAGACAGAAGGAAGATAAACTGGGCGGCGCGCTTACGAACGAAAATTTGCATTGTAGATTCTTTTAAATCTTTCGCTTTATATTCGTCTTATTCGAGGAAATATGAGAACAACTCGAGAGTCGACTTTGCATGTAGTTATCGGGAATGTAAAAAATGGGCGGTCGATTTTACATACTTTTACATGAAATAAAATAATGAAAATGAGAGTTTTTCGATTTTACTTTCAAACTAACCAAATGAATGTTTCGTCTTTTTAATGTTTCGTCTCTTTAATCTGTGTATATTTATTGCGCGAAAGTTGGGGATTTTTATTATTTACTTACTTATTTAATCTTAACGCCCTTTTATCCATTCGGGTATTCCATTCACTTCGTCTCGTTTTCTGTCACTTTACGTCCCGCCTCTTAACTGCTGTTCTAACTTTTTCTGTTCAGGTCCTTCTCGGTCTTCCTTCTTCTTTTTCGACAAATTAAACAATACATTTATTAACTTACTTACATGTTTCACAATACACTATGACATAACAAGAGGAACTTCCCTCTCTTACTTACATGTTTCACAATACATTATAGGGCGAGTTTAATTCCACGATAACAAATATAACGATATACATACAACAAGATAATATGATATGATATGATACAACAAGAGGAAGTTCCCTTTCTTACTTACATGTTGCACGATATACTATGATACAAGAGGAACTACCCGCAACTTACTTACATGTTTCACAATATATTCGATACAACAAGAGGAACTTCCCTCTCTTACTCACATGTTTCACAATACATTATAGGGCGAGTTTAATTCCACGATAACAAATATAACGATATACATACAACAAGATGATATGATATGATATGATATGATACAACAAGAGGAAGTTCCCTTTCTTACTTACATGTTGCACGATACACTATGATACAAGAGGAACTACCCGCTCTTACTTACATGTTTCACAATATATTCGATACAACAAGAGGAACTTCCCTCTCTTACTCACATGTTTCACAATGTTTCACTATGATAAAATAAGAGGAGCTTCCCTCCCTCTGAGGAATTTATTTCATCGTCATAATTTCTGGTATTAAAGGATTCCCAAGTATAGTTTATTAAACGGTGAGTGTTTATTTTATTTTTTTTAATTTAAAAGAAAAAGTAATGAGGTTCGCGTACCACGCGAAAACAATAAAGCCCTAGCCTAGCCTCGGGCAGCGTAATAAAACGAAAACGATTGTACAAACAAACAACGAAATATGATTCGCTCGGCGGAGAGAAGAAAATTATAAACAGTCTAAATAAATAAAAGAAGTCGATTGTCTCGGGGGAGAGGCATTTAACTGCACCACCGTCTCGGAAGAAAATATATTTCGTGTTTGCCGTGCGATAGAGAACGAACCCATCTATACACAGAGACAGAGAAAAAATTTATTCCCGTTACATTACACACGCGTGCCGCAAATGTTGTAAATTGGTTTTTTGCGGTCGCCTTAAATTAAACGGGCGAAACTCTTCTTCTTCTCTTCTGGCGACTTGTGCAAATAATTGTTTTACTTTAATTGCGCTTATAAATATTTATGGCGACTTGTTTATTGTTTTGTGCCGTTTTAAGTTGTTCTGAAGTGGATTAAAACGCCGCGAAACAATTCGCCAACTCCTCCTCGTCCTTCTCCTCCTCCTCCTCCGCCTCAGCTCCTGTCTGTGCAGAAGTTCCGACTTTACTTTTTCGTGTTTACGGAGGAGCTGCATTTTAATTGAAGGAATGCCGGGAAAAACGACGTTTTCAATTCGCGAAGTTGGTGTTGCGTTTAATGAAAAGATTTTCTCTTACAAATTTTTCAAATAAAACTTGTAGCCCGTTTTCAATAATAATTACTTGCAAATGAGTGATACTTTGTATGCGAAAGTTTAACTTAAAACCTTTTCATAATCGGCCACTTAATAGCGTTAATTGGTAAAAGATTGATTAGATGAAGCGTGCTCTCTTACGGCATTTTTTTGTTTTGTTTGTTCGTCCTCCTCTCTGTATCTAGTACCATGGTTTGGGTGAGAAAACATTAACTTAATTGCCAATTTGTTACGTTATTAGAAACTAACAACTGCTTCATTTGATTTACAAAATTCTCTTTTTTCCGTTATATTATTTTGAATTTGTTTGTATTGTCTGGTATGTCGTTCTGAAGTAATCTGTAATTATTAAAATTTCAAGTAAGGCGGCAGTCACTCAGCAGACCTCAACAGTTTCTCTTTTTTTATTTCGTTCTGCGTTTTAACTTGCCTAGGGTCTAAGGCCCGTGTGACACTATGATATTTCTTGTGCAAGATTTGTTACGAAGAAGTGAGCGAGAAGTGCCAATTCAACCAATTCACTGTGGTTGCTCATCTCCCTCACTTTGTAACAAAAATTTTATCAAATCTAGTATGGTGTCACACGGGCCTAAGCTATATGAGCATTTTATTTGTCACTATCTCACTGTTGCTTTTTTTTTTCATCAAAAGAAGTTAGGCATTCTCTATTTGCAAAAAAAACTCTGGTCTAGTTTAGGCCTTCGGTATTTCTTACGTGTTCAAGCTTGCCAAAAATTAACAAAAAATCAAACAGTCTCACTTTATAAATAACTTATCGCCACTGTGTTTTTTCTGTTGCGTTTTGCTTCGTCCAAAGAAGGTAGGCGTTCTCTCTCTGCCAAAAAGAACTGCCTGTATTGTAAGTTATAAACTCAATAAATTAAGAGGTATTCCCCTTATTGCGGTCAACCTCTTAAAAAATCACAGTTCAAATAGGCCACATTGTTTAGAAATATCTGTGTCACGTTGGTTCTTTTTTCTTTTTAATTTTGTTCGAATTTGCTTTTTTGTCCGCCTTTTCCAAGGGACACCTCTTTTCTCCAGACTTTGAATTTCTCAGACGCCTTCACAACTTGGAAACGTCATCATTTCTGGTCTCTACTCACTCGGCCTAACTAGCTTTGCCTTTTCCAAGGAAGTCACCTGAGCCTTTTCTTAGGCATACCCTTTGAAGAAGTGCTCCCCATTACTTCTGGCGGAGCCTGGTCATCATTCTTGGATTTAGGATATCTCAGACGCCTTCACAACTTAGAATCTTGAACAACATAATTTCTGGTAACTCTAACTGGCTTTGCCTTTTCTTGGGAAACCCTCTGAGCCTCTTTTTGTGCATATCCATTTGAAGAGGTATTGTCCATTACTTCTGGTCGAGCCTGGTCAGCATCTCTGGATTCTGGACTTCTCAGACGCCTTCACAACTTGGAATCTTAAACGTTCTCATTTCTGGCCTTTACTCACTCGGTCTAACTGGCTTTGCCTTTTCCAGGGAGAACCCTTGACCTTTTTTTTGGGTATCCTGGTTTGAAGAGGTGCTATCCACTACTTCTGGTCGAGCCTGGTAATCATTTTTGGACTCTAATCATCTCATATGCCTTCATATTGCGATACTTTTGCGAGTTAAATGAAATTTGTTTGTTAGGATTAGAATTTAATTAACTCAAATGACAAAGTCACGCATAAAATTTAACATAAGACTCTTTTCGTTATTAAATTGTTTATTGATATAATGTCTCAGGGTACCAAATTGTATTGCAAAATAAATTTGTTTGAACTGGGTTCTGAAGTGTATTTGTCCTAATGGTGGTGATTTTAAAATGTCGGTTATTTTCGTCACGCTACGTGAACATGTAGGTAAGTAAAAATCGATTTTAAAAATTAACATACAAATTATTTATTGATAATAAATTTGTTGTTTATTAACATTTTTAAATACGCATAAGACATAAGTAAAATTGGTTCAATGTAATGGTTAGTACATTTAGAAGTTTAGTGTAAATGCACATCAATTTATGTTTGGCATGAATTGAGTTGTCATCCACTTCGTCGTAGGTACATGGGAATTTTAATCAAAATCTTAATTAAAAATGCGATTATAGTTTCCTTTATCAAGAGTGCCCTATGTTTGAAATATGCTTACACCTGTTGGTAAGTATTTACAAATTATTTTTAACAAGCATTTTTAATTAACCATATTAATAAATGGAATATTCTTACATGTTCTGGTCACTACTTTCGATTACAAAATGTTGCTCTGAAGGAGCTCAAGATTGATTGCAAACTGTTAATTGTTAATACTAGACTGTTCAATGTTAAGTGCAGAGTGTGAATGTTCACTACTAAAGGCGGAGTGTGAATGAATGTTCAACTACTCAAGGCCTAGGTTGAATGCATGAATTATCCAGAAATCTCCCTTTTATATACTTTTTAAGGTTCAAAAAAGTATATAATGATAATTGATGTTGGCGAAAGCGTAACGTCAAGTATGGCAATTGAGATTTTCTAAATCGGACGGAAAAGTGTTTTAGTTATTTGTGTAAAATAAAAATTTCACCATTGTTCTGGAACACACTAAGGTAAAGTACAGTTATTTAACATTTCACTTAAATTACAATTTCAAAAATAATAAACCTAAACTAATTATATACAGGGTGAAAATTTTAGAAATATCAAAATAACATATCAAAATTATGCTCTTTAATAATTTGGCTGAATCATTATGTTTCTTTATTGGAATTGTCTTAATTGTCAATTGATAATAATGACTTTGAGTTATTGTCTTAATACTGTATAATTCATCCCCTCTCTTTTATCATTTTTAATCACCCTTCTCTCACAACTGATATTTTGTCTTTCATTTTTTTAAATGTATTAGTTATTTTGTGACGTTCTTAATTAATTAATTAATTGATAAAAGTTTGATTAGATGTTAAAATCAAGGTTGTATGCCTGTTGCGGCAACCTGCGCGCTGTCTGCAGCTTGGGGTGAACTAAAATAAAAAAGCGCGAAATTTGAAAAGGTACAGGATTGAAACCTGTAAATATTTTGAGACCGATTTCGTAGCAATTGAATCACTTAACTTAAAATGACGAAAATATCTGACGACGTCAAAATAAAACATCCAAATTACAAACTGGTGAGACGCCAGCCGATTTTTGTAAAAGCACGCGGCAATGTTCTCGTTAAGGGCCTCGGTACCTAATCGCGACGAAAGTCATTTAATACCGTCCTTAACATTTCTCAACATCATTACACCGACTCTGCCTCGAAGCAGGAACGGGGAGGAAACGTTGGCTTTTTGTGAAAGTCGGAGGGATATCGTTTTTCAACTACTTCCTCGCGAAAGCAAGCAATCTACTGCCTGAAGCGAGCCATTTAAATTACAAAACGGAGCTGAATGACGGCGTTGACATGTCTACTGAAATAATATTGAAGTGTGGCAGTTGTTTTCACTCCCGCCATTAATTAGTTTCCAAATCATGGAATATGATTTTCAGTTCGAAAAGAATGAATTCTGAATCGTTTTTAAAAACATCAAAGGCATAATATGCGGAAATGCAAACGGAATAAGGCGGAAAGAAAATGTAGAATATATATATATAATATATATGTGTGCGCATCCCATTTGCATCAATCTGTGCGGCAATATTTATGATAATTACCAAGGCAAACATTTCAACCGGGAGCGCATCCTTTGCACAAACACTCTACAAAATGCATCGCTTCCTCCTTGTATCAACGTTTTACGCTAATGTTGTTTTAATGTAAATAGACCGAAGCGCCGCGCTGCGCCGCGCCGGTCAAACAAGCATATTTACTTTCGTCCTTGACAGAAAACGAACTTATGATTTATTGCCTCCTCGTTCGTTACGGTGCACGTCAAAGCAATTATTTTATTTTTCATTAGCGCATCGCCGCCGCCCGTCCGCATTTTAAATGAACGTTTACGTGCACACATTGCAGCCGGGGGTAATTAATTATTCATTGATTGGCCCGCGTGAAAGCCCCCCCGTTTGTACCTATAGGTGGAGACAACGCTCTAATTAAAGTCTCGAGCCTAATTAGCCAAATTTATTCCGCTCTCATTTGCACCCGTGTATTGGACCATCATTACGAACAAATATACCAGCGCATCCATTGTTAATCGACAAACACATACGAAACAAGATAGAATATCTCTTATTAATCAAAACCATTGAATTTCCGGGCTCATGTGAGTACGAGCAGGAACAAGATCACTTTAGTAATAATTTTTTTTTTTTGCACAAATACGCACGCGTTATAAAAGGTCGAGATCTCGAGCGCATGTGAGTACGAACGGGAACAAGGTCACGATTGCGTTTCTGAGCGCCTGTGAGTACGAGCAGGAATAAAATCACAACGCCCATTGTAAATGGAAACACTTAAACCAAATAGGTATTCAAGGTTATTAAGACCGAAATTAATAAATAATAAAATTTTAAATTACGTCGTCGCGTTAAGAATTTAATTTATTCCATCGCCGGGTTTAATTAAAAATTTAAACGAATCGTCTGTTATTCCAGCGTCCTCAGGATTTCGACGACGAAACGTCGTCGCTCGCCGTTGTATTCCTCTCCTCCCTTTGTGCAGCCCGGCATCGATAAAATCTAATTACGAAGGGGCATTATGCGTTCCGGATAATGACTGATGCGATATCTCCGAGAAATTACTCCTAATTCGATTTCCTTTCGTTTCACATAAAATTAGCCCGAGATTAGATAAGTCTTGTTTCGCCTTTCCAAATTCGTTCCGAGCGCATTGATAATAAGTAAGCCGATGACGATGATGATATTTAAAACGCTATCTGCATTAATCTCTGCAAACTCCCTCGGTTATTTAATTATTTATATTTACCCCTCGGTTGCTCTTAGAAGCTTGCTCGGATGGAATTGATTTGATAACCAAGAGGGCCCTGCCCTTCTTCAAACATGGTCGTAATCTTGTGAGTATGCAGATAGATAAATATTTGAAACTTAATTAGTTTCCACGAACATCGCTGCAAATATGTCTGCACATCACTGGTCGGTTCAGATGCTTAAAAGCTTAAAGTTAACGATGTGACTTGAATATTGGCGGGACGTTATTCACTTTTATGCGTCCTCCCTATCTTTATTTTTATGTTTTTAATGATCGCGTTCCCCAAGGCAGAATCAATCGTAAACAACTCCTAAAGATTAAATATTAAAATGGATATTATATAATGCCGGAGAGCTAAACTAGAGCATCCACAATGTAGTTGGCGGCGCGGCGTCGTAAAATGGGTCGGTAATGCTTGAAGTCTACAGCCCGTTGGGGAGAAGTATATGCAGAGTTTGTAATACTGCCTAAGCCTATACAAACCCAAGCAGACTCGTAAAAAGCTTACTGCAAATTACTGTATAGCAAGAGCAACACACGTGAATCTTGAACGCTTTAGATGTTTATTGCTGAGGAGGTTTATTTACGCTTTTTCCTGTGGGGGGCGCGCACATAAACTTGATCGAATTCGCTCCGCGACAACTTAATCCCATGGAATTAATTAGATGTGAACGAATTAGCTACTTCGTTTATGGTCTCAGTTAGTGTACAAGAAATTTCATTTTTCTTTTCGTTTTCTACCTCTTAATTATCAAAGTTAATAACTAATTTCTTCAACGTCAAGCAATTTATACAATCAACCGATTTCTGTATCGTAGCAGTTTGATAATGAGTAAGACAAAGAGGAAACTTATTGTATTAAGTGTGTTAGTGACAAGGACTACCAATAGGGTGGAATCAGCTCGCGAGTCGTGGTTCCCCACAGCTAGTTGTTGCAGTTTTTGTTTTTGCTACGTTTACTTCGTTATATGGATCTTCTCCCTAGTGTCGTTCATCATACAAATGGTTATGTTACATAAATCACTTTACACATGCTATATAAGAGGATGGTTCGTTCTCAAGTTTCCTTGTGTTCACTCTGGATCTGCAAGAAATCGGCAATTTCGTAAATCATTAATCTCAGTATGTAAGTTAAATTCGATACAACGTCGCTTACGCGACCGCGGAAAATTTCAGTTCGATACAACGTCGCCTATGCGATCGCGGAAAAATTTATCCACATAAAAGTTATGTAAGCAAACGTTACAGCGACTCGCTTTATCATGAGTCATGACTAGGCAGCGGACGGCCTTTGGGCAGGCGAGAGTGGGCTCGTGTCGAACGGGCGAAAAATACATCACCTCTACTAGTCATATATTTTTCGCCCTCTCGTCACGTCCCCCACTCTCGCCTGTCCAACGGCCGTCCGCTGCCTAGTCACGACTGACTTTGGCATATTGCATTCGAATATTTCCAGCGGCAGAGGTAACTCATCGAGCTAGGAGCTATGCAGCTTGCGAGCAGACGGTTTTGGTAAATCACGATGAATCATAGGGCAACTAGCTCACATGTAAAGTGCTACATAATCGGAATTTACGTTATAAAATCGTATAAAAGGAGAATGATTTCCACGAGGGATATCAGACATCTAGAAGCCGTTTCGTCGTGACACCTTTCCAAGTCCGAAGATATACTTAGCATTCGAAGGATGTCATAGTGAGTGAACAAAGTACCAATATGTTATTAAAAGCTAGCAACTGCTTTATACCCGCCCTTCATAGATTAATAATAATTGTTATTAAAATTTATAATGAATTTCTAGAACCACGAAAACAGAAAAAAATGCATTAGCAGAGTACGCTTCTCTGTATCATTTCTTAAATAATGAAGCCATTACACTCTTAATATCCCAGGAACATTGAATGTTAAAATGCTTTCGATGACAATTTTAATAAGGAAACATAAAATAATTCAGACAAATTATTAAAGAGCATAATTTAGACACATGTAAAATTTTAAGATTACTTCAGAACGATATACGAGACAGTACAAAACAATTTCAAAATAATTTTATAACGGAAAGAAAATAACATTTTGTAAATCAAGTAAAGCAACTGTTACTTTCTAATTATATGACAAATTGACAATTAAATTAATGTTTTCTCACCTAAATCATGGTACTAGATACAGAGAGACGGAAGGATCTTTCGGATTTTGTTCACACACACTATGACATTCTGTGAATCCTGATTACCTTCGGACTCTCGGTGATGTACTCGACCCTACGACTTGTAGCTGTATATCTATCGTAAAATTGATAAAGTTGAAAGTCTTTTCTTTTATCATTTTTAACCACCCGTCCCTCACAGATCAATAATAAATTGTAATTAAAATTCACAGTGAATTTCTAGAACAGAAAAAATGCTTTAGCAGAGTTGCTTCTCTGTATCATTTTCATTTTTCTTAAAGTAGACATTACAGGGGCCTACTCTTAATATCGCAGGAACAACGAATGTTAAAATGCTTTCGATGGTTCTATAATCTTCTTCGAGGAAACTATCTTGTTTCTCTGTTTCATTCTATTCTCTTCTTCTTTTGGGCGGACATTTTTCTTCTTTGTTCCAGAAGTCATCTGCCTTGGCCTTCTCCATTCAGGAAACCGCCACTCTTAACGATTTGAATTCACAGTTGACCTAGTAGATCCTAAGGACTTGATTGAGTTTATTTATAAAATAAGAATATTCTTTGAGGTAATCATGGATTTGCTCCTTGTTCATCTTCTGTCGAGTTTAATATCTTTTCTTTCGCTTCTCTATCCAGCTTTAGTTCTCCTTGCGCGTTCCATTCTATTTTGGTCTTCTCTCTACAGCGTTTCATCTTCTTTCTTGGACCTTTTGGAATCCTTTACTTGACGTTTTGAAATCAGGAAGCCCACCCCTGATGTTTTTGATCCACCGCTGATTCAGCTGTTTTGCCTTCTTCCTACACGAAAGCATTTGGTACTGGATACTTTTTTCCTTGTATCTCTACACTTATCTATCACTTTCTGGAGACAAAAATTCTTTTCTTTAATATTTTACAAAACTGACTCTATTTATAAATTAAACGTTCCTTTGAAAAAATCACTGATTTTTTTTCTGTCGGGTTTAACCCTTTTTTTTGTTTGCGCCTCTATCTAGCCTCAGCTGTCCTTGACGATTTCATTCTATTTTGAGTTTTCCTCTTTCGCTTTCACCTTCTTTTTTTGATAGATCACTTTTTTACTGCGGCTCTATGGAGCCTCTGCTGTCCTTGACTGTTTCATTTTAGTTAAGTTTCCCTCTTTCGCCTTCATATCTTTTTTTGAACGGATCACTTTTTTGCTGCGTCTCTGTTAAGCCTCCGCTATCCTTCACTTCGTTTTTTTGGATCACTTTATTTGACATTCTGAATTCTAATATTCTTAATCTGCTGCTATTTTCTTTGAAAAAAAAAAAAAATTAGATTTTCTTCTGTTGGAACCGTGGGTAGTTAATACCCTGTTTCTCTATGTACATAGCCATAGGTTTTCCCGTTTGTTCGACTCTATTTTTATCTATTCTCTGCTTCGTTCCATCCCCAACTTTTGGACGACTATTCCTTCTTCTTTTTTTGGGGGCCCGTTCTATCATCAGCCCCTCGGCAATCGTATTTCCCTATTCCCTTTGGATGTCTTGAAATCGCTGCTTCTTTTGGAGACTTGCTTTCATGATTTCTTCTGGAATTATGTCTAGTGCTATAAGTCATACATAAAACAAATATGAGTAAGAGTTTCCGGGCACACAACTACAAGGGCGTGGGCTAGCGTAATTCCACCCTTAAATTTCCAGGGTTACGTTCGTGGCTCAACAAATTCGAGTGTAATGGCGATTTGAAGTAACCTGCCTCATGGTGATATAAATAAATTTTGCTCGCTAATTCGAGCCTGTGAGTTACAAGGACGTTTCTTGCTTCAAAAATAGTTCTTCAACATCTTTATTTTCGTTTTTGATTAATACCCCAGATATGTTAGTTGTTTCTCAGTTCGTTGGCGGACACATCTGTATCTACCTTTTAAGAAAATAGTTTCAGTGCGTTTTATTGCACATAAGTACAAACTTAGGCCCAGTTGTACAATTGCAGCTTAACTTTAAGCCAAAGCTTAAACCCTTGACAGTTGTCGAAATAATCGTCGTTAGGGGTTTAAGCTTCAGCTTAGGTTTAAACTGGCATAGTACAACTGGCCCTAAGTTCTCTGATGTTTTATTGAAGCGACTCTCAATTGAAACGGCGAAACGTGGATTCAATTGGCCTTTTAAATCTCGGATAAAATTTGGAACATGCAGGCGCTCGAATTTTTAAATCCTAGAATTCATTCATTTACTAACTTGGTGTTAATTAACAGCCGAATAATATCAAATTTACTAAACTATGAGCATTTTATTCGTCCGTTGAACTAACCGAGGTGGAATTGTGCGATTGGGGTGCGCGCTTATATTTTCTGCGAATTTAATTAATCGATTTAATTAACAGCCAGCGATGGCTGCGATATCCTGATGTAGCACGAGCAAAATTATTGTAATTTGCCCGAGCTTGTTTATTTATTCATTTATTTATTTATTTATGAAATTGTATACTGCAATTTGAGGTTGTGAATGTTTCATGTAAAACATGTAACATATTATTTGATGCCTGTTAGCAGTTATTAATTCAATTTGTGATTGAATTAAAAAAAAAAGTTGTAAAATACGCAGCGTAAAGGCATGTTTAAAAATTAATTCTGGAACGCAGCCAAATGAATTCTTTACAAACGCTCAGTTTCATTCTGCAACAGCGCCAAATTATTGTAATAAATCTGAATTCGGATTATCATCACTCGCATTTATTACTCGACCAAGGCATAACGAGTATCAACAGCTTATAATTACCCAAGTTATGCGCCAGTTAAACATCTTCAAATACAATGTAATATTAAACGAGATTCTAAAGGTAGAGCGAAATATCGTTGCAATGCCTTTATTAATACCCGCCACCTTGAGATTTACCCTTATTCTGCTCGTAGTGCCATAAACGGATACTAAAACTGCGCTTAATCCACCTTAATCTCACCTCAGACTCCGCTGTTTACGTCGGCTGTATATTAAGGGCCCATAATAAGCGTATTTATTCAAAACGGGCCCGAACGAAGTTATAATTTACGAATGTGCTCGGCCGTAAATTATCCGGCGACCGCATTGCTTGTGAACGTTTTAGGAGGATTCGGACATACACTCTTGCACATAAATCCGTTGATTAATTAAACTAACTTGCGACGATAAGCATGACTACTATGTACACGTCTATGTTTTGGGCTTCATTTTATTGCAGAATATTAAAAAAATATATATCTGATTAGTCTTCAAATTTACGTCCAGCAGTATGTAATCGAATAAGTTTCATTTACTGTAACCACTGCAATACACAAGAAGAAAAGAACCGAAGTTATGACATATGTATGGAGGGCAAAGGTCAATAATAACTAGCTGTTGCCACAGGAAAGTTCAGTGGAGATGAGCGAGGTCTAAAGATGTTGATATAGGCGCCAGGGTGAACAATTACTCAGCTGAAGAAGCTAATGCGAAATAGTGTTGAGATTATTTACTTTACTCGCTTGTACGTTGAAGGTGAAGGTACAAATATACAAACAGGTATGATAAACAGTTATTTTAATTACTCATTCAAGGTCACAAAAAGACAAACATATACGACAGTAAACTATGACCAAAACGATTCAAAAATATTAACTAATCTACTCGATACTACAGATTAAATTCGCATTACTGTTTCCTACAACAATTTCATTCAACTAGTAGACAAAGATGCAAGATCTGTCGAAAATTCGCCCTTAGATAATGCAGCGTCGCGAAACAGTAAATAAAACACGGGTTAAACTAACGTAGTTCAAAAGAGTGCAGGACTCTCTATTGAAGATCGTCCTCGTCTATCGGACTGGCTTCTGCACCAAGTACGAAATGGTCAAGCAGCATGAATATGATGAGTTCCGAAAGCACGACCGCTTTATTTAGACAGCACGCTTAAATGTTATGTAAAAGGGGGTCCTGTAGGTCGAAGATTGTCTTTGTCTTTCGCTGTCTTCTGCGCGATGTGCGAAATGGTCAAGTAGAGTGAGTATGATGAGTTCCGAAATCACAACCGCTTTATTTGGATAGAACGCTTTATGTTTTTTTTAAATAGTAGATTTTTTAAGTGTATCGACTAAACGTTAAATCAAGGTGCGTTGAATAAAGCGCTGTAGCGTTTATAAACGAATAGCGGTTGGCGTTACTGCTTGCTTATTTTAATTATCGTTACAAAAAAGCACATCGCACGATTTTCTTTAACTTCACTGGGCGAAAGATGAATAATCAAATGAACTTTACCTTCATACTTTACAAGCTTAAGATTGTCTGAAAAGTCCTACAATCTTTAACGCGGTCGAACGACGAAATTATTTTCGAACGGTTTTTTTTTTAACGAAAAGTGCTTATTTTATTTATCGTGCTTATGTGCTTTTCTTAACAACCACGTTAAATTAACGGCTTCTCGTTAAAACGTCCATCTCTATCTAAAAGTAAAAGATAGCGGGACGAAAAAGCCCGAATTAAAAGAATCAACGTGATTAGGAATCAAGACGGTGTCAGCCGCTAACCATATTATGTTACCTGGATTTTTATGTAAAATCCAAGCCTAGGACAGGGTAAAAGAAATCTTTCCCAATCGTTAGCGGTGCTCTTGTGAAATTCCGACCACGTCCATAATTCAAACACAACGATACAAGCACCAGCACAGTCAGACGGGAAGTGACGCCTGGAAACAAAGCGAAGTAAGATGACGCGGAATGATCGCAGATGTAGTCAGCTTCGACCAATAGAAATCGTTAGTATCGATTTATGCCCATAAAAGGACATGGAACGCGGCGATCAATAACCTCAAGTTTGTGCTCGGGGATGATCAGGGTTGCCACAATAAACTCTAAATTGACCGAAATTCTCAAATATTGCCAACTTATTCATACCATGATTTTGAATAGCAACAATCTTAATGTAATTATTCTCGTCGATTATTATCTAATGAAACGGATGATCGAAGATTAGAATACTTTGTTTTGTTGATATAAATTGCTACACTTTTATGAGCGGCAGTTTTAAACTGTATTAACACTACGTAAAGATTGGCTTATTTAATTAATTCACTAATCAACGCGAGTGGATATTTATGCTAAACTCAGCGAAACAATAGAGTGATCACGTGAACAGTGCATGCACTTTCTTCCCAGCGCCTGACTAAGGGGGACTGGGAGACAATCAAACAACCAATTAAAATCCTGCACCTACTCTATTCGTTCGCTGAGTTTAGTATAGTAGGTTCTTCCGTTATCGAAATGCATATGGACGACATTGATCGAGTGACTGTGAATTGTTTTACGATGTTTTTATAAGAACCGTATATCTCACGAACGAGTAGAGGTTTCCAAACAAAAGACGATGCGCTCTTGTGATGGTAGATCAATTTTTTATTTTTGAGTTAGACTACTAATTTTGCGGAATTAATTTTCTTATGAACTTGATGAAGAACTTACAGAACTTATTCGGTTACACCCTGTATAATACTTCCAGAGAATTTTCGTTATTGGTCCGTGTTAATAAGGGCGAGCAATTAAGACAGTTGTCCGGCGCATAAAGTCGGACCGCGGCGAAATGAAATTCGGCAAAAGTGTGCGGAGTCGTAAAATTAATGCAAGAAGAAAAAAATTTAATTATAAGGACGCGAGCAATGGGGCGATAATTACCGGAACATCTGGCATTAACGTGGCGAAGAGGAAAAAAACAAACAATAAAAGCAACAAGATGCCGCGATAATCAAGCATATAAATTTGTAAATGAAAATCAACAGCTGGACGGGGACCGCAAGGCCCGAATTTATTTTCTTTTTTTCTTCCCCTCTCGCTTTAACATTGACTTCCAGGGCTGACATAATATTATTTGGAAATTTACTACTTTAGATTAACGAGGAAAGAATAAAACGACAGTTGGAGAATGTAGTTACGTTAGACGGAAGTTACTACTTTGCGGTAGGTCAGTTGACATGCGTAGTGAAAAAATAATTGCAAGATTACAAAATATTGCACAACTAGACAAATACAGTAACTTCCGCCATACGGAGATGCCCTATTTCACTCATTCTTTTGCGTAATTCAGCCATCGTCTCTTAACAACTCCGCTGGCAGTGTTCATTCCGTCAACCCCCACTCGTGAACGATCGCGCCAGTTCCGCTCAGTATTGTTGCTCCACGCCTAGGGTACGTCTCGTGTTTTTGGGCTCTTCAGCCGTTTTGAGAAATTTACCGAACTGTTTTGTTTAAAGTGAAGTTTAAACGGAGGATATTATTCCGAGTTTTGATAAGTGCGATCTAAGCAACAAAAGGCTTTCTTCTAGGCCTTTCTGCTTGTCAGGCAGGATTTATACAAGCAATTAAATGCGCAGTTCAGGCTGTAGCGCTATTTTTCATTCTTTCATTTAGACTTTTTGTTACTGTTTTGTTGTTTGTTGAGCTTTGGTCCCGACAATAAATTACTATTACTATGACACTCCCCTGTTATTCTTAACTCGTTGCTTTAAATAAAGCAATTCTTCTTGTGCTTGTGTTATTTATAATGTATTTAACCCGTGCTTTTCTGAACACCCCTATAGTCGATAGGATCTCTATAAAATTTTATTTACACACTGTACGTGCTCACTTTTCATGTAAATAAAACAGTAATTCCGGATCGTATTCGCATACTTCCACCCAATCGGAAAGCGTAGAATGCAGATGAAAGAACATTTTTCCGCATCTGAGTTTAGCAGGGGCGTGTACTCGGCAGGGGAAAGCAGTTTGCATACAACTAATCTTAAACTCCTAAAATATTTTCCCGAGTATTTACATCCCCGAGGAGGAGCCCCGCATGTACATACCTAAAGAAGATATTGCAAGGATATGGAGAGGTAATGCGCTTGCACATTTGAATTTAATCCGAGCCTTCTCTCTCTCTTTAAATACCAGACTATGTCGTACTTCAAATTGTTTCGAATAAAGTTGCACACCTGCACGTACTCTTACTACGTACGTACATATAGTGCATGACGTCCGTACATGCATATATTAGCGTCACTTATATTTGTGAGTTTCATTTCCGACTTCTTAAAACCGCATAAGTGCCTTAATGCATTTTTAATAGGCAATTTCTATGCAGTCACTTAAACGTCAGGGTTGAAGTTGAGAAATCCCCCTAATCCGGCGCAAAAAACTCCCGAGTGTTGTTAAGTGGTTGTTATTACTTTTTTCTACTTTACGTTTGCAATAATAACAGTATCGTAATGGAATGATACCGTCAGCTAGCAATGTCATGGTTACGTTATTTTGGGATATTCGCGGTCCAATTTTAACAGAGTTTAGGCCTCTTAGTAGGTACTTGGAATGTCGAATGAGTAGGTAATAGAAGCGGTGCAAAATTGACTTTGCAGACAACCAAGAGAATTTTTCTCTGTCGGTATTTGCAAGTTGCCTGATCCTTGGGATAAGTTTATATTAAAGAATGGATATTATTTTAACAAATAAAATTTGTTTCATCAACTTATCGCTGTATAAGAAAGTCCAGGTCAAATCTATACTGCCCTTGTTTAAGAATAAGATAAGATTGTAGCACGAGGGCTACAATAAGTACTAGTATAATAATATACTATTTTCTTCAGTGCCTCGTCATAAAATCGAATGCGATCTCATATTGAAATGTTATAATAATAAAAGACGAATGAAATAAAGCCGAAAATACAAAGTTTTGCGTCAGTAGAATAAATAAATGCGATGATACGATATTACTGGTCGGGCATCAGTGCAGGCAATAGGAAAACCGATATTTCCGTAACTATATAAAATCCCGGGCGTCCCGTTATTATGCCTCTCGCGGTATCGAATATTAACTACCGGGGCTCAATAAGTCGCTTAGTTTATTTTGGTCTTTCGTGGAATAAACAAAATACGCTCCGGCGTGTTTTTCGGCTTCTATTTTTCGACGGGGCGCCGAGTTATTGTATGAAATCACGAACTTTAAAAGCGGGGCCGCTCCGAGCTGAATAAATTTCCATCGATTGGAAATTTTAAATTCGGTCGCGTTTACCTCACTCTAATAGTAAGCCTTCCTCTGTTGTAATATACATTTTCTTGAATATTTATACTGTTATACACACTCTCCTGCTTGCTGTTTTTGAGAATTAAAAAAAATTAATATAAAAAAAAATAATCAGGGTCGTCGTTCAGTCGTAAAACTTGGCCGTAAACACACCGTTGCACAGCTGATGATGAATGCGTCGTACAGATGTGTTAACTCCTATGAGTTTAATTAAAATCAATTAAGTTTTCAAAGGTATACAAAAGTGAAATACTTACATCGAAGCGAACAATAATTTACATGTAATTCCATCGCTTTATAAAATAACACACCGAACGCAACTTTTTGTGTCTTTTATAATATTAATATTAATAATAATAATAATAATAATAATAAATTGCCTTTATTTTTTTCTGCAGTATTTCCCCAAGTAAGGCGAAGTTTAGCTAAAGCTACTCTTACACTTAACCTTACTTAGGGACAAATAAAATACAAGAAAATTTCAGATACAGTATGCCAAAAAAAAAATAAAAAATAATGATTATAACAAAAAATAAGAAATAACCAAAATGTACATAGAAATAAATATAATTGAAAGAAAAAAACACATAAAGATACCATCTACAACTATTCATGGGAACGTAAAATCAACTTAATGATAAGAAAATGATCTCCGAAACAAGGCAGTCGAATGACGAGGAATACTAAAGTTGTTTTTTGTCCTAACAGAAACAGAGTGAATATTCGAACGTTTTACTAGTTTCTCAAACAGAGATGAAGGTGTAGCATTAACTAATACCTTGAAGGTGATATTACAAAAGTTATATATTCTCCTATTTTTCATTGTCAGCCAATTTAGATCTTGCCGTTTAGAGGACACATGGTCATATTTACGCAAGCCAAAAATAAAGCGGCAACAGATATTTTGAACTTTTTGGATACGACCCTGATCAAAGCAGTTTAGGTGAAAGCCATATACAGCATCACCATAATCAAAACATGAGAGCACAAGTGATTCGCACAAGAGTTTTCTTAAGGTAAAGTTCAAAAAATGTCGATTAGAGAATAAAATTTTTAATGTTGCATAAAACTTTTTTAACAAATAATTTACGTGCAATGAACATTTTAAGTTATTATCGAAAATTATTCCCAATTTTTTTGTGTGATTAACAACAGGTAGTTTCACATAATTTATATTTATGTTTAACGAGCCAGTCAATATTTCTTTGTTCGTTTTGTTTCCAAACAACATAACAAAAGATCTAGAACTATTCAACTTTAAATTACTTTGAGACGCAAGAGAACTGATAGTATTTAAATCACGATTGATAATAGACTCAGCGTCTCTAAAATTTTGCATTTTACAGTTGTAATATATTTGTGTATCGTCGGCATACGCCTGAACCTTACATTTGGATACAGAAGTTAAAATATCAGCAGTATACATTACAAAAAGCAAGGGTCCAAGGACGGATCCCTGAGGAACTCCAGAGATAAGATTACGTAGTGATGAATATGAGTCATCAATGCACACCTGCTACATACGTCCAATTAAATAGGACTGAATAAAATAAACAAATTCTGAGGAGAAACCGTAATATTTCAATTTTAGTAATAAAAGTTTTTGATTAATAGTATCAAATGCTTTTGAAAAATCTAACGGAATTAAAGCTGTAATATCGTTATTATCAATGTTTCTAACAATATCATCTGTAACTTGCATTAGTGCTGTACTAGTACTAAAACCTTGACGAAAACCAGATTGACAAGTGGGTAATATTTTATGAAAGTTTAAGTATTCAATGATTTGCTTAGATACTGATTTCTCGAAGATTTTGGATAAAGCTGAGAGAATACTAATAGGTCTCAAATCAGAGAATGAAGAAGGATTCGTTACCTTAGGTAATGCTTTAACAATCGCTGTTTTCCAAACTGAACGAAAGTAAGAATTTATAATACAAGTATTAAAAATATGAGTAATATATTTATCTAGAAATGGACTGCAATATTGAAGCATTTTAATAGAAATGTTGTCAATTCCATAAGCATTTGATTTTATACTAAAAATAATATTATGTACATCTTCAACACTTAGAAGAGATAAATTAAAGCCTTCATTAAAATCTTTGAAACAGTTACTGTTGTAGTAATTCTATATATTTTCATCAACCTCATCATCTATTTCACTAGATAGAAAATAATCATTTATTTCATTTACATTTTTCAATTGTATAGGTATTTCAGGAGTTTTAGAATTAGATGATACGCCATATCTTTTTAAATTTTCCTTAAAAAATTTGAATTATTGGATTTTAAACAAAAAAAAGAACGCTTTTTTTTCGGATCTAATAGACGCCAGTGCATAGTTTCTTAACTTTTTATAACTAACCAAATCTTCAGAACGTTTGGATAATTTATATTTCCCTTTCTTTCATAATTAATTTAATAGAGTATGTTAACCAAGGAGCTGGTTTTTTTTTTATTCGGACACGTTTCAATGGAGCATGTTCATCAAACAATGCTAAAATATTAAAAGACAGGAAGTTTATTTTGGTATCAACATTATCTATCTCAAGTAATGTATGCCATGAAACAGCCTCTAAGTCACGTCTGAAATTAGCTATATCAAAATTCTGAAAGTCTCTAAAAATGCAGTATTTATGTGTGGATGGCACTGTGGGAAAAATGAAATTACAAAAAACCAGATGATGATCTGATACATCTTCAATATTACATATATCCATGTTTAACCCCATTTTGTTATTGAAAATATCCAGTAATAAATCTTCAACCACTTCGTCCTTAACTTCATTCACACCAAAAACTCTTAAATTGTTTCTACGTGTGTATTGTTCGATTTCGTCGCTCTTTTTATCATTTTATCATTTTCAAGAATTATCTGCTCATTTTTTAATTTATTAGATTATTAGAATTTGTTTCTCATTGAATGTCGCATACAAAACGAAATTATAAAAATTAACAAGCGAAACAAATTCTTAATACGGAGATTTGAATTGTTTGAATTGAAATGTGCTAGACTCGAGGAGAAGGGTTTTGGGTCGCACGGAAGCCCAAAAGTAAAGGGAGTGAATTTACTAATGAAATAAGAATCACCAGTAATGCACTTGTCTTTGTTTGTGGAATAAGGACGCACGTGCAACACAAAACTCAGAAAGGGGTTAAAATGTAAAAAAATAAATTGTAAAACCACAAATTTGTCAAATAAATATACGAAAATTCCGTTCACAAAGAGATAAATAAATTTCAAATGTTAATTAATTAAACTCGTGCAACAAAAGGTTGCTTAATTTAAAAATAACATAAACATAACACTTGCATTACGACAAATCCAAATTGAAATCCAACCAACCGTCCGCTCCAGTACACGTCAGCTGTTAAGTCGACGATTATGTCCAACGAGAGTCGAATTCTGCGGAGGGATTGTGAAGCCAAGAAGGCGTGTCGCTATTCCCAGCGACCTCTCGCGCTGAAAGGCTACCACTAGCGTTGGACGAATTCAAGTCCGAATAGACAGGGGAGTATGGCGGCGAAGTAATCGTCGTTGACGAAAACGACCTTGCGATAATTCAAGGCTGGTTGGCCCCAAACATCCCCACGACGGGTAGACTGGACAGGGGGTAATAGTAGAAAAGCCTAAGTAGGAAAAGAAAAGCATGCGTTACGGCCTTAATCGTGCCAAAAATACTTGCTATATTTTCGAATTTGGTCGGGATTAGACTTCGAAAAGCATTACCAATCCTTGTAGACGCAGGAGGTGACAATTTCAGAATCCGGTATCTTGTTTACCGTACATAAATCGCTTAGGCAATTTCAGACTGAAGAATTCTTCAAAAGCAGACACAAATACAAACAAAACGAAGAAGACAGTCGATTTACCGCGGGGTATGAGGGAGATAATACGTTACCGTGAGCGTAGGTAATGGCTTTTGTCATTATTTGATGCAATTCTGATGCGATATGTTGAAACATGATGAAGAACATGTAGGCATAAGGGACGTTTCTTGTTCCCACGCCGTACAGGGTGATTCGAAATACTGAAAATGATTCAAATGAATTTTTCACCCGTAACAAACGGCTGCGATGACTTATTTCGGAATTTCCGGTTTAAAACGATATAAAACGGACTGGGTTCTACGATCAGATAACAATCGTGAAACTATGTAGAAAACACAGTTATAACCAGATAACGGACGGAAAGATGGAATTCAATGTCGTTCGTATGAGCGGCACGCCCTGCGCGGCAATAGAATTGTAGCTGGTCGTCTTAATATCCCGAGCGTAAAATTTGGTGTTCGCATCACTACAGTTTAAATTCTAAATAAATATAGTAATCCTTTCAAAATAAGATTATAACTTTATGTTTATTATAGCATATTAATCACTTTTTTGAAAGTAATATATTAATATATTGTCACGAAAGGGATTTTCCAGAAAAAACACAAAGAACTTTGGGGTTATATTCCGCGAACAAATACTTAAAACGCGAATCTGTGTAATCAGGGCACGCGAACTTGTGTAAACGGGGACACCGCAAACGTGTCGAAATGTAAACACAATAAGGAGGTAACAAATACAACATAACGTAAGGCTTCATATTTCATAATCAGCGGAATTTACGCCGCAAACATACGAAATCGCTGGGCGAAACACGAGGCAAGAACAAAGAAGATGCAACATGCAAACTCGTCGAAAAACGTGTATTTAAAGTGCGGGCCAAAGTTGATCCCACAGTTGAACAGACAGTTGGTCCCCAGTTGGTCCCACAGTCCGGTACACAGGAGTCAGTCCGACAGAGAGTCCGTCGACGGTCAATCGGAGAGGCCGTCACCCAGAGAGTCCGTCGACGGTCAATCGGAGAGGCCGTCACCCAGAGAGTCCGTCCGTCAACAGTCGTTTCCACCAGACGGACTCAGCCACTCAGGGCACTAGTGCCAATCCACGAGGGGACGCCCAACATCGC
The DNA here is from genome assembly GCA_958336345.1 of Dorcus parallelipipedus. Lineage (NCBI taxonomy): Eukaryota > Metazoa > Arthropoda > Insecta > Coleoptera > Lucanidae > Dorcus > Dorcus parallelipipedus. Next base: position 12,557,639 of record OY284475.1, read on the forward strand.
CGTCCAGCAACATTGCCGCCGCCAACGTCCAATATCGCCGTCCAGCAACATTGCCGCCGCCAACGTCCAACAACGCCGTCGCCGCCACCCACAACGTCGTCGTCGCCACCCCAGCATCAACATTGCTGGAAGCCATCACCTGCCACTGCCGCCGACAACATTGCCGTCCGTCCTAAAGGGAACAACGTGAGCTAGTCGTCACCGCAACCACCCGGACCGCATTCCTACATTTCAAGACAAACCCCCGAACTAAAATTATTTAATTCTTTTTCGTGAATAAAGAGGTATTAATTTCTTTTTTAAACAACTGTGTTTTCAAGCTCTACCATCTACTACCATCTACCTACGCCCATATCGTAACATGATGAAGGCTTGCCCTTTATCGTAACATGGTGGAGGCTTGGGCTTTACCGTAACATGGAGGAGCCGCCCTTATCGTAACATGGTGGAGGCTTGCCCCTTATCGTAACATGATGAAGGCTTGCCCTTTATCGTAACAATATTGTCCCGGCTCTTGCCCGGCGCTCATGGATTTGCTACTTTACGTGCGCGTTGTGTCCTCGAGGCGAAGTGACCGTGAACAGCCATACAAATTTCCGTTCTTTGGTTATGACTGTATTTATTTCGTTCATCTGCTACTTTTTCTTAACCAGGGACGTATCGTATCATTTTGGGGATAATTTCATGCACGCAGTAAATTTGGAAAAATTCTAAATTAGGCGCTGGTAGTTTATTTAATAGAAACAACGCACAAAAGAAAGGGAAATTGAAAAATTAATAATTGATCAAAATTTACGCGCTTAATAATTAAATGTCAATGTATAATATAATTTCATTGATAAAATTCGAGAACGGCGAAAAAAAAGGGGAGAAAATCCCCCCAAATTAGCAAAATGGAAACTCAATTTGCAGAATCTGACCTCTTCATTCTCAGGCTTAATTAACTTTTTGTATTTTATTAAAATCGATAAAGGGTTTCTCTTAGCACAGGAATAACTTAAATACGTATAAAATCAGCAGATCATTTTCTGTTTAACACGCGTGGCAAATACGTTTTATAATTGAAAAATAAAATATATACTTGACGAAAATGTTCAAGACTAGGAATATGTACGAGTATGTCAAGATAACTGTACTTCTTCACGTCGTATTTTCGCGGAAACTTGTTTCATTAGTAAAAGATGCACAGTTATTCTTGGACACCTGTGTATAATTTAGTATATTATTTTCTGATTGAATATGAATAAGTTGCTAGTGGTTCAGATTTTATCCATCAAACTATTTGTCTATTTTCGATTTCGGTTGACCGCTTTTTAGTTTCATACTCTAGGATTTTTCCTTTTTTACTTTTGTTAAGTTGTCTTTGGTAACTTTTTATAGCACTGTCGAAAACGAAAAAGAAGGCGGAGCTACCGATTTTTCTAACTTGGCGTATAGTTTGGGCAGTTCATGAGCACGCTTTGCAAACGACGCACAGTGGTCTCACATAGTAAATTAGGAGAACTTTATTATTGAATCAACAACGAAAGATCAGTCTTTTTAAAAATTGACCCAAAAAGGCATAATTACATATAATTATAATTTATTATTATGAAATGAAGAATATATTAAGAAATTATACCTAAAAAAATATGGTAGCTGCAAAAAAATTAATAATTTAAATAGTTAGATAATTTTGATGTTGTAATATCTTAGTAAAAATAAAATAAAAAAATTGTAAATAAAACCATCAAGAAACCGCGATGAGATTCAATCACATTTTTTCCATTTTTCTTCTATAGTTTTAATAAAATATTCATTTTTTCTATTGAAATGTTGTAAATGTTGTAAATCCGTCATGTTGTCTTTACTAAACACAAAAACTTTTAATTCACATTTTTACATGTGTTAAATGTTTATAGGTTAACCTCTCTTCGAATAAATTCTTGTATTTCGTTTTACCTATAACAAACAATAATTCAAAAAAGTCATAAGTCAGAAGTCAGGGGCAAGTTCGGGCACGTATTTTGATTAGAAAACAAAAGATTGCATTTTAAAGGATAGCAAAATACATAATTAGTGATATGCAAACTTTTGCAAAAAAAGATGTGGCTTTTAGAATATGAGACAATTCAAGACAAATCAAATGTGCTTCATAATATTCATTTTTTTCGTTGATGCAGCAAAATTAATACACTGTAAACATCTATAAACTTTCGATGATATTCGACATTGCAAAAACAAAAATATTTATTGATAAACAATACTGAATAACATTGTGAAATGACGTAGAATCAAATGAGACAATGACAGTCACTGAGAATGTCAACACTATTCTTTCTTCAACACAAAAAAAAAACATCTAGATACATTTTCAGTCAAATAGGGGTTCGTTCCAACTTAATAAGAGTCTGCTTAAAGTAAATGTGTTATTTTTTGATATAAATAAAATACATGATTTTTTGAATAAAGTTCCCTTAAATATCTGTTTGAAACCACTGTGCGACGGTTGAATATTTTTACGCTTTCTGTGCTGTTGCTTTGGAGTTAAAGCCGCCCGAGTTAATGGGGTTTTACGCGTTTGTCGTGAACCTACACGCCACGTGTTCCTTTAGTTAGCCCATTGATCTGAGGGGTAAGTCTTTTTCGAATCAGCTTCTTTCTCGTTATCGAATTTCTCTTATATTATTTGTGTTTTTTCCATTAGAAGTTGTGTGGGACGTTCTGTGGGTTAGGATCACCCCCTTGTTCGAGTTTTGGGGCCAGTTTGGTCCTTTTCGGACGAATTTTGCTGTTGGTTCCATCGAATCTCGAGATCCTGTCTATTTTGACATCGTGTTCGCAGAGTAGGACTTCTGTTCGGAGTTGTCGAAGCGCATCGTTCATTGCACCGCTTCCGTGAATGAACACGCGAATAGATTGGTGAAGATCGTGTTGATATCTTAAAATTTCATCTTAATGTTTTGTGTTGTTTTTCGTACACGATTTATAAAGTTAAAATTAAGGTAATGTTGTTTGCGAGTTAACGTTATTGTCCTGAGGACAAAGTACTGTATTTTAATGTAAACCAAAAAGGATATCCTGTCCGGTGCTTTGCGCTGTTCAGTAGTAAGAGTATGTCTCATATACTTGATTATTTCTATAAATATATTTTCACGCTTACTATTAACTTTTGATTTTGCTTGCGTAGTTGCCTTTTGTATTAAACGATCCACACAATCGTTTACCGTGTTTTTGTCTGATACTTGGGTACGGGGTGGCTGTCGATTTCTGTCACTATACAGGGTGACTGTCAATTTATTGTCACTATACAGGGTGATCGTCAATCGTATATGTTATACGGGTATAAACCTGTGGGAATTTCAATTACTTTCGACACCGTGTGTAGGCCTAAGGGTATCACAAGTTTTACTAACCTACTTGGACAACTTTAAGTTGGCATAAGGTGGCGCCCACTTTACGTCCAGGTTTAAGCTACCGCCAAACTATTTGTAGCCCATCCCCTTCCACACATAAATCTGTTAAATGAATGAAACCAAAATGCAAAGAAAGCGCAGTCAGTTAATCTGGCAGTGCAGAATGTTAATAATCAGGTGACATAAGACGTCAAAAATGCGACACAATCGGATCCGCTTTTTCGTTACAAAATTATTAACTTAACTAGCAAAAAGAAAATAAATCGTCGGCACTAAATAGTCGGCACTAGAATGCGTTCAGAATATTAAGCAAAGAAATACCTATAATGACCTTCGAGACACGAATAGCAGGATGCGTGTCTGGTGTAACCACTTTCAGATACCACTTTAAGTGACCACTTGCGTCAACTTCAGTGACCACTTCAGTTCCGAGGAGCGTGCTCTCTTGCGATGTGCGGCGTGATGAACCATCGTATTACCAAACACCAAAATGGACGGCCAAGGTCGACTTATAACGACGCTATCAAATCTTTCAGCAAGGACGTCACAAAGGTTGTCAGGCAGCTCCCGGTTAGTGGAACTCCGGTGAAACGTCCGGATAAATGGGGGGAAGAAGAACCAAGTAACAATGATACTAAGTAGTAATATTAGTAGTAAAGCCTGCTGTACATTCGACGAATAAGCTTGGAAAAGTTTAAAAGGAAGCTTAGGCTTGCCGCAACCGATTAACATCCGGACAACATTCCCGTTTCCTTTTCCTCTCCAAAACAAACACCGTTTAATGAAGAATTTACAGAAAGCGAGAATAATTCTCAGTGTGGTCTGTTCGGCAAGCGAGCGGTCACACGACTGGCGAAATTTTCTCTCCGATCGGCGTTCGACGTGAACGATTCGCGGGCGAGGGAGATGTCCATTGACCATTAATTTTAACTTCGCATGTTAATCTAGTCGGCACTAGAATGCGTTCAAAATATTAAGCAAAGAAATGTAATACAGGTAAGATCCGACCTTCAACATCCGGCTGAGAATGCACGTCGGCTAATTCTGGGTTCGTCAATATCTACCACTACTATTAGTAGTACAGCCTGCATATTCGACGAACAAGCTTGGAGAGGTTTAAAAGGAAGCTTAGACTCATCACAACCAATTGACATCCGGTCAACATTCCCGTTGATTCGTCTTTCACTCTAAAACAAACACCGTTTAATGAAAAATGTATACAAAGCGAGAATAATTCTCAGTGCGGTCTGTTCGGCAACCGAGTGGTCACACGACTGGCGAAATTTTCCGTCGGGGCGGCGTTCGACGTGAACGGTTTGAAGGTGAAGGAGATGCCCGTTGGCCAATGATAAGCCTTTAATATAACCCACTTTCGACATGGGACAGTCTCATTACAAAAGAAAAATTGTAAAGGTCAAAGTGCGGCGCAATTATAGTTTCGCTGTGATACACGGTGACCCGAAAGCTATAAATTACTTGCAACGAATTTTCTCACCGTAGTACCGTCTCCACTGAGCTGGGCTTATTTTCATCGACGATTTTCCCCCAGTGTTCGCAATTTTATATGTATAAGGTCAAACAAATAAGGCGAAAAAGTAGGCAGCAGAGTTCAGTTTCTTATGAAACCGTACCTACTATTTCATAGTTGAAGTCTGGTCTGTAGTACCTAGTTTTCTTTGCCAAAAATTAATTTAAAGTTATTAAATTAGACAGCTAAATTTAATTTTGCCTTGAAACACACATACACACAAAGCTTTCTAGTATTAATTAATCAAGCTTTGCACACACCCTGAGTAATAAAATGTGAACGTGCGCCGCGACGGTTCAAACATGAAACATATGTAAATCCTTTTTTTGCCTGGACGTTTTAATCGAAGAAATTAAATACAAAATAGAATGTTAAGAGCACTAGGAAACTCGGCGCAATTCAGAAATCACTTTTCTAACTACGCCGACGTTCTCAAATAAATTCGCTTCGAGATTCTTTCTAATCCGAGATGTTTTTTTTTATTTTCAGGTACGTGAAGATTCGCTGAATTACGGAAAGGAAACATTTCGCAGTTCCTCGCCCAAAAGGGGCCGCCAATAAAACGGTGAGCAGAAACCCGTCCATTTATTCGCCGCAAGATTCCTTAATCTAATTACCGGCGCCCTTAAATATTAATTACTTTCCGAAATTAACCTCGTTTTCTCTCCTCCTCCTCCTCCTCTTTGACGAGTCGCTCTCTTGATATTTTTCCGTGCGCTCGTTAATTTCTGGACGTTCGTTACTCCTGTAGATATTTATAAGTTCCGAATTAAAAGTACTTAATTAGCTTAATTGCTTGTTTACATATAAACAAGCTACTTAGCAGTCAATATTTAAGCGGATGATTTTGTTTTTCTTGCCCGTCGTTTTTTTTTTCTCTTCCCTCCTCCGGTAATTAAGTCTTTTTTTTGCGCGCCCCGAGAATACGTTTGCGAAATTTGCATTTTTTAAAACGAAAGCAGGTAATTTCTGCGCGCCCGCCGTTTTCTTCGGCCCGGAAAATTTGCACGGCAATGCCCGGATGACTTTAGGAGTGTTTAATATGCGTTCAGCACGCCGTAAAATTTTGCGAAATATGCAATAAAAAATTTGCGTGGAGAACATTTTTAGCGAACGCCGGCATTATCAAAGCGCCTGGACGTGACTACAACTTAAAAAGAAATGAGCGATGTACAAGGTGTAACCGATTAAGTTTCACTTATTAATATAGCATCATGAGTTCATTTAATATTCCGGTAGCATTGGCTATAGAAATATTTTGTTTTCCTTACCACATGATATTGGTGCAAGAATTGCTGCCCGTGATCACATACAGAGATTGTCTTTCTGTGAATCTTATATAATAATTTAGTTAATTAGTCATGTTATGCTGACATTTAAACACTGCGACATACGTTTTCCAAAACAAAATATTTACAATAGATAACGCTACCGGATTATTAAATGAACACATGCTACGATCTTTTACAACATAAGAGAATTAATTCTATAAATATTACCAGGTTACCAGATTCAGTACTTGATAAAAAGGTACAATGCAAACCGACATAATATTACATTTTTGTGTTTAAGCATTTAGGTTTCTTTTTTTCATTGGTGATTATAGTAAGTGAAACTTATTCGATTATACACAGTATAAATTCTTCTTTTCTAAATAAATTAAAGTAGTCCCCGAATTTATCGCTTGGGGCTTTTATAATCCCGGCAAACTTTTCGAATTTGCGGGATTTGCATAGTCGCACTAATACTATGCTGACGTTACGTTCTGCGTTATTTCCGGCCGGGTTTAACGAGGTTAACATCGCCAAAGAGAGCGTCTTAGTGCTCCGCTGATTGAATTCGATATTCTGCGAACGGAGCAGTGACAGATTCGGGGGGGTTGATCGCCACGTTGCCTTTGAGTTTCTGATTCGGAGGGAAAGGACTCTCGCTTTTATAAAATTTCGCCCTTTGTTCGACCGGAAACGGATGTGTCCATGAATACAAGAATACGGTTCCAGTAATATTACAAGTTTTTATTGTAAAACTTTTCGTCCTTTTTATTCAAGTTGTGAAGTTCAAAATTCGAAGGTCGTTTTCGAAAAGACGACTAAGAGAATAGTAGAAGTAACGACAATTACTTGAGAAAAAAATAACGTGCAGTAAGTTAACAGGAAAGTAAACGCATAAATAAAATTGCACGTTTTACGGTGAGGTCCTCCGCCACCAAATGAACGAAACGAGAAATTAAAATTCATTCGCAAACTTGCGAACATTATAGTTGCTTTGTTAATTAGAAGTGAAATGCAACTTAACGAGGCCGCGAAGTTTGTCGAACAAACGACCGGGCAAGGTTTTTGCAAACCTCGAAGTTAATTACTATGAAATTAATTACCGGGTGGCAAAAGCAAAACTTCAAGCAACGATGCATGACAATTATTCAAGTTTCAAAGTTTTTTATAGATGCATTTAGTACTGCCAATGAAAAACGAATTTTAGTTGGCAACCGAACGTGCTTCTAGTTCATCGGACGTTCCTTGAGTCACTTTTGACTCAATTTGAAATTAAAAGATCCAAAGCAAGAAAAACGTTTTACCAAAAAAAAGAAAATAAAAAATTAAAGAACCCCATCGCTTGTATCAGGATACTCTTGAAGAATATCTAGCGTTAAACAAAATTTCCGGTATGTTATTTATGTCAAAATTGATTGACGTTATCCAAGACACGCATTTAAGTCCCAACGCCTACTCTAATTCGTTTTTATTTTGATCGGTGGTTGCTTGAGACATAGATCTTATTAAAAATGGCGAGTGTTTATAAAATTGAAAATACCAGATGAAGAGTAAGAACAAGAAAACAGACAAGCAGAAGTGCCCCTCATTCACTTCAATAGGGAAACTTTGCCTCGCCATATGAAAAAAGTTTTCGGGCGAGCTCCTCTCATTTCCAGTCAATTTTGAATTACTTTGGGCAGATGCTTTTTCCTAATACGTTCAGTGCCGGCTCAACACGGCAAGCAAGTTAAATCAGTTCCTTTTTCCTTTTCCACTTATTAATTATCCTCATTAGCAAGTATTCTTCTTTTGAAACTCATTTCCCAAACTTGTTTTCACTTCTAACTTTTTTCTGTGTTATCGCTTCAATTCATATTATTGTAGGTACTTATTTCTTCATCTTCATTTCACTTTTTGGCCATCAAGGCTACGTTGGTTTTTATGCGATAACTTTTTACAAAGTGTTACAGTTCCAAGTTGCGTAAGGAATAGGTTGGCCATATTCGGGAATTTTTAGTTAACTTAGAATTTATTTATTGGCAACCCTGACAACTCGTTCGTCTCGTGACAATATGTCCTAATATGGGCATTTCGATAATAATGGTTTCTGATTGTTCGAGATTGACGGCATCTGAGATCATTCCTACCTACCTGAAGCTTATGGGAGGGCAAATGACATTCGTCCCAAAGCCGGCCAGCTCAGTGGGATAGGTCGGGTCAATACGAATGAATACAAACGGGGCACAATTTAATAAAATAAATAATGTCACCGGTCGTCACACGAATGTCTTCATTTTGAACTACAAAAATTACTCAAATACCCAAATTAAATAAAATCATAAATAGAAAACGGTCCCTTAGTGAAAGCCTGAATAATGAAAGATCGAGAACCAATGTTACAACCTAAACTGCGCACATAATTCGCTTGCAATAAGTACCATCGTAATCATAAAAAACGACTACATCGAAGTGAAACAGATACTTCCATTTAAAAAAAAAATTTAGTTGTCTAACATTACTTTTGGCAAAACGGTACTGGTGCTAACAGCTAATTCAGTTGCAACTGCTCGAATGCTGATACCGTCTTGCAATCGCGTTTGAATTATTGCCTTCTGAATTGATTTTAATTGGGATATATTTATTTGTTTTGTCAAAATAATATTAATGTCAAAATGACAAAAGTTCATTTTGAAGCACGCGTCAATCAACCAAAATTTAGAGTGTAGTCGGTTTTTCTGATTACGATGGTACCTGATTTACTTGCAGATATTAGACTTCGAAAAGCAATGGAAGGTGCTTGTAGTTCACGTAGAGTGCTTTTTCTCAAATCACGGAATAACTCTCCGTTCGCTTTCACACGTCGTACCTGCGCCTTGCATATAGGCACACTTCGACCCAGACCTTACGAAACGCCGAGCAAAGTGACGTTAGGCAACCATACTTGCAATTTTGATACGTCAATGTAAAATCTCCATAAAGGATTGGCTTCGAACGCCTATAGCTACTCTACTCCTATTTTATAATTTTTCATGAAAGTAATAAATCATTTCAATGAATCCGGGAAAGAAATTAAATTCAAATAAAAAATATAATGGAGCGCTGAAACACCTCTTGAATCGCACATGCGAAGCTTTGTTTACGAAAGGGTGTTTTAATAAAAAATTAACCGGTCTTAAACATAATAAAGAAATTTCTTTCTTTCTTGCTTTGTAAAATGAAATCAAGTAAGTAATCCCAGTTCGGTTTGTGTACATGCAATTTCGTCGCCGCCGCGGCCAATCTCTTATACGGTTCGAAATAAGGCGTATTTGTGAAAGAGCGCGGGGCCACAAATCGGAGTTATTTAGTTAAGAACGGGCGCCGCTTTCGATCAGCATTAACCAAAATCGAAAACATAAACTTCCGACCGACTGTCGACTAAAAATTCCCATCTCGTTCCGGCTGGGAAGAACCGAAACGTCCGCGTATTATCTTACAGATGCTCTCTGAAAGTAATAATCCTTTTCGAGGCGATCCGCTCCGTTTCGTAAACACGGAGCGCATTATATTAAAGTTGTTGTTATTATTATTTCTGCGATACGTTGTCGGCTTGCAGATGGTGCCAAGTTTTCCTTCGTAGGACGCGGCGTGGTTGTAAATATACCCCCTCGGCTAATGTATCGTGCCACTTTCTAAATGGATTCTAAACTGATTACCGGAATTAAACGCCGCGACGCGACGGCCCTAATGCAAACTTATGTTTTCTAAACGCCCTCAATTTTTGGGCCGTAAAATGCAGAATTTCGCCTCGCTTTCAATTCCGCCGACATAAAACGAACCGCCTTCGAAGATAATTACAAAAAGCTCGCCCGAGAAAAATCAATGACTTAGTTCCCCTTTGTGCGGAGCGCTTAGGTGTAGAAATATGTAAGTGGAACAATTTAGTGCGACCCGGCGCTCATTAATCAAACCATTGATGAAGTAATTAAATGCGCCAAAGCTGCTCCGGAGGCGCTTAAAGGCCGTGTCAGGTCAAGCAGTACAGGAATTATTAATACTTCCTTGTCACAGGTTCAGAATGAACGGAGTCATTTATATTCCGCGCCATTCTGCGCACAATAATAGAAAATTTGATATTCTGGTATCCATTGTTGGCAGACTGTTAAGTAGCTTCGTTTTGTTAAACTACGCAAATTTGTTCCATTGAAAAGTTATTGGCTTTCACTTCTGCTAAATTCCGGGTTATTAATATTTAATGATGGCGCGGCGGTGGCGAATGGAACGGAATTTGTAAAGTGAAAACCCCGCTGTAAATAGGCGTAATAATAAAAGGTATCTCATTATACACGTGAGCATGAGTGAGATAATACGACGAAGGAAAAATGGATTATGAGAGATGACCCAGATAGGGGCATAAAAACAATTCGCCTTGGGATTGATCTATCTTGAAGATCGCAAGGGGCTTCGGATATTGATCGTGTTTCGCACATTCCGGAATTAAACTTATCCGGACCCGAGGCGAAAATAAACGCGCGCGATATTAAATCCGCAGGGGTTGATAATAAAAATATTAATTAAAACGTAAATCGGCCGCAATACTCTATATTTATTTCCGGGGGCGTTGTTTGCGGCGGGCGCGCAATTAAATTCGAAATTGGCATTCCTGGCGGACGCTTTCTTATCAGTTAGCATCGCAACGGCGCGACGCGCGGAGAAATATTCTCCTGTATAGAACATTTCAAAATATTCGAAACTCATTCTATTTTGGTGTCTTAGCAAATTGACATTTGTTTTAAATTACGTCAACGTCAAACAATGTCAAAAATCTCCACATTTTCAAACAGAATTTTCCTATATTTAAATTACAAAATAACGCAGATTTTTTTTTACATTTAAGCAACCGAAATAGAAAAAATAGTATAAAATACACTCGTCTATTAGAAAACGAGCCGAAGGCGAGTGCGCTAAAATGATGTCTTATGAAACTTGTTTTGTAATATACTAGAATGTTCTTTACAATCGGTTTGTACTTGGTGAATTCGCCTTCTCTCTTATAAATAAGGAAATACGGTCCTTATAAATTATGACACAAAATACCTTGATATCCATAAATTTCCGCGCTTTACGAGGCGACGTATAAAAATTTATTTTACGCGATGCTCGAAATAAACGAGCTGCAATATTTAAAATAAGAGGCCATATAATAATACGGGACTGATGAATATTTTTGCTGCTCGTGAATTTTAATGAGGGCGGCGCTTCTTTTATAAACGAAGTGCATGAAATTCTTACTTTTAAAATTTCTTTTTCAATTAACGCATTTACGGCCAGTGATGCGTTAGCGCAACGCTAGTTGGTAATTTTTTTTTTTAAATTTCTATCTTATTTTTTTTACAATTTGAGAGATGTTAGTAGTTATTTAGACATACTTTTACACAATAAAAATAAATAATCAATTAAATACAATGAAACATCAACATCATTTGTTGCATATTTCCTGTCACTACTTGTATTCTTATCCGTTGTTATATGTGCACTGAAAAGTCACTATTCAAGGGAATTTATAAAAGAATTTTAGTGACTGATTTAGAAAACGAACAAGGTAAGAATAATATTTTGCGTGAATACATTTGGCAAATTTTGGCTTTTTTTTATAGTAGTGGATGCTGTTTATATCCCTTCTGACGTAGATGAATTAACAGATGATGAGCATTATTTCGAGGAACCGGAAAAAGCATTGGAAAATAGGAACGTTGACATTGCGGGAACATTTGAAATTCACGCTACAGAAGATGACTTATATGATGATTCTGATGACGAAACACTAGCAACTAAAAAAAGAAAGTTGTCTCAAACAAACAACCCAAAATGCTCGTGGAAAGACAATTATCTAGTACATCAGAACGCGCCTATTTCAAAAGAAAAGGAAATAACTGAACAATTACAAAATCATTTGGCAGGTCAATCACCATTGGACTTGTTTTACAAATTTTTTGATGATACAGTACAAAATATGATAATAGACTACTCGATAAAGTATGCTCATGATAATAATAGACACGATTTTTCATTTACCAAAGAAGAGCTTTTAAATTTTATTGGCATTCTTATTTTATCTGGGTATCATACGCTGCCTCAAGTCGACTTATATTGGTCGGTGGAAGAAGGTAAAGGTCTTGATATTGTGAAAAACTGCATGAGTAGAAATAAATTTCGAAGCATCAAAAGAAACTTACATTTGAGTGATAACAGTAATCTTGATCAAGACTATAAATTCTCTAAGTTACGACCATTTTTTGATATCATGAATGAGAAATTCATGCAATTTGGAGTTTTTTCATACAACCTATCAATCGATGAAGAGATGGTTCCGTATTTTGGAAGGCACTCGTGCAAAATGTTTCTGAAAGGAAAACCGGTCAGATTCGGTTTCAAATTGTAGTGTATCTGTTCAACTGAAGGATACTTGTAGATATTTATACCCTATGGAGGTGCATCTAAAACTCGGAAACCAACAGGACTTGGCTTGGGCGGTGAAATTGTTTTTGATTTATTATCTGTCGTAGAGAACAGCAACAACCATAATATTTTATTTGATAATTTTTTTTCCTCCTATAAATTATTTGCAATTCTTAAAGAGAAAGGTTATTTTGCAACTGCCACCATTCGTGACAACAGAACTGGTGTCTATGAAATTGATCGCCAAAAAGGAAAGAGGGTCGTTTGATATAAAATTTGAAGAAGCGACTGGAATTGCTCTTGTTCGCTGGAATAACAACTCTGTTGTGACGATATTAGTACGCTCTATGGTGCTGAGCCACTAAATACTGCAAAAAGGTACAACAAAAAGGAGAGAAACATTGCTAATATTACTCTACCATCTGTAATATATCACTATAATAAAAACATGGGAGGGGTGGATCTTCACGACAATGGAGTAGCAAATTATAGAATTGATATCAAGGGTAAGAAGTGGTGGTGGCCACTATTCATTAATACAATAGACAGTACTTTGGTGAACGCCTGGAAGTTATATAATATTGTAAATGATACTAAAATAAGTCAATTGGATTTCAAGTCATATGTTGCACTACGGTTGTTGAAAATTCAATGTTCAAAAGCTAAACCAATGCCATCAGAACCTCCAAAAGAAGTTCGTCTAACTCCTATAGGTCATTTGATAATGAACCAAGGTACAAGAAGACGTTGTCGTGTCTGCCGAAGCCAAACTGTTTACATCTGTTGTAGATGTAATGTTCATTTACATGCAAATTGTTTTGAACAATATCACAAAGAAAGTGAACGGATCTAGCCAATGTTGCGTTAACGCAACATCATTTTTTCCAAAATTATTAATAAAAATAATTAAATTGTTGACATTTTTGTGTAATTTATTGACAAATAAAATACTTTTCTCAAAAAAAAAATTAAAATTGTCCAATATTTCTTGCCTTGGCCGTAAATGGGTTAAATCTTGTGGCTACAGTAAGTGAAACTTATTCGATTACACACTGTATTAGGCGCCTCCACCTAAATTTCTCCCCATCGAATAATGCAGATTTTGCGCCGATTTGTACGTGTAAATCAAACGGGGATTTAGTCGAAGATTTAGATCAAATTCATAGTTGATGTACACAGTGGAAAATGAGTTATTCTGCGGCAGCGTAAATAATAGGCGGCAATAAATTCTGATAATTCATACTACTTTGCCGCGTTACGTTATAGAATTCGTAATTTATTACTCGGAACGCTGATGTAAATAAATATTATATACATAGTGGAATCGTTTTGGTATGCCCGTCATCCTACCCAGAACAGATTAATGCACATTCATCAAACGCTAACGCATAATCATGTTATTATTTTTCTTTGCGCTAAACTCAATCACCTTGATTAATTTGCATCTGGATGTAATTGAGATCTCAAAACTGAAAATGTAGATGGCGAATAATAATAATAATAATAATATGGGGAGGTGGTGGAAGAACGAGCGAGAAAAAGGAGAGTGGCGCTCGAAGAAATCCCGGCTGATAAATTCCATATTTAACAGCGTGTCACATTTAATTGGATTATGTAAATTTCGCTTGACAATTTATTACACGGCTGAAAATTTCCAATATTGCGCGCGTGCATGATATTCGCGCGAGGCGGGTGGCCGGCTCCTCCTCGTGCAGGAAGAAAAACGCGAAATTTCGAACGCGTGCGAACTTCAATCTCGGTAATTGATTTATCAATCTCGTAATTGAATGCCGAGCTGATTTTTAATCAAAAATTAGTTGCGCCCGAGGCGCCGTATTTCAATCGCGCGCGTCTCTGTGAATTGTGTTTGCGTAAAGCGGAATGGAAAATACAAAACAAAAAAAAGACGGGAATATTTTGAAAACCTCAATAAATCACAATCGAACTATTAAAACGTTCGATCTTTAAAAGCTCAGTTTTCAAAAAAAGCTTTCAGGTAATAATAAATCGAGTTTAAATGAAACGTGCAGTTCCTTACTTAGCCAATCATGAAGCACGACAACGCAGATAACTCGAAAGGCAAATTTCGTCTCTTGAAATTACATACAGTGTGTAATCGAATAAGTTTCACTTATTGCAACCACTGTTAATACACAATACGTGTGGGATAAAGCTCAATAATAGGTCTGTTTGTTATCCTGCACTGGTGTGCACTAGTGTACACTTTTTTTTACGAAATATACTTTAATGAAGCCTAAATTCATTGATAATGTATTAATACGAATCATACTCATTCATACTGACATACCACACAAACATTTCAAGTTGCATTAAAGAGTATTTTGCGAAAAAGTATGTATTGGTGTACACCAGTGCAGGATAACAAACAGACCTAATAACTCATGAGAAATCTTGCTGCAGCTTTATTATTTTATAAGAATTAATTCTCTTGTCTATTACACCCTGTATAATTTATGAAAGAAGGGGGGATTGTAAAGTTAGTTATGTTATGGTTTAATCGCAAGTCGAAGTTGCGAAGAGAACGAAGAAGAACAAAACGAGGATTTCCGCAGAGGAAGGCGTCAGAGAGCACCATCTGCAATTACACAGCGTAGTTGTGACAAACGAGTTCCCAGAATGTATTAAATTTAATACGTGTGATACGTCAGATAACAAGGACTGTGTATCCCGCAGGCTTAGTCGGAGTCTTCCATTTGCACAGCAGGTGGCAGGTGCGAGAGCACAATTGCGTATCGTAACTACATTTCGCAATTACGTGCGGGGATGGTTCCAACCCTTTCGTTATATGTAGTTTGAACTTTGAACTATTTAAGTATGTATGTATTAGGCCGATAACAGTATCAATATAATAAACAGTGATCAAAATAAAAATGAATTTGAATTTAAATTGTGATAACTACTATCTAGATTAGTATTAGTACATAGCAAAATAATATTGAATAACTGATTACTTAGAAATAAACAACAATACACAACAGAAATGACAGGGGGTTAATAAGGAAGACATAAACCGGAACAAATTTTTGGCCGAGTTTAATAACGTTAGGGCGGGCATACAGCTGTCGTCCGATCTCGACAGCACCAGCCTGGGAAAATCCAGAAGGGAAAAAAAGCGCAGGGCGGAAAATGCTTAGTGGAAATGTATTTGTATTCCGCGGTGTTTATCATTTTTATCGTCATACATAAAACATGATGTTCTCGAGATTAACATAGGGCCCGTATTTCACCGGACGGTTTGAATAAAATAATGACGATATTATTGGGGGCGCGCGATTTCAAATAAAAATCATTCCTCATCGCCGGGGTTTCCGGATTGTATATCGGGATTTCATCCACGAAGCAATAAACTCCATAAATCTTCGGCGGCGACGCCCGAAAGTGTTGAAAAGTGGTGCGTACGTGACTCGGGGAAGTCCCGGCTCATTTTAGTTTAACTAGTGGATGTGTGATGGTCCTATAATATTTAAGGGCTTTAAGTGCAGACGTGGCTTGAAAGTGTTGCGCCCGCGAACTTCGTAAAGTGTGATCAAATTTCTTCGTCCCCAGACGTAATGAGTTTCTCTGGCTGAGGCAGCATTTTGTCGTTTGTGTTTTCCTCACGTCCAAACAACTTCAAACTTATCTATTACAAGAAAATATTACATTTTTAATATTACACTTTTTTGTAGCATTGCTACCTAAAGTTAAGTTTAAATGACCGCGCCTTTTTTAAGTTTCAGCGAAACTATCGGTATATCCCAAAACAAGTTCGGTACAATTAATAACACTGAGTATTACATAAGTTTGAAACGTTTTCGTGTTCGTATTCCTTTGAAAAAAAGTGCAATGTTTCAAGAAGTTAACCCAAAGATTCTCCTTGCAACATGCAAGGCCATTCGTCTTAAACGTTTGCTTTGCAGAAGACCGCGCTCGTTCCGTTTTCATCGGCTTATTGTATTTAATTTCGAGTGTTGGTAAGTTTTCAGCTAGCACCCGGGGGATCCCCGTTATCGGGAAACTGCTCGCCGCTCGCAATTAGTTATTCTGTCCGAGGTGAACTTCTTGCTCCGGCTGTATAATATTTCGCTGCAAAGTTTTCAGGTGCACTGTAATTCATTCTAAGAATTCCAGTGCTACGCGAAGTTTTCAAATTTTGCAAACATATCTCTGCCATACGTCCTTTTTTTCATCGAAGCAAGAAAGTCGTCTTTAGTTGGGGGCGTGAGAAGTTGAACTTCCTCGCTGTGTTCGCAATCAATGTTAAGTTTAATTAGAGATTTTATTTGCATTTCGTTCGACACTTCTTTCCAATTGTACTCCCGTCCCGTTCCGGGAAGCAATACCTCATTTGAATTCCAATTAATTCCCCAGATCAAAACAGTTTTGCTTTGTGAAACTTTAATTGCAGTATTTCCGGCACTTTATTGAAAAGTAGCTGCTGCATTCGACCTAAAGTATTACGGGCGAAATTAGCTTTTTAAATTACTACTTAATTAATAATAGTGTGCTTTAGGACTAAACGTATAAAAAAAGTGTTGTGTTTGTGTTGGCTTCGCTCGAAACTGCCGAAAGCTTTTTATCTGGCGAACGTTTTTTTTTATGGGAATTCTTTGCTTTAACTTTATCAATTTGAAGTCTGCTTGTGTTACTGAAACTCCGCCAAATGTATTTTACTTTTTCGATAATCGCCTATCTTTAATTAATCGAATGAAGCCAAGAAAACAAAAAGCTCCTCTAGATTTTTTTATACTCCACAGGTATTGATTTATACCCGTGCGTCAAATCAAAGACAGTGTATTTAAGATTGTTTTTTCTTTTATTTCTTCGTTGCTCGCTGATGGTGACGTAACTCACAGCTATTTCTGAAGGTACTGTAAGTGTTATTCCACAAATTATTTTCCTGGATCATAGAAAATGAATGTATGATATAGAAAATAGTAGAATGAGATAAATAAATACAATATTTCATAAAATGAGGTCGAATGTATTTTAGTATTTACAACATTAATAAATTATGTACAGTAACTATGATATTGAAGTATCATTTATCATAGCCCGGAAAATAATTTATTCTTAATTAGAAATGTCGTTCGATCGTTTAATCGAATTCGAAACTGCGCTCAGCACAATGGAAATTTTCGATTAACGCCGTTTCATCGCAGCAACAACATTATTAAGTACACACACATTGCAATTTTATGCGGATCGCAAAGTTAATTCACCGGCCCGAAAATGCTCGAATAATCGACGCCGATTAGGGAGGGGGGAGTTCTGCAATTTTGTTGCGTTCCCCCCGATCAAAACGCAAATTTTCGACGTATTAATAACGGTACGTCATTAACGTGCTAGACTGGCAATGTTTAATAACAATTACAAAGAGAGCCTCCGATAGCGGTCGCGGCTTGCATCAATTTTCGAATATTGCTGCCGAACCTTCGGAAACACTCGACCCGTGATAAATGAATGCCCGAATACATTACGTCAAACTATCATTTGTCATATTCGGAATAAAACGCTAAAATTGCCCTCTTCTTCTTTTCTTCGCCCGCTCCCCCATTATGCAGATGTATTCGAACGGAACGAGAAACGGGAAATTATAAATGAGCCGGGCACGTTGAAAAATTTAATTAAGGTCCCTCCTCCCGCATTCAATCTCTCCGTCTCGTGTAATTGCGAAACTATTTTCAATTACTTTCCCGCTATTTAAAACGCTCATAGGCATAATTTGATCGAGCTCATTAGGAAAGATTCCTCAAAATATGTTCTAGTAATTTTAGCTATAATGATAAAAGAAAGGGGATGAACTATCTTCTGCTTTCGAATTTATGCCTCATCGATAATTTTTCTCCTCTAGATACCCCAACGCCTAAAACAAAATTAAAATAATTTCATAAAGAGAAATGTTTTTCTCACCCAAACCTTGGTACTAGATGCAGAGAGACGGACGAATTTTCAGACTTTGAAATTAATTTTTATTCACCAAACCTTGGCACTGAATACAGAAAGAGAAAGAGAGACAGGATTTACGGAACTTGATCACACCCTATGACATTCAAGCGTCAATTACGCGTTCAGACAGTAATTACGCGTATGGAGTCTGAGTGATGTATGTTGCTAAATCCCTGGAACACCCGTCTTTTAAATGGTTCAAAAACCAACAAATTCCGATCAACAACGAGCAAAAATCTGCATGTTGGATCAAGTAGTAACTTGCATGCAGGTGTTCATGAATCATCGCGGCGTTCCTCAGATCGTCCGCTTTCGTCTTTTATGAGCCACCTCAGCAACTGTTGCTACTTACCTTAAGTACAGCAAGTTGTAGGATCCAAACGATCTCGGTCCATTAACAGACTTCTCTCAGAAGAATAAGAGGCATGAAAATACGTACTCAGACGAACGGTTCGTTCAAAGACCGCGGGAAACATTGGTCCGAAGACGTTCACAAACATCTCTACCATAGTAGAGGTCGAATCCGAGAAGTTACTTCAAAGTCAAAATCAAATCGCTAACTACTCAACACGAGTGGAAAGAAAAAGAAAAAGGAAACAAAAGATGTTCGGTCGGAACACACCTGAAGCAACCAAGGTACCCGCGAGAGGCTCTCATCGCCAGACCTACAAAGAGAGAGGGCAAGAAATGCTTTCACGGGATCCAGCACGCTTGTAGTTCCCACACCTTTGCGAATCACGAACCAACCCCACGCGACTATCAAGGCCGAGCCGATCAATCAGACCAGGGAATAAGTAGAGCAGAAGAGAAAAAGAAAGAAAGAGCGAAAACGAAAAAAAAATGTTAAGTCATCCCAGTGCCCTCACGTTAACCAACCCAAATGCAGTACGACAAAAACCGATTCAAAATCGACAATCTCTCTGCATTATTCATGGTCCCCTGAGACACAACAGAAAGGATGGTAAAATTGGTCCGAAGACAACAACAAACAACTACCAAGTAGAGGTCAAATCGAATGAGTAGAGCAGAGAAGAAAAAGGAAAGAACGAGAAGAAGTTAATTCATCCTAGTGCCCTCAAGTTAACCAACCCAAATGTAGTACGACAAAGGTTCCAGCCGATACAAAACCCATAACCTCTCCAGCCGATCGCTGCACTATTCATGGGTCCCTGAGACACAACAAAAAGGATGGTTTTCAACGATGTTGTGAGGAAACTCGGTTTCCTTCAGTCGACTCTTACGACACACGGATTTGACGTCGGGCCTATTCGCTTAAGCTAAGGTTTCCTAGGATAGTGGGTCGGAGCGAAACTGACCGCAACCGACGCGACGTCCGCTGCAACCAAAAGCGAATAATTAAATAAGGGTGGTTTCCTAGACTTCGCTCGATTTTCATTGTTTCTATTTAGAGCGAACGTCGGTCGTGATTGGTTTCGACCGGCCGACTTCCTAGGAGATCCCATCTTATGCCGTAGCCGCAGGCCAAGTCGAAAAGTTAATACGTCATTACTACATCAGCAAATAAAAACAAAACAATGTGCCAAACTGGTTTTAAAATTTTGGAAAACGCAAGCCCGAACGTTGGGCGACAAATTTTGCTACCTACCTTAAGAATAACAAATTGTAGGAGGGCAATTTAAGATCTCCAACACAGCCGGCTAACTCTTGGAGAAGGGTGTGGGTCGTACGTAACCCCAAAAATTTAAAGGGAGCTGAAAGAAATAAGAGTCACCAGTAATGCACACTTGTTTTTATTTATGTCCAAAATCAAAACTTGCAATCAAAAATGCAAACGTCAAAATGTCTTCCGTCGAGGTTAGGCTTAACAGGAGCGTCAATTCATTTCGAATGTCATCTTGGCTTCAAGGTAACGACGTAGGAATATGGTGGAGTAATGGCTTCCGGTTACCACTTTCGTTTTCACGGAGTGCACCCTCCTGCGGTGTCTGACGCGATGACACACCGCGTTGACAAAATTTCAAGATGGTCGGCTAGATCCGTTTATAATGACGCCATCACATCAAACCTTTCAGCAAGGTGAAACGTTCGGAATGAATGGGGGAGAACCAATTAAGAATATTAAAAAAAAACCTAGATAAAAGAGAACGCAAATTACGAACCGACCGTCGCACGATGTAACGCTAAGAACATACCTGCCGTAGATACAATGGAACAAGCTTGGAGAAGACTCTAAGAAGGCTTGGATTTCCTTGCGGAATTTCACATCCGGGCAATAAACCCGTTTACTTTTCACTTCAAAACAAACCCCCTTTAATGAAAAGCTTAAACAAATCGAGAGTTTTTAGCCTTTGCCCGCCGCTACATATAATTTTCGGGATTGTCAAAATTATGTTCGTTCTTTCTTTTAAAATGAAATTTCATTAAAAATAAAGACAAAATCAAATTCAACATGATTTTATAACGAGAAAAACGCCATTTCACAAATCGAATAAAGCAGATGTTAGTTTTTAATAATATAACCAACTGGTAAACAAACTAATGTTTTTCTCACCCAAACCATAGTACTAGATACAGAGAGACGGACGGATTTTCAGACTTTGATCACTTACTATGACATTCTTCGAATGCTAATTACACCTTCGGACTCGGGTATCTGTTCACGACCATACGGCTACTCGCTGTATGATAGAGATGTGTTATTCGTAGATGAGTCGATCTTCGGGATTCGATCACTTGAAAGTATCACAATCGTAACATCGATCATCCGTTCTCGCCTCAATCGTTTCGGTATCTGTGACATGATTGTATTTTTCATGAACGATTGCACACTGATCCGAGCAGTTTTAAATGATGCTTGGGAATATGAACTAATAATTATATTATTATATTTACATTTTTCTTTTTGTTAGCCCTGTTTAGAAAAATATTGATGAACCATTGAAATAATAAATATAACAAATAAATTTCAAATGAGAACCAATGAATGAAATAACGTGTTAACTCTAAAGCGCAGCCGTAAAATTCAATGCTCGATCATACCCCCATACATTCCTAGCAATGATTTAGTTTTAGTTTCTGTATTGAGGTACCTAATCACTACTAGAATTAAATACGCTATTAAATATCGACCTCGATATGTCGATTCAGATTATAACGATTCAATATTTAATTTCAACCGCAAACTATTCAATCACAGATACTACATATTTCAATCATTCACCGTGGTGACTGCGTCGCATCTGCATATTGAACGACTGGAATGAACGAATGATTCATTCAAAAGATTCGATCTTTTTGGATATCAATCACCGATCGATCGGATCTGTGTCAAATGAACGAATGACACATCTCTACTGTATGGTATCTATCTATCGGAAAGCAGTCTCCTTTTATATGGTTTCATAACCGAAATTCCGATTACGCAACACTTTAGGTGTGGGCCAGTTGTTCTATGATTCATCGTGATTTTTCGAGACCATCTGCTCAATGCAATTTGCAAAGCTCTGACTCACAACGGCCAAGGCTTTTGATAACGCGAGTCGTTGTTACGTTTGTTTACATAATTTGTAGGCGGGCGCATTTTCCGCAATCGCGTAGACGACGTTGCAATGAACTTGTCGATATTTTACATAACAAATCATGTCAATGACATTGTTTCCATTAATTAATAGATTTTTTTTTATCAAAAGCGATTAAAAAATGTATTCAAAGTAAATCACATGACAACAACAGTCGAATTAATAGGGTGTGATAAAAAAATTCTAGTTTATCCTTTTTTCCGTTCGTGCTTTAAATAAAGTTAGTGGATTTTTTGTGTTCGGATCATGTGTACTAACGTCGGCAGTTTAATTTTTAATTCAAGCCAACGCACTTTCGGATGGCCATCCGCATATTTTATTCTTTTCCCGGCACCATTCGCCTCTATAAATATTGCATCAGGCCAAAGAATATTTCCCGTGTAGTTCGCAAATTCACTAGATGTAAGAGGGTCAGGCTGCCATCAACGCCGCGCCTATGGTTCCTCTAAATCGAGCCAAGTGTCCACATAACGTCCTCTTGGAATTGCTTTCTTTATTTTAATTCTGTTTTCGCCGGCCCCAACTTCTCGGACTTAGGCCTCCCCCCTTGGTTGTCTTTGCTTTAGTAAACAAGGTGACAAATTTTTATTTTCTTTTGTTCTCTAAGGAGAGGGTAGTTGCGTTGAATCCATTTGATTTGATTTGTTTTAAATCCAAACAGTTTGAGCGAGGGGGTGTTCAACAACAAAAGCAAAGCAAGAGTGAAACTACTGCCTTTTATTGACAAAACTGACATAACTGGAAATAAAGTGATTCTATTAGAAAAATTGTTTTTAACTTGGGAAGTTGGAAAGTCCGAGAGAACTGGCGGTAGTAACTTCGAACCGAACAGAATTATCTTATTTCCTTCCCATCCCCTAAAATGACATTTCCGCTCGTTCGGACGGAACCGGAAGGCTGGCATTTTTCTTTGTCTCGCCGACGCTCTCCCAATAATAATCCACGTAACATCTTTTTCTTCGCCCGAAAGAATTCAAAGTGGAAACAGGTTAACTCTCTACATCCCTTCCAGCAAGTTCCGGGACACTAAAAATCGACGTGCGAGATTTGAATTTGAAAATATTATTATTATTATTTTTTTTGGGGTGTTTCGTCCTTCGCGTACCACCACCACAGGACATAAAGTGCAAACATTAAACAGACAGCGCGCCGCCCGCCGCCCGGGCTGAGTTGAAGTTTGCGGAGTTTATTCGCGCGAAATTTAATGGAAGCGTAATATACTCCGAAATTAAGTGTATTATTTCACCTCCCTCCGAAATGAACTTCCTCTCTCTAAAGTATTTTACAGCCACCCTGACCTACATCTCCCCCGACCGGCGAACGAAATCGGTAGCATGTTTTCGCTTCTTTGTCGAACGGATATTCAGTCTTCGGGCATCGGGGTCAATTAGGGGCTGCTCTTATTTAATCCTTTGCGTGCGGAATTTTTAAGCAGGCCTCGTTCATTTCCGGGGTGCACTGTTATTACGCCACTGCTCATTTCGAGATCTATGCAGATTTAATGTTGCCCGCCGACCGGTTCGAGTTTCGTTCTATTTTTATTCGCGGTTGCAATCTGATATCATAAGGTCCTTGTTGAATTATACAGGAAACGAAAGGATTTACAAGTCATCTTGATCGTTGGCAATTTCTTTATTAACTTTGCCGGCAGAAAACATGTTTTGAATTTTTAATGAATTGCATCATCGATTGGTACTGTCTGACCTTATTCCAGACATAGAATTTTTGTACTTCTATCTACTCAGACGTTCTCCAGGATAAAGGAATAAAAACTCTGATTTTATTAAAAATGAAATAAAAAGGTATAAAGATAAGGAATTTAAATAAACATTTTCTATGGTCCTAATCATGCGTTCGGGGAGTCAGATTGGTACTGTCTGATCTTATTCCAGACACAACATATTTGTGCTTTTATTTTCTCAGATGACTTCACGTCATGACTTTTATTACACCATACATTGCTCATACATTGAATAGCACCGTGCAGATGGGTTTATTTAAAAGTGTAGTATACCCTTGAGGACTTTAGAGTAGGCAACCCATCAAGCAAAACAGAAATAACTTCGTCTTTCATAATGTGCTGAAGTCACGGAAGTTGCCTATGGGTTGCCTATTTTAAATTTTTAAGGCGTCACAATTTAATTCTAAGTTCATCATCATTTTATTTTTCTTTCGTTTGCTGATTTCATCTATGTTTGCAGTGGAACAAGAGAAAGCAAGATAAAATATATGTGGTTATTATTACATTTTGATTATTTGGAATTCTACTGTCGACACCGAACCGTAACTCGCAGATAAATGAAAATTTTTGAACGCAATTTTAATTTTAATGCGTATAATTATTTTACACCCCGCGGAACGCGGTTTGGAAATAATTGAAATAATTCGATTTGGAGCGCTGTTAGCCGCCTGATTTTTAAAACTAATGCCTGCCAGAGAGATAAATAAATTTGGTAATGCGAGTTTGATTGTTTAACGCAATTATTGTCCGGGACGGGCGCGGCCGCTAAAAATCCCGGATTTTGGTTTTTTATTTTAATTGGTGCTAAGTTAATTACGGTTCGAAAAGTGGACTTAAACGAAACGGCCAATTAGCGCCGAGTTAATTAATTGTTGTTGTTAAAAAAAAACTGTATAAATAGCTAAACGAATGAGTTATTTCAATTCTGTATTTCAATCTTACTGAGTCTCTTTTAAAATAAATTAAAAATTAAACTGATTCAACTCACCGTATTATTTTTACGTGGCTACGTATTTCAACAAAGGAGCTGTCATCCTCAGTACACTTCGTGGGAATCCTTGGCCGATGTAACCGGAGGATATTCTCCTCACCATTGCAGTTCCACTGGGGATTTGGTGAGGAGAACCAATCAAATTCCATGAAGTGTTTTTTGTTCTGGTGTACTGAGGATGAGAGCTTGGCTGTCGAAATACATATCTACGTTAAAAATAATATTGTGAGCTGAATCATTTTAATTTTTAATTTAAGTTTTAATAACATCTGACGCTTGGTGGTATCCAATTTTTTTTTTAAGTAAATAAAGTTTAGCTGCAACAGAACTTCACTCATTAAATTTGATAGGTTTCCATTGTTTGATGCAAATTTCTCGAATTGCATTCGTAAAAATGGCCCGTCAATTAAAACTTTTCGGCGTAATCAGTTTTTGCAATTAGGAGCTCTGGTCGCCCCCGGCTTCTCTAAAACGCCTCCTAAATTCCGCCCGGCGAATTTTTCCAACCCCATGCACACGGGGGGTGCAAAAATTTGCATTTGTGTCGGAAATTCTAATAAACAGTGCAGATTTTATGCATGCGTGTGTACGTGAGAAGAGTTTTACTGTGGCGTAATTAATACAAAAAGAAAGATGGCGGAAAGCAGTGTAATAATGGTAATAACAAGTTGCTCTGCGTGATGTATCACATTAATAATAATAATAATACACACGAAGTTTAATATATTTCAAGCTTGGGGAACGTATTCCTCTTCGTGGTCATTGTTTATTCAATTAAATTAAACAATCGTTGGCTTGGAGTAGAACATTTCAGGCGTCCATTATTAAATTAGTTCTATAATCCGCGGCTCGCTTCGGCACATACTACACGTACACACACAACAATACCCGAATAATTGTTTATAATTAACTCGCGCGGAACGCTAATAATTAATTATTTTATGCGCAAATACCGCGCTTTATTAACTTGCTTGTTTCTACATATTTATTTTACACTTTACACCATCGATTTGTAAATTATTATGTTACATACGAGGTCTGTTTATAAAGAACGAGACTCATTGCATTTTTTTTGTACATAGAAGGTCTAGTTCTATGTATTTAAGCAAGTTGTTTATTGTATAGTACTATAGAAATGTTGCTCTTAAGGACTAATTATAAATGTGCTTCATTGTAGAAGAAGGGGGACTCACTTGTCATTGGCCACATGGCACTACTACCTGTCACCAAATTATATGTAAAAATAACATGGTCTTTCTCATTCTATATACGACAGTATCACGTTTGACAGGTGTGGTGTATACTATCCAATTCTTAATTCTGTTCCGTTAAGGAACTTTGACCATAAATAACAAAGAGTTGTTGCTTTTATAAGTAGGCAATCCAAAGGTAGAATCAAAATCGTAAACAACAATATCTGTACTCCTCCATCATACCCTCTAAAAGATCGACGACATTCAACCCTTGTAAACAATTTGCAATACTTTCGTCCCAGCCGAGTTTCCTTTGAATATATATGTATGTATGGTAGCGCGAAGGTTTCCTTAATCTCATTTCAAAGAAACAGACAGCTATATATTCATATAAAATATCAGTAAATAAGGGAGAATAGGAGAAACCTACAAAGAAATGTTATTTTGTAGGTCGCAAAAATACAGAGTACATGTCATATAACAGTGGAAGAGGGTAAGCACAATGGAAACCCTCGCTCGGAGGCTCCGTGCTCGCGAGTTATTCCGGCCGTTTTCCATAAGGATTCCGGGCGACGTATCTGGTCTTCACCGGCAGAAAGGTCGCCGGAGGACGTGTTTTACACAACACCTCTTTGTCCGCCCTTTTCAGACCAAGATATTCCCGGAGCACTCGAATTACCTTATACAATACACACACAGCGTTCAGATGCAATTCCGTGCCGCCTCACCCTCCACCCTTCCCTCCCTGCTCGTCGCAACATGTACATACTTATACATGTATGAGCACGTGAATTATCTTCCTCAAGAAACAACGCGCAGGCGATTTGGTGTGTGCATTCGTCCTTGCGTTTTACGTCCGTAAAAGGGATGCGATAGAACAAAACAGCGGGAATAATATTTTTACGAGTTTTTTTATTGGCGCTTTCTGGATCGCGAGTTTCTATTGTTACATAGTAACGAAAAGTGATTTTATTTTACTTTAGAAGCGACAGATTTTCTTTTATTTTGATTTATATTTTAAACGAGTATCACAACACCTCAAAGTGATTCCAAATTGATTGGGGCACTTCTTCCATTTCTTGGGCTGAGGTCGCCGAGTTTGCACAATCGGGACCTTACTTTTTTTCGACAAAGTTTAGAGTATTAATTCTTTTTAAAATACTCAGGATCTGTTGGAGTACGAGTATTAAAGACTAATTTCATGTGTCTCATTGGCCTTGTTCGAGGAGAAAGAGTTATTATTATTCATTAGGGAACAAATAGCCAAGTAGTTATCGAGAAGACTGGAGTTTAATCGAGCGCAAATAACACAGTTAACAGATCATTGAGCGATCCAGTCCTTGGACAATAAAAAGCAACGAGTGCTCAGATAAATTACAAACAAAAAGCCAGACAAATTCACGTGTTCCATCAAAATCAAGTTCGGCGCAGAAGGAAAATACTTAGATGATAACTCTGCAAGGGTGCAATGAATGTCTAAGAATAGTAGGCCAGGCGAAACAAGTGAAGAAGCTCAGATCGCAAGAGAAATGGCGTCTGTCGTTCCGCGCGTATTTTATCTCTCTGTTTTAAAGCCTGACATAGTGCGCTGGTGGGAATTAATTAAATAAAAAAAATGGCCCTCCGCTGCGATGGCTTAATGCGATTCCGGTGAATAAATGATGGCGCGGATTTCTGTCTTTATTTGAATAAGTGCTGTTTCTTGCGCTGGCGAGCGTTTCAACTTCTTGGCGTGTCATCGGCAGACGTCATTTTTCGTCCTCACCCCCCCACGACTCGAGACGCGCTCTCCCTCTTAATTGGATCTTAATTATTCGCTGAATGGAATTTTTAAAGAGCGCCCGTGAATGCAATTTGTGTCTTGAAAAGAAGTTCGGACTTGGAAAAGTATTTGATTTTCATAATGGAAAAGTGTGATCGCTTAATTGGATTAGAGTTTTCGGGCGCACTTTTATTCCGCATGAAAAAGTGAGTTATATTTTTATACAGTTCTGAGTCATGGTCATTGACGCAAACCTCCAAACGAAAATTGCAGACTTTCATAAATCTACGTTTTAGTAGAAATGTAGGCCAATTATAATATCGAACAAAGAACTTTGGAAATCTACAGGAGAAGAAATAGATACACAAATACAAAGAGGACAGCTTAGATGAATGGGAGATACTTTAAGGAAACCTAATAGAGAAATATGCAGGAAGGAAAAGGAAAATAGGATATAAATGATATGAGAAGATCACACAAGAAGAAGCAAACCTGGATATTCGGCCAAAGATAGAAACAAAAGGAAATTTGGAGAGCAGGATATCTGGCCAAGAATAGATGGTAAACGATTTTTTGCATAACATTCCGGGGAGCATAATACCAATCCGCAAGACCTAGAAAATCCTTTGGAAAACAAGAGTTTAACCCTTGGTAAAATGTGGATCCACCACCATCAATGAGTTTCCAAAGTGGAATTCGAATTCCAAAGTATTTGAAAGCATTTGTGCAAAGAATCAAACGTAATGAATCAAAATATCAGCGAGTAGTCTACAGGGTATCAAACATAGGAGAGCGAAGATTAAAAAATCTTTTCAAGAGGAACAGAACTAGAGAGGAGGAAATGTTATAAGTGGCTCATCGAACAGTGAAATGATGACTACCTAACTTTGGAATATTCCTCGAGCTTCTACGTTCCAGCTTTTCCAGTTCAGCCAAGTTATTATTATTTCAATTTTAGGTTTGCTCCTTCTGCTTTCAAAGATCTTTTGATATTAGATATCATTGCTAGGTGTGATCGAATTTAGTTTTTCCTTTCGCTTGGTACTCAATCCATTTCGAAACCAGCCTGTGCCATTCGCTAATAAAAATGTAACCTTAAACTCAGTCAGTTCTATGTTGTGTGGCAACATTCGAACGTTTTCTTTCTAGCAGAGAGGAAACAGCCCATTCTTTCAAGATTCAGATACTCATCTTTCCATTACTTGTCTACTAATAATGTAAAGGCTTCTTCGAGGCACTGCCAACCATGGGAATTTTTCCCCAGAATGGTAGTAGTGAAAAATTTATGCGGTGGAATGGGAAAATGTAACTAAGAGCATCTGGCAACATGCTTCGACGTGACCTTTCCCTATTTTCAGCATCTACGAACCCATGTCGTCTTAATCGAGGTTTGGAGAATGTCTAATTTCCAAGGAAGTTTTTTCCTTAGGCAGAATTTCTGGGTCTGTATTTAAAGTATATTTGAAAAGACATTCGGAATTTGGGATAATTTGGTTGATTCCATTCTCTTTCTATATGCTATTTCCATCGTATTCCCATAGGTCTCTTTCTTATCGTCGATGGGTTAAGTATTCAACCTTTTCCAGAACCAGCTTGTGTCATTGACTAATAAGAATCTAAGTTTACTTTCAGTCAACCTGAGCGTTTAAGATCTTATCTTTCATGTATTATTTGTTAGATCTAATCCGTCTAAGGGTGTATCCTATTTCCAGCGAAGTTATTCCAGGCAGATCTACGGGACTTAAATTTAAAATAGATTTCGAGGGACTTACGGGGATTGTTCCAGTTGGTGTTTAGGTGATCTGTGGCATGGAACACTTTTCACAATAATCCTGCGTCATTGACTTGGATATCATCAGTTGAATCTTGTTAGGAACGAAGATGTCACTTCGATTATAGATTTTTTTTTTAATTTTGGAAATTTTTGCGTTTTTAATTCACTTTTTACAGCTTTTGAGTCCAAGAACTACGCCCTCCGACAATGAAGAACTAATGAAATAAATGAATGACCAAGTTGTGTATTGGTTAAAATTTACTATTGGTAAGAGTTGCTTCTTTTACAAACCCACCTGAAATACGTTGATCTGCTTTCGTCACTGCTTCGCGACCTGTCCTAACGGGAGCTGAATTATTAAAACTCCGGTTTGAGCATAAAAGCAGTTAGCTGGCAACTGCGTGGAGAATAATTGATGAAAACTTACCCAAATAAATTGACGACAGTTTCTATTTACACCCGCGCACTAACATAAGCTACATAAATAAATTACAGATACACCTGGGAACCCTGTGATTTCCTAATGTGATTCAAATAGGACTCCTCCAGTAAATTCCGGCAGACGCACACATCCCAAGTCTACAGCACGTTTGGATGAAAGCCAAACTGTCTTATCTATTCCCTTTAACGTTTCGAGACACGAACGACGAGGGCTCCTAACGCCGTTCCGGGAGCGTAAAACGCGGATTTATCTGCGGCGAAGACAAATAAATGCTCCAATTTACATGATGAATTTTGTTTGCCTTCGGTGATTGACTTTAATTCCCGGAACTTCATCAATGCGCCAGCCGCTCAATATCAAATTATTATTAAAGCCAGCGACTTTCCAGTGGGGCGCAAACGAAAAGAAAAAGAATTCTCCTCTCTCATTGGAAACAAAGGCCCGGCGTAATTACGTAACCCTTTGAAATTAAACTTTTTAAGAAAATTCCCGTAATACGTTAATTATCTCTCGAAAATTAGAGGAATGAAATTGAACCGGAGCGCACGCGTCCCCTTCCTTTTCACCGGGGAGACAAATTGGGAATAATGGGACGAGCGGTCTTCATTTGTTACCTGTTTTATAAATTGGAAGCAAAATCTGACGAAGGAGATAATTTGGGGGCCGGGACGAATACTTCCGTGCGTTTCAAGCAAATTACGCAGACGGATGGACGTTTTTATTTACTCGCCGTTAACGTAACCAATCGTCCTTGATTAATTTTCTAGAGTTTTTTTTTTATTTTCGCCCCGTCTATATATATAAAACGTCTATTGTTACGGACTGCAGGTTTCAAGTCTATATACGGAAGTCTATGGTTGTCACATTTAAATCTCTGACTTGCAGTCAGTAACAATGGACATTTTATATATAGATCTTGAAATGCATAGGGACAGTTTACAGAAAATTTAATTGCAATCAAATTTTAATGACGTTGTTAATTTGACAGTTCGCAAGGTAATTCTTATGGCAACTTAATCGTGATTAGTTTAATTCGAAATTAAATATTTGATTTGCTTTCTGTAAACCCACCCATAACGTCGCTAAACTCAATATGATTAATAGGTTATAATAACTCAACGCCTACCATCTCTACGTAGTTTTATCGAACTTGCGCCTATGTTTCGTCTGGTTTAAGCTGTTCGTAAATGGATTTGCATAAAACATAAGAAATAAGACATAAGCCGTAACAGTAATTCAACCTATGTAAAGAAGTGCGCTGTAACACAATAGCTCCATAACGAGAACAAAGCTTATGTGTTTCTTACGGCTTATGTCTTATGTTTTATGCAAATCCATTGTGTTCTAGGCTTAACTGTGAATGGTGATTTACATGTGCCAACCATAGACTTCCGCATATAGACTTTAAACTTGCAATCTGTAATAGTGAACGTTTTATATTGATTACATTGAAATACATAACGTTGCTAAAACTTAATCTGATTAATAGGTTATAGTAACTCAAGGCCTACCAACTGGACATAGTTTTATCTAATTTGTGCCTGTGTTTCGTTCCGTTTAAGCTACCCGTAACAGCACGTGGTGATTTAAATGTGGCATCCATAGACTTCTGTATATAGACTTGAAACTTACAGTCCGTAACAATGGACGTTTTGTAAATAGACCCTGAAATACATAATGTTACTAAAAGTCAATCTGATTAATAGGTTGTAATAACTCAAGGCCTACCAACTGTACATTATTTGTGCCTGTGTTTGCGGTATAATATGCACATTATGCAAAATTACCGTCCTCCATTTCGTAAATTTAAGTTCGATCATAGCTCCCCATCGCAAATGTTTACGAGGGCGCATTACGTTCCGAAATTTCGTATACACGCGGAGGCCTTTTTATGGCTGCGTACAACATAAACATCCCTTGTTTATTCCATCGCCAATATTTGCCCCAGATACCTGTGACGTTTTTATCGAACGCACTGTCGAATGTTGTTTATCGTCGCTTCCGTAAACAAATAGACGGTGCAATTACGGGCGCCCATTTTTACGATTTTAATTCGCGGAACGACGTCGCCGCACACGATTTTGTTATAATTTTATTACCACCAGCACCGGGGCGCAGATTCTGTTTGTACTGCGAGATTTTAATTAAACGCGCCCCCGGTATAATTCTATTTGCGTTCGGGACTTTTGCCGCGAGATGACACGTTAACTACTAACCGGAGATACGAAAGCAAACGGAAAGTATCAACTGGAACAGGAAATGTGCTAACTTACACGAATTTAAAGAAAAAAAAACATTATACGAGGGTTATTCAAGTTACATCCGGAAATTTAAATTTACATAGTTCTCAATGCATGGCACGTCTGCCATCTTTCTTTGTTTTTGTTTCTCTCATGAATTAAACGTCATACTAGAAGTATTCATGTGACACATCATTTATGAAAGTTTGGTAATTATGATCGACAATCCTTCGTAAACGGGTTTGTTTCTTTTCGATCGTTGTTGGATGTTGCATTCTTTTTCCTGAAAACGAAGCACCTCGAACGAATTTATTATTAAAGGCTGAAGGAGTTCGAGTGCGCGCGTTCCGCGCAAAAACGATTTTATTTACGGGTGAAACGGAAGCTCTGCGAAACCGTTTTGATTACGACGCCAAGGAAATTCTGATTAAATATTCCGTCGAGCATTAATAATTAATTGGGGCTAATGAATCGTATTTTACTTTAGTCCGTTTGGTCGTCGCTCTGCTTTATTCTACGTCCGTGAATGCGAAGGATCTTTGCCAAGGAAATTATCGAGGAAAATTAAAAAAAAAATTGTGTGCAGGATACAGGATAAGAAAATTAAGGCCTCAATCTAAAGAAAGATAAAAGAAAAGTATAGAAACGCGAGTTCTCAATTAATGATAGTGATAACTCATCGGTTTCTTCAACTTAACTTGCGTTTCTTAATTATGCAATTTATATTCCGGCAACTTTAAGAAATCAGAATACCTCACTTGCAAACAAATGAAAGTCATTTTAATAATTTTAAGAGTTACTCAGAAGCTTTATACTTTCTTTCTGGATTGGAAGTGTTTTACTTGGTTCTCAAATTCGTAACCGTGAAAATTTGCTAATAACAAACTCATTTCATCATTTCCAAACAGTATTCATACAAGTGTTAACGCGAAGTGTCTCAAGTATAAACCATTCTTCATTTCAGCTCCCATAAACCGACATGAACTGGATGTGCTTACTTACGTACCTGCATATAAATCACTTTACTGTGACGGAAATTTATTTACTTCAATTTGGGTTTCTTCTGCGAAGTAATCCAGAAGAGAACAAATAGCATTTTTATGTGAAACTTATTTTAACGTACAAGCAAAATAGCTTTCAGTATTTTCTGCCAATGTACATGTACACATATAACTTTTACAATTTTTTTCTATCAAATAATTAAAAATAAAAAAATAGGAACTATTATTACAAAATATTTTGTCTAGATTATGTCCAAAGAACTGTGGATAAAGATGTTAAATGATTTTTAGTAAGTAACAAAAACAGTTGACAAGCGTTCACAAAAAAGGAAAAACGACAAAAATTAAATCGTACTTGGAAGAAGACTGACGATTTGTTGAAAGCTTTTTGACTTTCGTGAAGCTCTAGATTAAAAAAATTGAAAGAGCAATATAATGCAAGAAACAATTGACACTCGTACTCGTTCACAAAAAAAAAACAGTTGATAATTATTCACAAGGGAAGAATAACTAAAAACAACAAAAAAGAAATATTAAAATCTTACTGAAGAAAAGTAGTTTAAAGAAATTTACCGATTTCGCGGAAACTCTAGATTAAAAAATTATACACAATGAAAAAAAAAACAACAATAGAGACTCGTTCACGAAAAAGGAAAGATTAAAACCATACTGAAGACTAACATAAGTTCTTTCGTCAAGAAAAATAAAAGAATCTTTAACAGAGAAGAAAGAGCAATTGACAACTATTTGCGAATAATAATAATAATAATAATAATAATAATAATAATAATAATAATAATAATAATAATTTTATTGGTTCCATAAGACATGGTTATACATGTATTGGGTTAGTCTTAAATTACAACAATAGTTGTCCTAAGTAAAAAAAAACAGAAGATTTCACAACATTCGTTAGTCACTAATACTAAGTGTTATATATACAACGACATACATAGTTTTACAATACTTATTTAACAAGATGATGGTTAAAAATTAAGCATTGGCGCGATTTAGAGCAAAAAATTCACCAACTGAATATAATGTATGTCTTAATAAGTATTCCCGTACCTTGGTTTTAAATATAGGTTGGGAGGTGATCGTTTTAATTTCATTAGGTAGATGTTTGTATAACTTAATAGGCATAACAGAACAATTCCTGGAGGTAAGTGTGAGCCTATGTTGACGAACCTTAATATTACGTGAAGCTCTTAGATTGTATTGTAACTGTGGGGGCGAAAGTTCCGATAAGTTGTTCTTCACATAAATAACAACGTTGAGGATGTATATTGATATAATAGTATGTATGTTTAATTCTTTAAAAAGTTCTCTACAAGAATGACGTGGGTGTTTATTCATGATAGTTCTTATTATTCGTTTTTGCATTATAAGTACCTCATTTATCTTAGATGAGTTACCCCAGCATATGATTCCATAAGATAATACAGAATTTACGTTGGCGTAATAGTAGGAAAGTAGTACCTCTGTATTAACCGAGTGCCTTAATTTCCATAACACAAAACAGTTTGTGGCTAATTTTTTTTGAAGGTGGCAAATGTGATCGTACCATTTCAGATTTCTATCGACGACGACTCCAAGAATCTTGGTCACTTCAACTTGACGTAGACAGTCTTTATTGGACTACACAAACAGACTAAAATTAGTATCCATCGTAGTGAGGAGTACAAGTTCAGTTTTTTCTCTATTTAATGATAAGTCGTTCTTCCTACAATAAGTTTCCATGTCCGCCACACACTTGGAGGCCGCGAAAGAAATGCACGAAACAAAAAGAAATCACAGTTATGAATTACGAATTTATTAAAAAGAAAAACAATTGGGAATCATCCATAAGAAGACAAAAAGAAAAAAATTTAAGCACAGGTAGTGAAGAAAGATGTGAGAAAACTGAAATTACGTTAATAGCTTTTTTTAGAAGGTTAACGATTTTGTGATGACTTTCGATCTTTAGTTAAGAAAAACAAAAGCACAATTTATAACGAAGAAAAACAATTGACAATCAATTACCAGAAAAAAAAACACGAAACGAAAGCCACAGAAATCAGAAGATTTTTTTTGCTCAGTGATTGTGTTGCTTGTAGAGACCCACGGTGAATTGAATACTAACGGTGGCAGCATTGAAGCGAACCGTTACGTCATCACATGCCCGCTTCTCCCTCTAACACATTAATTGTCAACTAATCATTAACTGTCACGGTTGACAGTTAATCAAAGGTTAATATGTGTAAAAGGAGAAGCGGGTATGCGGTGACGTAACGGTTCGCTATCTCACTTGCGAGAATGCTGCCACCGTTAGTATTCAATTCACCGTGCTGCTTGTACTGCGGCATTAGCGGAATACCATTAGAATCTTTTAAGTCTTACTTAAGAAACAGACAACAGCAAGTACACTGGCAAGGAACTCTTTCTCAGAAATGTGAAGTACCACGAGTATCAATCCTTAGTCCTTTACTGTTTATAATCTATATTAACGACCTTCCTAACAATACTCCTGGAGCCGAAACTTGCCTCCACGCTGATTATATATCTTTCTTAACAACGGGTATAAATAAATACCAATAAATGAATGAGACCATAACAACAACAGAAAAATGGTTTGGTGCCAATAAACTCGAACAAAACTAATCCACTAACATTCTCTACAAAATCCACCGTCATTGAAGAGAAGGAGCAGAAAATAGCAATGTCATACGTCATATGCAATATAGGTAGTTCATTTTAATTCTTATTTTAACGATAGCAACCCCATGAAAATTTCTAGCTATTTAAAAAAAATTGAAAACAAATTAGGAGGTACTTTACAATTTGAGCAAATTATATGGACTGTCAACGAGATCAAATTCAATTTGTAATAACTCATTTCATTCTGAGACAAATTTCCATCGTATCTCTGCACGAAAAAGGACCTCGACGAAAATAAGCGCTCGCTCGTGCCGACGCAATATTAGCAGCGCACCTACGTACGTAGTTTCCATCCAATTTCAGTGTCAATAAATGGGCATCAACAAAGGACGTCTATGTGCAGCTCGCATGCACGAACAAAGGGAAAATGACGTACACTCGTTTTCCGCTTTAAAATACGGAAATGAGACGCGAACGCCGTAATTGGACGCTCTGAGAGGAAATTTAATGTCCAGGTCGCGAAAAAGGATTAAACAGACTTTGCACCGCCGTCAAGTTATGAGCTGACTAAGATGAATGAAAATAATTACTACAGTTCCACTCGATTTATATTATGTAGTATATCCATCGCTTTTAAGTATA
Organism: Dorcus parallelipipedus; assembly: GCA_958336345.1. Taxonomy (NCBI): domain Eukaryota; kingdom Metazoa; phylum Arthropoda; class Insecta; order Coleoptera; family Lucanidae; genus Dorcus; species Dorcus parallelipipedus. The sequence continues at coordinate 12,594,164 of OY284475.1, forward strand.
ATAAATATCCTAAGCTTTCGAGAGGGCTCAAACGTAGAAGATTCCCCATCCACAGAGAGACCTACACACATAACAAGTGATCAAATGAAAAATGAATTAGAGTTGATCATGCAACCAAAAACGAATATTCTCGTCGATGACGTCGACTAACAGGGACAGTGCGAGGCAGCAATCAGGCACGACACGACGTGTTCTTGCGAACGTTCCTTCAGTTACTTTTGACGTTTTTATTCGATCCTACCCTTAATTTGAAATTAAAATGTCCAAAGCAAGAAAAACGTTTCATTTAAAATAGAATTAAGCAGATGTGACCACCACCTGAGCACTACATTACAAACAACATTTCCCGCACGTTAATTATGTCACAATTGATTGACAATTAATATTAGTATGACACATTGAAATTCCAAGGCCTACTCTAATTCGTTTTTTTTTTATTACTGCTCATAAGCATGATGATGCTTGATTACCTGATTATAGCATCTCATCGTTTGCTGGTAATTGCATTAGTGATAAACTACATCATCTAAAGATTTATGTAAGTGTGATGAAAGTCTTAAATTATGATTCCATGTGAACGTCCAAAAGATAATCCCAAAAGAAAACTTGACTGGAAGATTAAAGTAAGTTATCGTTCTTTAATTTTATGCTCGGTTTAAAGTCCAAATGAAATAATAGATCTCCTCCTGGCTCGGCCTCCTCCTTTCGAAACCTGCAGCGATCGATCCTCGTGGAACTTCATAATTCCGCAGACATCGGATCTACGCAATAAAATTTACGGCCTCCGAGGAAACCGTTTTATTATGCCGCTAATTTAATGCTACAACAACTTAGCCCTGCTGTTATTATGAATCTACAGTTCTACGGATCCGCACGCCCTAAGTCTTGTTGTGCGGAAAGATTTACGGCCGACTTTGTCGTTAGAATTTGGAAATGATGGTAATATATTCTCGAAGAATGGCTTTTAAGAATACATTGCGGAATTTAATGTAACTGGCGGAAAAGTTTCCCTCGCTGTAATGTATGGACGGGGGAGGTAACAGCCCTTACACTAATTATTTCTCGTTGCCGAGTCTAATTACCTTACATTTTGTAGAATCGGTGTTTTAAAAAGAAACCTCATCGGGAAATTTAAAGTTGAATTGTTTTCGAAGTGCAGAATTTACTTGCTGGAAAGAATCGAACGTGATTAACGTTTATCCATAATTTAAACTTTTATCTGATCGGAAGACTTCGCCGTCGTAATGAGGAACGCAATCACGTCATTGAAAGCAGCAGCAGCAAATCGGTTCGAGCACCAAAGTTAACATTTGTTAAATCGAATATCCAAGACTTAGTTTACTCATTTAGATATCGTACTTATTTCAGAGTTGTGAATCTATTCGAGCTGATTCACTTGATAAAGGCATTAATCTGAAAAGTTTCGAAACTAATTAAGGGCTTATTGTCGCAGGATTCGGTCGGGAAAACTCTCCCGTCGGAGCGTAACTTTTTTACTCTATTGTCGCGAGCTATGTAAAATTTTAGCTCGCTCCGTTGAACTGATGCGTGTTGAATCGAGTTAACTGATGCATTATTGTGCAGTAGCTTATAATTTTAATTAAATTTTTAAGTTGTTCGACGCTCTTTTTATGAAGCCCAAACTTTTCGGTAATTTTATAACCTTGCAATTGCCGCAAGCTCTGAGCGTACTAACGAAAACTAAAAATAATTTAATTTTGACAGGCCTTACTCAGCAAGAGAGTTTTTAATTCACTTACTTATCTTAAGTCGAGGAATATGGGCTCTTGCACGGGGTTTTGTTACAGTTTTAAATTGCGTAAGGAATAGGTTGGAAATTTTCAGTCAATTTAGAATTTATTGTGGCAACCCTGATACCCGAATGCAGGCATGCGACTCTCGATCGCCTCGTGACATGTCCTAATATGGACATTTCGATAATAATGGCTTCTGATTGGTTGAGGTTGACGGCACCTGAGATCAACTCGCGTCATCCGATTTAACTTGTTTTATCTTGACACTTCTCGATTTAACTTTGTGCCGCCTATCGGATTTTTCGCTAAGAAAGATTAGGAAAAGTCGAATTCGACGTAGTCGGAAGTTCTTAGTACATCGCCGGACGATTGGTTGCAAATTGTTGGGCCAGCAAATTAAGTTACGTTCCCAACTGCCGGCTAATCAGTGGGAGGTCATAACGTAACTCCAAAGTAAACGGGTGAATTTTAAATGAAATCAAATTCACCAGTACTTACACACTTGTCTTCATTAGAGCGTTTTAAAAGTCAATCAGAATGTTGAAAATTTAACTTATTAAACGCCAGTACACACATTAAATAATCAAACTTTCATCGGAACCTGCGAAACTCAAATGACAAGAAACGTCAAGGCGCGAAATACGGATCCGTTTGTTCATTCGCAAGAAGCATGATATTAAATAACAAAACTATACCTACTAAATTAGCTATGTCGACACGGTCTGTAATATAATGCGTCCAAAATATTAAAAAATGGTAAAATAAATCCGCCCTTCAACTTCCAACAGTAAACGCACAACAGCTGATCAAGAGCCGTGAAGTCGTCCGAGTAACGAACGCACAGGAGGGACGTGCCAAGAGCTTGCGTTCCGAGGAGTAAACGCCCTCTAACGGGGGGAGTAGTAAGCAGCCGGACACTAAAATGGTTCACAACGACGCCATCGAAATTCAAACCACGACTCTACGAAGAAACCGCCAAGTAGCTACCGGTTAAACGCTCCAATGAAACGTCCGGAACAAAAGCCTACATAAATGATTAGAAAACACCTGTTACGATCTGAACTGAGTACAACGGTTGCTTGTATGAATCATACCTGATTTGTATCCAGAAGTTAGGCTTGGAAAGGTTTGGAAGAAAGCCTTTGTTGCTTGAAGCACACAATTCGAAAACCTTCCGTTCAATTTTCACTTTAAACAACACAGTTTAGTGATTTTCACAAAGCCCAAACACGAGGGGTACGCCAAGCGAGCAGCAACATCACTCAGATGGGACGGCACGAGTGGGGTTTGGCGGATAAACAATGCAAGGGGAGTTGTTAAGAGAGGCAGCAGAATTTCGCAGGGGAGTGGGTGAAATAGAACAACTCCGCGTGGCGGAAATCCTTTCATTTGTCTATTTGTGCAATCTTTCGAAATTAACGGTGAACCAGTAACGTATTTTCAATCTCCACAATATACAGGATGATCCGGAAAACTTATAATAATTTTAATGAATTTTGAAAACGTAACACAACCCCACCAGGGGCTGGTTTTTCTAAATTGCAGGTAATGTTAGGCTAACGGATTGACGCCATCTTGTTACTAATTACACTGTTTCTTCTTTTAAGACCCGGTTTTTCGATTACAGTTTAATTTTAGTCTTCAACTTATTTCTATAGGAACTATGGGAATAAACTAAAGATTGAAGTTAAACTTTGGTCTAGAAACTGGAGCGTTTTCTTTGGGATACTCTTTCGTTTGGATGCTTTATTTTGGAAGCTGTTGCTGTCGAAACGATCGAAACTCATCACTGTCATATCGCGATTTCGTACAGCCGAATCGGAGAACGTGTCCGGCTGAAATGAAGGTGACCGCTTCGGACATCATGCTAAATACACGCAGGGAGGCGTAAACGACCTTGATTTACAGGACACCTTCTTGGTTAGTTGAATTTAACTTTTTCGATGCTTTGTTGAAGAGCGAATTTTCGACATATCTTGCGCCTTTAATTATTTTATGTAAATTCTTGTGGTAGAAATAAGGCGGGTGAGATCTGAAGTATCGAGTTGAGTAAATAAATAAGTTGTATACTCGGGTACAACATTCTTTAGGACTTAGTGTTTTGGCGACGTTGGATTAACATGTTTGTGACGTTGTAATTATTCGGTGCAATTGTAAATATTCTATGCATTTGCAACTAAAGCAAGTATTATTTTGGCTGTTTGTGTATTTGTACCACTACCCTGAGCGTACAAGTGAGTTATAATTAAATCTCCTGCGACTGTAAATGTTGGCTGTGAGTCGTCAGGATCGCAATGGGGTCCCCGAGCATATTCTGTATAGCTATTTCGGCCCTAATTGGGGCCTCATCAGCAGAACAGTAGCTCGAGAACTCCACTGCAACCCCAACGACCAACAGGATATACGCACGCTTAAGCGCGTGAATGCAAACATTTTCACATCTCCTGCGACTATTCCGAACGATCAATTGCATAGCTGATACACATTAAGAAGGCCTATTCCGATGGCTCTGATGGAGAAGATTTAAAAATTTATTGTTTAATTAGTATATTAATACGTAATTAAAAAAAAGCGAAAGCAGTGATGTTTTCGTTTAATAAATTCTGTATTCTTCTGATAGTGGCAGCTCTGAAAGTAACGATAATAGTTTCGTCAGAGTATAACAAATGAAAACTATAGTATTAATTATTGTTCTTGACTGTTTAAAGTATAAACTAAGCAAGAAATCTTCTGTGAGTGCATGGATTCCGTCTTTTGTCGTAAATTCCAGAATTCTGTGACAGAACAGCAACAAAGTGTCCCGTAAAAGAGGATGAACAGAAATTAAAAAGCTTTAAATGAAGCTCTAAATTATCTCTAAGTCTTTTAGAAAGAAGTGCTCCGACATCTCCAGAATTCTTGAACGGAGCAGCAAAACAAGATATATTGCGCTTTTTTTTCTGTAATATCTATAAAATGTTTCTGATGTTCGATGCAAACGGTATTGACCCTAATACGAAAACCTGAGGTACACCCACATCCACTTCAACAATATCTGAAAGAGAATTGTTTCTTCGTTAATAGCATCCACCTAGTATTCACAGTAAGTGAAAGAACTGTTTGAGAGACGCTGATTTTATGGTAAGTAAATGAAAAATTAGAAAAAAATGTCGGGAGAAAACAGAAAAGAAAACAAATGGATTATTTACTCGGCGATCATTTTATAGAGAGATAAACGAAGGTACTTATTAAGAAAAAAATTATTGAAAGGAATTTATTGAGAAGAAAAACAATTGACAGTCGCCTACGAAAGAAAAGGAAAACCCTATGAAACGAGTACTAAACATATTGAAGAAAAATAGAATAAAATCGACAAGTTGCGTTGACAGCTCTTCTTTGTCATAACTTTGGGTCTTTCATTAAGAAAAATAAAAGAGAAATTTATAACGAAAAAAATTGAAAATCGTTCACAAAGAAATTTATTAAAATGAAAAATAATTGACAGTCATTTACAGATATCTTCTTTTAAGAAATTCGCCACTTCGGTCTTTATTAAGAACAACAAATGGACAATTTATGACGAAGAAAAAAGTTGCAATGAGTTTATTATAAGGAAAAACAATTGACAGTCGTTCACAAGGGAAAAAAACAAAAAATTAAAATGATACTTAAGAAAAATAGAAAAACACTGACAAGTTTTTGAAGAGATTGGCGACTCCGTAGAAGCTCTAGACTAAAAAATGAATGAGCAATTTATAACGAAAAAAGGTGACGCTCATTTACGAAAAAGTTTATTAAAAAGAACGAAAAAACAAAGGAAGAATTGCAAAAAAAATTATACTTGAAAAAATAGAAGCTGACAGTTTTTTTGAAGAAATTAGCAATTAGTTCTAGGATTAAAAAAAAGTAACGAAAAAAATAATGATGCTCGTTGACGAAAAATTTTATTAAAAAAGAAAAAAAAAGTTGACGACGGAAAAATTACAAGAAACAACAAAAAAATTAAAGTTATACTGAAGAAAACAAAAGAAAAATGACACGGCAAGTCAGCAATAGATGAAAATAATAACAATGGATCCTGTCAAGGTCACTTTAGATTTTTTTTTTAATGAAACTGTGAAGTGAATAATTCTTTAATGATCGATTCGATTCATTGCACTAGAGTATTAACTTGTGCTAACGTCAAGTAATAATAGAGGATGCTCTGGAGTAGTGAATCGAACACGCTCTCTCTTGTTTTATTTAGCCCCGGTACGTTTGTTTTTTTGCAATCGAGTTCGGATTCATGACTTTTTTGTTGTAGGTTATGGTGAGTGGTCTAAGATCTTTAGTTTCTTGTCATCGGTCAAGTAGGCTGTAACGTACGTATGTCGCGATTAACTTAATTTAGAGAATTGCTGAACGCACAGAACTTTGAAATGTTTTCGGAAGGAACGGTGGACACTTTAAAACACTTACTTTTCTTTCGTAATGAGAGTGTTCCATGTTATTAAAGGCTTGTCATTGGCCAATGGACCTTCCCTCACCCGCACCGTTCACGTCTCACGCCGACCCGAATTAAGATCTCACCAGTCTTGTGACCGCCCGCATTGCAGACAGACCGAATTGAGAGTTATTCTCGTTTCTGTGTAAATTTTTCCTTAAACGGTGTTTGTTTTATATATTTTATATATTGTCCGGTTGTTAATTGTTTGTAAAAAGTTGTTTATTTTTGAAAAGTTTGCTTTTTAAGTTAAAGTGAGGTTATAAATGAAAATGACAGTAGTCGTATGGAGCACCCTACGCCTAAGACATATTCGTGACTATCTACACCGTCTTTTTTAATGAACATTCGAAAGTTATCAAGATAAATGAGTTTTGTGCAGTACGATAGGGCCATTGTAAAAAATATTTATAAATAAACGTGTTTTCGAAATAAAGGGTAAAAAGCATCACGTTTTAATAAATCGCCCGGTCGAATAATAACATACAATCCCTCCGATAAACGGCTGCGGCCCCGCAGAGTTTTTACGTATGCGAAATTGCCACCGAGGGCCTCTTAAACAGTAAAAAGCGCACCTGAGTCGGCCGGGTCATTTATTATTTCGGACGCCTTCGCGCACGCCACTGGGACGAGTTAATCAGAAAGTTCGGACCGGAAACGAAAGCGCGGATAAAAACCGGACGTTGTCGCACAACCAAATTTCGACAAGACTTGGACTTGCGTCCCCCCCGTCCCCCGTCATTATGTAAATTGTATTTTTAGAGCGAAGGTATTTTAATTATTTAGTTCGTTCGCGGAGGTTCTGAGGACAATCCGCGGGAATACCGGAATGAGTTTTTAAAGAAGAAAATATTTCATTAAAAGGTACGATGGAATGTACTTCTTGTTTTGCGATGTAAACGGGGGGTTTTAGTTTTATTGCGGAAGCAAATTTTTAAATTAAAGGCGCGGAAGAGAAATTTTTAATTATTCTTTATGAGAGGTGGTGCGAACGCTAAAAGAAAAACTAGCGTGCGTTTTTTTTTTTTGAGAGAAGGATGGATGTCCTTTTGAGTAATAATAAGTACTTTTGCAACTTCTTTGACCGTCATCAAAATATATTATTGAGATGATATATCATAGGGATCTCGGACCGTAGAAAGTAATAAAAAAAAGTTCATGTCGAGTGGTTTATGTATGAAATACATCAAAACGTAACCTACAGGAAAAAAAATCCTCACAGGAAAAGTATCATCAGAAAGTTATTAATCCTCGTGTTTTATTTCGTGCGGCGAACTTTTATTAAACTATTTCTTACTGGGGGCATATCAACCGGCGCGGCGCGGCGGTGGTGAACAAATCAAAATCGAATTTCGGCTCTAGATTGAATCGAGCATTGAGTTGGGCTCAAGTGTCGTCGAGAAAATCCGCGCGCGATACACAGGCTTACCCCAAACAATCTCTCTTTATTACGTGGGCCAAATTCTGCAGCACCGATTAGCCCCCGGCCGAAATTGAATTTCGATGACGTGCACACGCCGAATTTAAATGCGTTCTGCGTTAAGATAATGCAGGGGGTTGCGGTGGCTGTGACGCGGCGGTGGTCGAAGTTATTACATAAACTGGGGTCAAGTGCGCTGCACTTGATGGGGGAAATTGCTAACCGCAAACACGTCGAGTTGTAACATCTGGTTCGAACTGTAACATATTGCGATGCATTAACAATACGCCCGAATTTATTAGAAGTACATAAATATTGATAAATTCCGTGCGGATTTGGGTCAGCGTACAAACGATTTTTCATTTCTTACATACACACATACACACACCACAGTAAATCAGTTCCAAATGAAGAGAATAACGAACTTCAATAAATAAATTTACAAAGAGAAAAAACGGTATTCTGTACATCAAATAAAGCAGTTGTTAGCTTCTAATAATATAACATTTGTTACGGTGCAAATAATTTCTAGCTTTCGGGCCATCCTGTATCTTGGTGAAAGTGTAATTGCGTGGCAGTTTGACCTTTGGAACTTGGACTGTTTCAGAAACGACGCTTGTGATTTGGGACGAACCTTTTCTTTTGTAATGAGAGTCTTGAAAGTGGGATATATTAAAGGTTTGTCATTGACCAATGGACCTCTCCCCCACGGTTCACGTCGCACGCCGACCCGAATTGAGATTTCGCCAGTCTTGTGACCGCCCACTTTGCAAACAAACCGCACTCAGAGTTATTCTCGCTTCTGTGTAAATTTTTCATTAACGATGTTTGTTTTGAAGTGAAAGAGTAAACGGATATATTGTCCGGTTGTTAATAGTTTGCGGCGAGTCGTAGGCCTCTCCAAGTTTGTCCGTCGAATTTACGGCAGTTATGTTTTTAGAGTCACGTTGGGCGTCGAACGGTTCATAATTTGTGTTTTCCTTTTATTTAGGCTTTATTTTTATTTGGTTCTTTTCCCCCCCGCCCCATTTATTCCGGACGTTTCACCGGACTTTCTCTAACTGTGGGAGCTGCCTGGTGATCTTCTTCGTGGTGTCCTTGCTGAAAAATGTGATGGCGTCGTTGTAAACCGACCTTGGCCGTCCATCTTGGTATTTGGTAATACGACGGTTCATCACGCCGCACGTTGGAAGAGGGCGTGCTCCTCGAAACGAAAGTGGTCACTGAAGTTGACGCAAGTGGTTACTTAAAGTGGTGTCACGAAAGTGGTTACAGCTGCTATTCGTGTCTCGAAAGTCTTGACGACCCCGGAATCAACTGACGTGGATTCACAGCTGCATGCTGAAGGCCGGATCTTACTTTATTATACATATTTCTTCTTTGTTTAATATTTTGAACGCATTCTAGTGCCGACGAGATTAACATGCGAAGTTAAAGTTACTGTTGTTTATTTTTTTTTGCTAGTTCAGTTAATAATTTTGTAACGAGCAAACGGATCCGATTGTTTCGCGTTTTGATGTTTTATGTCACTTGATTCTTGACGTTCTACACTGTCAGATTAACCCTTCATTGCTCGCGTGGATTACAATTGTAATCCAGGGTTTATATTTCGCGCATAAGTCAAATTCACTTTTATATACAGAGGTAGCGCTTTAAGTAGCTGTCTATTATATGTTCAATAAAGTTATGAGTAAGGTTTTGTGATTATTAGATTAATACTTTTTCTATAAAACACTGTCAAGTTTGAGTGTGTGCCACGCGAGTATTCACATAAATCATTTTATCATATCTTCACGAGTTATTGTAGTTGTTTCTTGCTATTTATTTATATTATTTTCAACACATTTATAATTTTCCTACCTTATAATAACAAAAAAAGACAAATAATTACTTAGTTTATATTCAATGAAATAAATTGCCATATGATCTCTAGTAACGGTTCATTTCTCACAAATCATATTATTTAACTTTGTTTACACAAAAAATTACTAAGAATTTTTTCTAATCATTTTCTTAGAAGATAGTTAATAACCACATCTGTTTGATTCACTGAATAAATTGAAAATGCAATGATACTAATAATAATTAATCTGGACTACAGTTGTAATCCATGCGAGTAACGGCGTTAGATTTTGTTACGTGAGTGCTGAAGGGTTAACTGACTGCGCTTTGATTCCATTTTGTTTTCATTTAGTTCATAAACCTTTGTGTGGAACTTAGTTTACCCTTTTTTAAGACATAAATAAAAACAAGTGTGCGTTGTTGGTGGTTTTTATTTCATTTCGTGTAAATTCAAACCTTTGTATTGGGATTACGTGTGATTCCGCCCATCTCCACGAGTTAGCCGGTCGTGAGATGAACTTAATTTGCACTTTTCCACATTTGTAATCAGGTAAGTCACAAATTGGCAAATAAATTAATTTTCACCCAAAATCATGGTATTGGATACAGAGAAACAGGCAGGATTTTCGGAATAACTTATTTTCATATTTAATATATCATTTGAATGCTGGTTGCACTCTCGGACAGTGCTTACAGGTTCGAATTCTGGTATCTTTTGAATGGTTCGCACCGGAAATTCCGGTTACGAATTAAACTCTGCACGTAGGATCAAATTTTAATGCATTTATTTGTCCCATGAGTCATCGTGGTGTTCCTTAGATCGACCGCTTTTAATCATGTTTTGTTTATAATTGCATTCGATTGAAAATAAACAAACTTCTTTACGTAATACCTGTTTTTTTTGTGAGTCACCCCGGCGAATTTTATTGCAAAGTCAGTCTCATTATCATCATGACGGCGAAGCTGCCTTTGAAGAAGCAAGTCGCTGTAACATTTGTTTACATTATTCTAGGTGGGTGCAATATCGGAAGTCGTAGCGAAGTTCTGCCGAGTATTTGTTTAACTTGCGAAATGAACTTAACGATTCACAAAATGCCGGTTTCTTACACGGGGAATCAGGACGCCTTGTTTATAAAACAGTATCTCAAGGCGGTCCATTTAAACGAGAGTTGCCGGAAAAAATTGTAATCTACAATGAAAATATAAAAGGGAAAATAAACAAATTTAAACATTTTATTTAACTCCGGAAAACGCCGTTATTATTATCTAATAAATTTACAAACATGCAAATGCAAAAGTCGAATCGTCCCAAAAGCACGCCTGCGCCGTGTAGAATCTAGGGTGTTAATGACACCTCTTTGGAGTAGTTGCTTAAGTTTCGTACGCATACACAATTCAAGGGGGTATATTAGTGCAGGCCGACTGAATGAAAAGGGGGAGTGTTTCACGTTAAGCGTAAGCTCACCCTCATTTGGTAATTTCTTAGGAAATTGGGTAAGACTTTTTTTGAATCGGTAACATGTGAAACTAATGTTAAAATATGCAAATCTGCTTCCCAAACTTTTGCCTCATTTAAAACGATGATTGGGTTCAGAACTGAGAACAGCCTCCTACCTGTGCTCTCCTGTGCATTCCTTTCCGCGACACGTATTCCTGTATCATATTACAAAACCATAGACAAAATAAATAAACTTCCTCATGACTTACAGATGTATTAAGGGGATTCTATCAAGCAGAAATCAATGCAATGTTATTTCTTTATTATGGCTTTCGTTATGAATAAAACTTTCTGAAAAAAATATATGTGATTTAAGTAGTGATTGCCCGCCGCCCGTTGCAGGTGCAGAGACCGACAGAGACCGCATGCAAGGGATAGCGTTATGCCGACTCCGTTTTGCAGCACAATTTTGTCAACAAATTACGGAAGTTGTAATTAATCAATACAATTTAAATTTAACCAACATATCAAGGACATGCAAAGCAAAGGCTGTGGACCACTATTTTCTTAAAACGTGCATAGTTCACTTCACTACAGCGTTGTACAGTAGAGCCAATTTATTGAAGGTTTGGATTTTTTTTTGGAAAACCCTACTTGCATTTAATACTCCTATGCGTCAAGGTACCTCGATCATCACTACTTAAATCACATATATTTTTTTCACAAAGTTTTATTCATAACGAAAGCCACAATTCGCCGACAAAAAATGCATTACATTGCTGCTTGAAAGAATCCCCTTAAGAACTTTCTTAAGTTCTAAACTTCCTAATTATACAGCGACAACAATATTTACTTATTGTTATTATATAAGAATTTTGCATATGGTATTCTTGCCCCACGTTGAGCACCAATTTATGCTAAATCTCAATATTCCTTCAATAAAAAAGATTGCGTACCTGTCGGACTTGTGAGAGTCGACATGAACATGAACAAGATCACAATCATTGATACGAATTATTTACAAAACACAAATAATATTTTTAACAATAATTTTATAGTTACATATAAGGATTGCTTGATAATCATTAAAGGAAAATGAAACTGTAATAAATACAATTTCATTGGGGAGACGTTACTTTTAATTCTGACTGTGCGACGAGATTCCCGCCACAATATGGTACATACCCCATAAATAATTCAGATTAAGTGCAGGGGCATAAAAATAAATTCAAATCAGATAATTCGAGGTCGTACATCTGTTCCGGGGATTCATCTCGTACATTTTCATTTCGCCTTCTTCAATATTTCATAAAGTTAAATGAAAAAAGCCCGCCCCCTTTGCCTCATGTTCGAGTGGCTGAATCTCGTCGGAGCTCGCGAACTTAAGAAGACGGAAACAATATCGCCTTTTAATTTGAATAAACGCGAAACAATTACGAATCCTCTCCTACAAAGGTGGATGGAAGATGCAGTTCGGGCGAAATTAAAGCGGAAAAGTTAACGTTTTGAATAAAATTCGGGCGCCGCCGCCGCCGCTTTAATTTCACCCGTACAAATAATACTCGTCGTGTTTTATCAGATAAGTTTAATTAAAATTATCTCAAACGCCCTCGCTATATTATAGTGTAAAATCATAATTTTTAAATGGCGTCGTGTGTTTGTTTGAGTTTGCACGTCATGCTTTAATTAAAAATTGTAAATTCGACGCGAATTAATCGAATTAGCAACGCAAAACGAAACTGCAATCGTTCCGGTGTTAATAATGAAGAAGTATAATATGCAAAGAACGTTCGTTTTCGCTTCTTGCATTAAGGATTTGCATTGTAAATTTTTACTGCGTCAAAATGGACTTTTAAATTAACCGCTTTTATTTTTGTTTCGGCAAACTTTCCTTATTCCCATCAGATAAGTTTCCCCGACAAAAAAAAATACTAAGGTATTGTTCAAGTAAATTTATTTCGGAACGGTAGATTGGGCTTATTTCTGTCCAGAAGAGTTTATCCCCGGTTTTATCTAAAATGTTTCTACAAGGATTTTCTTTATAAATTTTCCACCGGTGACAAAACACACATTTATATATCTTATTGTCTCGGGCGCGTTCGCCGCAAATCTACTATATACTCTTCTTCTTTTTTTTGTTCTCGGGGCCGCCTTCCTTATTCTGTATTATCTTCTTCTGAGCCCGTTTGACGGTTGCCCGATCGCTAAAAGGAGACGTCCCCTACGCCGTTATGAAAAGTCGAAGAACGAGACGGGAAATCGTCGGGGAAATTGGAAAAATCTTCACGGAATTGCCGGCATGTCCGTTATTATTCCAGTGGCGTGCCATCAGGTTTGTTTGGACTCGTTCGAGTGATAGGATTATTTGATTTACTTCGTCGTCCCGATCGGTCCATTTCACATAAGAATTGTTGCCTGTTTCTGTATTACTTTTCTTTATTTTTCAAGTAGCGCACACACTGAATATTGACAAACGTTTCCCTAACATTCTTATTCCTAACGGAAACTCGGTTTTCATCAATTATGTCAGCGATTCGAAATTGTGTTAATTTTCACGCGTTAAAAGACAATTTATATTTTGATTCATTAGAAATTAAACGAGACTTAAAAAAATAATTACTATTTGATTAAAAAGCTGTTAATTTCCGTTGCACCAGTAATGAATGGCGCAGTTGGTAGGGGCGATATGCGGAAAATACTTTTTTTTAACTTGTAAGACCTCAGAATGACTAACTATTTGAACCTCATTTGTATTGGGTGTCCCATAAATAATAGGTCTGACGGTGGCAGCGGATAGGTGATCATGTATATAAAAACATTTTTCCTTTAACAAAAGCACGCCACCGTTTGGGAGGTATGCTAAAGTACAATACTGAGTACAACCTTTCTTCCCTGGCTTGTGCATCGGAGGGCATTTCGAACACTTGCTGTATACGTCGCGGTAAGTAATGACATAACAATTGGAGTTCAACAGTCGGAATTTACAGTCGAATTACCTTCGCTTTGAATCACATCTGCGAGCCAATGATGCATAGAATTTATAAGCAAAACACGAGCGTATTTCGGTCCATTTTTCATTTACACTGTCGGACTCTATATGTATCACTGTGTTAGCCGTTGCATTGCCCCTTATTTATGGGACAGCCTGTATAGTGGACGGAAGTTCAAAAGATAGTAGATTAAAGAAACCTGTACTTTCAAGATTAATCAATTTCACAAGGACTCGTCCAGACAATTTTTCCTCCAGGTGCTGTGGCGAAAGTGAAAGAGTCTTTAATGTTTTTCTTTTTTTTAAATTTAAAATTTTTTTTTTTTTTTATTTAAAAGTAGGTAAGAATTTTCTTAGAAAGTATATGTTCATTTAAATTAATACAAAATCAAAGAAATTTTAGATAAAATGAATTCGTAAACAATAACACCGTAAAGAAAGATCGAAACAATATCGTTTAAGATAATAAAATGATGAAGATTTCGTAATTTGAACATAAACAATACATTCAAAACACAGTATAATGAAAATTGAAACAAATTATTTCGAAGATAGAAAAGACTATATTCTGTACATTTCAAGCGTATCTTCGCAAGTAAATTAATTTCAGCTCGCCAAACCTGGAGGCTGTTAATTCTTCTCACTTAAATTTATTAAAACAAAAAAGGAAAACGAAACACTCTTTCCATCGAACTAGGAAACTACCCTAATTGGAACTCTCTGACGGGAACTCATTTTTCCCTCGTGACCCGAAGTATTTTAAACACTGTTATATAGCGTCTTGTAAGTGCAAAGAATGACATCATCTGAATCAATTAAATTAAAAAAATTCTATCCCGCCTATACAGGGTGTCCACCGAGTGCCGCGGTCTTCTCTACCGCCTATAGTATATAAGATAGAAAAAAAATTCAAACGAACTAAGATGTAACTCAGTCAGTTCTACTTCATAAAATTATTTTTGACTATGCAGAGTGTACAGTAACTGAGAGCCATACCAAAGTTATATTTTTTTAAATGGAACATCCAGTATATTTTTACATATTGCGAAAGTACGCATAACGAATAGGTAATAACCAAAAATTTAGGAAGTTTTACTTAAGAGTTTGTAAGATATTGATATTTAAGTGTAAAAAATTGCCATAATATTCTTGTATATTATAGACGGTAGAGAAGACCGCGGCACTCGGTGGACACGTTGTAGACCACCCACCACCAGATGGCACCAAGCAGATTATTATATTTCTCGAATCTCGAATGAAAACAAGGCTCTCGTTGTTTTAAGTTGCTACCTATCTGAAGGACAGCAAATTGAAGGAGTGCAAATTAAGCGGCTAACTCTTGGAGAAGGATATGGGTTGCACGTAACCCCAAAAATTTAAAAGGGGCTGAATTTACTAATCCGAAAGAAATAAGAGCCACCAGTAATGCACACTTGTTTTTATTTATGTCTCAATTAAAAAATTTAAATTGGCAACCTTGAACGATTGTATCAAGTCAGCATTAAAAACAAACTACCTTAAAAAGCTCTTCTACGGGTCCGCTTACAAAACGCATTAAAATGAACGCAAGAATTCGAAAATAGATTCATGTACCAACGCCGTTTGTGGTTTAAGCACTAAATATTAAAATAAATAAACAAATGAAATCACAAAGATACAAATTTCCAACCTTTGGTTGTCCAAAGTGCAAACGTCAAAATGTCGACCGTCGAGGTTAAGCGTAACATCATTCATAATCAATATGGTGGACGAATGGCTTCTAGTTACCACTTTCGTTCCCACGGAGTGCGCCCTTCTGCGGTGTCTGACACCATGACATACCGCGTTGTTAAAATTCAAGATGGTCGGCCAAAATCCGTTTATAGGCGTTTGATTTTAAGATCGCACCGCTCCCGCGGATAAATCCTAACCTCTGTAAGCTAAGCGGAATTTTTGTAATACACGCGTTTGAGTGCGTACCAATCCAAATACACAAGTTAATTTAATTTAAATGTGCCACATAACGCAATCCTGATACAAAAAACACTCAGTATCGACGCCAAAACACGATTTGTTGTGTAGCATGCAAGGGTTTATTTAGTTGACACCAGGTGGCGAACGCTTAGCTGCAAACTCCTATAACGACAGCAAGGGCATTCCACGAGGACGATCGCCAAGCAGCTCTTACTCCACGGAACTCCGGTGAAGCATTCAGAATAAATGGAGGGAATCAATTAAGAATATTTAGAAAAAAAAGCCTAGATAAAAGAGAACACAAGTTACGAACCGACCGTCGCACGATATAACGCTAAAAACATACCTGTCGTAGATACAACGGAACAAGCTTGGAGAAGCCTTGGGATTCGTCGCAACCAATTTCACATCCGGGCCATAAACCCGTTTGCTTTTCGCTTCAAAACAATCCCGTTTAATGAGAAGTTTAAACAAATCGAGAATAACTCTCAGTACAGTCTGATTGCAAGCGAGTAGTCACATCAACTAAAAGAAAGTTACACAGAGCGTCGTTCAATGCGAACGGTTCGCAGGAAGGGGGAGAGGACTATTGGCGGCGACACTAAATTTTCTTCAAATTGTCTACGTTGAATGCAGGACTCCCGTTGTTTTAACTTAAGGCTTAAACTTACCCCTGAAACATGGCAGGTCATCTCTGAATTTGAGTTGGAAAAAATCGGTTCCTTTGTTTATTTTATATTGACAAATATGTTCCTCAGGGTTTGCAGATGTGTCGTATTTCTCAAATGAAGCTAGTCGTGGTGAGACTAAATTTTCTTAGAGTTATTTACATTGAAAACAAGATTCCCGTTGTTTTAAATTGCGGCTTCAACTTAGCCATGTCACATGGCAGGTCATCTCTGAATTTGAGTTGGAAAAAATCGTTGTTGTTTTAAGTTGAGGTTTCAACTTGCTGTGCAACATGGCAAAGTCCTCTCTGAACGTGACTGGAAAAATAGTTCTCTTTACTAATTAAAAATAATACATTTTTGTACAGAATAACATTTTTAATTATTTTATAATTCGATGCACTTAAATGAATTTCGATTTGAATAATCTTGTGTGGTACAAATGAATTAGGAGGGTGTTTGTTCGACAAGCGTGTAGAGAAAGGGGTGAAACGAGTCCATAAAAAGAGTCGATTAGCCGGATTTGCCTACACGGTAAATTATACGTTAAAATTCGGCTAATATTGGTCGTACAAGTATTCGGGGCGCATTAGCTTCCGGTTCGGGAAGGATGAATCGATTCGATCTCATTTAGTTAAATTAGCTTGCGGGGTAATTAAGAGTGTGACCCCGCTTAAATTCCGGAAGGCCGGATCCGGTGATACGGGGCCACCTACCCTGTTTGTCCACCGCCCTGGAACTCTCTCGTCTCGTACCTCTTCAGTCAATGACTAGTTGCTAACTCGGCCAGTATACATTATCCCTTGTTTATCGACCGAGCAGATGTTTGCCGGAGTTGCAAATGGTCCTCCCTCTGTACTGTTAACTATCTAACCGACTAATTAGCTTCTGTCTATGAATTACGCTTTTAATGCGTTGCTTACGTATTACGTTAAACAAAATCGGTCTATTCTATTTGGAGGGCAAATATTGATTGGCCCGGAGGAATCCGGGGGTAATTTCAAGACACATTGCTGTTACATGTTAATTAAAGTAATTTTTTTTTGCTCGCGTAATAAAACACGTGTACCTATTTCTTAAGTTCGAGCATTAAAATTAATTTATAAGCTCGCCCGTCGCAATAACACGGGCCGAGTTGGGAAGAGGAAAAAAAAAAGATAAAACCCAGCGTAGCACGAAATGAATTAGTAAAGTGTTTTCCGCTAAATTACTCCCGACGTTTTTGAGGCATTAATTTCCGCGGACGTGTTCGCCGAGGATTGTGGACGATCAATGGTAATAGTACGGTTAAAAATTAAGCTTTCTAGCGTCTGCGAAACGGCCTGAACGTCGACGGTTCAAAGGGGATTCGCTCGTGTATATCAGCGCAAATTGTGAGAATCGAGTTTAAGTGCGGGCTTCATTTGTCCCGCTTTGAGCCGCGCGCGCTCTTTGCATCCACCCTCTCCGAGGGGGTAAATGCAGCGTTAGTGAGATTCGTTCGCGATGCCGCCGTGGTTTGCATACTTTGGATCTTGAACGGATTCATTTCAGAAACACTCGAATCGGACACGACGTAATTCAAATCCTAAGCAAGCCCCCAGAATAATAAATGGGGACATCCAATACCAACCGGAATCTTCACGTCAAAATACCCCATATAACAATAGACTATTGAATCAATGAAATCAATTAGTGATTAAATTGACACAAAGGAAACCAGTTACTGGGTTACCGTAACAATATTTAATCATTTTAATTATAAGTTTGTAAAAAAAAAGATTTCTGAGTTCTTTAATTGACTCATTGATTCGTTTGTGTGTTGTGAAATAACTCGTCGAATAATTCTTTTTTAAATTCGAAACGTGTTTACGTTAAACGACGGGAATAAAGGGAGAATAAAGTGAGGGTTCGATCCGGGCGTATAAAATTTATTTGTATAAACCTCGAGAATGACGCGGTTTATCGGAATATGCATTAACTTAAATTGACTCCAAATGAATTCCATTATGTGCAGTTGCAATATCTACGGGGCGGTAAATTAAGGGCCGCTCCGTTCCGCTAATACATTTTTAATTGATTAGGGCGATTATGAACTAATTTGATCGCACGGGGCGAATACACACTTTTTGATGAAACATTTGGGAACTTTCAATGCATTGAAATGTTACGTACAGGAATGTGATAAAGTAAAGATTTTCTTCGCCCTGATTGTGTTCGAAAAGTGTTTTTTGTTATGATATGTTGGGCGTAGTGCGTGTTTGTAAGGTAAGGAATTATCTTGAATTTCCGTCACTTTCCAAGTCATCTCATTCATCAAACGTCGTAGCTTGTGATAGGCAGAATCGTGTGAGTGCCTAACCGTTTTAATTACGAGAGATAATTACTAAACTTCAACTGTTAATGTTAACGGAGTTTCCTTCTTGCTTTAAGAAACGTTGCCATTTAACAGAGTCAATCAACATTAATCTGTAATTTGGTTCGAAGTTTGTTTTTTTGAACGACCTGTTTAAAAATCGCCGGCATAGAAGACGCGTTAAGTAAATGTGAAAGCGATTTATTATTTGTATTTCAAGAAACGTCAGGCCACTTAGCAAAGGCAATCAACTTGATTATTTATTTTTGGTTCGACGTAAAAAAAACGATTTTCTTCCTGCGTTAATCTTCAACGACCTGTTTTCACATGAAAGTAATTTCACGCAAAGAAGAAAAAAAAAATTCGCCGGCACCGAAGACGCGTTAGGTAAATATCAAAGCGATATCACGGATGGCGAAATTTAGAGCGTCTGTTTACTGAAAAGGAAAACCGGAGAACAGGACACCGGAAATTCAACCTTGGCGACAGCGATCTGCTGTCCTGCCCCCCCGCTTTGTTTGTCAAATTGGTATTTGTCTTTGAAATATGAAAATATTCTCCCGGCATGAAAATTAAATTTTATTTGTTTCCTAACTCGAAACGGATTTATGCGAGTGTGTGCGCTCGTATACACAAAAAAGAAAAGAAGTTTCGAATTCTTTTCCGGGCTTTCCTCGACTTGTCTGCGTGAGCACGTGCGTCAAGCTTTTTGAATCAATCAAAAATGATTTTTTTTTATATTAAGGGCGGGATTCCACTGAGGCTACTTGTGCATGCGCAATTTTGAATATGCTCAAGATGATTTTAATCAACCCCATCACTGATGTCTTCTCGAATCAATTATTCCACCTTCACCATCGTCTGCTTAAAACCACGGCGAGATGCTTAAATTATGAGGCAAAATCCAGACGGAATCCAGACACGTATTGCTATTTAATGAAGGTCGGTGTGCTTAAAAGGCGCGCGTTAACCGATCGGAACCGTGGACCGATACGTCATCCTGATTCGCCCAAATTGACAGGGTGAAATTCCGGGCAGGTGCTTAACGATTCTATTTAAGTTTCAGGCGGGCCGCGCGCGCGGTCTATCCGCGGATCGGACTGAATACCAAAATGCTATCGATTAGTCTCGCCTGGCGGAAGGTAGAATTTCAAATTAATTGAAGAGGTAATTCGGCGACTAACGAGATTAAATGAACAAATCGGCGCTGAATAAATTTGCCACGTTTTTAAAATCTTGTAAATGCGTCGGGAATCGCAACCCCTAATAATAAATAAAATAATGAGAGATCGTTTCCCGAATGTAATTTAAAGTTTGTTGACAAAACAGTATTGAGGAAGATGTGTTTTCGAAAGCGTTGTTTGTTTCGTATACATTCGGTCGCCCGTTTCCCAACTCCAACCAGAGTTGCTACTGCACTTAACTAAAGCACGCAAATGAGGAGCTGCAAGTTTACAACTCGCAATTATTTATACAGCCATTGTCCTCTCGTCGGTTGACTCCGCCGTACGTTTCCACTTTTATTAAAATTGAAATTCACGCTACAAAGTAGTAACTTACTCCTCTATTAAATTCATGATGTCGGCAGGCAATAACTCTCCGTACGAGTACGATTTAATTAGCGTCTAGCAGTTACAACTATTGTAACGCTCGGAATATTGTGTGAGCAGCAAATTACAGTTGCAGATATTAACGACGACGGGGTGGTTTTTTGTTTTGAATTATATTTTCGTCGCGATTTCATTACGAATGCGAATCGTGAATTATTAGAGAGGAACTTGCGTTATTAAATTAACATCAGAGCCAACAATCTGCCCGACGACCGACCGGTCGGATTTTACTTATTTTCAATAGACAGCTGGAAATTAGGGTCAGGGGGATACGTTATTTGAATTTAGTTTTGGGCATTAAGGGCGGCGATCTGCCGCTGATAACGCGACCGCGTTGATACCGGAGCGCTCTCAGGAGATTAAATTCGAGAGGAATTCGGGGGGGCGTTCGCTTTAATGGAAATTTTCAAAAGTGAAACATCTCAATTAAAGCTGGAGATACGGATTACTTTCGAAATGAAACGTGTACTTCAAGCCTAATATAATTGGCCACGTTTTATATGATTATCAAGTTCCGGGTGATTTTGTCTGATCCAGAAAAATACAGAGTAGATAAAAAAATATAAATAAAGATGAAATGAAATCGATCGATCGTTCTTTGTTTTGCTTTTCTTCGGTCGGTTCTACTAATTTTCTTTCGATTCCTTCATCGATTTGTACTTTGTATAATTTCTTAAAGTACATTTTTTATATGCCAAAGTAAAAGAATTTATTAACAAACGAAAACAATTTTTTTGTCAATAATTGTCAATTATTGTCAAAATCTTTCGTTTCCTTTTTTTAGTCACATCTTACTTTTCACCGCACTTTCTGTTTGTTCGTTTTTTCTTTTACTTTGTACATGTAGCTTAAACAAGGCTAACAAATGTGCGTTGTCAATGTAATTGTTATATATTTTAAATAATTGTAAGAGCACAGAAAGATTACGTCTGTGGGTTACCTAAGTGTGGCAATGAAAACTCTTTCCTAATGTTGTTATAATGTTGTAAATGTTGTTATAACATAATAATGGCTCAACTTTAAGATGCGTTAGCATTGAAATAATGCCCTAGGGCGTTATAAATTTTCAAGGCACTCTATTATGGAAAATAACAATACTGGATGCCTCATAACGTACGGAGGAGATTGAAAGGGTGAATAAGACATACAACTTATATCTCAGTCTCAAATATTAGTATGATAACTTAAAGGATCCAAAAGATATTGCCAAAGAAACAATATTTTCCACCCCTCTTTCAGAGCTTATAACTTATAACCTTTATTATTGACTTTAGAAAAAAAAAATGTATAAAAAGGTTACCTTATTTTTTGATGTCTTATTCACTCTTTCAATCTCCTCCGTACGTTATGAGACACCCAGTATAAATTGTAAGTAATCTTTATTAACGCAACCAAAAACGGAAATAAAAGGAATGGTAATTATGATTATAATTGTTGATAGCTTGATTTGATAAAGTTGAATTGCTTGGGAAGCAGTCAATTAAGGGGAGTAAAGAAACTCCTTTTAATTTAAGTCAAGCTTTCGGAAATGTTTTATTTCTTTTATCGGGACAAAATTGTCTCTGACAGATAAAGAATTCATGCATAGGAGCACAGTGTTACAGTCGGGTAGTGTTGTATAATGTCAAAACACATTACAATCAATTTATGAATTAATCACTTTGACTGCATCCCAAGCAATTCAACTTTATGTTTGTAATTATTCAGTTCTCAAAGTATTCAAACGGATCAAATGACTATAACGTTCACCAACTACAGATATACATACATAAATCTGTAATGAAAAGCAAGAGGATACGAAGGGGTGCAATAATCAAAGCGTGTTAAAAATAATCGTAAAAGCACCCACAACATACGCAGCGGAAACTATGTACCTATCTACACCATTGGTATGGATTTCTTCAGTAGCTATAGTTGTTTAATATAAAAATGTTTACTTTCAAAGGGATCTATCGAAATGTACAATAAAAATTTGTACATTTCATTTTAAAAAGTATAAATAAGTTTGGTGGTCTGGAAGCTGACAGGTTACGTAGCGATCAACAAAAACATGTCGCGATGACCGGTGTTGGATAATATACTTTATATTTGGATCTCGTATACATATACAATAAATATACTTGGGAAAAATGGATCTGGTACATATATATTTCATTTAAGGAGTATATCAATATACATATACAATATACGATATCATATCATATCCATTTTGTATTACCTTTGACAACATACGAGTATATCCGAAATATTGCCCATCCGTAATGAAATTTTGCAACATAGTCGTTTGCACGATGCGATGGTCAATACACAGGAACTTAAAACTCAAGCATAAAAATGTATACATGTTTATAATATACGTCAAACTGTGTTTTGTGTAGTCCGAAAAGGATATTTATGTAAATGTCTTCGATTTGTAAAAGTATCTAATAAACAATATCCATATCCGTCCTACAATACAATATTCTTACAAAGTATGTTCTGTATAGTATATAATATACATTGTGTATCATATACCCCCAACACTGACGATGACAGATGACAAGAAACGTCTAAAATGACTAACATCAAGCAATGTCACGATGACAGATACGGACGTAACGTCACGTTGACGTCTATGTAACAGAAAGCTAATTGTGTAAGCAAATAGGACAGAGTTACCGCCATAAAATAAGGGTATAAAATGCAGAACGCATATATCATGCAAGCCAGTATTAGCTGGTGCTGAATAGTCTGGCGGTACTCACTCGCTGATGTTGTTACAGTCCAACATAACCTTACTTCAACTACACCTACTTCGTCGGCGTCAGGTTATTTCGTTGATGATTCGAAGATGCCCGCAAAAGTATGAGTTTGGTGGATAACTCACTTGTGAATATAATATACATGTTGTATACATGTATACATACAATACAATAATACATTTTGTACAAGATATTTTCCTTTATAATTATATGCCGATCGTAAAAATCGAATTGAGAAAATTTATGACTAAATAACGTGACATGACAAAAAGCCCCAAGGCTGTTTCGTGAAAGTTAGAAGGAGATAGCTATATAAAAGTTCTTTACCTTATCGATCGATCGATCGGCATATAATAAAAAAATGAACTGCAGTAGTTAAGGCGTTGTTGATGAAATCAATACTGATGATGCACCCTGTATTGGGTACAAAAACAAGGAACTATCAAAAGGAAGATGTACCGTGTGATCAAGCATAAAACCTATAGGCAGAAGAAAGAAGGTTTGAAACGATAGAATGGTCACGAAACCTTCGAGTGAAATTATTCTTGAAGAAAATAATAAGAACAAAAAAGCTGTTAAATAAAAGCGCGTGGTTCCACTGACAGGAAAGGAAAGAAAAGAAGAAAATTTAGCTCTAAAGAAGATTCCGAAGTGCAAACCACCAGAGGGAAAGTCAAAAACAAAATTTAAACTACGACTGGATAGATAACAAAAAAAAAAAATTGAAATGGAAGAATCAAAAAGGAACAGCAACTTATAAAATGGTAAGAAAATGAAGGGAGTGATTAACCGCCAACGCTGTGAGACAGAAGAGCTTAATTTTCTTGAAACCAGAAGGGTTCCCAACTATATTGGAAGTTGATAATTCATATTATGGAATAGGGGACGCAGAAGAAAAAAGCGGGAGTCAAGGAAATATTGCTTGACATGATTTAGCATTTTTTTAAGTTCTAAATCAAACTGCAAAATATTTAAATATTAAAGAATGCTCAAGATTAATGAAAAAGAAAAACTAAACAGCTTTGTTTTTACTTACATTAAAATAAAATACAATTAATATAGTCGTCCCAATTTTGTATCGGTTTTATGATTTTACTATAAAAAAGCGATGTTTTTGTCGCTTCTTTTTATTGCAAAACCATAAAACCGATACAAAACTGGGATGACGATACTGCATTTTAAATAATTAGGGCGGTTTTAGACAGTGTTGCCAACTTATCAATCTTCAAGCTTCGAGAAAAAACTGTTGTTTGTTGTCCACGTTTTCTGAAATTAAATGAATTAAAAAGATTTTCTGCGCCCCTCATTCTTTGGCGAATATTACAATCGTAATTTTTTCTTTCTTACTTTCTTCGGGAATTTTCATTTTTCTTTATTATTTTTGTATCGTCCGTCATCGTTATTTTTTCTTGTTTTAAATTGTTTACTATTAATTTAACTTGAAGGCTTCCGCGGCCGTCGTCCATGTTTGAATTGGCTTCCGGTTGGAACCGCGTCACGTTGACTTCTACTGCCTTCTTGTTTACTATTATTTTTCGATAATTAAGAAATTTCCGTTTCTTTTCCTTTCGTAAATTTCATAATTTAGCGTCTTCCTCTTTTTTTGTTTCTTTGTGAATTTCGAATTATTATTGCGTCTTCAATGCTTATTATTAATTATTGTTTTTAAGGAATTTTAAACCTACAATTCGTTTTCAGTATTTATTTTTTCATCATGATCATCGTCATTTGTTTTTCTTACTTACTTCAGGGATTTTAATTTTTTCCCAATTTGATCAGGCTTTTCGATCGTTGATCTCGATGGTAGGCACAGAGGGCGCATCCTGAGCTTGACCTTTAAGTATAATTTCAGGTCAACTCCGTTTAGGTCAACACACGACGACAAATGCATGCAAATCCACGTGTAGCAGATTATTCCATGCAAATGCTCACAACGGCCCAACTTTTAACACATGCTTTGACATGTAAGCAAATAAATCACTAAAGCGAAAACCAATTTAAATCTTCGGGTTAAGAATTCGTAATATTTTTCCAATATGGTTAGGCTTTTCGATAGTCCATTTTTTTGTTTTTATTGTTTTTTTATTGTGCCCGTGATTTGTTTTCCTTTCACTTTTATTTTATTTTAATTTTTTTTATTACAATCGTTGTTTTCCTTACTTTCTTCAGATATTTCTTTTCCCATTGCGATTGTGTTTCTCGATCGTCAAATATATTTTCTTCTTTTAATTCTTTTTTGTTTCTGTCTTTCCGTTAACGTAGTGCTTGTCACTTGTTCTTCTTTTTCCTTTTCTTTAAGTGATTTAATTAAAGAAAAAGTCGCCTACATACGGTACATATTCGATACGTTCCGAATAAGAAGAAGTCACAATGAATTATTTTATTTTTTTTAACCGCTCTTAATTTCTTCCGAATTGACTGTTCGATAATCGAGAGGGTTGGCAACCCTAGTTACGATGCTTGGAAACTTCATAGTAAAATTAATTACAGAAATCTAAAAGGAAAAGGGTAGGCTGAGGTAAGATTGGAGATCAGGTATGCAGGGGGAAAAAACACCTTAAATTATTAAAAGAAAAAATTGTTTCTTTTGCAAAAACATATTACCATTTGCTTCGAAGAAAGGTTTATTTTCGTGCCATTCCGCATACACATAAATACATTTGTTTAAAAAAAATTATTTTCTTAGGAGTGTTTCCCGCCCCGGCTCTTTGCCCGCGTGCGTGCATTTAAAGCGACTCCCCCCCTGCGTTCCGAAACATCCAGAAGTAATTTGGGCGGAAACGCAAATATTTACTTTAAAGCGTATCCCGAGCATATTTATTTGTAATATACAATTTAAATTCAATATTCCCCGAGTAAATATTATCGTTGCAAACGACGCCGCGGATTTATTATTCATGTACAAGGATGAAATGTACTGAAAATCGCCCCCACCCCCCTCTCTAAAAAGCTTAATGTAAATTTAATCGCCTTCGGTGATGGCGATGGCAATGTAAACACGAGCTCTGACCGTCAGGGGAGAAACGCAACCAACCGACCAATGGTTTCTGGCACACGTGAGAGTCAGGTGTATTGCGATTATGTGATAACAGTAATTACACAGTACACGCAAGCCATAAAATGTAACTACCTTTGCTGTAATATTAGCACGTATTCGACTAATTGATTGTATTAGGCCACATGGTGTGTGGGAGTACGTGGGTGTTCTGTCATGGCTGGCTTTTGCACGGGGTTCAGTCCTCGAAAGGACGAGGTGATCCGACGTGTGCCAAAAACCAAAACGCAATGGACCGATTCTCTCGTGTACCAATGTATTTTGACTAATTCATGGTGCGATTATAAACCGAACAATTAAGAGTTATCGTGGAACAAATTGCTTTTGGGGGGAGAGGGTCGTAATCGGTGGTCCTCCTTCTTCGGTGACGTTAATTTTTCGCCCCCCAATCGCCGGAGACGATCCGAGTTTAGGTGTGAATGTGAATGTGAATGTGAATGTGAACAGCAGACGGAATAAATTTCGGACTTTGGGGACGATATATTTTATTGGGCAGGACGTTTTGTCATTGTAACACGGTCTTATAAATTCTGGGAAATTTAATTTGGATGCGTGCCATGAGTTTCGGCGTCCACGCCAACTGTGTCTTTACTTTGCTTTATGTTATCAGATCTTTTCGTCGCTTTTTTGCCAACGTCTGCACTTTTTTATCACCGACCTTTAAGCTGAGATGTTTAATTAGTTAATTAAACAGAAAAAAAAATACAATATAACATTAGTTTACGTGTTACCTACTGACATCTACATGTTTATATTTTTTCGACCATTTAATTTTGGAAGAGTATAAGAATAAATAAAATAAATATTTATCTCTTGGATTTCTATCAAAGGCCAAGAGTTATTTCTCCAACAAGTCAAGCAAATTTGGAAGCTTCACTTCTTGCGTCTTTCCCTCGTTTATGACCCATATAGACCCGTTCGATCCTTCTTCGATCGCCCGTAATATACCTTTGCCCACCACTTCTGCCCTGAAAAAGTTTTGAAAATGTTTGAAAAGTTTTGAACCGCCCACTTTTAGATAAACGTAAAAAAGTGGATAGGCGGCAGTAAGGAAAAAGAAGTGCAAAGAAAACAGAAGAGGATAAGGCTTTGAAAGTTTCAAGATCGAAGTAGTTTAGTTTAGAGAGTCTACTTACTTTTGGAAAACAAAGTTCGCAAACATAGCCGAGTACAGCTCTTTATACCGAGGTCCAACGAATATAGATGTGAGATCGTTGAAGATCGGGGTCTCGGTGGCACCCGGGCAAATGGTTAAAACACGCACTTTGGTGCGTTCGTAGTGATTCTTCGTGCCCAGAGACTTGCTTAAGCTGGTCACGGCACATTTCGTGGCCGAATAAATCGGTAGCGATTCGGAACTCTCTAGACCACCCACGGATGATATATTGACGATGACTCCTTCGTCTCCACTTCTGTGAGCGGGAAGGTACTCGTCCAGGGCAAGGAAATTTGCGTACAATGTGCCCACCAAGTTGACTGCAATTTCCTTTTCCAGGTTGTTATCGGCGCAAGTCCCTGCCGAGCTGATTAGGATGTCGACGTTTCCGAAAACCTCGACGGTTTTCTTGAAGGCCGCTGAAATTAATCTTTGCGTAATTCTGCTGAGCTCGATGGGATTTATTGTATGTACCTTCGACCTGTTCACGTTGGGTGACGTCGGTCTTTACAAAAAACACTCGATCATCTCCAAATTCATCCTGGAGCTCTTGCACTATCTCCTCACCGTCGACATGCAAGTCTGCGATGGTTATTCCCTAAAATACAAAAGCACCTCAACCACCTGCCTTAAAGAGTAAACGGTACGAAGCGGAAATGACTTACTTTTATGCCGTTTCCCAAGAACACTTTCGCGGTGGATAATCCAATACCAGATGCACCACCGGTTATAAGGGCAACCTTACCATTAATGAAAGACATGTCGCGTCGTGTTGTAAATGAACCCATGAGTTCCTTCTATTTACAATCGCATTCATATCTAATCTAAATTTGAAATATGTGCTACATTTATGAAGTGATCCGCCTATATCTAATCTAACTATTAAATGGTAAGGTAACGAGCGTCTAAATAAAAACCTGGTCAAGTGGGTTGTGGTCGAGAATTTATCCATTGCATTTATATAGCAGAATTACTAAATGTAGCCTACTTGACCAGGTTTTTATTTAGACACGAGTTATGTCCGGATATTCTTTTGCTTCCTTCATTTTCTTGAGTCTCGAATGCCTTCTCCTTGAAACGAGTTAAGCTAGGCGCCACATGCCCATTGATGAGTGACTCACCTAAATTAGGTGACAATAGTTGTTACTTACAACAAACGCATCCATTAATTTGTTTCTTCACATCGTCAATGACAAGAGCAATCACAAATCTGTCTGTAATGCTGTCAGCTTAATTTCTTCTACTGGAAGAATTATATTGCCATCTTTATCATACTCTTCTCATCTAATGATGTTCTTCATTTTTTCTGCCTTTAATAAGGATGAGCCATAAAGCATCTTCACCATTTTCACTATTCCATTCTATTTCCATTCTTCTAATACTGCCTTCATCTTTTCATATTGTTGCGTGGTAACGTAAATGAGGGTCGTAGCTCAGTGTAACGAAACATTTATTAACAGTAATTAAGGGGAACTTACATTGCTTGGTGACTACACAATAAAACAACAGGAAGTACTTCCCTTCTGCCTAGCTCTCACACTAATGATCTAATCAGCTCATCGACTCTTTAAACGGTTTACGTCCATGGGGCTTATGCCAAGGCATATGACTCATTGGGAACTTAAAGGCGTGTTTCGTGGAATTTACGTAATCCTTGCCTTGCCTTGATTCATACTTGTTTGCGGACAGCTTTGGCTGACTGATTTTTGCTTTCTTGCGTAGACGGCGTTCTAATTTCCTTGTTACAATATTGACAATCCTGGTTCTTGATGAATTCATTTCGTGCACCCGCTTAACTTCCTGATACCTTTTGAAGTACTCAGCTTCCTTTCCCTTCTTCTGATGTTTTATCTGCTGGTGTAATACTAACCTTCCTCTTGCACTTGATGATATTTGGACTTGTTTTTTGGACGACTCAATGATCCAAAAGGTATCTTCATATTGGTGCTGAAGGGGGCGCGGCAATTGTTTTCAAAACAAAATCGATTGTTGCATGTCTAATTTCAAATAACAAACATATGGTCGGATTCTCGGAGTTTGCAGCGGTAATTTGGGTTTCAGAGGCGCCGCTTCGTCCGGCTCCAGTGACTTTGGGCCACACAAATACACGCATAAACAAATCATCGTAACATGTAGCTGGGTGCTTTCTAAATTTTCGTACATGTTAGATATAGGAAGAGATCAAATTACGGGCAGGTTGAAGCATGTCGAGCTTGTCTGTTCTGTCTTTAAACTGGCGACGTACGAAGACTTATAGATGCACAGACGTCATAAAACAAATCTATTTGACGTTTTAAATTGGTTCTTACACATTTTGTCGCGTCAAAATTGCAGGTAAATGTTCCATGTGGTTAAAGATATCAAATTACATTGCAACTTGAAACCTTCGCTGTAGTCTGGGTCCTTTCAGTTAGGCAACAGATACTTTAAAAATGTCAGCTTTTACACTTGAACAGTAAAATTTATGGGTGCTTCGTTTGCGCTAGACGACAGCGAGTATTCCTGATAAGTTAATAGAGTGTCTCTTCATACATTTTTGGCCATCTGGAATAGGCATGCGTGTTAACTAAATGCTACGACTATGATTGGTCGAAGTGATTTCAGAATTTCGCTGCAAAGTCCAAGGGGGTGTGTTTTAATTGTTTTCTTGAAAGTATGGAACGCGAAAAACGGGCAGATAGCATTGACGCTTTATCGAGAACGGTTGAGTTCATTTCTAATTTGGCTTAGTTGTGTTTTTCCTTAAGCGCTTGTAGTCTTTATTCATTTTATAGTTAAATCATTTGTTTCGGTACGGTTAAAATACAGTGTGTTAAGAATGGCAATTAAACCAAACACGTACGCGTCGCGACGCGAGTGATTTAATTTAATTAATTAATCAAAGTGAACAATGTACGGATGTGATACGGATTATATGTCTTTAGGTAATTGACAGTTATTTGTATTCTTCAGCGCACCTTTGGTGGTAATAACTGCGTAGGGATAATTTGATTTGTATTAATTAGTGACTAAAGAGTCAGTAAAGTTCATAGTACCATTGCATTGAGATAACTTTAATCAAACTATTTTTAGTTACATTTCAGCGAGTATTAAAACTTACTAGTGACATTCATCTTAGAAAAATTGTTGATCATTGTTTCTTTAATTATTAGGACAGTTCTGTAATTTAATCAACCAACAGCAATTAACCATTCCCCGCTCTACCTGGGAATTGAATATAGTGTACTTTTAGAAATCATTCTAACCTTGGGGATAGTCACAGCCATTTTCTTAGTAAAGTGTGTGAACCGAACTGTGATCTCTGCCGAAAGATTTACAGGTTAATTAGAAGCGATTGCCTAGAGAAAGTAAGGCCAAAACCACCCATAGTGTAGATAGGTTAGGCGGCGAAAGAGCGATAAGCAGAGGGACCTGAAATCCAGGCAGGCGGGTACAGAGTACTGCCCTCGAAGCAAGGCGACAGTAGTCGAGAAGTTCCTACTATTTCGACCTTAATTAACGCTCTGGTGGTAGGAGTAGCAGAAGTTCGGCTCACTGCACTCCACCTTATTAATCAGGTTAGCTAGAGATAGATACCCAACACCTCCCACGGGAGTCCCTGAAAAACAGGTGATTGCTACTGATTTACTTGCAGATTGATCGCTGAAGACGGCATTTTGTATCACATACTTCTCCAAAACATTCACTAATTAACTCCATTAATTAAGTACACTGTAGTCCCACTGTGACACATTGTGCGTTGGTTTATTAAACAGAACAAGTCTTATAGTACGATCAGAAGTGACGAGCACTAGTACCAAGACTCGAGCTAAGTTGAAACTCAATTAATTGTGAATCTAATTAAGGAGCAGAGCTCTCCAACAAATATCTGTGTAGACATTAAACCACCAACGGTGTGAATCGAAAGAAAGTAGATCGCGCCGATATTCGAAAGTGAAATCTGTTAGGCGAGTTACACTGTACTTTCTGAAAATCGTAATTTTTGTTTCCTTGTATTTTATTTCAACGCAAGGGTTTTACGCTCACGATATCCGACCCCACAGAGGCTGATATCAGGAGTTTTTCCTATTTTTTTTCTTTCTCAATAAATAATTAATTAAATTTAATTGTTGCGTTTTATTTTAAAGTATCTAATTCTTTGTTCTGGAGAGTTATTTACTGCTCGCATCAAAGAATCAGGTTATCACAGGGGTTACATTGACGATCGGGCCATAATTAGGTAATATTATAATTATTACCAGTTACTGCACGAATCCCGGAGGGTATTCACCGAAGTAGGACACTAACCCTGATAACTTAGCGCCTGCCAGAAAACCTCAGGTAGAGACAGGAGCGCATGCCGCCATAGAATTAACATCTGGTGAGCCCTCTGAATTCCTCGAAAATAAGTGTTCCACACGGTTACTTAAGGGGCAATAAATTTCAATTGTCGGTTTGTTTGGACCGCTTAGTTGTTTGCTTGTCCGGGAAGTAAACAAATAAACGAGGGTTTTTTTTAGTGGGCGCGTTACAGTGCTGAAGTATTTCCAGCAATTTTTTTTTGAACCAGTTTATCTCTCCTGCTAAGTCTAAAATCTGTTGCTATCGAATATCATTCTGTTGTGTAAAACATAATTTCATTAACATCGCCATAGTTGTAAGCATTAAATTACATATTTAAATTTGAAATGAACCCCAACATGCAACTATTGGAATTGAATCGCCCCTAGTCTCTGTCAATAGCCCACAGTTGAAGCCTTCTCCCATGACACGGTCCACAGACACAACGGCCAACTGAAATTACAACTGTCATCACCCACCCTGCACCGAATGTGGCGTTTATGGCGCCTAGCTGGCATAATTTCATCAATAGATTGAATTATGCATAAATGCGCACATATATCGATAACATCTGTACACAAACGCATTCATTAACCCAACTGCAATGTTTATCGCGTCGGTTTCATTAATAATGGTGTTTCATGTTCGCTTTTTTTGGAATATGATCCTCATTTACAGGATAGACAACAAATCCAAAAAAAAAGAGATGATCACAAATTATTTTTTGAAAGAAACGTTTTGGCGTTGTAAGAACGAAAGAATACAATCAATTTTTTGTTTCAGGTACGCTGTGCTTATTGAGTGATTGAAAGGATGGGGGAAGTAGTAAGTAACAGGCACACCTTTAACCTGAGGCTTCAGGTGCTTTTACAGGTTTTTCGTTATTTGCTGTATTTAAGTAAGCTAATAACGCCGATGTGATTTTCAGCATAAATACGTAAATTACGCTGATATATCGCTCCCGGCAACCCCCTCGGTTAAATGTACTCCAACACCGACGCCTTTGATGTATGTTTGCATGTCGTACGTATAGGAGCTCATGCATTACTCTATCGGAATTATCAGTGCATGTCACACATAAGACCTATTTATATAGCTTTGCTTAATTAAATACGCGCATGCAAGTGACGTTATGACGTCATAAATGCGAAATAATTAACCTCGGCACCGAGACAGACGTTTCCAACAATACTCGGTAGATGTATACAGTGTGTAATCAAATACTGTAACCACTATTAATACGCAAGAAAAAAAGACAAGTCTACGTTTACTTTTTACAAAAAAAAAGTTTGAGAAGCACTGGTTGTGATTTAAATAAAGAAATCGGCACTCATTAAACTCATTACATAAGTTCAACTCGATACAACGCCACATAAAAATTATGTAAACAAACAAAAAGTCTTTTTATGGAAGAGGGAATTTGTTGAAACAAAAATTGCCCATCTTGTCAATGTCAATTTTCTTTACTTATTTATTTTATCAAACAGCATTATCCAAAAGTATAATCATGCGTCATTGTATCTCATCGAAATGGACATCAAAGAAGAATTAATTCTTTAAGTAAACTGCTGTATATTACTTCATATATACTCACTGGTCTATACATATATCTTATTATATGTTTGGATATCTTAACTGTTTTTTTAATTTTCTGAGCATAATCAGTAAGTGTAACTTAAAACATAAAACAAACGATGAGGTCGAATTCCAAGTGAAAACGCATTGCACAAATGCGTTAAGGTATCAATCAGTACTTCTTAAAAATAAATAAATAAATAAATGTTTGTTACCTAATAATAAACTTACGAGTGCATATTGCAACATGTTCAGTAAATGTAATCAAAATCAATACTTACTTACGAAACTCTTGCGAAACTTTAGTTTTCCCACTTCATATGAAAACATTTTTCATTATGAAAGCGTTATAATTTATAATCATATCTACATTTTTGTTGTAGATCTCCGAGGTTTCTAGGGAGTTAAGCAGATCGCTTATGATGAACAGAAATGACAGAGGGCCTTGAGGTACACCAACAGATTCTGAAGTACCCCTCCAAATATTACTTTTCCTTTCCCCCTTAAGATAAAACATGAGAAATTTAAGGCGTTCCTAGAAAACCCACGAAAATAATCTATTGTTTTGAACTCTTATACGCAGCGTGATCCCTCGCTTATTATAAGAGATAGAAAATCGGTTAACTGTTATTCCACGATTTGCATTTTTTCTTTAATCAATCATTTTCTTTTTAATTTTTTAAGTTTCCTACAAAGTTGGTTGAATCGGATAGTCAAAACTTACTTGGCACTTTTGTGTCTTTTGTGTAGGCACAAGCAATGTGATGATGATAGCCTCCTGTCTCCCTTATTTCTGCTTGTAGTTTTTCAAGTCCGTAAATCAAAACTAACTTTAAAGTTGTTTGGGGTATCAAATCGCTTGGCTATTTAAAAAGCTTCGTTTTGTACAAGCCAAGCTGTTGGTAATAGCCTTTTTTATGGCCGTATTCTATTTACGATTAAAACTGACTTAACATTTTTGTTTTGCGCAAGCAATGTCTTTTTCCTTCCCATAAAATTTATTATTACTATTAAAAGATCAAAGTCGCCCGGCTCCTCTGGAAGTTTTGTTTCACGCAAATAATCCTGATGATGATAGCCTTTTTATGTCATAAGAACACGTTAATTAAAAAAATTGTGTTTACGACTTGGAAGCTTTTGTTTTGCGCGAGTAAAGTCTATGACGATAGTCTTCCTTCCCTATACGATTTCGTCGAGTCTCTCCAGAAAGTTTGCGAAACGAAGATTAAAGAAAAATGTATTTTTTCAAAGCTGGTTGGGTGATGTAGCCAAGATACCAAGCCACTTGAATAATTTGAGACTTTCATTTCGTGCTGATGATGATAGCCTTTTTTCTTCATTATTTCTCCATGTAATTTCATTGAGTTAGCTAAAAAGAGTTAATTATGTGAGAGGGAGAATATTTTGGATTTGCCATCCAAGTTCGGAGGACATTTTATTTTGATAATTGTGCTGCTGATGATAGCCTTTTTTCCTTTATTATTTCTCCATCTGAAGACCTTTTCCTCCATTCACAATTCAATAACCACTCTGAGCAATTAATTTTATTGGCGATTTTTATTATTTGTTGATAAGAAAGCGTGCAATTTGGGGGCAATAAAACTATAAGCATTCCAGTGAATGTTTCAGATGATAAAACCGTAAATAACTTCGGCAACTTTTCGGAATGAGAGCAAGTGCAAGGGGGGTGCGAATGAAAAGTAGATGTACGTTTGCCTTGAAGTTTTGCGCAAGCAATGCCTTTTTCCTTCCCATAAAATTTATTATTACTATTAAAAGATCAAAGTCGCCCGGCTCCTCTGGAAGTTTTGTTTCACGCAAATAATCCTGATGATGATAGCCTTTTTATGTCATAAGAACACGTTAATTAAAAAAATTGTGTTTACGACTTGGAAGCT
The DNA here is from genome assembly GCA_958336345.1 of Dorcus parallelipipedus. Taxonomy (NCBI): domain Eukaryota; kingdom Metazoa; phylum Arthropoda; class Insecta; order Coleoptera; family Lucanidae; genus Dorcus; species Dorcus parallelipipedus. Next base: position 12,629,380 of record OY284475.1, read on the forward strand.
TTTGTTTTGCGCGAGTAAAGTCTATGACGATAGTCTTCCTTCCCTATACGATTTCGTCGAGTCTCTCCAGAAAGTTTGCGAAACGAAGATTAAAGAAAAATGTATTTTTTCAAAGCTGGTTGGGTGATGTAGCCAAGATACCAAGCCACTTGAATAATTTGAGACTTTCATTTCGTGCTGATGATGATAGCCTTTTTTCTTCATTATTTCTCCATGTAATTTCATTGAGTTAGCTAAAAAGAGTTAATTATGTGAGAGGGAGAATATTTTGGATTTGCCATCCAAGTTCGGAGGACATTTTATTTTGATAATTGTGCTGCTGATGATAGCCTTTTTTCCTTTATTATTTCTCCATCTGAAGACCTTTTCCTCCATTCACAATTCAATAACCACTCTGAGCAATTAATTTTATTGGCGATTTTTATTATTTGTTGATAAGAAAGCGTGCAATTTGGGGGCAATAAAACTATAAGCATTCCAGTGAATGTTTCAGATGATAAAACCGTAAATAACTTCGGCAACTTTTCGGAATGAGAGCAAGTGCAAGGGGGGTGCGAATGAAAAGTAGATGTACGTTTGCCTTGAAGCCCTAAAATAGAAAGTTGAAAGTGCTTTTCATATTCTGCAAAAATATTGAAGTTATTAACGAAATAAAACATTTTGTTTATACTTAAAAATATCAAAAAATGAACATTTTTTAATTAAATCAGTGATTTTTGATTTTTTTTTAAAGAATCGTGACTTTATCAACACTGTGTGATCATCAGACTTAAGTAACTCGTACATATTTCTCCAATGGCGCAACTAAAGTTCTTAATAGTAACGCGTATAACCAATTCCATTAAACAACACTGGACAACTGAACTGTTCCCCTTCTTTCGCAGTAGGGTGGCCGATCTCGGAGGGGGAAATAAAATATTCGTCCCCCACACCAATACACGTAGCTCATGACGCAAAAATGTATGAAGGCCGTAACCGCCCATCCCGACTGCTCCCTTCGTATGACTCACCCGCGTTGCGGAAGATCCACCTGCACATATCACAGCGATGATTGCAAATGATTCATTCATTCATTGCAAATGAGTCATTCTTATGTCTATGTTATCATTTTATGTTTATGTTACGCTCGACTGATTTTCAGCTGTACATCTTTGCTGGTTTTCTTATCCTAGTTACATTATAAATGAAAAGGGACGCCTTGGCACATATTTTTATTTTCAGTTTTTGTGACAACCGTGTGGAAATCGAGCATTTCCTAATCATTAAGCTCATTACATAAGTTGAACTGGATACAATATGAGTGCGAAAAATTCGCCCACTTGAAGATTATGTAGGATTTTGTAAGCAAGTATAACAGCGGCTCGCTCAAAAGCCTTGGCCAATGATTGACTTTACAAATTCGTAGAATTGCAGCGGCATTGAAAAAGCCGAGCATTATGAATCATAAAGAAACTGGCATATATCTGGAAATCTAGCACGACAGAGGAGACAGCTAGTGCCCGACTTGTGGAATGCAACTCCACAAGTCCGAGGGCATAATCGACACTTACAGAATGTCATAGGGTATGGTTGATCTTCAAAAATCTGCCTGTCTCTCTATATCTAGTCCCGTGGCTTTGGGTGAGAAATTCATAATTAATTTTGCCAATTTTAGAAACTAACATTTTCTTATTTGAATTATAAAATGCTGTTTTTCTTGTTATAGAATTATAGTTATAAATATTTAGAAGGCTATTTGAAAAGCTCATTTTCGCTCATACTGTATTGTATGTACGTACAATCGTACACAAAGAACACGTGTTTTTGCATCTCGATTTGATACATGGGGTTTCGCGAGCGACTTTTTGCCTATTTCCGTTATTAAGGCCGGGCAATCACCGGAGCACCGCCGCATCCGTAAGAACCGAGCGCACGAATACATAATCCAGGGTGTTTTTTTTTCCTAGTCCTGCGCGTGTTTGTATGGATGTGCAAAGCTCTCGGTTGAAGTGTATTAAATACAATCATTATCTCGGCTCCGACGCGAAAGGTGGTCGCAAAAAAGGTCGGCAATTTAACTGAATCCGAGTGGAAAACCGTGTGTGTGTGTTCCGCAGCGAAGGATTAAGGATTAATGCCGTGGAAGCCGTTGCGTACTTGAGTTTAGCGGCTGCAGGATTTGGCTTTCCGAATGTCGTACTTTCATGCTTATTCTAACACGCAGCTGTGCAGAAGAGCCCTTTGCGTTTTTTTTTTTGAACCCCGAGGATGAGATAATTGTATATAGGTATCTCAAAACAAATAATGAAAGTCCCTGTTCTTTTTTTATATACGGGGTGCCTTGAGGTTAATTAAATTATTATTTCTCATTAACAAATACGTCTAAATTGCGCAAGGATTTCGCAGGAAACTTGCTCACGTTTCCAAATCCAGAGGAGCCCGCCCTCGAACAGAATGCATCCGAGATGCGCTCGCTCTTCCCCCAAATCAAATTTAAATCAACTCGGCGACGTTCTTTGTTTATTAAACTTCGAAAGCCGAAAGCCGCAAGCCGCATCGCGAATTAACGTCTGCGATGAAATCCGGGCCTGACGAGACACAGACAAACTCCTTCCTCCCGGCTAAAACCCACGTGCCTTTTCGCGATTTGAATTAATAACGGGGGCCGAGTGTAAAGTTACTCTAAATTGCAGCAACTTACTACGCAAGCTTTCGCGCGATTTAGAGGATCAATAAATGCGTCGTTTACCTCCCGTGTTGTATGACGCGAACGTCTGTGTTAATAAATTCATTGAAATGCACCGGGTATTACTATTAATTAACGACGGTATGCGCCTGCATACTTTATAATCATTGCTGCTGTTGCATTTGCGTAACAGAGTTATTGGCTAGAACTGAGGGTTGCTTTGAAGCTTGCACAAAGGGAAAGCCATTGTAATGTATACTATGCGGTAGTGAAAAATATTTTGGATTGGTTACAAAGCACCGACTGGACACTTTACATTTTGAAAATTAAAGTTCTATAATACGAGGGTCACCTTGAAAGTTTTTGAACGCTGCAATATGTGAAGCCAAAAGGAAAGACGACTTACCTCAAGGCTTAATTTAATCATGGTTGGAGGTGCTTGAAGTAATACGTTGTGTTTATTCTTTAAATTCTTTGGAAGTTGTTGAGTTGCAAGTTTGAGAGGTTTAAGTGCAAGTACACAGGAGGTATTTAACTTCGTAAGCAATAAATGCATCCCAACGCAGTCGTCATACATCAAACTGACGCACATTCAACTTACATGAATTTGGTCGCATAAATTATGCACTTGAAACGATTACATTCCGAAGGAGGAACTGCACGTGTGCACTAAAAGCAAAGTGGCATCGATAAATCTGCAATTCCGAGGACGAGACATAACCGAGGCGGCGGCAAGCCGAAAGGAGAACAACTTCACGAGTCGCATATTCGCCGGATCCTGCATGGTCCTTGTGATTTCTTTGAGAGCGTCAATATGTGTCAAAGTTGCAAACGTGACTGTCATACAAAGCTTTTAACCGTCTCCTGTAAGACATACATTTATTTTGAATTAATTTAAATTTGCCGATCGGTTTCTGTTTTAAAAGAAGTAACAAAAAAAATATATATATAAAAGAGAGGTTTGTACAATACAAACATCAGGTGGGCCTAAATGCCAGAAATAATTTATATGTGGAAACGTATTGTGTTTCAGACAAGGCAATTTGGGAGATATTTATGAACCGAATCGGCGGATTGTTTTTTTTTTATTTCGGTCAATAATCAAATACCTCGAGCGTAAAAACGATTGCGTTATTTCAGCGGGATCGGTAGGTATAGGAGGACGCTGTATTATTGATGGAACTGTAAGATACGGATGAATACGAGACGCTTATCGCGCGGACGAATTTCATTCGTCGCACACAAAGAGTTCGATTGCGGCTATTATCTTGTTGGCAGATGTTACGGGACACTTTTAAAATCGAAAATTCAACGATACGTAATTACTTCGTATTTCAAGCTTATACTTTTCCCTATAACAATTTTCATCGAGAAAATTGGGCTTCTTACGAAGCACAAGATTTAATTATGGCATGAGGAGCGAACAATGGAAATAAAACGCACTTGAAAATTACGCTGAAATACTAACGTATGAAAAGATAGACAATTTTGCCGATTTAGAGGTAATATCAGAAAAGTGAGACGGTTTAAAAATTCGTTATAAATATTTCTAGTATTTCGGGTCATCCTGTATTGTGCGCGAACATTTCACACGATTTCAAAATATTGCACAACTAGACAACTCACGCCATACAGTATTGTTCTATTTCACTCACTCTCGTGCGTAATTTAGCTGTCTTCTCTTAACAACCCCCCTTCCAGTGTTTGTTCATGAACAAGTGATCGTGCATAAACGCGCCAGTCTTGTTACTGTAAGCTTAGGGTGCACGTCATTGTCTGTGGGCGTTCCAGCCGTTTCAGGAAGAAGCATTCTTCTATGCTTATCTAAGCCTGATACCCGCATTCTAATCAGGTAGGTTTAACAAGAAAACCTTTTCGGCCATAACATGTTTTTCAATTTTTTATTTAGGTTTTTTTTTGGTGGACGTTTGACTAGAACGTTTATTTGGGGCTACCTGCTTGGTTTATCTGCTGTGGTAGAAAATTCTGTTGGCATCGTTGTAGACCATCTCCGATCATCCGAACTACAGACCGATAACTCCGGTGTTTGGCCTCGTCGCCGGAAGAGGGAGTCTGGACTCCGGAACGCGGGAAGGCACTTTTGATGCTACCCTCCCGGTCGTTTGGTACTTAGAGGATCTTAGTACAGCTGTGACGCATGGATCGTGGTCGACCGAATGTCGTATTCTTTCATTTTTAACACTATTCTTGCGCTGAGTTAAAACAAACAATGTTGACACCGCAGAGTTAGACTAATTTTGTTTATTTGTTTAATTTTTCTTTTGTTTGTGAGCGCAAGGCGGATCCGTGCTTCGTGATTCAATTTCACCTATCTAGTTGTTAAGTTTCGTTTATTTAATGAAACCAGTTTGATGTTCTTACAAGTTCCAAGATCGGTACCAATAAAGACAAGTGTGCAAGTTTATAAAATCGTATAAAAGGCCATGGCATAGCATGAGTTAGACTAACTTTGTTTGTTTTTTTTAATTTTTCTTTTGTTTGTGAGCGAAAAGCAGATCCGTCCTTCATGATTCAATTTCTCTTAACTAGTAGTTAAGTTTCGTTTATTTAATTAAACCTGTTTGATGTTCTTACAAGTTCCAAGATCAGTACCAAGACAAGTGTGCAAAATCAGGTAACCTTTTGCGTATTTTATTTTTAAATTCTGCCTCCTGTTTTTGGGGTTACGTACGACCTCGACCTATCCCATTGAGTTTAGCCGGCAATTGGGACGTAACTTAATTTGCACTCTCGACATTTTGCAGCCGACTAGATGGCAAAACAAAGAAGTGAACACGAGACAGACGATTACAGAGGCATTTAAAAAGAGGGAATAAGAAAATGAAGGAAGTAGACAACGATTAGGTCATTTAGAAAGGATAGATAATCACAAGATGGTAAAAGATATGTTTTGGAAACACACGATGACGAAACGAACAAAGGAAGACCAAGAAAAAAAAGACACAAATGATTATGGAAGACATTTCAAAAAAATGGGGTAAGAAACTGAAATACAAAATAACGAAGGAAGTAGATAACAAGTAGGTCATTTAGGAAGGATGAAGAATGACAAGACTTTAAAAAATATGTTTTAGGAGCACACGACGACGAAAAGAAAAAAGGCCGAGAAAAAACGGACACAACAGATTATAGAAAGCCTACAAGAAAAAAGGGATAAGAAACTGATTTAAGAAGGGCGAAGAATCGCAAAAATTTTGGAACTGCACGACGACGAAAAGAAAAACAGAAAGCCAAAAAAAAGACACAATTGATTACGGAAGGCATAGAAGAAAAGGGAAAGGATAAAAACGAAAAAACAAAAAAAAATAATGAAAATATGCCGCGAGTTACCTTTAACATTCGTAATAATCCAACTAGTCAGCTACCTATGGATACCATCGCTGGAGCACATGGAAAGATTCCCTTTTTTCTTCTCTTAGTTGATATTCAACTGTTTAATGTATTATGAGACGTTTCCGCCTATTATGTTGTCATCTTGCCTCTCACTCTCTTTTCATGGTTTCACACACTCTCGGTGCTACATAATGTATTGGTCTCCTTCTTCCGGTTCCTAACCTTTAAATTCCAATTTTGATCACAACTTCAACTTCCTCAAGTCTTCTTCATTCTTTCGGGCTAGCGCCTTCTTGAGTTTTCCTCTTCACTTTTCTTCCGATATTTTTTTGCCTTTTCTTTGCAGCCTTTGATTTTCAGTTTCTTCAAATCCTCTATAACTCATTCAAACCAGCACCCTTTCGCTTTCTCCTGTTTAATTCTGTTTGTAGAAGTAACGTAATCGCTTTGTATGTCTTAACCACCGTTTCTTTCGGGATTTTGATAACTGTGGGCGTAAGTGGCGTTCCAATTCAGTTCTTTTTTTTTATTCCGCTTCCGTACGCTATCTTTTATCTTACTCCTGCAAGGATCTTGCTCATTGTTTTCGTGTTCATTGAACCATCGGCTTTCTTCTTTGTGTCTTTCCTTAATATGCATGCATGGGGTGTTAAGGCCATACGTTATTATTGATTTGTGCCTCTTCTTTGCTTCCCCTCAGTTAACATGTCACTTTTAATTTCATTTGCATTGGATGTTCAATGTGTCTTCATTTGGACTTCATTGGACATTCAGTACAGTGTAATGTATGACGAAAGAAAATGTGATAAGGTATTTTAAGCGGTGAAAAAAAGCGGACAGGAATAAGCAAGATATATTTCTGTGGGCGAAAATAGGTGAAGGTATTTTACTGCATGTCATACATACCGAGTCTGACCGGGTTCGAAGTGAATATCAACTACAAAGGGCAAAATGCAGACGGAACGAGCTTGGAAGCTCATAAAGGCGAATTACGGCCGGAGCAGTGACAAAATGGCTGCGGCTGAGAGCTTCACGTAGATTAATTACGTGTGTGATTGCGATCGCAATTGGTATCAAAGGCGTTTTGCGGAAGTTTTATTGCGTAGCTTTGCTCTTTAACGAGAAAGAAATTTAACTGTATAAGGAGGAGATGAAAGCACACAGAAACTGAAGCTATATAACACAAGTCTCATTTGACTTTATTGATTGTTTGAACGCAAGAAACCTTGTGGATGCCTTGAAGTCAAGATTGGAAATGAATAGTAAAATGCAACTAGTATTTTGTATAAAAATATTTTTTTTTTAATTTGTTTAGTTGGCACATCAAGATCTTTCAAATAACGCAATTCACGTCCGCTTGTAATTATGAAAATAGCGTTCGGATTGTTTGCTCCGAACTTAATTACACGAGCATCATTTGCCCAGGATATTAATATTCGGTTAATTTAATAGACGGTAGTGTAATTATTGATTTTAACATACTACCGGCATAACTAACAACGTTAATCAGTTAGTTAGTTTACCCGACTCGGTTTATTATATCAACGTTGGAGCGCACCCCCCATGAACGTCAGCCACCACCGAAACGAGACGGCCGATATGTCGACGGCCTAATTGTATTTCCTCCAAAAATAAATTCAATTTAAAACAAACACAGGGCGCGACACAAAAGCGGCCTAGCCCGTAATCGAAGGGCTTGTACGGGATAAAAAACAACCCGGGCTCGCCTGAAATATAGTTCGTCCCTCCTGCGTGTCCTTGGGGCATGTATTTTGTGGGTTCCCGACGGAAAGTTTTATCAGACGTGTGAGGAGGGCTACAGCTTTCAATGAACTGGGATCGTGGAATCCTTTGAATTTGCTCACAATTGTTTGAATAATCATTATATCTCAGCTCGGGTTATTAGCACAAGGGACACAAGAGCAATTATTGAATTTAAAAGAATTTCATCAGATTCGCAATCACTTGCTTGCTTGCTTGTCCTATGTTATCTTAGGATTGTAGTATTTACTTTTGTGATTAAGTCCAAGTACATTATGTTCTCCAGTGATTTATTAAAGCTTTTGTATGTGAGGTCTTTCATAGCGTATCATATAAGTACAAACTTGTGCATTTGAGCAACTGTTAGATGCGCTCTATTCACTTGATCAAATGCCTGAACGAAATCTAGGCAAATTAGATGTATCTCTAGGTTGTGTTGATAACTCTTCTCTGTTATTTGTTTTTATTACATGCATCGCGTTAGTTGTTGATCTTTGGGGCCGAAGAGAGTGGAAGATAATGAGTACTGGGTACCGATGAATTTTGAAATCGATGAGATATTAGGAAAAGAGAATATAGTCAATACAATAAAAGTACGGACTCATAATGAGAAATGAAAAGAACATGCCAATTAGAGTAATCACAGAATGGGAACTAGTCCACCAAAGGTTAGATGGAAAGGTCAAATAGAAGACAGTGTAAGCAGAATGAATATAAAAGGATAGAGAAAGTAAATTGCAAATAAAAAAAAGGGAACTGCCACAAAGAGGACTCGAAGTAATGTGGACTTATCCACCACGTGAAGAGGATAAACAAGGTTCCAAGCAAATGAAAGAGCCTTATTCCATTAATGTGGAAATGTATAGGTTGTTCTTAATCTTACCCTCTGCTGCTATGTGTTTGCTTACCCCCACTGAAGAAAAAGCGGAATTCCTGAAGCTAAATCGTCAAGATAAAATTATGTTCTTGCCGAGGGCGAGGGATTAGAACTGTAGTTGCCTATCACACGGATGTTTGCCTAAAAATACAAGTCTTTTACGTTTTGTTATCCAAAAGATTTCCGATTCAGACGCTGCCCTTAAATTTTTTAGAAAAGCAATGAAATCTTTCTTATTTTTGGTTAATACATGCAAGCAAAAGGTAGCAAATGGAGAATGATTGTTTACCTCACGTGGTGATAAAGAAAAAAACAGGTAAATAGTTTTTAGTAGATGTACTATGGGGGTCTGGCTCACATGCTTATGGAAGTCTTACATGGATGTGTCAAACTAGCACGTATGGTTGCCTATTATGACTTTTGCTAAATATTAGTAGGCAACCATACATGCATTTGTGTATGTAAATAAACTAGAACCCTCATAGTATAGCTGCTGCTTCAACATATCTTCTCCACTTGATATTGAAGCGAAATGTATGTAATTATCTTTATAACAGGATTCGGAAAAATCGAGGCAAGTACATAAATTCAGCGACGGCTTTTTCCTCATTGAAATGTGATCATAACAAAGAGGATTCACGAAATCCAGTCGACCCAGATACGGAAAAATGACATCCCATTTTTCCACCGCAGCCTCCACGAGTGTGTTCCTGTTTCCAACACATCCGCGCTCGCGCCATATTTTATGATTTCCTTGCTACATGTGACGCAAGACCTAACAAGTGCTAATTCGTTCGTTCTGCGCGAAACCCACCGTGAATGTCGCGAACGTCAGGATGACATGTCATATTGTATACTTACGTGTATGTATTCGCGCTTGCGATGCGAATTTGCTTTTAAAAAGAATCACCACAGAACTTTTTAAAAACAATATGCACCAGTATATTTCGGCCATGCAGCTTAAAATTGTAAAATGGCGGAGTTAACGGGCGGAATTTAAGTTGCACATAAAGCTTAACATTGTGCTTTACGTTTCGTCATTCCGTCATTAAGTTTGCAGTTTTAGTTTATGATCGAAAACAGATCGTACGTCGCCCCCTATACGTATTCTTTATGGCTTAGATTTTACAGGGAATATAACGTATTTATATCGGAGCAGTTTATGGGGTTGTTTATTCATAATAAATTTTACTATCAATGTTTTAAATTCTTATTATTTTATACCCTCTTGCTCCTACCCGGTTGCAAATGTAGAGATGTGCAATTTAAGTTCAGCTCCCGACACCCAACTGACTAGACTCGGGGAGATGAGTATGGGCCGTACGTAACCCCATAAGTACCAGGACAGAATTTAATAATAAAATAGGAATCGCCAGTAATGCACACTTATCTTTATTTGTGTTCATAACAATGAAACGTGCAACACAAAACACAGAAGGGGTTAAAACAAGAAATTAATAAATAAAACAAGAAGATAACACAACGAGGTTGTTGAATAAAAATCCCGAAATCCGGATCCGACTTTCGTTTACAAAGTCAACAATCATTTCCTAACCTCGTGCAACAAAAGGTTGCTTAATTTAAAAGAGAATTGAAATAAATACTTGCATTAGCGCAAAGTTCACACAAACTCCAACTTTGATTATATCGTCCGACGATGACGTCCAACGAGTATCGATTTCGACGGAGGGATTGTGAAGCCAAGGAGGCGTGTCGCTGTTCCCCGCAACCGCTCTCGTCGAAAGTCACCACTAGCGGTTGGGCGATTTCAAGTCCGGACAGAACCGTTGCGTCGTTGACGAAACTGACCTTGCGATAATACGAAGTTGATTGGCCTCAGAAATCACCACGAAGGTTTGAGTAGCCAAGGGGGATGATCATAATAGCAGCGACAACAGTAGCCGTATTAGCCAAACCTAAGTAAGAAAAGAAAAACATGCGTTACGGCCTGAACCATGCCCACACACTCGCCATATTTACCTAATCGAAATTGTCGGGATTAGACTTTCCAAACATTTCCAAATGCTTATAAATGCAGTGGGTGACGATTTCAAAATCCGGTATCTTGATTACTCTTCATCATTCAACTAGGCGAGACACACTCCGATACCACATCACGACGTTCACCCGATGTGTTCTATTTAAGAACTGGCGGAACGTAGCGACGTACAGAATTTTCTTCCTATCTAAAGGTCGACGAGCCAATTAAAGAAGGGAGTTGGTAAAAGAAGTCAGTTGACTTACAGGGGAAATGAGGGAGATTAAACACTACGCATCATGGAAGTGCTTTATGACGCATCATGTTGAAATGCACGTAGGCAAATAAAGGTCTTTTCGTGTTCCTACGCAATACACGGTGACTCGAAAGACTGCAAATGAATTTAACGAAATTTTCACCCGTAACACTCTATACATGGCGGCTAGAACGCTCGGCTGTCACCTCGATTTTGCCCGACCATTGAGCGTTCTGATCACCAGTGTAAGGCGCCCCCTAATCACTTGCAACTTTCGAATCTTGCCGAATATTTAAAAATGAAAATCAAGCGAATATCATGAAAATAGAACGCATAGTAAAAATAAGTGGTATTAAAATAAATCGCTTCTGGAATATTTCCCGAAGAAGATTTATTTTCCTCCGGCAAACGACAGATTGTTTTTAAGATTATGATAAAGTTGATGGGCCCAGGAACGGCGGCGGTGAACTTCCGGTTTGTTTCAGGAGCCAATTATAGTAAAACGTTTCCATTGATCGGCATCTGCATGCCGGCGAATTTTATGCGGACGCGAACCGGGGACCACAAATCACGCCGACCGCATGCATACATCACACATCGACGTAAAAATTTCGATTTACAGTATAAGTTTTCGAGTGGCAAAAAGATATACGCGGCCAAAACTCTTTTAACTGCACGTCATACGTCTTGGGGCCGAGCAGGTGGAGCTTGGGGTGTACGACCGAGATGAGTCGTGCTGGCGTATTAAAACGTGGAAGATTTATCTCAGCCACCGGCGGTTTATGATCTCGGGTCTTTCCGTTTTATGATTTAGATGGTTTTTTTTTTTTGGGAGGAAAAAGTCATGTTTAGTAGTAAAACCCCCGACGTTTATGTATGATAACGGCTTTTGGGATATAGCGTTGCAGAAAAAGCAAAAAGGTATTGATGCATGTAAGCTTTCTTCATTGCTTTTCAAATATATTATAATCTAATTCTCTTTTTTTTTCATATACATGAATCTACTTTTTATCCGCCAACATGTCTTGTCAATTTATCTCTCAGCTTTGTTTATATCATATCTGCCATATATTCCTATTCCTCAGTTCAAGCACTTACAGTGAGGCACCAAATTGTTTCAAAAAAACATCAATTCGAAACGCGATTTAAGGCAATGTAAGTCTTGTTCTAGCACATACATTACGAGGTAAGTTTTAATTCTCATCGCGGCTGCCACCATTCTGAATAGCCTTAAATAGGCAAGTTGAGAAAATTCTACTTCTTCAGCAAGGGAGGCTATTGGTACGGAATAATTTATGTAACTGAAATAAGGGTCGTAGCTCAGTATAACGAAACATTTATTTACATATATTTAAGGCAAACTTACATGATTTGGTCACCTACACAATAACGCAAGACTTCTGACTAGCCATCACACTAATGATCTAATGATCAGCTCGTCGACTATTTCAAGGGGTTTCGTCCGAGGACGTTTTTCCCGGGGATTATGAAATTATGCCTTGGCATATGACTCATGCGGAACTGAAAACGTGTTACTCGAAATTTGCGCATTCCGTCCTTGACATTTCCGAAAGATTCATACTTGTATAATTGTTTACTGAAAGCTTTGGCTGACTGACTTTTGCGGCTGCGAATTATTACGTTGGTGGCGTTCTAATTTCCTTGTTAGACTATTTCTCACTTAGAAGCTTCGCGTGGGATACAAATATTTAAATCTGATTGGTTCACTTGAAAACAATGTTTTAAATACTGCAGCTAGGGAGAGAAAGGGTAGTTCCTGTCGATTCCTTTAAAATCAATGTATCACTGCTTAAAAATCCTGAATTGACAATAGCTTTAAATGTGGTACAGAATGTCGTTTCTTCTCTCCTCCAATTTAATTTTTGATTATACTGTGGAATTGCGACTTGGATCTCTTATGGTTTGTCAAAAATTTGGTAAAAAGAGTGAAAAATTTAGAAAAAGGTAATTGTTGTTGCTTGTTGTGTAGAGTTTTGTTTTAAGGAACTCCTCAACACCGTCCGGCCTTTACAGACAAACCAAAAGTTCTTTGCCCATTAAATTGTTGTTTTTTTGCTTATTTTTGCCAATCGTTTCAAATAGCCATTCCGTTTCTTCCTTTACTTCTTAATCCATTTTACTACGTAAGGCTTTCATACGTAGAAAAGAATCCAGCCTTTAAACAAATTTACGTCTTGGTGGATACACAGAAGGTCCTTTGCCTATTAGATTGTTGTTTTTGGATATTTTAGCTTTTCTGTTTCACATGGTCTTCTTAATCCATTTTACTACGTCAAGCTTACATACGTAAACTTCGTGAATTTTATGAAGCAAAAGGGCTAAACCTCCTCGTACATTTTGGACATCTTCTCTATTACTCTTCTTAGTTGCATTTTATTTTCGGTCTGGACATCTCCGATACGCCTTGCTTCAAGATTTCCTTTCGTTGCAAACAAAATGTTGGTCATTAACGATGAACCCTGATTTTATTTTCCTCCGCCGACGTTTCGTTTTCAGTCACATGTTAGGTCAGCTATGCTCCGGTTTTGGACAATGCCCCAAAAGTCTTCATCATCTCCTTTTCCCTCTTTTGGTTATTGCGCAAAAAACCGAAATTCTTAAGAAAAATAGAATAATGAAACAAGATTTGATAAAGTGAGAAATCAGAAGCGAATAGAACCAGAAGGAAATTATAATAAAGAAAATTGGTTATTTTTTTTATCTCTGGTAGTTGCCCAACGGGGTCCTAAGTAATAGACTTGTCAGAACCTCAGGAGCGAGAGTGTATTTGAGTGTGTTAACACTGTTTCATGGCTTTGTTACTTCCAACCTCTTCGCCGTTTAAGGGGAAGCAGCGTCGAATTTTATCTCCAGCACTGAAGGGTGCCTGAAGTCGATACCGACCATCCCCGAGTAAGGCCGGTCCCTTACCACTTTTACAGTTCAGGCGATTAAAAAAACAATTGTAGTGGCATGGTATGTAATTAGGATGAACCCGGATAGACTAGTCAGAGTAATTCGCGATGCCAGAAGTGGGAGTAAAAGGATGAGCGAAATTACAGAAGTAGGGAAAAATGAACAGGGAGGGTTGGGAAGCATGGGCAGAAGTGGCGAAAGCTGAACTCTAAATATGATGCTAAGGCAAAGATGAGAAGTGAAGAAGAAGAAGGCGAAGAGTGTAGACCGAGAAAAACATGGATGAATGAAATTAAGGAAATACGAAGAAAAAGGAACAGGTTACCAATGGACAGGTAATTATAGGACAAAAATGAGAAGTGAAGAAGAAGAAGACGTAAGTTATAATTGCCCCATTTAATTCCACTTCTGTGAAGACGTCATTAGGCGGAAGGATAACATGTTCCCAGGAAATTGTCGAAAACCAGCAAAGAAAAAAGGAACGGGTCACTAGATATTGGCCAACGAAATTAATATTGAGTCCATTATCATTATTATCTCCTTATTAATTTAACAACCCAATAACCAGCACCATGATACTGGCTTTTACTTCCACAATACCATCTCATTAACGATCCGTCACACCCCAACAGATCAATTCTCGCTCAACGTTCCGACCCACTACCCCCACCGATCATTATAAATACCGCGACAACAGACAAACCTACTCGGTCTCAACGACTAACGAGAAGCAGCACCAACACCAGACCTGAGAAAGTTCTTCTGCAATGCAGAACGAAACGTCGGCACTAGAAGAAGGTTCCAATCGGAAGCGAGTTCAATCATCTCCTTATTATCTTATCTGCTTTGCTTTTGCTTTGTTCACATCGTGACATTCGGTGAATATTACTATCGGCTTTTGGACTCTGGGTGATATTCTCGACCATACGAATTGTAGCCGCATGATACCTATTGTAAAACTCGGTCGCCTTTTATATGATTTTATATCGGAAATTCCGATTTATTTGATGATTCACCTCGGCGACTGTTTGATATTGCAATATGCAGCCGGTATTCTCCGATAGCAGTTATATTTTTTAAAGGTCAGTCCTGACTCGTGATGGCAAAGCCTTTGAAAAAGCAAGTCGTTTGTTCCCTTAATTCTTAGGTGGGTGAATTTTTCCGCGACTTTAATAATTGTTTATTTGGTACCATATTCATCTTTTCTACTTAATAAGGGCAATCATTGAACCTAAAAAAAAAACATTAATCGTTTAGCACGTTTTTAGTTTGAATTCCCTATTTACCTACTATACATATAGAGCGGCGCTTATCGCGAAAAATAGTTCCAGAATAACTGTTAAATTCGTAGCGCGCGTTGTAACCGTCCAGATTGCATTATTCGCTTTAACTTTCCTAATGCCTTTGTTGAGTGCATGAATCGTATCGACTTTGCCGAACGTTACCTTGGCGCAATTGTCTTGGAATGCACAATGAAATTGCCCCCTATCTGCATCGAGGTACTTCCGCTCTGGGAAATACATTTTTGATGGCAACCGAGCGCCATATATTAGGGCCACGTCCAGATAAGTCGCGAGTTTCTCGTTCTGGCATGATTTATAACGTGTTAGACAGTCGCTAAACACGTACGCGTACGCGTTCGGCGATGTCACCCGGTATAAATAACGTGCGAAACGTAATTTAGATTTTAATCTCTCATCGGTGTACTGGATTACGTTGCACCGTGTTTCGGCAGAATGCCGATTTTTCGTTCTGAAAAACAGAACACATTCTAATTTGATTCTAACACATATTTTGACACGTACAGGTTGCATCCTGAAGCTGTCAAACGTCGATATTTTTTGTTATAATCTTGCTTTTATGATACTTTATGTAAATCTCTTGGAACATAAAAATGTTATTTGATTGTATAATTCTCATTTTTATGATCAATTCAGAAACTCCGCTCTGCTTTCAGAGCTTTTTCCAATAACAAGTTATGTAGATTCCGGCCCTAAAGATAATCTCTTACCCCCGCGCTTTAAAGCCGAGGGACACAAAATGCAACAACGTATATCAATAGTCGCGTGTATCCGGCGAAAAGAATTTTCGATTTGTCAAGTAAATATAAAAATATATATACACGCACGCATACAGAGGAGGGCATTTCAAAGAGCGATCGCATTTGATATTCAAAAGGTGTAAGCGCCACAAAAAGCCTTTCCGTTACATGTACGGCTATATGAGACATCTTATGCGAACGGGGTTGAGAATTTGCTATTCGCTTCCGCACACATCGAACGCCACGGGGCTCGCTGGGTAATTGCAAAGAGCGCCCTTTGAATGCCAATTATATGCGAAAATTGTTACGGGACGGATTTCGAATCGGTGATGATAATAAAACAGAAACATTAAGTGATATTCATTGCTGACACGTACGCACGCGTCACCCTGTTATTTCCAAAGGGTTGAACTCACTAATTGGCTACATGTACAGGGGATATTCAAGTTCCAATTTTTCTTTGCCTTTTTATTGATTCAATGTTCGATTCAATGTTCGACGTTGCTTTCATTCACAGCAGAAGGAGACGCCACGTCAATCACTCAATCACTATTTTCGAAAACCTTACACTTTCATATGATGCGATGTATGTATTCGACGCACGTACGTTAGTTCACGGTGTCGCCGTCATGTGCGTGATGCAACCGGGGAAGTACTCGGTAATACCTGAGGGACGCTTGTCTACGGATACGGGAATAAAATGGAAAGCCCTTACGTGAAACCCAGGGCCAAGTAGCGAAACGAACACTGGCTTATGTAACATGACTTGAAACGACTTGAGAAGAAACTTGAGATGGGTCCTTACAATTACAATTAGAGGAAGTAAGGCGTTAGCCAAGTCACACATACAATCACATGTAGCCAGGATGCGTGGGTTAGTTCCTTATAAACTTAGAGGTCTTTTTCAATTTTGTCGAATGCCTTTTGGCTTAACAAATGCGCTGGCAACTTGGCAGAGATTAATTGATCGCGTCGTAGGCTATGATCTAGATCTATGATCTTGTCACACACATAATCACATGTACCCAGATGGGTGGGTTAGTTGCTTAGTAGATTATTTGATCGCGTCGTAGGCTATGATCTAGGCTTGACACATTTCCATTGGAAAATTGAAATGAGGACGTCAGATGGGTTAGAAAATTTTTGATTCCCGATTGTTATCGAAAGCTTTCTTCGAGTAATTTGTGTTCCGGAATATGAATTTAAAAAAGTAATTTATTTCAATAGGTTTTGCCATATTTATTCCCAGCACGTACCAACCGATCAAATTAAGGCCCCACATTGTTATTACCTGAGGATGGAAGTGCCAATTTGCAGTGGCCAATAGACAGAGCCATTTTCACACACCTGAACTAAGACGGGTGTACAAATGAGGAGGGAGAGGAGTGTTTGGGATTGGAAACGGTACTCGAAGGGCACTCGTTTTTAATGAGGGACGTAATCTCCGCCGTCAGTTGTCGGGACGGGAAATTGGAAAATTATTCTCCGCGTTTGATTTCTTTGCGCAGTGACCGAACAAGAAAACAATAAAATCGCGAGATTGCCGATCGAAGTTAATCTGTTTCTTTGAATGGGGCACTCCACTTCGCGTTTTATTTAAAACTAATGGAGCTTTTATATCTGACCCCGGCCGGCGGCGCGGAGGGGTGTTTGTTTTATTTGTTCGAGGGGGGAGGAGGTGAATTAATGCGAATCGATGGGAATATTCGTCCATATTTCTGTTTGAATACCGCCACTTTTACAACACTAGGAAAATACAAAAATATAAAAATTTATGTAAATCATTTTGAAAAGACTTTTATAGAAGTAAATTACTTTAACCCATTTATTTTGAAAACTCAATGTGAACAGATTGCATTAAAATTAGGAATACGAGGGCAGTTTAGATCTGACCTGGATTTTTTAAAATAATGTCTTTAATATAAACTTATCCGAACGATCAGGCAATTTACAAATACCGACAGAGAAAAATTCTTTTGGTCATCTGCAAAGCCAGTTTTGCATCGCTTCTTTTAGCTACTCATTCGATATAAATCTCTTGCGTCCCAAGTACTTGCTGGGACCGTAACCACCACGTTGCTTGCTGACGTTTGTATAGTTTTGAGTTTCTTTGCCGGGGATAAATTTGAGGGGCACCACCCTATTTGCTTTTTGGGACTTAATTGTGCCCCTAAAATTCATCAACGGTAATAATTCGTTCCAGGTTTCGCAACCTCAGCACATAAAATATTAATGGTAATTCGCGGTGCAACAGAACTAGGTACCTCACCGTTTGATACAATTGTCAATATTTACGAAAACAAAACAAAATCTTTGGTATTTATCAAGTATATAAGTGTCTTAATTATTATAAAGTAAATATGGACATTGTTCATTGTTATTTAAAAAGTCCAGGCCAAATCTATACTTCCCCTGTAATAAAAGAAGAATTTGAGCACACAAACAAAAATTTTTAATTTTACACAAATTTTTAGTATGTTCGATGTTGCAACAATAGTTTCTGATTAGTTCGATGTTGCAACAATAGTTTCTGATTAGTTCGGGGCAATCAAAAGCATGCAGGGATCATAGCTGTACACGCGATGGACTTGTTACAGTCAATTATTATTTCAGTGGACAGCTGATTTAGATAGTTCCGAACTAGTCATAATGTAACTTTCAGTAAAATTATTAATTAAACAATTTAATTTCCAAACAAGCCATAGATATTTTTAAGAACGTTAACAATCTCGTGTTAAGGAGTGTACATTTGCCAAATGTCTTAAAATATAATTATAATTTTAGGAAGTCGAACCAGTTCTGTTTCTCTAATGAGATTTTTTTATTTTTGTTATTTTTTTTTATTAGAAAATAATTTAACAGTAATGACCACCAATTTTAAACATAAATAAATACACCAAGCAACGTGGATTTCACCGGATTCTAAGACGAAAAATCTGATTGACCACATGCTAATAGAGCACAAACATCAAAGAAGTGTAGGTAATAAATGTAAGAAGCTATAGAGAAGCGGACGCGGATTCAGATCACTTTCTAGTAATTGCTAAATTAAAACAAGTGTTGCCAAAAAATACAAAAGCGAGTAGTAATTTTCTGATAAAATATAATTTGGAGGATACGCAAGATAATGACATACTAGTGGAAATTAATTGAACGAAATGAAATAAATAATTCATGAGGAGTGGAGACAAATTGAAAAGGCAGTTCAGGAAATGATGAGAGGCTGTTTAAAGAAAAAAGTGAAAGGAAAACAAAAGGTATTGGTTCGATGATGAATGTGAGTCGATCCTACAAGTAAGAAACGCGGCTCGAATGAAACTGTACGGAGCAAAGCAAGCGAGAATACGAAGATGCGAGGAAATTAGCAAAGCAGATATGCGAATTTTTACCAGGAATCAAGGAAAGCCCGTAAGGACTCAAAGCACAAGACTACCTCGTACCTAAAATATAAGAGCGGAGAGTTGGTAGGAAACACAAGGGAAGCTAATGTTACTTAAAGAATATCATGAGGAATTGCTTAAGGACGATGACGAAGAGGGACTCGAAGGGTTTGAGATAGAAGAGGACAGGAACCAATATGTAGGTGAGGAGCCAACGGAGGAAGAGATCTTAAGTGTGATAAGTAAGCAAGAAAAATAATAAAAGTGCTGGAAGAAATGGAATCCCACTGGAAGTGCTTAAATGGGGTGGGGGTAGACTCAATCAGAGAATAGTAATAATACTTATTAGAAATGTGCGGAGGGAAGAACAGATGCCACTCCCCTCTCGTCCGAAATAGACTGAATGAGTACCAAAACCAAGTAATAGGCGAATATCAAGGGGACTTTAAAGAGAATCGAGGGACTGTAGATCAGGTTTTTACGATAAAAATGATCCAGTATAACGAAATTTGGGAGCGCATATGTTGTTTATAGATTTTTGCCAAGCGTATGATACAATTATAAGGAAAAAAACTGAATGAGGCCCTAAAAAAATTTGAAATTCCTCCGAAACTTATCAACCTGATAGAAATGACCCTAACGACGACTAATAACAAAATCCTGATTGGTGGTCAGGTAACGGAAACTATCGCCGAAAATAAAGGTGTTAGACAGGGTGAGCCACTATCAACGGTACTGTTTAATTTTGCTTTGGAGGCAATACTGAGGGAAAGTGGCATTGAAACGGATGGTATGATTTACCGACGACGTTATCAGATAGTGGCATATGCCGACGATCTGACCATAATTACAAGATCAAGTAAGGAGTTGGAATCAGTATTTGGCAAACTGGAAAGTACAGTACGGGTTAACAGTAAATTAAAAGAAAGCAAAGTACATGGATGCGTCAAAACGTTGCGAAGGATACTTATGTTAGTTTCAAGACACAAGGAAGGGATTATAAATTTGAGAAAGTAATGAGCTTCGAATACTTTGGAATGACATTAACAAGTACTGTAGATGAGAGTTTAGAAGTCCAAAAGAGAATTACAAAAGGCAGTAAGGCAGTAGATGCAAAATATTCAAGTCCAAGAAGGTGCTGCAAAATTAAGAATATATAATACAATCATACGATCCTTTGTGACATACGCATGCGAGATATGGGCAATGAAGAAATTAAAACGAATTATAATTGGAAATATAGGAGAGAAGGGTGTTAAGAAAATTTTTAGGAGGAATAAAGACGGACGACGGAAGGTGGAGGCGAAGAACTAGCCAAGAAGTACAAGTAATTCTTGGGACTCCATCCATAACGGCATACATAAGAGCTCAGAGAGTAAGGTGGCTGGGACACGTCAGTCGTATGCCAGAGAACAGACATGTAAGAAGAGTGTTGGAAGTAGGGACTGGTGGAAAAATGAAGAAGGGACGACCAAAAAAGAGGTGGCTGGATGCTGTTGTGACCGACGTGAGAAGAACAGGAGTTGAGGATTGGAGAAGTAGAGCTAAGCATAGAGACAGATGGAGAAGAGTTGTTATAAACTTTATTTAATTCTCGATCGTCTTTTGTTTTATTTTATGTCAAAAATTGCACAATTGCCAGATGTCTTATAGTATATCTTCATGTTAGAAATTTGGATCCGGTTTCGTTTATTTAATGAGAATAAAAAAAAATTAAGTCATTATATGAAAAAATACAAATCACTTGATTAAAATCAGTGAATTTTAGTCAAATTATTTAAATTAGCTCCAATCTTGGACAAACATAAAAAATAATTTTTTTTTCGTATTTTCGTTTTTCTCTTCTTTTTGGTTCTTCCTTGTTTTTATTTACTTGTTCACCTCTTTTTGGCCGGATCCAACTAAATTATTATTAATATATTATTATATTTCTCAATTTTTTTGGGAACAGTTAAGGATTCTTCTTCTAAAGGCTTTGCTCTTCGTCTTCAATCATCACTAATGGCGCATATCAAGTATCTATGTTCTCATTCTTCCTCTTCCGGCTTTGCTCTTCATTTTGAATCATTCTTTTTCAATTTTGTCCTTCGTTCTTGATTGTTGGTTTTATTATTATTAATTTATAAACTTCAATCATCATTTATTCCAGACGTTTCTTCATATTATTCGCTATTAGCTGAAGAAATAATTACCGTTCTACTATTATAAAATGGAATATAATATTTTTTTTTTATAAAACAACAAATTAGCTGCGAAATGTTTCGTAAGAAATCGTAAATCATTAAGCTCATCTCGGGAAAATTGACTCACCTAAAAATTATGTAGGGGTTCTTCTTTTGTTGATCGGTGGTTTAAATTTTTCTTTTCTTAGTTAAGTGAAAACTCGGTCATTTAATTTTGGATTTTTTTATTGCATAGTACTTTCGGGTCCTTCTTCAGTGCGTAAATTGATGAGTTCTCGACGGATTGGCGGTCGGAAGAGAACACCTCCGACCACCAGGACCCGATCGGATCCGAAAGTACTATGCAATAAAAAGATTCAAAATTAAATGACCGAGTTTTCACTTAACTAAGAAAAAAAAACTAAAAATTATGTATACAAACGACTTGCAACTCGTCCAAAAACCACATTATGTAAACATAACTAAAAGCGAACGATACAGGAAAATCACAGTGACTCAAAGGGTAAGTGCAAGAGTGTTCATGATCGGAATTTCCGGTCTAAAACCATATGAAAGGGACTGGGTTTCACCAAAAAATTATTCCGTTAAATAGAAAGCGCGTGGAATATAATCTGTGACGAGGTCGTTCAGCACGCAGATAATAAGGGTGTTTTGTGTTATAATTATGCACATCATTATTTAATAAAAAAACATTTTCGTTCGTAAAGACGAATGAAATGTGTAGTTTCATATAGATATAAATTCACTACGGTCATTATACGCAATCCTTTAAGTGCTGTCTCTAATATTCAATTTCGCTACAATTGCGTAGTTTTACGGCCATTTGCACCAACCACTTGATCTAGCTTAAATTTTAAATGTAAATTTTGTAAAATGCTTGGATTGCTCCAAATTATTATACCACAGAGTAGAATGGATTCAATATATCGTAAATACGTCATTTTACCCTATTTAATATCGCACATTTTATTTATTCTACTAATAGCAAAAGTTGATCTAGTTAACAGAGGGGAAGAGGGGCTACGTGATCATTTCAGCACATAACCAGTATTCGTGTGGTCATATACACCTCCCACTGGGAGACTCCCAGAGTCCGAAGGCGAAATTAAACATTGACAGAATGTCTTAGTGTGTGAATAAACTCCGACAGATCCGTTCGTCTTTCCGTATCTAGTACCACGGTTTGGGTGAGAAAACATTAATTTAATTGCCAATTTGTTATGTTCATGTTAACTGCTTTATAAATTAAAGTAAGTGAAATGAAAGTAAAGTCCCTCACAGTTGGACTTGCCAATAAATTTATCTGCAGGTCATGGATCCATGGACATCAGCAATTCGATAGGGTCCAACTGTGACTTGGCCTACCGTGTTTCATCAAAGCGACCTTCACGCTCACTCTTGAAAAAAAAAAAACGTAGGATCTTCAGCCGTGTATTTTAATACATTTTAACTGCCGAGAGCTTTTGACACGTCCATGTCTTGGATTATGTATAGTTGCGGTCGGTTCTTACCGATGTGGTGCTCCGGTGATTGCCAGGCCTTATTAACGTAAATAGGCAAAAAGTAGCTCGCGAAACCATATCAAGCCCCCCACGAGCTGCAAAAACACGTGTTCTTTGTGTTTGGCGCTTACTTCCTCGCGATTAGATAACAGAAATACGTTTAATTGCTTTTTTGGGCGGCAAAACACGGCTAGATGTGGCACCACCACAAATAATCTCGGGAATAATTACTACGTGTGTGCGCTAAATTGCGACGACGGAGATTGTGCTGTGTTATATTTTAATTAAAGTACGTGTCCAAGGTAGTAATGGATATTTACAATTGCCAACCCAGGCACTGTTTTGTGGCTTATCTGTTTTTCTATAACTCTTTTGATGGTTGGGCCTTATTCCAGATCTGCTTCAAGTTTTTTTTCTACTGTGGCTTCAAAATTCATCTATTGTCGTAAATCCTCGAGAGACAAATATAATTTCATTCTTTGATTTGTATTTACTGAAAGAAACAGAAAATAGAAAGTTTGCTTTAAAAATACGTTTTGTTACATTGCGCTTTTAATACGTAAACATAATTTGTTTTCGTTTCTTTTTTGTTTAGTACGAAAATAAAACAGTAAATATGCAAGAATATTCTTTAATATTCTAAAATTTAGCCTTTCAGAATTATCGTAAATTTCCATAAGTTACGATGACGAACTTTATCAAAGGCACTATATATACAGGGTGACTGTTAATTATACCGACAAAATGAAACCACGATAAGAAACGATATCTGAGAGTATGGGAAAAATGTTAAAAAAATCTTTCTACTTTAGTTTTCGAGAAATAATTAATCAAAAATTACCCCCAAAACGACGATGCGCCCCTGGTTAAAAGTCGAGGGACAGATGAACGAAATAAATGCTGTCGTAAAACTTTTTTATAGTTTTATAATACTGCAGCGTGGCTTCGTGAACTTCGCCTTTAAGTTTTTAGGTCAACGTGAATACGAACTCGAAAATATTTACTTACAAATAATGCACGGAGCAAATTAGATTATTCCACGCAAAGAATAACAACACTTTGAACACCTGGTAAACAAATAAATCAGTAAACTCATTCGTAATCTGTCTCGAATGTTAATTATTATAATCTCGTTTAGTGTGTGAGGAATTATTAACACAAATCTATTAAAACTTTTAACAAATTCCGACGTTTACGACTTCACATCCTATGTTTTTGGCGCACTGGTTGTAAATCGTTCCTCGTTCTACCGTACACATTCTTTTCACTTTGAATTCAATTCTTAATTAATTATGAACTATTCCTTAGAATTTTTTAAGCGCGATCCCATAATCTATTACATTCATTCACGTACGCGATTTAATTAGAAGCTGGACGCATATCACCAACGTCAATTAAAACAGCTGTACGTAATAAAGTCTTTATAGTCGGCGATGAATTTTAGGTCTAATAAATCGTTTCACATTTTTGGAGAAAATCGATTCCTTTAAGCGATACTTTGCAAATACAATCTAGTAATCGTTCTTTTGTGGCGATAATTATTTATTACCAATTAGTATCACGCATAATACTAGCGACGTTTAAAACGACAGTTTACTATCAGCTGCCTGTCGGGCCCGTGTATTTGACTCCTGCATCATTAAATCCTTGCGATTTTGTTTGTGGGTGAAACGGCTGGTAGGTACATTGCGCTTTAGTAAATAATCCGCACAAATTAGCAAAAATTTATTTACACAATTATTTGCGAATTTATTACTCGTATTTCATACGCAATTTTAGAAATTACTAATAATTACGGCACCTAAAAGAAACTTGCCTTCCCCAGCTGTTAAACGAGTAATAAAATCAATTGAAATGTGTATCAAGGTCGCATTGTGTGCAGGCGAGAGGTTATAAAAAATTTTATAGTCCTATTTATATGTAGAACGCATTTATATGTAGAACGTGGCCGCCGTATTTCGTACGCAGTGTCGGCGCTTAATTTTGGGGTAATTTTTTAATTAATTATAAACGGTTCACAAGAATTTTTTAAACATTTTTCCCGTAATCTGTATACAGGGTGTTCCAGCAGTGTGTTCTCGGGCCATATCTCCATATCTACTGAAGAAAAAAAATAATTTTCAACACAATTTCTTTTTTAATTTAAGAGATCTATAACACAAAATTATTTTCATCTATACAGAGTGAAGCAAAACAGTGGTGCCGGACACAACTTTTTTATTTCAAATGGCATGCCCTATATATGAAACCAAATTTGCGTTGCCCATAAAATTCTACACATTTGTCGAATGAAAAGGGGGCTCTTACGATGTGTTCAAGAAAATACCACACCCTGTATACAATTCTTTTTGTGTCGTCAATAATCAAAATGGATATTATGCAAGATAATAATAGAATCAAAATGGGCTCATCAGATTGTCCTATGATGACGAGGGAAGGAGAAACTTTTTGAGTTTTTGATAGTTAGGTCGAGTCTAGCGGAGCCCATCCATCACCAGTAATAAAACTTGGAAGAGTTTTATTTCGGTTATATTTTATTATTTTCCGTATGATTACATTAATAAATCTTCGGGGCCGAATTCAAAAAGCTTTATAGAGAAGGCAATTTAACTTCTCTATTTTACTCCATTATTTAAGTTAATGCAATAATAAATCCCCGATCTTTGCACCGACGACGCTCTCAGCAGACTGTATCCGAGGCACTTTCGCGTCCACTTTTATTACGTTCAACGCCGACGAGACGAACTCTACGCCTCTCTCCTAATAACACAATGCAAATTGAGTTTTTAGTTTCTTCGGTTTCGCTTTGCGAAGTTATATCGGTTGCAATTCAAACACCGCGGAGCTAGAATTGCACCAGTCGCATTCGAGTGTTAATTAAAATCAAACTTTGTTGTGCATGTAATTCGGTTTGCATTCCCATTGCGTTATTTATGAAACTGAAGGGGGACTCTTCCGATTTCATTGATGAAAGTTAATGGTATCTGTCTGCGAGCACAATTAATAATAAGTTTATCTGCGAGTGACTCTCGAATTTTCCAAAACATCGCGAAAGAATATTGCCAGAGCCAGACAATAAATTATTCGGAGGAGCACAAAATACAATAAGTGTAATAAAAACGGTGAGCAGCGCGAGCGAGAACTTTCGAAACAAATGCATAAACAGCGGCTGGAAACTTTCGGCGAACTCCTGAAAACGAAATTGATTTATACGGTTCCGTCCCATGAAAATTTTCTAAGTGGTCTTTTCGAAGAGCGGAAGGGGGACAGATATTTTCCGCTCTGGTTTGAAAAAGAAAAACGCACGTACTTGCGCCACATGTACGTCCCAGTGTTGCCAACGGACGTACGTATTCGACGCACGTACGTTAGTTCACGGTGTCTCCGTCATGTGCGTGATGCTACCGGGGAAGTACTCGGTAATACCTGGGGGACGCTTGTCTACGGATGCGGGAGTAAAATGGAATGCCCTTACGTGAACCCCAGGACCAAGTAGCGAAACGAACACTGGCTTACCTAACATGACTTGAAACGACTTCTTGAACGACTTCTTGGGGGACGAAAATCATTTTTGTCACTTTAGATGGGACATGGTTCTCTATTGTGCAAAATTTCATCCATTTATAGTAACTATATCGTCGTGTTAGTTCGTCACTAAGTTTTAGTTAAATCGAAACACCGAAGGAAAATAAAATGCTTTACTTTGAGAGTGAACTAGGTCTACACCAAATAGATTGGGATTGTGAATCAGTAAGACGATTAATTTCACAAGGTTGCAAAATATTGCACAACAAGACAAAGGCAATGACTCACGCATTACAACTCCCCTTGCAGTGTTTATACGTCAACCCCCTCTCGTGAACGACCGCGCTATTTCTACTCAGTCTTGTTGCTCCTTGCTTAACGTACGCCTCGTGTTTATGGGCTCTTTCGCCATATTGAGAAATTTTATTTTGTTTAAAGTGAAGTCTGAATGGAGGATTTTACTCCGACTTTTGATAAGTGCGTTATAAGCAACAAAAGCCTTTTCGAAGCCTGATTTCTGCAGACAATCAGGTAGGATTTATATAAGCAATGTTGTACGCAGTTCAGGTCGTAACACGTGCTTCGATCATTTATCTAGGCTTTTTGTTCCGGCCGTTTTACCGGAGGTTCGCTTCGGGATTTTTACCGAACTTTATTGGAATTTTGATTTGGAATTACCTGACTGTGTTATCCTTGGGCCATGGTAGAAAATTTCGGAGGCCGAATTAACGACCGAGAGCCCCGCTGCTTGGAAAAATTGCTGGTTCTTCGGAATCGCGAGGTGACATACTGGATGCTACCTCCCGGACATTGGTGCAGCTGATGCACTTGTACCTTTGAACGACTGAAGTTCGGAGCTTTT
Organism: Dorcus parallelipipedus; assembly: GCA_958336345.1. NCBI lineage: Eukaryota > Metazoa > Arthropoda > Insecta > Coleoptera > Lucanidae > Dorcus > Dorcus parallelipipedus. The sequence continues at coordinate 12,656,680 of OY284475.1, forward strand.
TTCTATATTTAACTTTAATTAAATGTTTGCGTTGCTTTACTTCGAATTATGTTGACATCACGGCGTTTAGTTCAACTTTGAATTGATATTTATTTTTGCTTGTGAGCGGAAAACGGATCCGGATGGTTCTCGACAGTTGACGTCTGGCAGTAGAAATCGTTTTGGTGCTGAGGATTTCGACCCAAGCGTTCTTTATACTTTTCCATACTATTCCGTTAGGGTGGTTAATCAATAAAAGATGATCCAAGGCCAGGATAGTCGAAACTGCAAAGAATCTTGAATGTACTGAAAGATAGTCTCGATGGTTCTTGAAATTTGACGTCTGAAGGTAATCGAGATCGTTTTGGTGTTGAGGATTTCGAGCCAAGCCATTCTTTACACATGTGCATACAGGCCCGTTAGTGTCGTTAATCAATAAAAGATGATCTAAGTTCAGCATAGCCGAAATTGCAACGAATCCATAGAATCGATGGTTCTTGAAGGTTGACGTCTGAAGGTAATAGAGATCGTTTTGGTGTTGAGGACTTCGATCCAAGCATTCTTTACACATTTCCATACTGGCCCGTTAGGGTCGTTAATCCATGAAAGATGATCTAAGGTCAGGATAGACGAAATTGCAACGATCCATGAGTCGATGGTTCTTGAAAGTTGACGTCTGAAGGTAATAGAGATCGTTTCGGTGTTGAGAATTTCGAACCAAGCATTCTTTACACTTTTCAACAGAGGTCCGTTAGGGTCGTCAATCAACAAAAGATGATCAATGGTTAAGGCATTCGAAATTGAAATGTGTATAAATGTTGAGTCGATGGTTCTCGATAGTTGAGATCTGAAGGCAATAGAGTTCGTTTTGGTGTTGAGGACTTCGACGCAAACATTCTTTACACATTTCTATACTGACCCGTCAGGATCGTTAATCCATGAAAGATGATCTAAGGTCAGGATAGTCGAAATTGCAACGAATCCATAGAGAGAATGGTTCTTGAAAGTTGACGTCTAAAGGTAATAGAAATCGTTTTGTGTTGAGAATTTTGATCCAAGCATTCTTTACACTTTTCCGCAGAGGTCCGTTAGGGTCGTCAATCAATCAATCAATCAGTCAAAAGATCAAAAGATGATTGATGGTTAAGGCAGTCGAAAGTGAAATGTGTATAAATGTAGAATCGAGGGTTGTCGACAGTTGACGTATGAAGGCAGTCGAGATTAAAAACTTGGAATCATCAAGGTGTCAGTCAGATGGATCCTTACAAATTTACGCGAAAGAGAAAAAATTAGAGGAATTAAGGCGTTAGCCAGGTCACACACACAAACACATGTAGCCAGGTGGGTGGGTTAGATTCTTATAAACTTAGAGTTTTTTTTTTCAATTTTGTCGAATGCCTTTGGCTTAACAAATGCGCCGGCAACTTGGCAGAGATTAATTGATCGCGTCATACTCTTTGATCTAGTACCTTATGTATTCGTTTATTTAGACGATATAATAGGAAAAATTTGAAATACGCTATGTATTAGCTTGGATATAGTTGGATTGGGTCTTGACACATTGGAAAATTGAAATGAGGACGTCAGATGGGCTCGAAAGTTTTTGATTCCTGATTGTAATCGAGAGGTTCCTTCCAGGAATTTGGATTTACTGAGGAACAACATCGAAATAGTGGCAGAAAATGAAACCTATTTAGGTCTGTTAATGGAACCCTAAGACCAAACAGTATGATGAGAACAATGAGAACTTTTGAAGGCTTTCAATGGAACTACGTCATTAATTCTTCTATAGTCGAAGCTTACTCCTTCGTTACAAAAGTTAGCACTAACCTTGGATTTTCTCTTTGTAGTTGCTTCGTGAGGACTGTGTGTAATGTGTTTGAAATGAGTGGTCATGAGAGTGACGGTACGTAGATATCGAATAAATTTCTTCTTGTATTCTATCAAAGTGGATGACCATGACCTTGAAATGACCATTCTTCAAGATTTCGGTTATTTCCCCCTTAAAAAATTCTGGCCCTTTACCCTCATAGGTTTTGTCTTTTCATGAAGCTATGAATTAATTAATTTTCACCTTTAATCGAGGAAATGCAACAGCAAACAGAAGACCTGCAAGGGCTGCGAGCGTGCACCCCTATTGATGCAGAGAAAATTGAATGAGGTCGCACGAGCTAGGCGCTATTGTTAAGATCTGCATCGTTCCGTTCTTAAAATCAATCTTCAATACGTATAGTATTCCGGTCGCTTTATAATAATAATTCACAACTCAATCTAATATGTTATACTGCGAACAAAACCGAGCAGGCATTTGAAAGGCTTACAAGTTGAAATAAGTGTAAAATGAACAAGGTGTCTATTAAAAAAATGGTACGCTGTAGAAGTACGCGATATTGTAACGAGGAAATTAGAACACCACCAACGTAGGAATTCGCAGTTCCAAAAATCAGTCAGCCAAAGCTTTCCGCAATTATATAAGTATGAATTTTTGGGAAATATCAAGGCATGAATACGCAAATTCCGAATAACACGCTTTCAGTTCCCAATGAGTCATATGCCAAGGCACAACTTCAATTTCTTAACTCCCCGGGAAAAATGTCCTCGGACGAAACCCCTTTAAATAATCGATGAGCTGATCATTGGATGATTAAAGTGATAGCTAGTCAGAAGGGTAGAACTCCTTGTTGTGTATGTGTATGTGTGAACAATCATGTAAGTTTCCTTTGTATAATTATGTTTGACTTTATGTGTTTATATTCAATATATTATTTTATCTAACTTCGTCCCTTATTTTAGTTACATAAATTATTCCATAATAATATCATACAGTTTAAAGATGGCAGAGCGGATTTTATAATTTCTAGTTGTTCCTTTTGCTCATAGTTACAAGGTATTTTATTGACCTTCTTATTAACTTATAGTAAGTACCTGTGATTGCAATCACACAAATGTAAATTTGAGGTGCGAATATTATTGATCCGGCTCCTCCACCATTTCTTTTCTAATAGTGAACCATAACTTGCGCGAAATCAATTTTAATTAAGGGTAACCTGCCCTCGCCCATTGATTTATGAATTATTCCGTCCGGTGGGTACAGTGTAGTTCGAGGTTAATTTAACGCGAATTACATATCAAAGGAAATAGTAGGATCAGAGGAACGATCAAAGCACCCTGGGCTTAAAAGTTTACGAGCCCGCCAAGTCACTTGCAGATGTACGCAATTTTCTTCTTAACAGCGCCATTGTGGTGCTTACGGTTACATCCATCTTGTAAAATTACTCTTGCTTCTATCCTCTGATTGAAGAAGAAGAAGAGTCTTGGAAAGTATACAAGAATTTTCGAAAAGAAGGGACATTTGTGTTCTCATCTGACCCCCTGTACTGGACTAATGAAATAATTGAAGAACTCCGGACACGTATTGTCTATAAAACTATCCGGTGGAGTGTCGTACATACCTGAAATGACCGTAGCGAGTGAAGATCCTCGGAGTTCTGTTGGATGGCGCGAAATAAAGAATTTGATGATGTCGGGGAAAGCGTCGCCCTGCGTCGTCACGAGACGCCGCGCAATTGTTTGTTTTCTCTAAATAATTCATCGTGTGTATAGTTAAAATTAAAAATTATATTGCGGTCGTAAATTTCCTTTACGATGACATTACAGTGGGATTTACTACTCTCGACATTTTTCCAGATACATAAATGTGAGGATATTAACAAAAGGAAGAGGTATCATTAATTTTATTTTCGCCGTTTATTTTTTTCTTCCTTCGCTGAACTTATTCCTGGCATATGTTATACTTTATTATTGTTTGCGCATGTAAATTCGAAACGATAAAGCGAAGAAAAGTTTTTATCTGGTGCTTTCTTTGGTGATATATTTTGCTGATATATATCAGTTACTTGCCATACCAACCTATTTCTGTTACGTTGATTGCCATTAACATCACAATTTTATACTTCCAACCTTTTTTAAAATCTAGGACATCTTGTTTTTGTTGTACTTTTTAATCTTTCCCTATTAACTTTGCGGCAGTTAACGCCAGTTTCAACATTTACCATAATTTCACGCCACCTTAACCCTCAGCGGACTCTTTCTTTTAATACACGTTCGCCTCAAAAAGGACGCTTTGAACTTCCTGCATTTGCAGAAGTCCAGGTTCAGATTTGATGGAGCGTACAAGCTCTCGGGGTCAACTTGGCTCGGCTCACTTTGATTTACGACTACGAGTGGAAGGCGTGGTAATGTATTTTTCCTATTTAACTGGACTTTTTGCGCTATAAACCCCACGAACAGGACGTTCATTCGAAACAAAAGTGCTCGATCAAGGGTGAGAGCGATTCAAAGTACCTAAATTAGAAGAATCGATTCCAACCAAAGAATAAAAAATAAATAAATGAAAACGACGAGCTAATTATTATCTCCAGGAGAAGTGCTTAATTTTTCGGGGCGACGTGCAGTCTTTTTGTTTCATTCAAACGACGTTGGTCGAGCAAATTAAATTCTATTTCGCCATTCTGATAACCGCACCTGCTAAAAGCTCGGCGGCGAAAACTGCATTTTAGTGTTTAACTATCACAAAAAGACACTAAATGCACTAAAGCACACACACATACAAGAGGTACCACATTAGAGTTTACTTAAAACAGGGGAACACCCAGTACGCGTGGCGGAAACAATTTAATTATGTTAACGAACAAAATTCCACTACCTAGTGCTCTCCGCGCCACGGTTTTCTATAGGAAGTTCGCGCTTGGTTATGGCAGCTCACGGAGTGTTTTGTGCGGAACTTTATGCAGTTATGACGCAAAAACGGAGCACGACGAACAAACATATAATTTGCGAAGTTTAAAATTTAATTAAAAGCCGCGGCTTTTTGCCGCGGCGCGTGTTTCAATGGAAAATCCGAACAAAGAGACGTCTAAATAAGCGGAGTAATATTTCACGTCTATATTGTGAGAGGAGTGGAATAAACATTTGAGACAATGGACTACGAACGCAGTTAGCCCGTTAACAATGGGGACGACTTAAACGTTTCAAATAGAATTATAGTGACTAGAAAATTTGTTGGCTAGAACTTTAAGCACTCGCCCGGATTAATATTATTATTACTACAATCCTGCAAAAACTCGTCATCTGAATGCACGTATCTAATAATCACCTACTACTTACTTCTGCCGAAAACTTCGTCCTTAATCGTTTATATGCATGAGCCTTCTTACTATTTCGAAGAATCTGTCTTTAGTCCTCTATGTACATGAGTCTTCTTATTTTTCTGAAGAATCCGTCTTTAGTCCCCGATATGCATGAGTCTTCTTAATTTTCTGAAGAATTCGTTTTTAGTCCCCGATATGCATGAGTTACTTTTGCGGAGAATTTGTCTTTAGTCCCCGATATGGATGAGTCTTCTTACTTTCCTGAAGAATCCGTCTTTAGTTCCCGACATGCATGAATCTTCTTACTTTTGCAGAGAATCTGTCTTTAGTCCCCGATATGCATGAGTCTTTTTATTCGTAAAGACGAGCATCAGGTGGATATTAGCATACCTTGCCTTCTGAGCGTACGTTCTCCGGTAGCACCAATGGCTAACACTGTAGGAGACTACGGTGTACGTTCTCAGAATCATTGGTGCTGCCGTCTCCGGTAGCACCTGATGCTCGTCTTTACAAATAAGAAGACTCATGCATATCGGGGACTAAAGACAGATTCTCCGCAAAAGTACAGCTAGCTGTAGACCCGACCTCGTGAATTGCATTGTGCGTCCCAAGAACAGTCATGACTTGGTGTTGACCGGGCTTGAGCCATTGTGGCTAACGTTGTACGAGACTACAGTGTTGGCCACACTGGCCCGAGCCCAGTCAACACCAAGTCATGACCGTCCTTGGGACGCACAATGCAATCCACGAGGTCAAGTATACAGCTAGCTGTGCCTCCGGCATTTACTACTCAATTTCTCTTATAAATTTTGATTGGTTTGAGTGTTCAACCGTGTATTTTGACATTTACTTTGTTCCGTGTTGGCCATTATTTTTGCTTGAAAATGAAATTTATCAAATAATAAATAGCGATAAAACGATTTAACGAAAATTGAAAGCATCTGAAATTTGTCGTTTAATATTGAGTTAAACTCCGGGCAGGCGAAGTTTAATTAAACGTTGCTCCGCGTTACATCAGCACTTTCCCGGTGCAATCTAATTAATAAATTCTTCCTCTTGTAAAAATCAGCGTCCGGTTTATTCTTTCAATTAGCGCCGCCGATCCCAGCGCCTCCGCCATCGATCGTCGGCCGAAGCAAAACGTTTTTTTTTCTTTTCTTTTTTTTGCATCAGGAGAGACCTACCCTCCGTTTTCACACCCCGTTTCTCTCTCTCCTATCTCGGTGTTATATGTGTAACGAACTTGATAAATGCACACCCTTCGAAATCTATATTTTACGGAAATCCAATTCCGGCAAATAAAAAAGAAGTGTTACTGGCTCTTGTAATTTATTTTAAATTTTATTCCGCCGTTTACTGCGGCGTTTACGACTAAGCGTAAAATAAATATTTTTTCGCTGACTTTATTACTTTAGAATTTTACGGGTTTTATCGTTCGTTGGGGGGAGGCGGGGGGAAGAGATAGAGAGAGGGTTGTTTTATTTGGCTGCGATAAATTATAGTTTTAATGTTTTCATGGAGTTTTACGTGGCCGGGGGATTAATAGGGTATTTTGTTATAGGTAAGAGGGATGAGCCGTCCAGTAAATACTGCCAATACGAGGGGCAGTTCAAAAGTATTGCGCTACGCGTTAAGAGGTGAGGCAATCAAATCGATGTATGAATGAAAGCAAATATAACTTTCGACAGTGATCAAGTAGACAATAATTAATTAGAAAATTTTAATAACGGCATTTTACAAGTGAAAAATGAGTAAAACTGTGAAGTTTCCCGGAGCGCACCCGCCTTCAATTTATCACTTTCAAGAAGTTTTTCTTTGAAAGCCTCGTTAGTTGACTTATTAGCTTTGAAAGTTTATTCCCTGTTTGCAGTATAATTTTCTTTAATATTATTTATGCAGCGAACTCTCTACTCTACGATAATAATTACGCCAAGGTGCAGGAGTATTTTATGTCTAGGCTAACTTTTCAAGCTCCGGTTTAATAATTGATTGTTACAGGCGAGTTCGGAAACTTTCCACGCTGTGTAAATGTTAATTGGAAACACAGTTTGCAAGCGAGTTAGTTAGTTACGACGTTCTTATTTATAAAAAAAAAATTGTAAAAGAAGCTCGATAAAACACGACCCTCTGCGAAACTTCCCCGCAGTTCGCATATAATTACATTTATTTCATTCCACTCGGATAATATAAACGAGTGGAAAATCTGCGCCGGAAAACTCATCCTAAGTACCGTTGATGCCGGCTTATTTTTTTATTCGAAACTCGATTTGATGTTTTCATGAAAGGAAGGAAATTACGTCTTAGTATTTAGATGATGTAATAAAGGCTGAAAATTACAAGTTCTTTATGGGAGAAACTACGTAAAATACACTCGAGCAAAATATCTCCTGGCGTTTTACTGTTGCGAGCGCCCCCTAACCTTTTATACACAAATGAGCAGCCAACGTATATCTTTTATTACAGTCTTTTCATTTCCATTCTTCGAGTGGTTTCATTTAGTTAGTTAAATGTGTTTGTGAGTTGCTTCCACGTTTCGCTCGACACAGAGGAAATAAATTAATGAATTTTCAATGAATAAACTTCTTGTATTCTCAAACACATGGTCGGAGCGATTCTTTAATTACTGAAGACTAATTTGAATTTGGCGCCAGTATTTTTCACGTTTTCAATTTGGCCAGACTGAAAAAAGTAGCAGTTTCGAAATGTTATATAAAATAGCCAACTCATCAAAGATATTGTATGGCGGCAAATTCAAACTATTCTCAATCATTAACTCTTAGGCCCAATTTTACAATCGTTAGGAGGATACAATACAATAGTTATGGAGGAACATTAAAGGGTATTCAGCGAATATTCAGGGTATTCCGTCCTTCTTCCACGATTGTAAAACTGGGCCTTAGTTTTATATTTTATAAGTAAGTTTTGTTAGTGATTTATAATTTGTCATCCCATTTATTTTCTTGTTATTAACACAACCTACATGCATGAAATACTATACGCGGTGAATGTGAATCGTCTATTGTCATTATCGCGTTATTAGTTTGTTTTAACTTTGCTCCTCAGAGATGTGGCTGCTGTTTCATAACTCACTTAGTCCGAAAACTTGCGAACGTAATACGTATGTAGATTGACCTGGTAACTGTTCACCTAGTTTTCGATCAAACAACGAAACAGAATTGTTGTTAATTATAAAAATTTTGATTTAGAATTTTAAAATCAGTTATACAGTGTGTAATCATATAAGTTTCACTTAATGCAACCACTAGTATAGTAATATAAAAGAAAAGAAGCGAGTATAAGATAGAGTTTTTGAAAGGCAAATTTGCCATAAAAATAAAAGAATCATGTTTTACTTATCTAGAGACACAGTGTAGATAGTTTGATAGTTTATTGACATATATAATTTAAAAAAATACCATGCAAAGCGAAGTACAACTTCATGTGGCAGACGAAGAAGTTCGTTGGGTAGATGAGGTACTACTGGAGGCAGCTTGGGTGGAGTTCTGTGAGGTTATGCAGCGGTTTCACAGAAAACCGAACGCTCCGCTGACTGCAAGGCATTGGCCCGTCCAGGCTAATAATTCCGGGAGAAAAAGAAGGCTTGTCTACCCTATGATAGCTGAAGGGTGCGCCTCAGGACGTCTCTAAATTCGAACGTAAAGATTGACAGAACCTAAAAACAGAAAACAAACTGTAGTGGGTGTGAGTGTTTCTTCAATGTGCGGAAGTGAAGCGTTAAGAAACACTGAGCAAAGCTTTTGATTTCAAATTCAGAATTTCGAAGTGTGGTAAGCAAGATGTGAGGTTAGGTATTAGAAATTTGATAACGTAAATAAAATATATTGTCACGAAAGGGATTTTCTAAAAAACCACAAGGGGCTTTCTGGTTGTATTCCGCAAACAAATAATTTAAACGCGAACTTGTGTAATCGAGGGCACCGCAACCGTGTCGAAATAAATAGGTAATCGGTTCAATTTCCGCAACGATAGAGCTCAGCGAAAATTACGATAAACAAGGCCGCGCACATATGAAATCGATGGGCGAAACACGGGGCAAGAACAAAGAGATGCAACATGCAAAGTAGCCAAAAACAGTGTATAAAAATGCGAGCCAAAAATTAGGAGGCAGTCGTTCTTCCGAACCGACTCCGTGGCGACTAGTACCGACGCACCGGGATGCCACGCACCGAGACGCTGTCCAACAACTGAACACCACTCCACCGAGACGCTGACCTACACCGGGACGCCACTACATCGAGACGCTGTTCTACACTGGGACGCTACTGCATCGAGACGCTGTCCTACAACTAAACGCTACTGCATCGAGCTGGTGCAACCCTGCTGGCCGACTACAGTACCGACCCCCGGGAACGAGGACCATCTTCCCCTCGCCAGCCAAGAGAAACGATACCCGAGTCCACCAACCCGTCAGGAAAGAATCTTGTTCCACTCCGGCCAGAAAAGGAACGACGTGAGCTAACCGTCGCCGTGAACACCCAGACTGCATTCCCAACAATTCGAGACGAACCCCCGCAACTAAATTTATTTAATTTCCTTTAATAAAGAGGTATTAATTTCTTTTTTCTAAACACCTGTGTTTCAAGCTCTACCATCTATTACTTCTGCTACCTACGCCCTAAACGGGTAAAAACCCCGGACCCGTGACATGGTGGAGGCGCCATCCCTGAGCTACGCAATCCCCGAGCCCCCAAGCTCGTGACAATATATGTAGCAAAAATATAAATGTAGCAAAATATAAGTACTAAAATATAAATGTAGCAAACATCTTTACTGTAGTAAAGAAGTGCTTCTGCAGGTACTTACATTTCATGATCTAAACATCCTGCACGATCACCAATTTTGGTTCAGGCCGGGCAGATCCACTCCAGATGCACTTACTAAGCTAAGTGACATCGTGCATAAGTCCAAAGAAGTGACATACCAACACAGGCATAGACATTAGAGATAAAAAAACGCGTTTAACTCTGCCTCGTGGCTCCATATAAGTATATAGTACACGGTAGTCAGGATAGTACAATCCTACCTACAGGAGAGCACCATTATTACGCCTTCGGGGAAAGAAGTCGCACGGGTCTGTCCTCGGACCGACCCTGTGGAACGTTCTGTATGACTGGATACTACGCCTGGACATGGGCCAAGGAATCAGAACGATCACCTACGCGAATGATCTGGCGATAATCATCACTGCAAAAACCATCACTCTATTGGAAGAACGCGCGCAGTACGCCATGACCAAAGCAAGGAACTGGCTGGAAGAAAACGACCTGGAACTGGAAACCGCGAAGACAGAAATGATCATACTTGCGGTCCCAAGGAAATTAAAAACGATGACCGCAGCTGTCGAAGGAACGGATATCACCTCGAAAGACACGATTAAGTATCGAGGGGTGCATTTCGACAGAGGACTAAGAATGACCACCCATGTTAAGAGAACATGCAATAAGGCCAGGTAAACCCAAATGGCCTTAGCAAGACTCATGCCCAACATCGGCGGATCGAGACCATCATATACGCGGCGCCTATTTGATCTCCGACCATGATGTATAAGGGATTACTGGAATTCATCAACAGGAAGGTAGGTAGCCATCCGCATCACCTCCGCGTACAAAACGGTCGCCACACCGGTTGTCCTGGCGATCGCAGCAACTCCACCTATAAAGCTGAAGGTGGAGGAGCGGAGGCAACAGCACACGGCGAGACAGACTACAGGGATTGCACAGTAAACAACTATCCTAATGGAACAGTGGCAAAACGCATGGGACTCTTACCATAGGTGGACAAAAACCTTCATCAAGGACATCGGCACGTGGTGTAGCAGGAAACACGGAGACGTGGACTATTACATCACCCAGGCAATGGCGGGACGCAGAGTTTTCGTCAGTTACTTGGTCAATCGGCAAGTCACCAAACAACATCTGTTGGTACTGTGACGAAGAAGACACTGATACAGCGAGTTCGCGACGCATTTGTAGCGAGCTGGCAACGTCACTTGTATGTATATCTTGTCTGAACATCCGACACCTCTGTAAGCTGCGCCGGAAACGTATATTTGCATTCTCGCTTTCACATTGGTTCTTTTATTCAAAACTCTTGGCGTCATTCTATTGGCTATCGCTTATGGCGTGTTTGCATCTACTGCGTCCTTCCGTTTCGCTTTCGCGGTTGAGTTCATTCCTCATTGACCAGTGGTGCTGTGCGGACGCGTTTCACCGCGTAGAAAAGTTTATCGTAGCCCTTGCTTATTAGACTGAGAAGTGCTTATTGACGGGCCTGCCGGAATTTCATTAGTGCACCACCGATTGAGTTTTGGGGTATTTTAGCCCCATTCCAAGCTTGAGATAACTACAAATCTCAGGTAAAAATTGTGCGAATTGTCTGATGCCATTTTGGACGCTAACGAATCTATACACTCTTTCTATTCAGGCTTTCATGTTTGGCTTTACTTCATGTTTCAGTGCTACATCAAACTGCCGCTTTAGTTTTATTGTGCTATTTTGGGTTTGACTCAAGCCGAGTCGATTCCACCTTCGAGCGTATTTTCTCTATGCCAAATCTGGTACGCCGATCCGCCACCTTAACAGTTTTGTCCACAGGTTTGATTCGGATTTGCGACGTTGGACAGGAACAGTAGAGGGCGGGGTGACAGCCAACTTCACAGCGTAGCGAATTTGACATTTTCGACTGAGTACAGATAGAAAGGTCGTGAGTTTGATTATTTAATTTATTATCAAATTTCGTATCGTCGCTCAACTGTTGCATGCCTTTTGGAAAGCGAATTTTCGGCTGAATGCAGGAAGAGTATATATAGTTTCTTGTTGTCCTTGAGTGACTGACAACTGTAGATTATCCGCCGTGTACCGATATTTGAATTTTACACTCATGTACGAGTGAGTCAAGTGTAGCGTATATTTTGTTTTGGTCTTTTGCCCAATCAAGTCGGCTCGGGGATACCGACGAGATTGTTTGTCTATCAGTTGGGTCAAATCTGTCCTGCCGCCCTAAATAATTTAACATCATACTAGACCCATCCCCGTCTCACTGTTGCTAATCGAGGGGAAAGCTGGTGGAAAATACAGCACAATTTGTCACCGGTCAACTGGTCAAGGTAAAGTTGATGCTGTCAAGTATAAATTTGGTGACAACACGACAGAACACATTATCTTTGACTGCCCGAGGTGGACAGAGAACAGGACTGCAGCGAATATCAAATGTGGTGTAGTCATCACCAAAGAAAACGTAGCGGACATCTTGCTAGTAAACGAAGAAAGTTGGTAGCACGTCACAGAAATGCTGAGAAGCATCATGAAGAAAAAAAAAAGTTACTTACGTTTCAAGTTTAAAATAAAATTAGATTCCGAACTTTGAAAAAACTTGGAGGCACTCGTTTACATCGGACATTTGCAATGCACATGTTTGCCAACTTAAAACTTGTAAAACGCGATTGTAACCAACAAAATTTTAGTTAAACGGAAATGTGAGTCGTTGCGTTACCGGCGATCCTCGATTGCGATTACTAACTTGAGCGCGCATGAAAGAATGGAGATGACGGTAGGTCAACGGTCATAAAAGCAAAGGACGAGCCCGGAATAAATTTTTTTATCGAAATTGGTATCGAGTGGTAATTAAAACCGGCGACGCTTAATTTGCACCACTGCGCCCTTATTTTGCACGCCAACTTAAATGTGTGAAAAACTTGTTAAACAACCGAATTTGAAGAAAATTAAAGAAGATGGATTTATTTTTATTTGAGGAACATTCGTTACATTTCCCACGCTATTCTCGAAAGAGGGAATTAGTATATAAGCCAGGGACGGCGGTATATTTAGGTATCGGTTTTATTTAGAAAGCGATGTGTGTAGCTAGCGAATTAGTAAAACGATGAAGTTATGGAAGTGATATTTGTTAGACAAGATATTTATGCTTTCACTGTGTTAAATGATCGTAGAGTGTTTTTAAAATAACCAACGATTATAATTTGTGAACCCCGAGTCGTAACAATATAATTTTTTTATGAAAGGCAATAAATATGATCGGCTTTTTTTATAGTGATATGTATAACAAAATAGCGGTTGTTTAACATGAATTAAAATTTCATTTCTTATGTCATGCAAGGAAAGCACGAACGTAAAGTGTTCATTACTGCCTTTATATATTTTACGTTAGCAAGCCCACAACGATGTTAATGGCAACGACATTCCGGTTAATTTTACTTTTATTGCGGCCGGAAACCCAACGTCGGAATAATTTCCCGGAAAATCTATTTCCACACGCGTGCTCGAAAGAAAACGTACCTATAACTTCGGCGGGTAGTAACAACATGCATGCGAAACGGCCGTATTCGTTTTAATCCGCAGATAAAATCTCGGCGATAATAGTTAAAACAAAAAGCTATTTCTAGTCCAATTTTGAAAGCAGTGCATCATGAAAACCTATTAAAAATCCCGCCATAAAAGGATCGTCCGCCGCTCGCAAAAATAGATCGACGCGTGATAAAGCCGGGCTAACTAAAAAACTGAAACGCGCCGGTGAAACAATGCTTCTTTATTAAAAAAAAAAGAAAAAAAAGAAAAAGCTGCCCCCATAATGGATGGATGGACGGACGGATGGATGAATAACGTATTGTTGTTGAAAAACCGATAATGATAGATATGCGTGATGGTCCGTCTCTTCTTCCACCCTATAATGAGAGCCAAGTGCTAAAGCACACCCATTTTCAAGATCTGCTTCTGTAAAGGGGGGGAAAGGTCAAACGCGTTACAGAAAGCCATTAGTAGGTCCTCGAGTTTTTATTGGCGCCCTAATGCAGTTAGTTCACTGAATAAACTTGCTTTTGCTTATCACTTTCACATCATAATTCTTTTATGGCACGGCTATTTCTGCTATTTTTGGATAGAAGTTGGCCTGGATTCCTCCTTGGGAATAAGTATTCGCCTTGCGTGCTGTAAAGGGGCAATTAATTGACATCAATTTACGTATGCTATAAAGAAATTTGTTTAATCGATATGACACGTGTTATTTTTCATAATAATTTCTGTTGCTTTCCCTCTCATTTATCAAAAAAGCCGATAATAATCATGCAATTTCTAAATTTTTGAAGTAGGTATGTTTTTTTTTTCACGCATGGTTTTTGTATACAATCTACATTTTATGTACCATATTTTGATACAAAATATACTTCTTTATTAGTTTCTAATTTAATACTGATGCGGGGAAATCCCAATCCGGGAAACTGATGGAGATGACAACGAGGGATATCTTCGGCCTTGGGGTAAAGAATCGTCCAGAGAGCAGCGATGCTGTGGCGATCTGGTCGGTTCTTTTGGATGCGTCGGCAGCCAGGGATGTCTTCGGCCTGGTGTAGATAATTGGTCTGGACCAGCGGCGTAACGACGTACGGTATGTGTAAGTGCCCATTCACAATGGACGTAAGCGTAAGAAATACGTCGAAACGTAAACGTAATGAACGCAATGCTAAATTTTACGGAAGGCAACTGCGCCTGCGTCTCGCATGCGCGCTCAGCATGTTTTTCCAAAAATGGAAGACATGGTTGATATAGCATGTACTCTATTATTACTGTTATTGTGGCGGAGAAGGCAAGAAAAGGGAAAATTAAACGCCAAGCGGCGTTGGTGGGTGCGACCTATCAACCGAAATCGCGAAAGAAGTGACGAATATAAAAGACTGGTGCTCGAAATGAAATTTCACGATTCAGAGTGGTTTTTTACATACACTCGAATGACCTATTTGAACAACTTTTAAGCATGGTTGGGCCCCATATCACCAAGAAAAGTATACGAAGACCGTTGTCACCTGCACAACGACTTGCAATGACGCTGAGGTTTGTCTTTGCATTACTATGCCCGACAAAAAAATCTGGGACAACTCTACACATCCATTTTTGAGTTATTTTGTTAGTTTGAATGCAGTTTTTAATAAATCATGCTTGTTCTAAGGTAACGTAAAAAAACACAGAAACAATACTCAATCCATCGTATTTACAACAGAACATATTACATGTGCCAGTTTTTTTTGTTGGGTTTAGTACTATAATAATATACATTTAAGTAGCGACATCTTTCGATCGCTTGTTGACCTGATATTGTAGTAGGATTGACAAATTGAAGCCAGTTCGCCACATAATAAGTCATCCAAATGCAAGGTGGCCAACATTTATTTGTACCTTCCAATGATGGTTCACTAGTACTCATTGCGACTACATCAACAGAGTCCTCTGTTTCCAAAAATAATTCTTGCGATGTATCATCTGTCACTAAACTGCTGCAGCTTGTACTAGTGGATGCTATATTGCATGAAATTTTTCTGTAGTAGCAATTATTTATTTTATTTGTTAAATTGAACGTGACATATCATGTGTTCATTTAGTAATCCAATAGCAGGTCTCTATATGGGATCAACCAGATAGCATTTTTGCACCAATGACTTGCAGTAAGGATACAGCTATATGCAACAATTTGTAGCCTGTTTGCACAGAAAGCTCAATTATTAAATGAACACAATACCTATATACTTGCCATCTCTCCTGTATATGTCTGTCTAAGAAGCTCATTTGGTCATACCAAGTCCACTTATGTGTTTCAGTGAAACCACTCCCACTACAGGTAGTTTTTATTTTTTTTTTTCTTTCCCTCGTAAACTTGTCTTTGAGGCTGTTCCATACTTTCTGGGAAAAATCAGCTTAAAAACTTTAAATGATTACTTATGTGTACGATTATATTTAACTTAACTGTATTCTGTACTTACGAGTTGATGAAAGAGCCTCAGATATAAATTTCCATGCATTTTCTTTCGCAACTAAGTCTTTATAACTTTTACATTGTTTGTCGTACAAACATGGAAAATTCTTCACAAACTGTATCAATATTTCAGTATCTTTGCTGTGTTTCCAAAGGTATAACGAAAACAGAAGACACAAAACTTTAGATTACAGACTACCTAATTTTTATTCCATTTTACCTTACCTGATCGATAGGTTGGCACTCACTGTGACACCCCCACGTGATTCAGATCGCATGGTTGCCAACTTAAAAGACCATCACAGTAGCCAAATTAACAGGTGTACCACTAGACAAATGACAAACTTACTAAACAGTACGTAAAGATGGAACAATCTCAACTTTACGTTTAGCTTACGGGCAGCCGTAATTCGAACGTAAACGTAATTTTTACGGTTATCATTGTGAACATATAGATTTGGATGTGTACTTTTAACTTTACGGATTGACAGATATAATGTATTTCTTCGCTTACATCCATTGTGAACGCTTCTACGAATTTCTTACGCTTACGTCCATTGTGAATGGGCACTACACAGCAGTCTGCGCAGTTGTCAAGACAAAGAAGACATACAATGTACTTCTTTCTTTGTCTTACCAATTACACGGATTTCTGTGTATCACAAAACAGTTTACAGGCGGTATACTTTTTATTTTTATCAATGTATTAAATTATTGTTAACGATGATACCTAAAACTTAAAAATTATAAGGGGTTCCTCGATGAGGGATTTTACCGTCCGGAGGAAACGACGTCGACGACGACCGTAAAACCTGGTGCACCTGACGTGCTGAAAGCGCCCGTTAAAAGAAAATCACCCGGTGTAAAACACGCGGTAAAACCTCCCCCTCCCGGTCACCGCCATAAATATATAATTTTTAGCGAGCTGAAATTCATCGCGAATTATTCATATTTGTGGTGGCAGTTGTGAGTTTTAAGCTCCCGCAGTTTCCCTGAATAATTTATTTTGACTGACTGGGGTTGACGTTTCCATTGCGATAATAATTTACTAGTGGAGAAGTGGTCATAGTTTTCTGAAATGACTAGCGTTGTTGTATATATCGATGGCTGGCCAAAATGAAACTATTCTGTTCGCTGTCACTCCAAATTTGCATTGACAGAGAGAACTGTTCTCACCTGAATATCAGATTCACGTTTTTTTTATTGAACAATTTGATTGACGTTGTTGTTGTTGACAGCTGTGGTTCTTGCCAAATGAAAATTGTAAATTAAATTGATTTGTTTAATTGGCAGTATTAGAGAATTAGAATATCTTATAAATCACGTGAATTATTTCGGCTTTATTGGGCCTCGTCAGAGATATGTACTAAAAATTACTTTTTGAAAGGATAATAATTAAAATTATAAACTTACATATTTTTGAATTTCCAAAATCCAAAAAACAAACCCTGAAAGAAAACTTTTTGAAATACTGTCTAATATTTTGTAAAAATGAAGGAAACAGTTATGTTTCATCAATCAAAACGGCAAAATGTGACAGTAAACTAAATAACGTAAGTAACTAATAATTCACGTGATTTATAAGATATTCTAATTCTCTAATACTGCCAATTAAACAAATCAATTTAGTTGTTGTTGTTGTTATGAATTTAAATTTTCACAAATTATACACACCTTTTTAATAGAATAAATTTAACGTGCCTAATAAAATAAAGTTGTTCGCGGGGGAAAAATACATCGATGAAGTTCCCAACATTGAAAACAGTCACGATGAAAGTTCCTTGTCCCTCTTCAATGTCGACAAGATAATTCTTCTGCGGTTTTAAATACTCGAAACGCCCGTTTTTTTTTCTTTTCGACTCGTTAACCTCCTGTAAAGTCTTTGTGTGCGTGCGATGGGAAACATTGTCTCTTTAAAATTCTCACCGCAGCCGTAATTTAGCGCATCCGGCGCAGGTTAAATAATTTAGGTGAGAGATTGGATTCCGGACGTAGGTAAAATCCGGCGAGCAGGGGATTTTAATTATGTAGGAATTGTTCGCGATATTATTTTTTTCTGGCCGAGGCGACGGCGACGTCTGCTCCTGCTTTCAACTTTTGAGGTTTCACGTTTTTAATGCGTCTGGAAATTATTTTTTTCAGTCGACCGCCTCCTCTTCACATTCTCGTTTCTATAAATGTCACGGTCGACGAATTAACGTTCCTTTTTAAGCTTTCTGTATACACCTATACATACCAAAGTGCTTGAAGGTTGATTATTAAAAAGTCCCCTCAGGAGCAACCGTGTATTTATTAAGCTTGTAACTCAGTGAATTTTTTCAGTGGGTAAATTGAGTTTAATTTGTACCTACACATTCTTCTTGCCTTAAAACCGGTGCCGGTGATTGGAGGAATCATCCTGAAATTTAATGGCGGAACATCACATTACTCATTGTAGGCCGAAGGCGCATCAATCAAGAAATATGTTATTAGAAAACTATCCCATTTCAGTTAAATTTATAAGTCAATATTTCACACTATTTATTTGTGCAGGAACGTCGTAGAGCGAGGGCACGATCCGATCTTTATTATAAACTTTGTTTTTTTGTTAAGTTTGATGTGTCGCTCGTTCAGGTTTCGCGACCAACCCCAATGTCGTCATTCTGATTATGTAAATACACTAATTTATTATAAAACTATATCTCGGCCGTAAAATTACAACATTTCTAAAAAGGTTAACGCAAAAGTTTTGACAGAAATGGACATGCAGATGGAAAAGTTTGCGTAAGACATAATGTTGAAAGGGAAAATTATTTTGTTATGGAACCAAGTGCCCTAAATCACATTATGAACAGACTTCTGTACGTTAAGTAGTGAGGGTAGAAAAAAAATGAGGACGTTTGCATTATTATAGTATGGAGACTATAACCTCCAAAGCGATGACGAAGGTGAAACTGGAAGGAACAGTAGGTGTTTAACACCACGAAATTAATGGCTGCGAGAAGTAATTAAAAATATTTCAGAAATGAAAGGAACTGCAAGAGTATGTAACGAAGTAACCTTCTCATTACCAAGAATATTTTTATTTCTTTTGTAAAATGCTTTTCATTTGCCGTTTTTGTATATTTTAAATACTTTGTGTAGTTATGATGTCTTTGCGCAGAAGAAGTGTTATATTTTGGGTGGGAGTTCCAGCAGAGTGGGGCTCCCTTCCACTCGCAAGCCTTTATAAGCGCACTAGGACCCCGCATTGAGGCCGAGTCATTCACTGAATCAACCATCCGTCGGCGCATGACTAACGTGATAAGCGTCCTGGCTCCAGTCCCTTACCTACCAGATACGGGTGTCTCGTAAATGCCGTCCTTTAGAGTGGGTGTCTCGCTCTTACCTTCCAGATACTGGTATCTCGTATATATCGTCCTTTAGAGTGGGTGTCTCGCTCTTACTTACCAGATATGGGTGTCTCGTATATACCGTCCCATTCCTGAAGGCAGAACCGTACCGTTAAATACCGAGTTTTAGTCGACTCTCTCCAAGCTGTAAATAACATGTGTTGAACAATTATTGTAGTCCTGGGTGGCTGTTGAGTCAAGCGTTTTTAATGGTAATAAAACATTAAACACGTAAAGAAACATGTTTGTTGTTTAACATAATATTTGAGACGTCAGTTCAACGATACGAAGTAAAAATCGACATTTATGTTTGATTCCACAACTACCTAGGACTACAATAATTGTTGGACACATGTCATATTCTGAACTGTGGATAAAGTTGTGTTGCTAAGTTATCGACGTGTTTTTATATACGCTGAATCTGGACACCGACGAGCAAACCCGAACCGCCAGACCGACGTCGAGAGCAACAATCGTCAACACTAGAGAGAGAGAGAGAAAAACTACCCGTTACTAGCATAATCTTGTCGTGGCTGTCATTATGTTATGGGCAGCCCCTGTAAATTGAGCAATGGCTATCTCATAGCAAGGGTGAATCTGAGATACAACGGAGAAGATTATGGAAGGAAGAAATGATTGGAGGAAGTATGAAGTCTTCCAAAGAAAGGAACGTCAAAGATTGGAGTAGTAGAGAGAGGAGAGAATAGGAATTAAATTATGGCAAGGGTGAATCTGAGATGCTGATGGAGAAGATAGGTTGTGGAAGAAATGACTAGAAGAAGTATAAAAGCCTTCCAAGAAAAAAACGTCAAGGATTGAAATGATATAACTGAGAATATGAATCCCAAAATTATGTTTAGGCTGAATCTGAACGCATACGGAGAAGATTATGGAAGAAATTTCCCCAAGAGAGAGACGTCAAGGACTTAATGGCGTAAAGCAGGAAATATGAATCGAATGGATTAGAACCATAAGGACCTAAGTACAATTTTTTTGTGAATGCCGAAACAATTGCTTTCACACCTTGTAGTTAACATCAAGGTGGAATTATTGTAGGTGAAACGAAATCCAACTGGGTGAACAATAAAGTGTTAGCCAAAAAGTGCGAGATCCACGCACTGCCTCAAATGGGCTGATTCCTCTTCGGTTAAATCTGATTGACTACTGCACATCCGTTTTAACGTTTCACCTTATATATGTATTTCCACCATGGTCAACATGTAGTGCCATTTATAAACTGTTAAGTATACTATATTTTAGTTCCAGAAAAGGGATGAGTGTCAATTGAACCGTTGTATCACTTAGATCCTTATGGTTTTAATTCCTTCAACCCTAAGTTTATGGCGAGGGTGAATCTGAGATATGCAGAGGAAAACGGTCGTGGGAGAAATTACTGGAGGAAGTATGCAAGTCTATCAAAACGAAAACATCAAGAGCAAAAAAGTCGAAATTGATCTATGAAGCTAAGTGATCTTTATTCAAGTTTCATGTAAGTCGAAGAGTGAAGAGAGGGACGAAAGAGATCTTATGAAGTGGTTGGCAGAGAATACGCTTTAAAAATTATGACAAGAGTAAATCTGAGGAAGAAATGACTAGAGGAGACAATGAATAATATCCGAGGGAAGAAGCGTCATTTAGAATATGACTAAAACAAAGTTATTTGACTCCAAATGGCATGTGTTCCATTTTCCCAATCGCTGATTGGTCAAATGGTTTAGTCTGTCCATTGGCTTGACAATTTTGCCCAATTTTGACTGTTCACTTAACTCACCCTTAAGCTCAGCTTAAATGTTTGATGTAACCGAACATAAGTAATCCCTTTTGGACTATTAGCAATCATCATTTGCTTCATCATTTTCGACATTATTAATATAATCGGTAATAATGAAAGAATAAAAAAAAAATAAATAAATAAATGTACAGGTGGTTTTATTGTTGTTATGTATTGTATACGTTGCAAATATTGCTGCGTTTTAAAACATAACAGTATCAGCTTTGTATGATTGAGTTATAAACTTTATAAGCGTATTACGAAGTTGCCGTAAAAATAAAGTATAAAGTTAGCATGCAACATAAAAGAAAAAATAGAACGAAAACCGAACATCGGAACGTCGAGACCATTTCAGTAGCAGCTATTTTCGTAAGCGGTATTCAATGCAGCCCAGAATTTATGGCCGCATCGATGTGTTCGGCATTGGTATTCATTCTGTATTGCGGTGTATAGATTTGTTCGGGGACTTCGGCGCTAACGTCGTTTATTTTAATCTTTTACTTCGCGATATTTTTTTGATTTTACAACTGCGGCCCCGCGCGCCCACTCCCCCAGGTGCATCGTCTTCCGCCAATTTCTATAGATTCGATTTATCGACGCCCCCAACACACCGAGCAAATAAAATTATGCACGCCGGAACTCTACCCCCCCCCCCCCCCGCTTTCAATCCAACAAACGAGAGAAGTTCGATTCACTTTGTGGACGCCGACATTATTTGGATCGGACTGGTTACGGATACAAAACATTCTTTGTAGTTTTGTAAAGCCAGTTTTAGACTCCTTATACATACAAGATGTGGTTAGATTTCTATAATAAATATTTGGAACAAGAAATTTCTGGGCTGCAGATATGGCTTGGAGATAGAACACGTTCTATTTTTTTCAGATACTTTCTGATTCAGTTGAATTTTTTATACAATTGCATTGTTATTAGTTGGTCCTTCGAGACTGACAAGGTTTTCTATTTTGAGCTTCAGCCCCATCTTATTTAAGGATTTGAAAGCTCGTTGAAACGTTGAAATAACTGCAGGTGCAGGAGGCGTCGGCGTTTATGAATTTCAAGTCCGACTTGACCGATTTGGGGCCGAGGGAATTGAATTCCGGCGCTCCGGATGAATCGTTACGTAGTTTCATGTATTTGATGGCCGGTGCAGGGATTTCAGCTGGTGCTTTATGGACGCCATTAAAACGAGCTTAGGGGCAGTTTGCCCTTCGGCGTGCAACTGAAATCGAGGAAATTAAACTTAGAGAGAGGGCTTCAAACGGCGTTAACATACGGCAGTTCGCGCGTAAATGAAATACTTGATTGATTTTCCGGAATAACCTTGCGCGATTCATAAACAGAAACGATTCGATTTTTGTTTTTTAAGACAAAATGGGAAATACATTCGAAAATTTTTGCTCATTCAACATTGTAAAGTAAGTCTAATGTAAGTTCTAGATGTATACTGTCCATGGAGCCAACTAAATTCGCCAGCGCCCTCTAAGTTCTTTTATCGAAACTAACTCGGAAAATTAATGAAAATTTCGGCTTTGAGTTTCATACCCCCAGTTTATATTTACGTCCACTATATTCTATTGCCTAAAATGAATTTTTTAAAGGTTCTTAATTAATTTACCAGCATTACTACATTCTTTTATCGGAACTAACCATTTATATAAAACTCGGAAAACGAATGAAAATTTCGGCTTGGAGTTTCATATCCACGGTTTATATTTACGTCCTCTACATTCTATTGCCTAAAGTCAATTTTTTTTAAAGGTTCTTAATTAATTAACCAGCGCCCCTACATTCTTTTATCGGGACTAACCATTTATATAAAACTCGGAAAATGAATGAAAATTTCGGCTTGGAGTTTCATATCCACGGTTTATATTTACGCCCACTACATTCTATTGCCTAAAGTGAATTTTTTAATGGACCTAATGTGCAGAATAAATAAGGTTCATTATGGTTAGTTTTGACTGATCAAACCAGCTAAGAGCTTGTCGGTCAGTTGAAAGAAATACGACTATCATTTTGGTTTAAAGAATGTCTAGAGTTGCCATGTAAGTTCTAGATGTGTACTGTCCATCAAACCAAGTAAATTTGTCAGCGCCCTCTAAATTTTTTATCGGAACCAAATTCAATTTTCACAAACTTCGGAAAATAAAAGAAAATTTCCTATTGCCTAGAGTGTTTCTTTTTTTAAAGGTTTTTTGTATTTTAATTTATAACCTTTTGGTTTAATTAATGTCTAGAGTTCGCGCGTAAGTTCTGGATGTATACTGTTCATGGAACCAAGTACTTTCGCCAGCTCCCTCTATATTTTTTTTATCAGAACTAAATTCAGTTTTCCGAAAGTAAATGAAAATTTCGATCTTGACTTTCATATTCATAGTCAAGTGTTTATTGGCTTTTCAAGTCATTGAAGTTGCGTTTATTTACATCCTTTAGGTAGGTACATTCTATTACCTAAAGTGATTTCTTAAAAAATTCTTTCTATTTTCATTTAAGTATAATCTTTTGAAAAGTTTAACTGGCGACATCCTGCGAGTAACCTAGGACAGGTCGGTTTGGTTTGCAATGGAATTTTCGAGCTATGCTTCTGCTGACAAGGCCACTAAATAGGGCCGAAACAGCTGTACGGAGGATGCTCGAGGAATCCACTGCAATGAAAACCGATTTGCAACAAAAGTTTTATAATCTTTTGATCCAATTAATGTCTAAATTTCCCACGTAAGTTCTAGATGTATACTGTCCATGGAACCAAGTAAATTCGCCGGCGCCCTCTATATTTTTTATCGGAACTAAATTCAATTTGTGCGCTAAATTTGAAAAATCAATGTCAATTTCGGTTTGGTGTTTCATCTTCATAATCAAGTGTTGGCTTTTGGTTTAATTAATGTCTAGATTCCCACATACGTTCTGGATATACACTGTCCATGGAATCAAGTAAATTCGCCAGCGCCCTCTATATTTTTTACCGATTTATGCGCAAAATTCGGAAAATCAATGAAAATTTCGGCGTAGTGTTTTATATTCACAATCAGCTGTTGACTTTTTTAAGACTAATAATTTTTTTGTTAAATTAATACTCTATCAATCTGCTGGCTTTGTGTCGAGTATATTCGCTAGCGCCCTCTATCTTTTCTTACCGTAACTGGTTCAATTTGTTTGACAAAATTCGGAAAAATTAATGGAAATTTGAAGTTGAAGTTCTCATGTTGATAGCCAAGCTGTTCGAGAAATTCCGTTTACTCGCGCCCTCTGTATTCTCTTGTCTAAAGTGCAATATCATTATCTTACATGGTTTACAAAGGTTAACGCCCTCTATCTTTTCTTACCGTAACTAATTCAATTAGTTTGACAAAATTCGGAAAAATTAAATTGAGATAAAGTGCCGACATGAAGCGACGAAGACTCAACGAACAATTTTTTTATGCAGTAGATGGCGCACATGTTTTTTTTTTGCTTTAAAAATTTTGTGAATCACAGTAGAGATAAGGTGGAAATAAGTGTTGTTTATTTTGTATATTGTGATCGTTTTTTATGTTTGATCGTTTTAACGTCATTCGTGTCGGCACTTTATCAATCTACTGGCTTTGTGTCGAGTAAATTCACTAGCGCCCTCTATCTTTTCTTACCGCAACTAGTTCAATTTGTTTGACAAAATTCGAGAAGAATAATGAAAATTTGAGGTTGAAGTTCTCATGTTGATAGCCAAGCTATTCTACCTATTCTGTTTACTCGCGCCCTCTATATTCTCTTGTCTGAAGTGCAATATCATTATCTTACAGGGTTCACGAAATTTAAAAAGTTGTGGCTAGAGATTTCATGTGTATAATTAAGTCTGGGCTTTTTATGTTTGAGGAGTTACATTTAATTCGCCAGCGCTCTCTATTCTTAGCGCGCGAAGTAAATTCGATAAATTTCATACAGCAGTCTAAGCCCTCTATGTTTACTTATAAAAATCAAATTAATTTTTTGCAAGGCGGCCTATTTTCACTGAATCACGTTTGAATCGTCAGCGCCCTCTATGTTTTCTTGCCGAAACTTTTTATGAGAAATGAAATTACGTTTATTCGCGCCTTCTGTATTCTCTTGTCTAAATCTTGTCAATATCATTTTCTTACAAGGCTCGCAAAATTTAAACAGTTGAGGCTAGAGATTTCATGTGTACATTTAAGAATAGGCTTTTTATATTTGTCAGCTTACGAAACTCAATAAATTTCATGCAGCAGTCTAAGCCCTCTATGTTTTTTTTGTAAGAACCAAATTAACTTTTTGCGAGTTGACCTACTTTCATAGAATCCTGTTTGAATTTCCAGCGCCCTCTATATTTTCCCGCTGAAGCTAAATTGAATTTTATGAAATATTAACTGAAATTATTATTGTTTGTTTAATTTATGATCGTTTGGCTTAATTATTGTGTAGAGTTTCCAGTTTTCCACTTTAATGTCCAGCAATTAATTTTATTGAGTACTTTCGTATTTTATATTTTTGAGTTCGAGTTTATTTTATTATTTCGTATTCTATTTTCCCGAATTTTCACGAATTTAGTTTTATGAAACTTTGGAAGCAATTCGTTTTTCCCAGTGACTCCCTCATCTGTGAGTTCAGTTTTTTTAACGTTTTTATTTCAACTTTGTGCATCAGAATTATGGTGACTAGTAAATAAATTATGTAAACGAATATGGGTAGTTCTCAGTAATTTAATACTACTGATAAATAAAGAATTAGAATTTCGTTCGAATAGTGGAGCGTTCGGCCAAAACTTTACACCATCATCAGCTGAACACGCAAACCGACACGCAATAAGCTTGAAAGTTTACGGCCATTCGTCGGGAAATAGTTGGGTTACGTGAAGCCTAAAACTTACTTCTTCTGCTGCCTAGTTTATACGGCGAAGGCGAACTTAAAACTTTTCCCGCTCAACTGATATTGCACCCATGAATAATTCAGCGCAGGACATTTCGTTTTACTTTTAATGTAACGCTTCCGTTAGGATAAAATTCGGGGGCCATTAAAAAGCTGTAGTTAAAAGAAAACAAAAACAAAGGGCGATGATAAAAAATTAAAATAGATAGAGGAAGGCGAAGGTGGAAATAAAAAGTTCATTTCGCAGCGTAAAAAATAAGTAAATAAATTTTTTATGCTCGATATTTTTTATTACGTGAAATTTCGTGTGCTTAATATATTTTTTATGCAGAGCTTTATGTGTATGTGCGATTTTAAATCTTTGCGAGTGTGGCGGGTTCACGAAAACTTTCCCGCGTTAAATAAAAAAAAGAAAGTTAGTGCGCCTGATATATTAGTTCTCTCCTTCCGAGTGGCTTTTTAATGTGGATTTTCACGGCGGCGACTTTTCCCGCACTTTAAAGCGCACCTTTTTTTTCTTCTTCTTGTTGTCCACATGCCGACGCGCGCGCGCCCCTGTAACTTTTAATATAACGAAATTATACTTTTTAATATCGGGGCTCTTTTCGAGTCCTCCCTTTGAATGCTTAATGCAGATTTTATATCAATATAAAACTCGCTCTATGTTTCCAATATGAAAGGAAATAAAGTTTTTATTATTTCTATTCCCAAATATAAATCTCGTTCGAGATTAATATGCCGGGGATGGAAGGAAGAAAAAGTTTCCTAAATATTTTCTTTCTTCTGACGTTCTTTTCGACTCTTGCAGTTTGAAAAGTGGATTTCAATAAAACCCAAAAGTTATTTCCGACTTTGTTGACGACTAATGCATCGAGTTATGGATTAATATTAAATTTTTATTTATACCGCACTTGCTAATAGAATATGAAATTAATTAACAAAAAGATAAAATAAACAAACATGCGCATGCACATCCTTATTCTCACCTGCAATAATACTAAAGGAACATCAAGCATACCATAATCACTTTCTACGAGGCTAATAACGGAACATCGATAAAAGCAGAAGTAGTGATGCGATTTCAAAACCCAAGAAGGTGGACAAAGGCTTCGGAAGGCTTCAGTCATAAATAAGAAGCTCTTTTTCTTGGAAATTCCTAAAAGTTTCAGCCAGTTCTTTCATCAGTTGGAACACCTTCGTGTTATGGTAAAAAAATTGTCAATCAAAGCCAAAAATTCCATCCAGATGATTTAATTAATTATGTAACCAAATAAACTGTGGAAAATGAATCAACTTTCACCAGCAGGGGGTGTGATTGGTTACAGCAGTTATAGAGTTGAGGTTAATTCCAACAATTAAAAAGAGGCAATAGAATTTCAACATCAAAATATTTTTTAAAAAAATTTACTTGACGGCAATAAATGGAAATGCTGGAATACTGTATTCTTCAAGTTGCAAAAAAATCGTTCAACCTTATCCTCTTTTTTCGAAACATATCAAATTGGAGGAAATGTTTTTCAGAAATCGGTAATTTTCTTGTATTTTTGAGAAACTTTCGAAAAGAAAAATTTTGAAACAGAATTTCCAACTTGTTTCCTTCTTCTTTTTTGATCTTTCTGCCACTTACGACGTCAGATTTTTGCGTTTGCTGATCATCTGCAAACGTCTTGTAATTTCGGAAAACGTCTGGAATGAAAAGGAAAAAATGTTCCTTTCTTTTTTTTTCTTATTCCTCATCTTCTCTGATTCATCCGCTGCTTACGACATTGAATTTTTGTGTCTGCGACTTTCTTGTATCCTCTGTAATGGAAAGTAAAAATTTAATCTTCTTAAAAGAAACAGAATTCCTTTCTCTTTCATCTTCTTGTTCCTCTTTGATCCTGCCATTTACGACGTCGGGTTTTGGTGTCCCTTTGTGAGGAACGGGTGGTTAAGGAAATGAATTACCCTTCGCTTTCATTTATAAAGCAGTTGTCAGTTTCTAATAACATAACAAATTGGCAAACAAATTAATGTTTTCTCACCCAAACCATAGTACTGGATACAGAGAGACGCAGACAGATGGATTTTCGAAGTTTTCCCGTACACTATAACATTCGGTGAATGCTACTTTCGGCTTCGGACTTATGTGCACTACGATTAATTGAATACCATCGGTGGCAGCATTCAAGTGAGATAGCGAATCGTTACGTCACCGCATACCCGCTTCTCCTTCTAACACATTAACTGTCAAGCAACCATTAACTGTCACGGTTGACAGTTTGATTGACAATTAATGCTGGTTAATATGTGTAAAAGAAGGAGCGGGTGTGCGGTGACGTAACGGTTCGCTATCTCACTTGCAGGAATGCTGCCATCGTTAGTATTCAATTCGCCGTGGATGTGCACGACTACACCACGTGTAGCTGTTTGATATCTAATTATGAAACCCAGCCGCTTTTTATATGGTTTATACCGGAAATTCCGATTACGAAAAACACTCTTATAGCGTTTTCCACTGGTACACTTCGCGTACACGAGTTTACACTCTACTGGAATTATATGTATGTTCCACTGGGGAGATACGATTACATCTACCGAGAACTGTGCATTCCACTGAGACAATTTGTTCTTTAGCAGTACAAACCAGTGTAAACTCAACAAAAAAAAATATATATAGGCATATTTAAACCGAGACGTTCGGGGCTCTTTTAAATAAATAAATAAATCTGACGGTAGTTTCTCAAGTGCGAAACCCGTCTGATTTATGGGCTGCTTGCAGAAATAATTGGGTTTTAGCAGCCGGCGGATCGTTAACGCACTGTAGATATTAAATATTTACGTTTGTACGGAGTTGTATGCATAAATAATTTAAAGCTTTCACTTCACACTCACATGTAGGTAAGAGTTTCCTTTGGATTAAAATAAAAAAATGCAGAAATAAAAAATTCTGATCGATATTTGGCCATCTGGAATCCAACATTTTGGCATTCGTTTAGATGCCCGAATTTTGGGGCGAATTCAACCCCAACATTCGGCAACGTTTCTTCTTAAATCACCAATCTTCTTTTTTGTAAAATTAAAAAAATACGATTGCATTTTCAGTCGGGAAATATATCGAAAATAGCTTGGAAAACTTGGGACCAAAAGAAGGAGAATTGAGGAATGCGTGGAGATAAAAGTCGTCAGTAAATTTCTCCTAAACCTTCTCAAAACAACGAAAGCTTTTGGGATTTTCCACGTTCACTAAAAGTTTTGCTAAGTTTTGAATTTACTTTCTTCAAAAACTCGCTTCAAAGAATTGCAACTAAAAGATAACGAGACTTTTACGTTCGAAACGCGCCAGAATTTAGGGGCTCGACCTTCAACAAAATCCAAAAACAATTTGAACTTAATAAAGGTCCTCAGGTCCAGATCACCTCCCCCAAATTTTCTCAGGACGAAAAACAACAGAACATCTCCTCAGCGTTTATTCAAACACGTATCGAAGATCAATTTTGTTTAAATTTAATTCATCATCCAAGTTCCTTTCCTAAATTCTCCAAATTCGTTGGGGAAGGGGACAAGGGGGCGAGCAAAATAAAAATTGTACGAGAAGAAGGAGTGATTAGACATGGAGTGTTGGATGCAGTTTCTAAAACGAAAGGCGTTTATGGCACGACTAATTTGGAAGACAGTTTTGGATTTCGTAATGAGGAAGTGAAAGCTGAAAGATAAAAGAAGTTTGACCAAAATTTTGGAGGGAACAACACATGGTGCCAGGCTTGGTATTTCCTAAATAAATAAGGACTACGTCAGACATGGTCTTGAGAAGAATATTTTTAGGATGTCCTCTATATGAGGTCCTTGGGGATAACCTGGTCACTTAATCTTTTGTTTTCCTTTGGAGTTTTCCAATTTTAAAATGTGCTAGATCTTGAAAAAATTCGAAAGCAATTTGAACTTAATAAAGGTCCCCAGGCCCCCAAATTTTCAAAGGAAGAAAAACGAGATTTTTAGCGAAATTTCGATTTTTTTCCTCCATTGAACACTATCT
This sequence comes from Dorcus parallelipipedus, assembly GCA_958336345.1. Lineage (NCBI taxonomy): Eukaryota > Metazoa > Arthropoda > Insecta > Coleoptera > Lucanidae > Dorcus > Dorcus parallelipipedus. Next base: position 12,686,602 of record OY284475.1, read on the forward strand.
CATTCAAGCACGTATCGAAGATCAATTTTTGTCAAATTTAATTCATCATCCAAGTTCCTTTCGTAAATTCTCCAAAGGGGGCACGCAAAATAAAAATTGTACGAGAAGGAGGAGTAAGTAGAGATGGCGAAATAACGATAGGCGTTTATGGCACGACTAATTTAGTAACACTTTGACAGATATCGTAATTTTCAAAAAATCAGCTTTCAGTTAGTTTGATTCTTAAAATATGTTTATTAATGTCATTAATTAGAATGACGTCATCAACAGTCTTCTAGAAAACTTAGAAAATTTAATAAAACTCTGACAGTTTACGTAATTGTCAGAAAAACAGCTGTCAGTTTGATAATTAAAACGTTTTTTATTAATGTGATTAATTAGAATGCCGTCATCTACAGTGTACTAGAAACATTTATTAAAACTTTGACGGCTGTCAAATAGTCAAAAAAATTAGGTGTTAGTCAATTTTTTGACAATCAAAATATAAGTTGTTTTTTATTGGCGTGATTAATTAGAATTAATAATAATAATAATCTACTAGAAAATTTTTTTTAAACTTTGACAGCTATCGTAATTGTCAAAAAATCAGCTGTCAGTCAATTTGATAATTAAAATATGTTTTTTTTTATTAATGTAATTAATTAGAATGACGTCTCAATATTCTACTAGGAAAACTTAAAAAATCTTATTAAAACTTTGACAGTTGAAGTATTTGTAAAAAATCAGGTGACAAGTTAGTTTGATAATTAAAATGATTTTTTATTAATGTGATCAATTAGAATGATATCATCTACTGTGTACTAGTGTTTTATTGATGTAACTAATTAGAAAGACGTCATAAAGGGTCTGTTAGAAAAGTTTATTAAATCTTTGACAGCTATCAAATAGTCAAAAAATCAATCAAAACACAAGATTTCTTTATTGGCAGGATTAATTAGACTTCAATAATCTACTAGAAAATTTTATTAAAACTTTGACAGCTGTCGTAATTGTCAAAAAACCTTAATTAAAATATGAGTTTGTTCTATTAATGTGATTAATTAGAATGATGTCACCGATAGTCAGTTTAACAATTAAAATATAAATATAGGTTTATTTTTCAATTTGATTAATTAGAATGGCTACATCAATATTTTACCAGAAACATTTTATTTAAACTTTTACAGCAGTAATAATTTTCACAAAATGTGTTAATCAGTTTGACAGCTAACATATAAGTCTTTTTTATTAATGTGATTCATTAGAACGATGTCATGGATAGTCTATTAAAAACAAAAAGTTTATTCAAGCTTTGGCGACTGTCAAAATTGTCCAAAAAATTAGATGTTAGTCACTTTGACAATTAAAATATAAGTTTCTTTTCATTAATGTGATTAATAAGAACGTCTATATCAATATTTTATTACAAAAATTATGTTCAAACCTGTACAGCTGTCGTAACTGTCAAAAAATTAACTGTCAATCAGTTTGATCATTGGTCCACTAGAAAACTTTATTAACAAAAACTTTGACAACTGATAAATTGTCTGTAAAAAAATCAGGTATCAATTTAACAATTATCAATTATGTAATTAAAATAAGCGTTTAATGATTAAGATTAATTAGAATGACATCAATATTCTTTTACAAAATTTTGTTAAAACTGCCACAGCTCTCAGAATTATCAAAAAATGAACTGTCAAGCAGTTTGACAGTTAAAATATGTCTTTCTTATTAATGGAATTAATTAAAATGACGTCATCAACAGTCCATTAAGACTCCAATAAAACTTTGACATTTGTCAAAATTGCAAAAAAATCCGACAGTTTAACTATAAAAGTTTTATGAATGTGATTGATTAGAATGTGGTCATCAACTACCAGAAAACTTTGTTCAAAACAGTTTTGGACTTCGTAATGAGGAAGTGAAAGTTGGAAGGTAGAAGAAGTTTGACCAAAATTGTGGGGGGAACACCGCATGGTGCCAGACTTGGTGTTTCCTAAATAAATAAGGACTGCGTCAGACTTGGTCTTCAGAAGAATATTTTTAGGATGTCCTCTATATGAAGTCCTTGGGGATAATCTGGTCATTTTATCCTTTGTTTTGTTCCCGGTTTCTTTGATGAGTCACCTCGGAGGCTTTGATGATGCAATATGCAGCTGATATTCTCCGAATGCGGTTTTATTGCAAAGGTCAGTCATGATGCCAAAGCCTTTGATAAAGCTAGTCGTTTGTTTACATGTATGCCAACTCGAAATGCCAACTCCTTACACCTTAATTTGTGATATTCTTGTAATTCTGGAAAGTATCTGAAGTGGAAGCGGAAAATTTTATTCTTCTGCCATTTGCGACGTTGAATTTTAGTGTTTTCTTTCAAAATTTGGAAAACTTTTGGAATGAAAAAAATTTGAACACTTTAAAACAGGAATTTCTAAAATTCCTTTCTTCGTCTTCCTCTTTTCTTCTAATCCTATCATTTACGACGTCGGATCTTTGTATTCTCTGATTACTTGGGCTTTTCTTATAATTTTCTTATAACTTCTGCAATGGAGTTTTTTAAGAAAACTTATGTGTTTCTTTCTTCTTACGACGTCGGATTTTTGTGTTCTCTGTGACTTTCTTGTAACTTTGGAAAGCAACCAAAAGGAAAGAACTGAATACTTTGACAAACAGGAACGTTTGCTTGAGTTCCTTTCTTCTTTCCGATCTCTTTGTTGGTGTTTACTTCCTATTGTTATTTCTTTCCCGTTTTTCTTCTGTTCAGTCCATCCATCTTCTGTTTTGGATCCTCTCTTCTGTTCTGTCCATTCAGGTTTTCAAAGCTCCCCTCATCTTCTTTTAACCAGTTTTCCTTGCTCCTTTCGCCTTTTATTTTTGATTTATTTTGGTAAGTCCATACCATTGTAGGTGTCTCCTCTCTAGTTGCTCTGTGATTCCTTCCTTTGTCCAATCATTTTTTCTTATTCTATCATGTCTACTTCTGTTTCCCAGCTTCATTTTCATCATTATTTTGTTTTCCAAAATTTTGAAATTGCAGTTACTTACAAAATATTTATTGGGTTAAATGGAAAACTCAAGCAGACTTAAGGCGACCAATTTATTTACTTCATTTATTGGCTTAAATTAGCTGAAAATTGGACAAAAAAATGTGTACGTTAAGTCTACGGATTAATGAAACGAAATCGCCACTTAAAATTCTTTGGGGGTGTAAATATTTGGATACGCCCGGGATAAAAGGTAAATCTACGGTGATTTAAATCTTTTAATCTTATTAACAGGATAAGTAGGTAAACACGAACTTTATGGACGGTTTGTTCGTGAAGAAGAGGTGGTGAAATGGGTCGGTCGCCCACTCATATTGATTTACATCCCGCCGGCTGTATAATGAATGTAAAGGACACGTTCTTGAGCAGTAAATTATGATTTGAGCCCATAAAAGCGACCGCCGCACTAAGTCAAAGTTAAGCAGAAAGTACAGAAGGTGTGCTGTTCATTATCATGCCGCATGTAATGGCCCATAGAGAGCGCCAGATGGCCTGAGTTATGGCGCAAACAACTGCGAATTATGCCGGTAATCAGCTGCTTCGCGTCCACCATATTTATTGTAACCTTACTTTATAATCCCGCTGCACTCCCATAAATCAATTGGCGGTAATTGATATTTATAACCGATTAAGTATTGTGAGCCGGGATTTATATTACACGCAGAGTTTACCGCGCGCTTATTGAACTTATGAGAGGACTTATCGTGCGGTTTTTTTTTAATTTGGTGAAATGACAGATTAAAACCTATAGTATTAATCTGCAGAGGGAGTCCTAGTTGTAATCAGTTCTAAATTAAATTCACCCCTCGTTATATATCTTAATTAAATTTTGGACAGCAAATCAATTTTGAACAAAAAAGAAAATGATTTAGAAAATTGCAAAAAATACAAGGTGATTCGCGGATCTTATTTTGAGTGATGGAGAGGAAAAATTGCATGGGATGTTGAGGGCTATAATTCAATTGAATTTCTAAAAGTCTATGTAATTGCATATTCTTGTTTTGCTGATGATATTGTTACGGTAGTTTCGCAACTGAATAGACGTAACAATAACCCTGTATTTTAGAACAACAACAACAACAACAACACAGTAACAGGTGCATAATCGAGTTGCTCGCTATTAGATCTTTGTTGTCTTTCGAGAGCTTTATGCAAATTACTTGGAGGTCATTAATACCGTCGTATTTAAACATACCATGATTTTGTTAGCTCCTAATTTACTAGAACCCCCATTGTACCCACGTAAAGATTGTTAATGGAAGTATTTAAACCATTTTATTGTTTATTTCGATTTTGATTAAACAATTACATTCTAGTCTTGGGGATATATGATATATGCAATGTGTATTATGTACTGTACAGAATATACTTTATAGGTTGTAGATGTACAAGGGAATTGCGTCTTGTATATCATGTGCTTTTACAAATCGACGTTATTTGGGGTCATAAAAATACAGTTTCAATGCATGTTATATACATATACAGTACGCGCACGTCTGTTAAGGTCATACCTATGCCTCGTTTTGTAGTGCGGAAGGGGGAGAGGCTTATAACAATAAGTATATCACTTTAAATTTATTGTATTTTATTGTTTACTTTAGTGTATTTTGTTAACAAGCTATATTTATAATATACTGCGTTTAATTGTCAAAAGCACTAGCTATATGATTGTATTAAAATGTTCGATGGTTATTTTACTTAAAATGTTTTCAAAGGTAACACAAAATGGATATATACATGCATACATTTCAAAGTATGCATCTACAGTTGTGAGCAAAAAATTGCTAGTCGTCAGAATCATTTCTTTGGCACAGTAAAAAGGTCGTGATTGTCACCAATAAGTTTTGTACAACGACATGTGTCATGTGTATCACACATCAAGTATCATATATTGTACATGTATATAATCATATACTCTTTAAGTGAAGTATATTGTATATGTACAAGATACCCATTTTTTCGAAATATAATGAGTATATACATGTATTAGTGAAGCAAATAGCATGTGTACAAGATATCTTCTTTTCCGAAGTATGTATTTAAAATCCAAAAACAACGTGTATTACCCAACATAGCTCATTATTATCTGATAATCTGATTGGATTTAGTTGATTTGATCAAGAGGGTACATCCAAATATGTGATACCCTAAAATTTCTGTATGTTTCGCATTCCGTGGACAAGTTTTTGATATACACATACCTCCTGCCATTATAGTTATTATCATGTAATCAATAGTGTGTGTTGTTTTATTTGAATGATGTCTACGTGAATGTGAAAAGTCACTACTGCACGGTTTCTTTCAGCTGTAACAACAATAGGGGGATTTCAGCGAGAGACATTTCACACGTGTATCTCACGATATTATTTTTTTTGTGTCCGCGCCCATCATCCGTCTTCGTTACGACTACAATAGCGAACGTCATATAAGATATTTTCTGTTTTATGACGGACACATACGCGAAGCGACCGGACTAATCAGGAAATTAAATAGGAAACGTGCCGTAACACTAAAACGACGTCTGTTATCCTTTAATCACATTAACGTCGGCGTGCGTCGCGTCGCCCGTCGTGATCAAATGAGAGCCTAGGGTTTTCAACCATAACTTCGAATTCGAAACGTTTCGGTGAATTAATGCACCTCGTCAGTGCCGTTCGTTTAGTTCTTAGCGATGGGTACGGTCGATAATAAAATAGGCTGACGGACGAAATCGTCAATCTGATGCGTCGTAAATTGCTGGGATCGAATGTACCAGTAGAAAAGTGGATGAATAAATGAGTTTGCAAAACTAGATGTGTTTGCTGTTGTAACTTGCGCGCGTACATGACGTTGTCGTGTCACCGTTAATTTAATAGGGAAACAAGTTCTCTGTGTGTCACAGGGTTTTGACGTTTTTTTTACCTATCACGTCGGAACACAACTCCAAAAATTTAATTACAACTTCGTTTGAAATATTTTTTTGTTTTGTGTGTGGTCCCAACGTCAAGTTCGTTTTTAGTTTTGCTTTTTTATTTTTATTTCAACAATATTCATCAGTATCAATAGAATCCAAATTTGTAGGACAGTTTTCTTTAGTTAATTCAATTAATTCAAAACGAAACTCTATACGACCAACATGGTTCACACGTCTTAAGTCACACTTTGAATTTCATCTTTGCAATTTTGTCTATTTTGTTTGTTTGTTCTTTACGTGGGAACTTAATTTTTATGGCTTTTAACTAAAAATTAAAAGAATTTTCTTGTACGGAATTCCTGTTTGTTATTGCAGATTCGATGTAGATTTGAGGTACACCCGAAGTCATAAGGGGAAAGAGTTTGAAGCGAGCCATCGCTTTTGTCGCCCTGCTTTTCAAGATACTCGACTTTTCCTGAGCCCAGTCAGATGGAAACGCAATGTTTTTTTTTTTTTTTTTGAAACGATTTGGTTAACTTTTGTTTTGAAGGCGCCATTTTCGCAAAAGTTTTGTTTCTCATTTCGTCTTCCTCGTCCACCTTTTCCGGTTTCTTCTTCCTGGATAATATTTCCTCAAACTTGATTGTTTTCCGTTTTAATTAAATATTAAAGTTAGGCAGCAAATTGGTTGACTATTTATTAAGAACCGGCACGAGATGTCGCGGCTTAAATTGTTATTAAAACTGACGTTAAAGCAAAATAGAACGCACGAGACTGTCGGTCATCAAATACCATCATTTTGAACCAGTGGTTTGGTGAACTTTTTGTTTTGGATGCACATAATACATGTATTTTTTAACTGCAAAGTCTCTTGATTTGTGTATTTCTACGTAAAATCTTATCTTGGTAAGATACTTTATCGAATCAGAATCATCGCCGTAAATGGATGAATATTTTAAAATCGATGTAATCTTTATCAGGAGATGTTTTTAATTGTTTTATAGAAGTTGAACAAGCGTCCTATCAGATTTGGATTCGATTACTTAAAAAATCATTCATGTTGCACAGTTAAAAAATATTGCTCATTCCTTAAACGATCAGAATATTTTTTTGTTTGTATTACAAAAAAGAGGAAATTAAATTAAGGCAATATTAGAATGACCAACAAACTCGATCTGCATTAAGATTAGTTTAAAAAGTTTCTGAAATAAATATTCGATTCCTTAGAGTTTTTTCTTTTAATTCAAAAGTCTTTATTCCTGAATCGACTCAGCAAGTCGTTCTGAACAATTTTTATTGCGATATATTTTATTTCTAATAATGAATAAAGTAAAATAAGATTGAAAATCCTGAACCCTTTTTAATTTTTTTTCCGTTTCAAGTTTACTTCTGTGTGTCAATTGGAAATGAGAATCGAATTGAAATGGCCGAAACGTAATTATTAAGTGAGAAGTGTTTTCAATCTTGAGAATCACTAACTCACTTCTTGTTTCTTTTTTCTTTTTGTTGAAATATTACAGCGATTTGCACCCAATTGGATTGCGATAGCTCAAAATGTGGAGCAACAACATAGAAATAAAATAAATAAAGACTTGCATGTTAGATGTTAAAAACTAAGAAGTTAAAACAACAATAAAGGAAAAAAGTTAGTGGCCAATTCCCTTAGATATATTAAGAAAAAGAAAAGAACCAATAAATAAAGACAAGGGACCTTCTAGGTTACGAATGCATAAGGCGAATTGTTGAAGGAAATAAAAATTTAAATGGTACGAAACCCAAATCTTGGGAGAGCAAGCCTTGATGAAATTTGTTAGGTAAAGATCAATAAAGCAGACGATGAAAACCAAATTATTTCCGAACTTCTTTCTTAAGAAAGGAAGGGACTACGCTTTATAAGATGTTATTCAACTAATGACTCATAAAATAAATCCGAAGGGCTGATGAAATCGGGGAGCACGTTTAAAACAGAACAGTTTGAACGAGGGACACTTCGTAGGTCTATAATAATTCCAAAAATAATCTCTTATTAGTCTGTACCCCTAGATACGTATTTCGATAGCTACACTATCATCTTCAGTGTAGTGGAAGTTTGGCGAGGTTCATACCAACCAAAGATTTCATGAAGTGCTTTTAACTTGTGAGTGTGTGTGCATAGTGAAATTGAAAGTGGTTTAGAAATAATACGTATTTCAACAGGTACGTTGCCATCTTCAGTAAGCATACACACTCACAAGTTGAAATAGTGGGCTGGTATGAACCAGAGGATATTTTCCTCACCATTCCATTTCCACTGGAAATGCTGTGCCTACCGAAGATGGCAGCATCTCCTTTATTATCTATCTCCTTTATTATTCTTAGCGTGTAGGTCTACATCTAAAATTGTAAGTGAATAAAAAACAGGTCCAAGAGAAAGAAAAAGCATAATTCAAACATATCCGAATAATGTTTGAAGTACTTTTAAGCCAGAGCTAAAATTGGTATGAAAATGGATGAAGTTAAAATAAAACTGCGTTCGGAGAATTTTAGCTGCATATTGCTTTACCAAACAGTCGCCGAAGTGACTCATCAAAAAAGCCGGCACAAGTAAGAGCGAACGGCTAATAAAACTAAGATGACTCATAGTCACGCAATTTCTCGTAATCGGAATTTCCGGTCTAAAACAATATAAAAGGCAACTGAGTTTTAGTATGTCAAATTACGTTACCTATTTAAAGCGTGGAGAACAATGAGCGCTCTCTTCTCTCAAACTAACTGTGAAACGAATGCTAAACTCTGGTCTTTTTGATAATATTTTTATATGTGTCCTTTTTGTTAAATAGAAAAGTATGCTTCGTTACTTCCTGTATAATTTTCTCACTTAAACTCATCTTCGTTGAGTGTCTGCAATAAAAGAAGGTTAAGTGCCGACCTTCGGCACGTAAAAGTCAAAAGTTGACCAACTTTTACACTACAGCGCTCTCGACGCGGGTCATTTTGCGCAATGTCATTATTCTAACTAAGATTTAACTACAAGTTGACAGATTGCGACGTCAAGAGAACGCTTATTATGTTTCACGCTGTAGTCAGTAGTCGTCTCATCACTCCTAGAGTCCGAAGGTGAAATTAACATTAACCGAATGTCTTAGGCCCGATTTTTCTATCACAGTTTAACTTTAATTTTCAGTTTATTCCTAAAGGAGCAATGGAAATAAACTGAAGATTAATGTTAAACTGTGTTCGAAAAACCGGGCCTTAGTGTCTGAACAAACTCCGGAAGATCCGTCCGTCTTTCTGTATCCAGAACCATGGTTTGGGTGAGAAACTTTTTCTACTTTTTCTAAAGTGTTTTCATTTTCATTCTAACCGAGTTTAAAGGTAAATAAGTTGCATCCACATTAGTGGAGTTGGTTGACCATTTGTTGTATAAATTATTAGATTAGTTTGCTTGGCGTTCTGTAATTTAAATCGACCAGAGGCAGTCAACCGACGCTTTCAATCTATAGTGCAATCCATATACAGTGTACTCTTGTAAAATTAGTTAATTCCCTTTGGCGATATTCTCTGGCAAGTTGGAAACACTCAAACAAGGGGTTTTTTCGATTTGCGCAGTGAAGTCGACTGGTTTGTACCACTGGTCTAAGGCAAGTCTAGATCTGCCGCTAAAATCAAGTGTGACCAGCACAAGTTAATTCCCTAAATCAAGGCCAATTAGTTGCCGTTACGAGTGCCGTAAAATTACGAGGCCATACAATTCTGAATCACATCTTCATAGCCGTCTTCTTAACCGAGTTCCCCTCACACCCTGTGTGTAGATCGAAGTGTAGTCCTTGTCGGGAGATCTGGGGGTTAATTAGAAGTAATTCGCTGAGAGACCGAAAGATCATAACTACCCACAGTAGAGCATCAAATAAAACGGTCAATCATACCATTGCGCATAGGGATAGATAATCGTCGAAAACAACGCAATCAGAGGTTAACAATTAAAGTGAGAGTCACTGCACCTCCACCTCTTGGCGATAGGAGCGGTTGAGAATCTCCCCCTTCGCCGCGTTGTTAGGTTTAGCAACAAATCGGCTCACGCGCCTCCACAGGAGGGCTTCCGTGAAAAACTAACGATTACTATTGATTCTCTCGCAAATTGATCGCCTGGGCGGCATTTTGTATCACATACTTCCCCGAATATCTGATTAATTAATTAATTACGTTCATTAAGTAAGCACACTGTAGGCACACGGCCACACTGTGCGTTGGTTGATTATACAGAGCGTGTCTTCGAGTACTATTGAAATGGTAAACACGAGTACCAAGACCAATCTAATTTTGAAAACAACTTAATTGTTCATTTAAATTGAATAACAGGGCCACCACCATTGTTTTGGGACAAGCATAAAACCACCAGCTGTGTAATTGAAAACAGTTAGTTCGTCACGATATTCGAACGAGAAAGCCGTTAAACGAATTCTACTGTATTTCTTACTAAAGAATTTTTTTCTTGTGTCTCTCTGTATTGGATTTTTAAACGACAAAGGTTTTTCCGCTCATTTTTCTAGACTCCAGTGCGGCTAGAAATCGGAGTTTTTACCTTTTTTTGCAATAAATAATTAATTAAATTTAAATCCGTATTTTATTTATACGTAGCTAATTCCCGCTATCTCAGAGTTATTATCGTTTCACCAGGATTCGAACCAGGGTACACAGACATAAGTAGAGTCCGTCACTAATTAGCGATCACGAGGAAATAATTATTGAGAGTTGTTTTGAAATATTGGCAGAGTTACCTCGGTATTTCTGAGAAAGGTCGACGCAGAGCGTAGTATTAGGGTAGGTCAATAGGATTCCCTTTAGAACTGCAGGTAGAGGCGCCGTCTAGACGTAGGGCATAGAGCAATCAAATCTGACCTTTTTCAGAAATTCTGACCGAGCCGTACCCCTTACGGTAAATACGCGTTAAATTCTTGCAGACAGCCAATTCTCCAGTTACCAGTCAATTAATTTGTCAATAAATTAAATTTGTTGGGACATTTTTTATTACTTATTTAGTTGTCCGTAAAAGTCAACAAACAAGTGTAGCACATCGGCGTGTTACATCTCGTATAACGTTCTGAAGTAATCTGTAACTATTTATTAAACTCTAAGTCCAAGTTTAATTATTTTCATCTAATAATTCGTCGAATCACGAAATGAAAAAGAAATGTTTGGAATAAAAAAAGAATATTTTCAGTTAGGAAGAGTGTAACACAATGTTTCATATAAATTGTGGATACGAAACAAAATTAAGTAAGTGAATTATAACATTACAAAATTTCAGAAACCGAATGCCAAAGAAAAATAATACAAGATAGAAACTATTCAAGTCTTATACACTTTACTTACGCTTTAATAAAATATTTCTTTCAACACATGCGACCCTATTTAATATAATATTTTTTGCCTACGTCACTGAGCATTTAATTTTATTAATGTTTATGAGAATCAGTTTTCTTTTAAATTTATTTCCGAAATCCTTATAGATAAAATGTAATCCGCGGGCCGTCCAAACTCCTTTAACTCTTCATTCGGTATCTTCACGCTGAAGAGATAAGAATCCTCCAGTGCGTAGCACTTCTTAAGCCAATACTTCTTGCTTTCGTCGTAGTGCTTAACGACGACGACGTACTCTAAACCATCACGTAAACTGGGCGCCCCATAATAACGAACCGACACGATTTTATCCTCCTCCGCGGTCGTAGATAGCGAGCAGAAAAACACTTGCCCGAAGGAAATTAAATAATAATCGTACAAGGGCAGATCACCCTCAAGCGTCGTTTCGTTCGCCTTGTGTGTCGGCTGAGAGGCGTGCTCGATCTGGAAATGGTGGTAAATCTGATCGTACAGGCCGAACCAGTCGATGCAAAGTGGACACTTGTAGAGTTTGTATTTGCATTTCTGCTCGTGCTTCCTGATCTCCAAGGAGCCGAACGATCTCTTGCAATTGCGCCATCTGCAGAGCAATTGAAGACCTGCCGAGACGCGCTCTAAATCCACGTCCTCGCCGAAAACCACCCCGTCAACTCGACAACCTTTACAGTGAAATTTATACCCGATGCAATCGACGCAAGTACAATGCCCGTTTGGACAACGGAAAATAGGGGCGGCCATGTAGATCTTGCAGTGCGGACACTTGATCGCTTTCAACTTATCCTTGATGTCCTTGATTAGATCGTTGGGGATCGTGAAAGAGATGTTACATTCGACGAATTGGGGGTTTTGCAGGAGCGTCAATAGCGAATTCACGTCGATGATTTGGGCCGTGCTCAGGTCAAATTTCGCGTCCGTGAACACCTGAGGTTCCTGCTCTTTGACTACCATTTGCAACCCCGTGGAATCCCCGGCGTGGAACACCAGTTTATATTTGATTTCCAGGGCGTGTTGCATAGCCCCAATATAATCAACCCTAACCCAAAGTTTTTTTCCCTTCTTTGGTTTGTTGAGCCTGATTAAGAAGAGGAGGCCTTGCACGGGGAACAACCGCGTTTCCGTTGAATTCCCCCCGGATAAATCAACTCGGAATCTCGGATTTTCCATCAGCAAATCCGGGTGGCTCTCCCTGTAGTGTTCGGGTAATTGGGTCGCACGTCCAAACCAATCGCAAGCGAGCGGGTTTGCGGGGCAGGGGTAGGAACGGAAGAGGCAGGTGTTTTCGTGTTGGAATTCATCGTTGAAGGGGTAGGTCTCCGCGCACCCCAGCTCGGCGTATTTGCAGGAGAACGTCGTCAAATTCAAAACGGTTTCCAGGGGTTCGTTTCGTACGACCAAGTCGTGTTTGGGGGTCTTTTCGAAACACTTTCCGCACACACTTTCGCCCGTGGTGACTTTAATCGTAATGGGGCTGGTGTTTAAATATCCGGTACACTCGGTGCAAATGAGTTTTCGCTGCGTGTCGGACGGCAAAATAAATCTGGAGACCTCGCACATTCTCGCGTAGTCTCAACGCACGTACTGACTTTTTTTTTACATAGCTCCGTCTGCGTCCGCGTTATCTGCTTGGTTTATTTATAAACGCGTCACGGAGTTTGTTGTATATTAAACTGCCCGCAGATTAAGCACAATCTAGTTTGTTGAATCTGGCGATTGCGTAATTCGGTTGGTATGTGGCGAGTCATCTTAATTATCCGGTTGGAATGTTGTCCGGTAGCCGGTGTTAAATTAACTGCAATCGATGTTGACCACTGTTCATTATCAACGAAAATATTTGGCGAATAGGATTCGATTATCCGCCTCCGAAAAAACAAAGGACTTGTCAACCTCTTTCCGGTAAAAAAAATATTTATGTATATCAAAACAAGGGGGCTGCTTCTCGTCATCCTACATTGGCTTAATATCTATTCCGTGACACGTGTTTACCGAAGTCAAAGAAGGGCGTACTGGATGAAAGGCATCTCTCTTATAAGATGGGATCACAAAGCAAAAATAGAATGTCTTCCACACGTAACAGGATTCCTTTCAAGTCGCGAAAATGTCGCCGCATTGCACGTGTCATTGATATATACCGTAAACATCAAATCGGGCATCATTTTCATATCTTCCCCTGCGAATATTTGCCGGCAGATAGGAAACTTAAACAGAAGTTAAGAGGTGGGAAGGCGCAGAACTGCGAGTGATTGATGTCGCTCGTGGAACTGCTTTTTATTTATTTATTCATTCGATGGAATTCTTTTCCGGCCGTTTCAGGAAATAGTTTTCAATGAATATGTTTTTCATCGAAATGAAATATATTCGCCGTTGTGTGCGACGTCGTCGTCACCTGCAATCGCCTGTTTGATGTACATATTAATATTAAACGGCGGTGTTTTTAATAAATTATTCAGGAGGACAAAGGGAAAGTTTTAGTTTGAATTTTAAATTGAGTTTTGAGAGTTCTGCTTTTCGAAGAAAATACTCACAGACCTATTTTTTTTATTTTGTTTATAATAATTGCATAATTTATTGGCCCAAAAGGTTTTGGATCGGCTTAACCTTTGAGAAGTATGTGCTAAAATCTTCTATAACAAAATCCATTTCAATTATCTGTGTTTCATTATAATTTAACCGTTTCGTCCCTAATGGATCACGTCTGTCTCAACACCCGAAAGTACTAAAGAAATACAGCGTGTAAGTTTCACTTACTGTATCCCCTATTAATACACAAGAAAAGAAGCGAAGTTATGACATACTAGGGATATTCAATATACATCGATGCATCGAAAACATCGATATTTGAGGTTCGATACATCGATGTTTTTCAAGCGATGCATCGAAAATAGGAAACGTAAATATTATGTATTTACTTATTTATTCAGTTAAAAGAAGACGAATTCAGTATTTGAACAAGCGATTAATAAGATTAGAAGTTTATAACCAGCGGTAGATACCAACCGCTTAACGCAAAAATGTATTGGCAACACATTTTTGCGTCAACGATTTAGTAACTACGTGGTAACTACTTCAGCCAATACTCGAGCTCGAGATTATGTGTTATGTGTTGAATTTTTATACAACAGAGTAATGAATCACTTTTATTGACTATTATTGTTTTTAATCAAGTTAATTTTTAGTTCCATTTGATTCACAATGGTACCGTCGAAAAAAAGTATTGCCTGGAAATTTTATGACAAATTGATGATAAAACTTCAAAATGTAAACTTTGTCAGAAAAATATTAAATCTGCAGGCAACACTACTAATTTAATGGGACATATTAAAAACATTCACAAGGCTGCTTATTTAGAAATCTTGTCGAAACCAACAAATACAATTACTACATTAGAAGAAAATGTACAATTACCATCGCCATCAGTTTCTAAAAAAACATCTCTATCCAATGAAGAAGTATCTAAACATATTGATAATTCTAAACGTTGCTTAAGTTCTGGTGAAATATCATTGCAAGTAAGTACAGAAGACTTAAATTGTCTAAATAGTGATAATGACAGAATTACCAGAAGCAGAATTACCTTCAAAACGTCAAAGGACTACAAAATCAAGTTTTAATGAAATTTTTGCATTTTCTGCTACAGGTGATAAGACTAGAAAAATAAACAATTCTTTAATTTATATGATTTGCAAAGATAGTCAACCATTTTCAATTGTCGAAAATGAAGGTTTTCGCAATTTATTGAAAGTTACTGTTCTCAATTACAAAGTTCCCAGTAAAACCACTCTGACAAGATGGGTAGATGATAAGTATGATGCACTTTCATCAATTTTTAAAAACAAATTAGTAACTATTGAGAGTTTAACTTTGACACCAGATATCTGGTCTGATACAATGAACACGAAAAGTTTTCTAGGTGTAACTGTGCATTTCGGCATGATTCTTGGTCAATGACTCTTGGTGTTTATGAGTTAGATCAACGCCATACATCAGAGTATATTGCGGAAAAGCTTCTGGATACTTGTCAGCAATGGGAAATAAATAGTGAAAAAGTGTCGGCTATTGTTACAGACAATGCAGCTAACATGATCAAGGCTGTTGAATTAGCATATGGTAAAAAGAAACATATTCCATGTTATGCACACACCTTGAATTTGGTAGCTCAAAGCACATTACAATGCATTGAATTACAATATATAGTAACCAAAATAAAGGCAATCGTAACTTTTTTCAAACAAAGCTGCAGAGCCAGCGATGAATTACGTAAAGCAACAGCTGCTGAAACAAAACTAATTCAAGATGTGTCCACCCGATGGAACAGTACCTACTATATGATGCAAAGATTTTTAGAATTACGAAGCATCATTAATGACATTCTTTTTCGTTTTAAAAATGCACCCCCTATGTTAACTGGATTAGAACTATCTGTAACATCATCAGTTATTCAGGTACTTCGACCTTTGGAAGCAGCAACAAAGGAAATTTCAGGTGACAAATACTGCACAAGCAGTGAGATCATTCCTTTAACCCACTGCATGCTTTCAAAAATTAACTCGCTTATAATTGAAGACCCTTTAGCTAAAGAAGTCCAATTACATGTTTTAAAAGAAATCAAAAAGAGAATGAGTGTTATTGAACAAGTGACTCCTTTAGCCATTGCTACTATTTTGGATCCCAGATTCAAAAAAATGCATTTTATAGATCCAATTGCCTGTGCTAATGCAGTAACAAAAATCAAAGATTTAATGAAAAGTAATTGTCAAAGTGAGGAATCTACAGAATCAGATTCTGATCACTCTGGCAAAACAGAAGAAGCTTTCTCTCTCTGGAGCGACCATCATAAATTAGTCCATCGTAATTGGAAGTCTAACAAAACAGAAGAAAATGTTTCTGACGAACTCTCTGTATATCTGAGAAGTCTAGTTGGTAGATTGAATGAAAACCCTTTAGAAATTTGGAAAGATCTGAAGATTCAATTCCCTAAATTATACAAGATAGCTTTTAAGTATTTAACAATGGTAGGTAGCTCAGTACCTTCAAAAAGACTTTTTTCCAAAGCGGCCCAACTTCTTACTCAACAAAGGAACAGATTAAAAGGAAAAAGATTAAATAAAATTCTGTTTTTACAAAGTTTACAAAGACAGCGTTGGTACTTTTAAGTAAAAACCTATTTTTATCATAATTATTGTTTGTTTTTTTATTTATTTTAAAAACGTCCTTTGAAAAATCGATGCATCGATAAACATCGATGTTTTTTTTGCGATATATCGAAAAACATCGATGCTGCATTACGATGTATTACATCGAACAAAACATCGATGTTTTTTTGAATATACATCCCTATGACATACTGTTGTGATTGTTATAAATTAGAAAGGGTAATTTATATTTCAAAACGGAAGAGAAAAATTTGATAAATATGCGCCTAAATTTCGACAATTTTTCAATATTCCTGCTTCTCCTATTCGTTTTCAAGCAGTAAATACATTTGTCAATGTATACAATGTATAGTGATTGCATATATAGCGTAACGGTGTGTTTGCGCAAACTCTGTAATGATAACAATTGTGGCTGTAATATTCATTTTATTTTTTAAACACGATAAATTCCGTTTGATTTTTGATTTATACTATTCTTTATAATTCCTAAAGCTTACGCATTGTGCTACTGCGTACTGCCACTGTGACCGCGAAATCAGTTTTACGAATGACTTAACGTTTACATGTGTCTTATGGTTTACGTCCCTTGTAAACAAGAACTATTGAGTACACGTTCAGCACCAAAGAAGAACATCCCTCACTGATGATGTAAGACCATAATGACCGATTACACCAACATTTTAATCAGAACTTAAAAATTTAAGTGGTGTTGGTGTGGAATTTGATATTATTTGTGGGTTTAACAAATTGTTAGTCACATTCTAATTGATACTTAAGTTGAAGTTTAAATGTCAGAATGAGAATGTATTTGACATTATACTGACCACACGTAAATGTCATCAGTCAGTTTTCAATATCTTTACGTAATTTCAATTCGCGTATTGAATTACTACCAAAATTAGCTTTCATATGAGTTGTCACACTTTAGATTATGTAACAATTTTTTTCCCGAAAGAGGGCACTAAAATCAAATTTACGGATTTTCATATTCACATTACTGAATTCTCTATAAAATTACCTTTTCAATGATATGCCATTCATAGTACATTCCCTATTTAAATTCTATTGGTTAGAGAGCTGGAAGGGAGGGGGATGATGTATGACAGTTGGGTATAGGATAGAAAAGTGCCCCTGGGATTATAAATCGAGCTATTCTTGCGTTTTTTCAAACAAACATTTTCTTGGGAGATATTCAGTCTGTTTCGTTTTCATTGGGCCAGTCTGTAGGTATCAAACAGTATGGCGGTTTTTTTTTTGACACTGACGATTAGGTGTCGTTACTGGATAATTTCTTATACTGTGTTAAAGTTGTGCTTTGATCTCATACAAGAAAAACTTGTAATTAAGAAAATTTTTCAATTTTGAAATAGTTTGAAAAAATACAATCGTGTACAGTTTTTATAAAAAGTGATTGTGTAAATATTTAATTTCCTTCGGTGAGAGAAACCCTATGCTTACCGAGTTCCTGCTTCCTGAGCCAATCAAGTTCCTGCTTCCTCAGCCAATCAAGTTCCTGCTTCCTGACCCGATCAGGTTCCTGTATCCTGTAAGAAATGTGCTCAGTTTCTAAAATAAATTTGAAAAACAAATCTTTGAAAAAGAAAACTTACAAACACACAAAACATTCCCAATAACAAACAAGACTGCATTCGTGTTGGACTTGTTAGAATCGGCAGGAACAAGATTACAACTATCGATAAGAATTATTTTACAGACTAAACACACAAAATATTTCTGTCAATAAACAAGATTGCGTTCCTGTAGGATTTGTGAGAGTCGACAGGAACACGATTGCAAATATTGATAAGAATTATACACACCAAAAGCAGGGCCGGTTTGACCAATAGATGGGCAAAGTAGAGGCGAGAAATCCATAGGGGCGCCTGAGGATTTATAAAAATTTGGAATTATAGTGATATTATCAATAAACTTGATTTCAGTGACATAAGAAAATTTGCTACATCAAAATCACATGAAAGAATCCAAAGTTTTCTTTTTCTTTACATTATTATAATTACGCATCTTTTCTTTTCTCTTTAATAAAAATGCTTGCTTACAACAGCTGTTATGTAAGGGCGCCCACAGATTTTTACCTAGGGGCGCATATAATGTTAATCCGGCCCTGACCAAGAGCACAAAATATTCCTGTTTAATGAAAAAGATTGCGTTTCTGTAAAATTTGTGAGGGTTGACAGGAACTAGATCACAAATATTAATACGAATTATTTTACACGCGCGCACACCCGAGAAAGAATAAAATTAAGAAAGAGAGAGAAAGAAAACATACCGACAAAAAAGGCTAAAACTCATCGTTTTGAAAAATCAAAAACAATTTACACAAAATATACATTACAAAATTAACATAAGGAAACTCAAACATTACATATCAGTGCTGCCAACGGACCAAGCGTACATTTCGGAAGATCGTTATGAAACATTTCAGTTGATCATTAAAATGGTTTAAATAAAATAGTGTAAGTTTAATTATAATAACCAAAGTTATTAAATTATTATTAAACAAAAATAACAAAAACAGAACATAAGATAGTTTCATGTAATAACAAACATTTTAAAAAATGTATAAAAACATAAATATGTATGTGTATAATATACAGGATTGGGCAAAAGTGTAGAATATTAGTTTTATAAAAAAAATTATTAGCATTTTGTTTATAAGTTTCTTTATTCGCTGATAATTTCACTCAACTACCAAAACGAAAGCGCGACGACAATTATGTCATTTTTTTTAAATAGCAATACTGTTAGGTATTAAGATATAATCTTTGTATTCCTAGTTTTTATTATTCACTTTAAGAAAATACGCATGGTCTATACATGTATTTTCTTATTTTTCAGTTACTAAGTTAAACTTATCACTTTCGGAATTTTATTTCACAAATAAGTAATTGTTATTGTGACCAGGATGTTTACTGAAGATTTCAATTCTTTGTTCGTTTATCAAATTTGAGTAAACATCGAAATGGACCGGACTATGATTAAGTAGTTAGTTTTAGCTTTTGTAATTTCCAATTAATAAACAGTTAGTTTTAAAACAACAGTGCAATTTTCAAACTGTTTTCTGAAGCAGGATTCTTTATGTCTTTTCAATCATATTAACAAAAATAATTTAAACAAGAAAGTTTTGTAATTTCTGTTGTAAAAAAGTAATTAGTACTTGAAAAGAACAATATAAGCTTTTTTTCCGTTGTTTCAAGTTTGTACAAGTTGTGTCCATTTTAACCTTTTCTATAAATTTCGATGGAATTTATTTCAATTCAGTAGATCGGTAGGTTGAGTTCAAAATCGATAGATCTACGAGAAAATCGGTTGAGTTGGCAGCTTGTCACCAAATTTTAAATTTAATTTACTTGCCTCTTACTTACCACGGTTCGGATGACGATGATACCGTATCAGCTGAGCCCCAGCTAGCAACAGTGAAGAAAGGGGCGGGTTAATCAGAGGTGGTAAACTTATTAAGGGCGCCAGAAGACAATTATTCTTCAGCTAAACGTAATTCGATCAGTCGACGTCTCCAATCGAACAGATCGTGCAGAAAATGAATCAATAATAATCAGAGGCAAGACTTTACTCACTGGTGTGCGTGAAAGTTTAAACAAGAACACACAACATAAATTATAAGCGTTTAATTGAACAATTCGAACACGACACGTTACACAATTACAAGAGGTTGCTTATTCACTAATAAAGCGATCTGTTATTTAAATCCGCATAAAGAGGCCTTACTTCGCTCTTAAAAATGCATGCGCAATAAATTTAAATGGTTACCTCGCGACCGATATCTGTCAGTGTACCGTCTTTGCCGTGAAGTTGGGTGTCACCACGCCATCTAGTGATCCTGTCCGAGTCGGTGACTGGTTTGCAGCAAAATGGCGGACCCACGCTACTCGCAGAACGGTAGAGACTACAGTTGGAGTTCGTCGTGGCACCAAAACTCAATACAAACGGGAAACCCTCGCGTGAAAGCTTGCGGGGATTACATAAGCCTGCGCTGAAACTTGCGCCCAAACAGAAAAGCCTACATAGAAGAAATCATTTTTCGTTAGCGGCCATGTTGGCTTATTCGTCAGCATACGTCGTCATATTTTACCTGAGAGAGCTGGGGGTCGCAGGCTTGGTAAGGAGATTAAAAACTGTCTCCAATCGATGTTCGGCGGTGTCAATGAATCTTCCATCAAAGCCGCAATTGAGTTACTTCTCCAAATGAGCAAGTACTCCGTTAGATTTAACGCACACGTAAAACACGTCCCACTGGCACCAAGAGTCGAACAAGAAAAAAAAGCGACGAGATCGCAGATGGAGAACATCGCTAAGATGCGCGTAAATTACCGACGATAACCAATGACAGGCAACCTGGCAGTCACATGGTGCCTTCATAGCCTATGAATGTTAAGCGTTCACCTCACGCAGGTTTCCCCTATAGCGATGTAAATGTGGGGAAGGGACAGTGTAGCCAACGCAGTTGAATGATGCCATATCGCCACGATGTTGTGGCGGCAAATTTGAACGTAACAAGCTCTGTTAGATATCGAGCGATCAAAGTAATTTTAGCTCTAGTGGGCTTTAAAAATAAAACTTGTGCCTAGAATTAGTGCTACGTTTTCGAGACATGGCCAACTGGAAGTAAAATTACTTCGATCACTCGATATGTTGACTAACCAACGATAGGGGCAATAAGCCTTAACAACTTTACAATACGTATGGAGCAAAGGTCAATAATAACTCCGGGAAGATCTACGTTTATTTTTTACAAAAAACGTTTGAGAAGCACTGGATGTGATTTAAAGCGAAGTTTACTATTGCGTATATTTATTATTTCAAAAACCGATGCCCTACATTACGGATGGATAATGCCAAGCATCTTTATTACCAATGGAATTTTTTGAAAATACAACTCGGTAGCTTTTTGGACAAAAGTAGCGTAAGGAATAAATAGGATTTGTCCTTTGCAAAATCAATGGCGCCTAATTTTTAATTAATAATTGCCTACCAGAATAAAGGTGGCATTCCTGTGCACATTTTGATAAGTATATAGTTGGCCATGCATCTGACTTTTGCCTGCTTCTCCCTCTCTTGACTGTCACAATTTTTGCTTAGTTTGTGTCTGTGTTGGTGCAATTTTCTCTTTTACAATATGGACATTGTGTGTACAATGATTTTCTTTATTGCAGTTGCTTATCATTCAGCAGGTACTTGCAGTTTGAAGGACAATTGCAAAATCCAGCGTACTTCAGCGAACTTCTTGGGGAGATAATTTTGCTCTTTTTGTTTTTAAATTGATGTTAGCGTAGCATTGTGGGAAAAGCCCGAGTCAATAAAGCTCGAAAAGGGCGAAAAAGAGCGCAAGATTAAACGTACCCCAAGAAGGAGCCGTGCGGATAAATTTCCTAACGAAGGTAATTTTAATTTCCAGTGGCAGATGGTGATATTAAAGCCCACGTCGGCGAAACGGTGGCATTACCATGTCGAGTTGATACAAAGTTCTGCGGCGACGTGCACAGCGTGAAATTTTACAGAGAAACATCAAGAATCTACGTGTACAGTCAAGTCGGGGGTGGCATCGCGAGGGCGGAGGGAGACGCCACCAAACGGTAAGTGGCCTCTAACACTTCGAATTTTTACATGTCCAATAAATCCCGCACTGTAATATACAGGGGGTAATTATGTAAATTTTTAATTATTTCACTGTAATATACAGGGGGTGATTATGTAAATTTTTATTTAAAAAAAAATTATAAGTCGTATTGTAAAGAATTGCCATTCGTGGCAGAAAGTAACGTAAAGTTTAGTTCAGTCATCTTTCAAGGAACAATACCTGTCACAAATATCACGAGCGCGTTAATTAATTATTTCCGCGCGATTCTACCTTAACTAAATAGGCGTGCCGTAAATTTCCCCGGCTAAATTAATTTCCTTGTAAGTTAACTGTCTGAATGAAATTACATAGATGCCTTACGTATGCCTTTCTTCGCGGTTCTAACACGCTTCCTATCTGGGAAGTTCGCACAAGCTTTTATCGCGCCCCGAAATCGCAGTCTCCCGCCAATTAGCGAGATTAATCAGATTCTGCGTTTACGTTGTTCTTCGCGGCGTCTATAGGTACATAGGTATTTTAACGCGAAGAGACTTTTGCGCTTCAACACATGCAAGCAAATTAATTTCCTAACTTCATTACTTTATGTAGTCTCTAAGTGAATACCTAATTAAAATCGAAGAACATTATTACATTCGGTGGAGCTTTCGTTTGAAGGACGCTTATTATCGTTTGGTTCTTAACATAGCTACTGCATCTTCAAAACTGCCACTGAAGCGTTTGATGCAGCTCTATTTATAAGTGATGGTGGGGGCAGTGTGATGGATTGGATTTACGATGTCTGGAAGCCACGCCCCAAGTGTCCAAATCAATGCTCGCTCCTATATTACCCCCACCTTCACCTATAAATTGAGCTACATCCAACGCATTGCTTTCATTCTGGAAGAAGCAACGGCAGCATCATGAACATGCTAATTTTTCTTGTTTTGTTTAATAATTACTTTCGTTATCAACATTGATAACTTCACAACGATGGTATGTCGTGGATTTGAATGGTAATTAGGTGTCGTTACCCTGTCACGTTTAGTAGCCTCGTAAGCAATTTTTTTTTGGGGGTGGTGAGTAAACAGCATGCTAGATGCAAACGCCAGATTCATAACTCACCCGGTAATTAATTCAAAACGCGGGCGGTCGCTTTCTGTTTACACGCCGCCGACAACACAAAACACCTCTCACCGGCTGAAAAGCGCATGCATACAATTTTCGCCGAATTAAAAGCCGCCCCGCACTAATTCATATGCGCGGCTCAGCGGGGCGGTTAACGCCGCAAAGACCGCAGCAGGACAGTTTGAACAAATGCTGCAGGCATCGGGCGATTATTCTTGCGGATGCACTTCCTCGACGTTCTGTTAGGGTGGAATATGTATGCACATAAACGATGGGGGGACGGGGGCGGCAGAGGAAAATTGTGCTAATGACTTGCCTTCTAGATCCCTTCTTTGTAAAGTTAGTAATTAAAGGTGGAATTTCCCTTCAATCAGTAAGTGCCAACTGACTCCTTAAAAAATTATAAAATAGGCAACACATTCTACTTCCGTGCTTTTAGTCGGTAACTACATTATAAAAATTTCCGATCTGAGTGATGGGTTGCCTATTTTATAATCTTCAGGTGTTACGGTGGTTTCGATTTAAAAAAGGCTACCCTGTAAACTAATTTCGAATTCAGCCTACGTCATTAAATATTTTAAGTTTTAAACGCGCTGGAAATATTGCGCAATAAATTGCAGGAAATTGTCCCATACATAACGCACAAACGCACCATAAAAATTCATCATTGAGCGGGGAGGCACGCGTATATCGTACGTGTGCGTGGCAGGTAACATCCAGATCCGGCGTCCGTTTTTAGTTTTTATCATCCCCCTCTGCAAATTGTTCATATCGCTATTATCTGCCTTTCCTTCGGCGAGGCCCTCCGTGTATTTCGGTCACGTTCCCGTTATTACGACTTTAGCAGCGGCAAAAAACCGATAGTTCTCACGATGAGTGAACACGTCCTGAATGGAAATCCTGCGTGTCCTTATTCCGCTCGTACCCCCTGCTCCCGTTCGCTTCATCATTCCCTTTTATTGTCGAAATTGAATTAAGATATAAAGTGCCGCCACGTTTTCCAAATATTATGTATACGGGGATCTGATGGGAATAGTAAACTTTGTTGCACGCTCGCGTTTATTTCCACGAACGAAAAACGGAGTATTTTTTTTATTTTTTAATCGCAACTTAATTGTGCTATAAAAGGTTATTATACGTGCGATAGGCATCACTTCAGATGATTGTCTGCACGATTAATCAAATTTCAAATTATCCATCAATCATCCTTATCGATAACGAAAACAAAAGGATTGAAGTTAAATTACTGTAATAAACAAACTGTAATAATAAACTAAGCGGAGTTATTACTTTAATATTGTAAGTGTAAAGAAGCTAGTTGCGTTTCTTTGTGATTAGTTAACAGTAGATGGTATCACTAATTAAAAAAAAAATAGATGGCGTCACTTATTGATTTTGTTCTACGTCTTTCATTTCACTTTATTATCACACTTTGTTAACATGAGAAAAAATGCATTTTACACTTTTGTGGGGGAAAAACAAACCTCCGTTTCATTAGGGTTTCCTTTTTTAGATGAGTTTCCTATACATGTCTTTGCAAAACGGCCAAATAATAATAATAATAATAATAATAATAAATTTTATCTTTAATCTTTATTGTCCCACAATACTGAAAAGAAGTATAAGTACATATTATGTGATACAGCTAATGAAACAAAAGGCGAAGTTTTTAGCGGGAGCTTCAGATTGCTCTTACACTTAACCTTAACTACTAATCAAAGTAACAATATGCGAAGCTGTAAGAAATAATAGCCGTAGATAGCGAGCAGGTAATAAAAAAAAGGAGCTAGTTAACACAAGCACTAAAGTAATCTCTAAACGAAAAAAAAAAAAGAAATCAAATAATACCAGAGTCCGTTTCTCTTGACCTTCAGATGACTTTATGTAAAGAATTGCAATCTGGAACCAAATCAACTATTCCAGCTCAGCAAAGACTATTCCAGCTCAGCAAAGACTATTCCAGCTCAGCAAAGACTATTCCAGCTCAGCAAAGACATCACCCCCTCCCTTCTCTGCAGCTCAAGCAAATAAATTCTATATTCCTTTTTAAAGTTACGTTTATTAAGGCATTTAAACTCATTAGGTATGGAATTATAATGTAATGCTATATTAAAAGTAAAAGAACGTTCATATAGGGCAGTTCTGTGTACGGGAGGAGTAATTACATTTTTATGCCAGTTCCGAAGCGAATTTTGTTATACAGATAGGGTGGAGTTTTTAATCGTATAATATTTAAATAAAAAGAGTTAACATGTAATTTACGTCTGTTTGATATATTAGTGGCGGATTTCACAAACGTTACTTACATTTAATCATCCGTTAAAGTAAACGTTGCCATGGTTACATGTGTTGAAGGTATAGGAATGATTATTCTTAATCGATGATTAAAGTTAAGTGGTGTTTGTGAAATCCACCGTAAGTATCCCAAGTTCATTTAGATGATGTGTAACATGGTCCCTTCTCCTTAACCCACAAATAAATCTAACACACGAATTTTGCACACACTGTATACGTCTAATAGTAGCAGCATTTAAGCATGGGCCGTAAACCACATCAGCAAATGAAAATTTTGACAAAACAAATGGTGGACCATTATTCGACAAACTGACGTTTCTTCTTTTTTCCTAGTCCTATCAGTGTTGAACGCAGGTCGTAGTCTTTTTGATTTAGACAGTTCAAATCCAGATTCCTTGGATGTGTTTTTCATCATCAAATCAAGATTCGTCAAGGCCACTTTTCACCACCCCTTTTCTTGTACAAGATTTCATGCTGTTAAAATCGATCATAACTTCAGGGGGCAACTGTTTTTGACTGTTCCAAACTAGTCAGAAAGTGTTGTTGGAACAAACCTCTTTGGCAATGTTCCAAGCCAGTCAGAAGGTGTTGTTAGAACAAACCTATTGGTTAAGATATGCTGCATGGGTGATGTGGTTACCGAAGAGAAATAAAAAAATTGTTGAAAAAAAAAATCAGAAGAATTTGTAAATCAGTTGAAATAAGCGAAGTGAGAAGAAATAACAACTAGAATAATCAAATCTTCAAGAATAAGTTAGGTATGGAGACATAAATAGAAGGCAGAAGGAAGATTGGAATCCTTTGGAAAGAGAAGAGTAAGACTACCACTTTGCACTACTACACCAAATCTTCTACAACTTTTGGTTCCATCTCTTAAAGAATTGAATCTGTGCAGTAAATCGTATCAGTAAATCTTGTAGTCTTGTTCTAAATTTTTATTATGGAAATTGAACCAAATCTTGCGCAAGAAATAGGGTAGTCTACTTCTCAGAAATGGATCCAACATCGGCCGTTCCGTGCGTCTTTGAACTGCCTGCATCCTTGATGAGGTCTTTCCCCCATATTTAGGCCAAGATAAGAAAAGCTAATGTTTTTTCAGTGTGCTAGGAAGGTATGAAAGATATGGAATTCAAAAATAGCCGTGGATTTCTCATTGAAGGGAAAAAGTAATAATATCTACTTAACCAGTGGGATAGGTACGGGTCGTAGCGTAACCCCAAAAGAAAAGGGTGAATTTAAAGTTATAAAAGTTATAAAGAACGTAACAATCTTAAAAAGAAAAGGTTGGACAACTAAACAACCACTACACAAACTAGAATGTCAAGTTAAAGTTGAAAACAGAACAACAATACAGAAATAATTACTGGTGTCAACGCCGCTTAATAACAAAAGAACAAAATAAGTAAATAAGTTAACTCCCACCTTCATGTGTCCAAGAAGCAAACGTCAAAGTGTTGTCCGTCGACGTTAGACGTAACAGCCAGACACGAACATCGGGAAAGATGCTTCCAGTTACCACTTTGAGGCTCTAAAAGAGGTGTCCTCTAGTGGCGAGGTTGATGAGCGTCCGGGTAACCGACATCAAAATGGCGGGCCAAAGGCGGCTTACGTTGACGCCATTGGAATCCTTCCACAGCGGTGACTCTAAGGGAATCGTGAGATCGCCACCAGTTACCAAAACTCCGAGGTGAAGGAAGGAGGATAGAAAAGCCTAGATCAAAGCGGAAAAACGCGGATTGCGAACTGACCGACGCATGACTCTAAAACATGCCTGCCGTAAATCCGATGTACAAGCTTGGAGAGGCCTGGAAGAAGCTCTAGTAAGCCTCAAGACAAACCACTAATATCCGGAGTCTAAACTCAGTTTATTTTCCACTTCAAAACAAACACAGTTTAGTGAAAACCACTGCAAAGGTGAGAGAACAAAATGGAGTGTTTGCCAAGCGAGCAGAGCCAAGACTGATGTGGAATACTCAGACCAAACGACAGGCAACGCGATCGGTTCGCGGGTGGGGAGGGGTCACGTGTTTCAATTGGCCAATAACAAGCCTCTAATGCGAACAAGTTTCAACGTAGACTAGTCTCATTACAAAAGAAAGGGGGTGTCCGGGGATAGTTTACCATTTTACACGGCGTTCGTCGAATATTCTATACCCTAAAGGTCAAACCGCGACGCAATTTCGCTTCCCCCTAATTACGGGGTGACTCGAAAACTAGAAATTACACGCTACCAATTTTCCCACCATAACATGTGGAGGCATTCAAGAGTCGTCGACCGTGAATTACATCTGTGGGAGTGCCACGAGGAAGCATTCTAGGTCCGTTGTTATTTATAATATTCGTAGACCATCCACTACGAAAGCTGTATTCTTTGCAAGTACAGTAAAGTTTTGATATAATCCGGACGAAAATGGAATATTATGTTTTTTGTATGTATGTATGTAACCTTTAATCCAAATCAACTAATTAGTCCATAATCAGGATCATACATTTCACCTTTCGTTACGTAAGCAGGAAATCCCTGATCGTTAAAAAGTAACATGGCGCTGAAGAGACTGCACAAAACATTAATAAATAAATTAATAAATAAATTAATCTCGAATTACAAGGAAGAAAGTCCCATGTTTCATCTACGATTACTTAACGTTGGGCAAACCCATGCTATTCGTGTGATAAAATTTAATTACCGCAAGAACCTCTTGTTCTATGCTTTGTCTCTTGAAGATAGTGATATTTCCAACATTTTGAAGAACATAGATTTCAAGGTTGCTACGTTTCTGTTGGTGTTGTATAATTATTTTCTTCCAGTCATCTACCAATTTTAAAGAGGTGCCAATAATCCAGATTTTTCAGTAATTCGGATCATGTAGGTCTTAATTGATCCGAATTACCGAAACTTTACTATATGTAGAATTCTTATAAGAGCAGACGACTTTGTGGTGGGTTAAAAAAAAAACGTCTTTAACCTTAACTACAAATTTGTGATTTTAATTTATTTTGCCAAATTTAGGCTCCAGTTTAAAATCACGATCTCAATTATTTGTTTTGGTAAACCTAACAGTTCGAGTTTGTTTTGTAAGTTTTGTTGAAAGAAAGTTGATTATACCCCTAGTATACAGTGTGTAATCAAATAAGTTACTTACTGTAAACACATTAATGCACAAGAAAAGTTATGACTTAAGTATAGGGCAGAGGTCAATAAAACTCCTAGGCCCAGTTTACAGAAACTTTAATTGCAATTAAATTTTAATGACATTGTTAATTAGGTTGACAGGTTTACTTTTTACAATAAACGTTATAGAATCACTGGATGTGATTTAAATGCCTCCAGCAGGGCGAAGTTTACAATTCTGTGCAATAAATGATAAGGTAGTAAACCCGCAGATATAATACAATAAACGTTGAGGCAGGTCATATATGAAAGAAACAGATGGTTCAAAGATTACAACACTTTGTTTTATTGACGTAAATTGCTACCCTTTTATGAGCAGTAGTTATAATAAGGTGTATTAACAATACGTAAAAACTGGCTTCGTATTAATTCATTCAGTGATCAACGCGAGTGGGTATTTAGAAGCTTCTTTCGTTATCAAAATGCAATAAGGGCGACATTGATCGAGTGACCAAGAATTTTGCCGGGGCTTCATTGTTTTACGACGTGTTTATAAGAACCGCAGACGCACGTATGTAAGAAATCGTCAATTTTGTAAATCGTTAAGCTATGCATGTAAGTTAAATTTGATACAACGACGCGACCGCCGAAAATATGCTCACCTAAAAACTATGTAAGCAAACGGTACAGCGATTCGCTTTATCGTGAGTTATGACTGACCTTTGTAAATTGCAAGAATTTCAGCTGCATCGAAAAAGCCGGGTGCAAACGTATCATCATGCAAACGTATGAGAAGATGGTTTAGATCAACTGGTCCACATGTACAGTGTTATCTAATCGGAATTTCCGTTATTAAACCATATAAAAGGAGACTGCTTTCCACGATGGATATCAGACAGCTAGTAGCCGTTTGGTTGTGTGCAATTCCCGAAGTCCGAAGGGGTATTTAGCGTTCACAGAATGTCAGTGTGTCTGAACAAATTTATATTCACATTGTGACCGGCGGGAAACTTCTTTATTATTGATATCTCAGAAAAGAAATTATTCTCTATGAAAGTTCGTGTATTTTCTCAAACTTAAAATGCGCACGTATAATAGCACAATTTGAATACCTCTTACCATACACCGAGGAGATCAAAATATTAATTTTTTCGGTAGAATGGACATATTTGTAGCTTAGCACAAAAATTTTTGGTACAAATTTTACGGTGTTAAAAATGAATTTTCAAATGTATATACATAAATGAAAGGAAGCTTTCTAAAATAATAGGAAATGTCATGCGAACGAAGGACGTGCTCTTGTTATAGTAACATAAAAATCGAACGTATTGTTAGAAATGAGCAACGTGTCTTCTTCGCGCATAATAAATATTTCCTATACTGTTTGTTTTCCTCCTGAAATAACAAGGCGCACGGATACGAATTTTTCCTGCCGGAACTCAGCAGAGCATGCAAATTTAACAAGCACACAATGCACTTTTGTCTATAGAAATTGAACTACACAACACAATCAAAACGAGCGTCCCGCGTCGAATTTAAGGGAGAGAAAATTAGGGGGAGGAAGTGAACTGGCATCGATTTCGTTCGGCGCGGCGCTCGCGACCCGCCGGCTTTTTAAGGAATACAAATAGTAGATTATTAATAAAATAAATAGTGCAACGTAAGCAGCATAAAGCCCTTTCGACGATGTGAATAGACGAGTGAAATATGGCAGGCATTTACGCGAACAACAGCCGAGCTAAAACGTTAACAGATTACCATCGCTTAAACTGTTTAGCTGTATTTACACCCCCAACGTATGGATCTGAAAAAGGAACGACACAAAACTGAATTCATGAAACTAATAAATTTATTATTATTATTAATTTATAAATTCGTAGTGTGCATATTTTTCATGCCGCGCGTTCACGTAAATAAACTAAAAACGTGATCTATTTTGCACATTTTTATGATGAATTCCGGCGATAAGACAACGCAATAAATACCGGGGTGATGTATGTGCAATACGAATAAAACGAACTGGGGAGAAGCCCCTCGCTCGCACGGAACCGACTCTCGTGATTCATTAGCCATCACGTTCAGCTCGGGCCTCCTTAAAATTTAATTTGATGACGAAAGGATTAGGACATTTCAGGACGATATCATCAGGACGAGGACGGGCTTTGAAGTGGGTCGCCCATAAACTCACCGCTAATGCTCCCTCTACGTTTTCCTATCAATTTTCTAACTCTACGCACTTTCCATTCAGATTAACAATGCACGGTTTATAATTAAATTCGACCGAGTTATTAATTCTATTTTCGGATCGCACGATTGATTTTTTGTTGGGGGGTGGGGGGGATTAGTCGAGTCGAAAAGAGGTTCCCCTTGCTATTAGAAAGTTCTTGTCGCAAATAAATATTTGCGTCGGTTCTTTCCATCAAGTAAACGTTATTAGCTCCGAGTCCGAGCTCCGTCGTATCTATTAGCTTAAGAAGTTTTTGATGCTTTAATATTTTCGCCGCTCCGCGAGATATACATACAAGTTCGCGTCGCCGGGGCAAAACTTTTAAAGCAATTGCACTTATCTCCAAATCCGAAGCCCGGTATTGGCTCGGGAAGCTTTTAGGAATAATATTCGCATTCCTTTGTGTTTAAGGTACAAACGCTCGCCTTTTTAAGCCCGCAAACTACTTTAAAAGTATTATCTCATCCGAATTCTATCAGATTTAAGGGGAAAACTACACAGGAATAATGAATGCTAATCCCGTTCTTCCTGGGTGAGTTCTTCTCGGGTTCAACACGGTGTTATTGTTTTCATAAGCGAATTGCTTCGGCACAGGTTAAAACGCCGTGTAATAAAATCAGTTCTACGTTTTGGAATTTTGACAGGGGCTTGCCACTGAATAATTGGGGGATTAAAAGCAGAATTATTCTATTCTAGACCGAAAAGCTCCGATTAAGTACTATCAAATCAAGCAGGTTAAATCAAGTAAAGAAGGGGTACATAAGGTCGAAACAGGGAAATGGAAGGACTTCAGGAAGGCTCTGCGAACTGAAAGGAAGATGTGAGAAAGAGACTCAAAGGTAACCCCCCAGAACTGCTACCTACCTGTGTAGATAAGCAGAAGTTTAACACCGGAGCGAAATTAATCCAGTGTCACCGGTAGCTTCAGTGGGACGGGAATGGGTTCTTAAACCATAACGCGAAGGCCAATTCAAAATAGGCGCCACTTAATTTTTTTTAAAGGGAATCGCGTAAAAAATTAAGAAAAACACGATACGTCCAAAGCATGAAACAATTTTATTAAATGATTAAACACAAATAATCAAACAAATCAACAGGTGAACAACACAACTAACGTTAAATGGTAATTCCTAATCATTCGGATCCGAAATCAATACAAAATTAAATAAGTTGACCAAAAAACTACATTCGCTTATTCTAACGCCGAAGAACTCGTTCGACGAATTACGTTTTGTAAGCTTAACGCGAGATAACAGGTGAGTTCCTCCGAAATTGACTTTACTTCGCGAGTATACGCAAAATTACGTGCACAAACGCGGCTACATCAAAACCACCGTGAAGCAAAATTAAATAAACATAAGTGTCCGACCTGATTACGCAGCGTCCTTACGTCCGTTGATGACGATGGAGGCGGCCGGCTCCGGGACACTTCCGTGTGGACGATCAGCTTCCTCGGTGTGTGTGTCAACTGGTAGTCGCGAGTCGCGATTATGCTACGAATTGTGTCACAAACGTAGCAAAGAGACAGGAAGAGAAAACCAAGAGCAAAAGCCTATAAGCGGAAAATGAGCGAACATAAGGGCCAGATCTAGAGAAACAGCACGCAAAACTTACCTAGTCGAGTAGGGCTAGACTGACACAAACCGCGGAGAAGGCGGCTTTTTCGCCCCCCGAGTGAACCAGTCAAATTCGGCGCACAGCCTCCCAGGTGAAGTGGAGCAAGTTAACACGGAACTTCCCACGAAAGAAAAACGTGCGGCTCACGGGACGAACAGAAAATTAATGAAACATGACGCTTCCCTCGGTCGGCGGAAAAGAAAAAAAGAACAAACGAGAAAGAAATATTTGAACGTACCAATGGCCGATTTTCGTGACATCAACGGAAACCAATCAGAATAAAGGGCAAGGGTTACGGACATACGCACCGGTTTCAGGTGCGGATGTTTTTAAAACAAAAGAATTTGACCACCCGTCGTCGTCCGCGTCACAAAGTAGTACCCTTTAAATTGGACAAATAAACACCGCGTAAACACAATTCCAACCCTAAGCAAGGATGGGGCTAATTTTATAAAATGAGCTTGTTCGTCTGATCTGAAGCTTTTAGCGAAAACATTTTAAAAAGAAAGTTTTGGGTAAATTACGCGGACGAGGAATTGTAAATTCCTACGCATAATGTGGGAAACAAAATGAAGTATGCTAAAAATAGATCATAACGTTGAAATGTGTACTATACAGGGTGTGTTCGTACACTGGCGGAAAATAAACTATAACAGAACGTCCAGACCAGCGAAGAAACACCGCGCAGGGAAAAGCGCTTCGCGGAGATAGGTGCGGCGCGCTACAAAGAATTCGTCAGGAAGAAGGTCAAGGGAGAAACACTTACCGAAGAGAAATCTGGCAAAGAAGAGGGTGCCAGCAAATTGTGCGAGTGACTGACGTTTCTCCAGCACCGCTCGGCAAAGCTCTTGGAGATGGGAGGGTTCAATGAAACCCCAAAGAAAAAGGTGGGCTGAGTGAATAAAATAAAAATCACCAGCTGAGCACACTTGCTTTTATTTAGAATGCTCAAAATTAAATAACGAATAAGAAAAATAAATTTACCAGTATCGAGTTCGACCCTGAAGGGATCCCAATAAAAAGAATCACGAAATGTAATTAAATAAGCAACAAGTTAGATATCAACAGATCTGTTCTTCGTTTACAATTAACGTTTAAAGTGATTAAAGAAGTTCACTCGATTAACAGTTAGAAAAAAAATAACAATAACAACGCAGCGGTAACTCAACAGAGTAATTAAAAATAATTAGAGTAATTCCGACCTTGTAATCAAGACCCGGCGTAATGACAGTCAGCTCGACAGCTGTCAGTAGTGAGAGAGCCTCCAACGGAGGTAACTGCAGTCAATGACGTACTTCGACGCAGGTATTACGCCACCAAGTGGCGTCGTTTAGCAGGTCCAGTCGGGTCCACTTTGTCAGGCGGGGGGAAGCCGTATTGCGAGGCTTAAATCGTTTCAAAACGCCACTTACGGCCTTTTCTTGCACACAAGGGATGACGATACTCTCAGCCCAGGTAAAACTAACACTAAAAGCTAGAAGCCTAGTAGAAGAGAGAAATGAGTGTTATTCAGGGAACCATTTCATAAAATGGCCAACAAAACATACCTGTTCCTTTTCACAAAAGCAGGCCTTCGAAAAACTGTTTAACTAGCTTGTAATTAGCTCGGCGTGCTTTAACAAATGTCGGAGAGAATTCCGTTTCAGGTTTCAATCACACAACCCCATGAAAGAAACACAAAGATTAGAGACACAAATAAACGATACGCACGGCTCAAGCGCTGCCCGCGAGAATGAGGGCGTCGTACTCTTCCACTATCACTACGACGGAAGTCGTTACGAATGAAATCAGATTTAGGCGGATGATAGAGTGAAATGGAGATATATTGTAGGACTAGATAACAGCGTATGGTCTAGCTGATGCAATATTGTGAATACGATAAAAATCACGTACGCATCCTGAAGTTATACATACAGGGTGGCTGCCAATTATTATGCCTATTATGTCTGTCAAAAGAAATCTAAAAAAGGCTATTAAAAAACAACAAGCCATCATGTGGGCGGAGCTCTACAAGGATGTAGATAACGAC
The DNA here is from genome assembly GCA_958336345.1 of Dorcus parallelipipedus. Lineage (NCBI taxonomy): Eukaryota > Metazoa > Arthropoda > Insecta > Coleoptera > Lucanidae > Dorcus > Dorcus parallelipipedus. Next base: position 12,721,045 of record OY284475.1, read on the forward strand.
CCATGGGGTAAGGGGTACCAAATAGTAACCAAGAAGCTAAGACTGACGCTCCCGGTAAAGCTAAGCGACATCGACACGGCCAAACAAATCGAGGCTCTATTCCCTTCGAGGCTAATAGATACATGGCCGCGGATCCATACGTACCCCAGCGAAATCAGGCCATTCACGATCGACGATCTGGATACAGCTATTAGAAAAATCAAGAACAGGAAGTCCCCAGGCCCGGACAACATTCCCCCTGAAGCAGTAAGAGTAGTTGTTCGAACAAACATGGACACCTTTAAGCAGGTAATGAACAGCTGCCTGACAGAGGGCATATTTCCGCCCATTTGGAAAAAGGCAAGGCTGGTGTTAGTGGAGAAACCAAAAAGGACGCCTCGAGATCTGCCAAGTTATAGACCCATATGCCTACTGGACGTAGCGGCCAAATTACTAGAGGCGCTTGTCAAACAGAGGTTGATGGAAGAGCTAGACGATAATAACAACCTAAACGACCACCAATACGGATTTAGACCGGGCAGAGGCACCTACGCCAAGTAAAGGGCATCGTTAGCGACACAGAAAAGTTGGCTTGGAAGAATAGGCACTTCTGTCTAATGTAATGCTAGCCTTGGATATTGAAAATGCATTCAATTTAGTATCATGGCCTCACGTCATAAATGCTCTAAAAACTACAGAGATCAGCAATTACCTGAACAAAATACTGCAATCTTATCTACAGGATAGAACAATCATATCCCCTCAGGGGGAAGAGATACAGACGTCGTGCGGGGTTCCTCAGAGATCGGTTCTCGGACCGACTCTGTGGAACATACTGTATGAGGCCATTCTGGCGATCGCTGCCATCCCACCAATCAAGCTGATAGCAGAAGAAACAAGACAGCAATACGAAGCGAGCAAAACAACTACCACTGGGAAGCTAGAAACCTTAAACCGTCGTATATGACGGATGGATAAAGACCTTCGTCAAGGAGATTGACAAATGGATCAACAGGAAATTCGGAGATGTCGACCATCACATCACCCAAGCCGTGACAAGTCACGGGGTATTCGCCAGTTGTCTACACCAAATCGGGAAACTCCCAAGAAATGATTGTTGGTATTGCGAAGAGATCGACACGCCGGAGTACACGGTCTTTGACTGTGTAAGGAGGGAACAAACGCGCGAAGTAGCCAACAGGAAATGTGGAATGACAGTATCCACTGACGTCGAAGTTGAAGTCTTACCAATCAGCGAGAAGCACTGGGAATACGTAACAGACATGCTGTGGACAATAATGCTTTCGCTCTACTTAAAATTACCAAATGTTTGTGTACAGAATGACGATTTCTTACAATGGGAAGAATAAGTAAAGGAGAACATAGAAAGAAAGGATGCAGCAGAAGGGAAGAAAGGATGTAACAGAAGGGATGAAAGGACATAGAAAGAAAGGATGTAACAGAAGGGATGAAAGGACATAAAAAGAAAGGATGTAACAAGTAAAACAAGTGGAAGAAAATAGTCCCACATAATTATGTAAATCTTTTGTTACATCATCTTACTAACAACTGTGGGTGTGGTACAATCAAACTTTTCTGTATTTACTTGTATTTAAAAAAAAAATCTGTCGCTTAACGTTGAGTAATACGATCCTTTGAGCCCTACGAATCTAAAATACCCACATCCACACGCCCCCCCCCCCCAAAAGTAAAAAACATTCGATCGGATAAATAAGCAATTCATTGTGGATTTACATAGGTATTAACAGCGTTTTGCATTTCACACAGAAATACCTACCCCTTGCATTCGTCGAAATTCAGCGCCAAATACGATAAATCGCCTTGCAATAGATCATCGGTTTTATACGGGGATAAAATCGCCGTGCTCCCCCCCGTCCGCTCGATGATTACGTGTTTGGTAAATAATAATGGAATTGAGCAAGTGCGATGGGGGGATGAATCTTGTTCGCGAGGGTGATTCGGCATGTAAGGTAATTAAATGCATATCTGGGTGTGAATGCAGGTGAATCCGGTTAGCAATTCGAGCAATGGCCTGTGATGGATGTACGCAGGGTGGAATTTGCCTTCGAAGATTGGTCCTAATCGATAAGCGGCTGGGGAGTGAAACTTCCAGTTAATAATTAAATAGTTGGGACGTGCTGAACTGTGGAGTTGACGTTTTCCGAATGGCCACGGTCTCTATTGACGAAATTATATCTGTGCAAATAGGACGGATTTAACACTCCTCACTGTTTCCTTGCTTGCTTAGATAGAATTCGGGGCGTCCAAATTTTTCGTACTTTACAAATCTGGGAACACAATTCTCCGATGTTTATATTAACAACACCCTGTACATTATTGCAGATTTGAATTCGTGACTCAATTCTAGCCTGAAATGATGGGTCGCACCATGGGTCTGTGATGAGCTGTTTTCGAGTTGAGATTTTCTCGTGACGTCACACAACTCGAAAACCGCTCGTCCTAGACCCATGGTGCGACCCATCATTTCAGGCTAGAATTGAGTCACGAATTCAAATCTGCGATTATATTTAAGGCATTCACATTACAAAATTACATTCAATTTCAAAACTACCTTATAACGAAAGAATCAGCATTTTGTAAATCAATTAAAACAGTTGTTAGTTTTTTAATAACATTAATTGGCAAATAAATTAATGTTTTCTCACCTAAACCATGGTACTAGGTACAGAGAGACGGATAGATTTTCGGAGTTTGATCGCACAATCGCCTGGTATTTCAGACACAGTTTAACTTTAATATTAAATTTATTCCCATAGTAACACTTATCAAAACAATTGCTCCTATAGGAATAAACTGAAGATTAAAGTTAAACTGTAACTGAAATACCGGGCCTATGATACTCGGTGAATACTACTATCGGCTTCGGACTCTGGAGGATGTAGTCAACTATACGACTTGTAGCTGTATATCTGTCGTAAAACTCAGTCGCCTTTTATATGGTTTTAGACCGGAAATTTCGATTATGAAACATCTTGCGTATGGAACACTTGTCCTATGAGTCAATCGTGATTTTCCCGGATCGTCCGCTTTTAGTTACGTTTGCGTGAGCCGGTTTCTTTGATGCCGGTTTCTACGTACTGAACTTAATGATTTACGAAATGCTAGGTTTCTTGCACTTGTTTTAATTTCTTTCTTGATATTTAGAAGTGAAAATAAAAAAAAAATGATCGATTTCGAATGCATTAGTTTTCGCCTCGATGTATTCGAAGATGTAGACGTTTCGAGAGTTCGCTCGTAATTTATCGTTTGTTTTTCCGTCTCCTTTCTTTTATCTAAGTTGCGAATATAATAAACGGCCAATCAATCACAGAATTCGAAGCCGAAGCGAGAAATTACCGAAAGCTCCGGGGAGACGTTATAATGAAAAGTTGCCGACGTTTCAGCGGCGCTCTGTATCACGCGGCGTTCCTCGAGAGTTCATGAAAATGAGACGACGCGACGGGGGCGCGGCGTTCGCCCGTGTAAAGTAAATTCCGGCGAATATATCCGTGTCAGATATGCGGCCAAAATCGTTAACATTGCATTTTGTTAGCGAGTCGTTAGCCAATCGGTAGATCCGCCCTGTCTTTTTTTTAATCCCAAGTCCCAGCCACTTTCCCGTTCTGTTCGAAACGTGCAGGTCTGTAATGAAGAGAGACGGAATTGTGGCGTGGGCAAAATTTCGGGTTCTTATCTCGCTGGAACTTGGCGTAAAAGCGAGTCGACTCAGCATGTCGCGCGTAGCATCCGATATGTAGAAGCTCCCTCTTTGTCTGGAGAGCTTTCCGCTCTTGCTTCCGTCACTGTTTCTTGCATTATCTGGCGAGGATGTGTGCGTGTGTGTACTTCCGAAGACGAGATATATGAGTCTGGGTAAATTGATTCGATAAAATTTAACCAGATTAAGGCGAATCGCGTTAAATTATTTTCGTTTGTTGTCTGCAAAAAAAAAAAAAAAACTTCGGCGAGGAACTTCCCGATCCTTATCAAACTTGTGTAACTTGCGACGATCTGTTATTTTGACGTTTATACGCACTCTCTGCAATTGATTGAGAATTTATTTTGACGGGCGGCGTTGTGTTTCATTTCGCCTGACAGGTAGCAAATAGTTGCTCAAATCGTGCGGAAAGTTTATCGACGTTGTCAATTTTAAACGTCGGATGTCGATCAAGATGACTCGTTTAACGCCACCGTATAGAAGGGGCACGCAAAACAAAAAAAGGAAACAGTCTTCTCTCTTGAAGGATTATTGTTGTTGGTACCACTGAAAAATCTCCTCCCTAATTATCGAGTGGAAACCTCGAACTCTCGAGTTTCCACACGAACTTCATTATCGTGTCCATTAGTCTAGTGGGGCTCTATTATGTTATGATCTTGATAAAAACAGGGGAAAAATATGATCTGTTGCTCGTAAATATAAAGCCGGACTCTTGAGCGGGCCAGTTTGAATAAATCAGGCGCATTGTTGAACAGGCACTGCATTATCCGTCCGCTGATATATCGTTACCTTTAGAACGGTTCAGAGCTGCCATTATAAATTATCAGCGCGCGGCTAGTTGAAAACTATTTCTGGTTTTGTTTTCTTCGGTTCATTTTCCGCTTTCAGTTTTGCGCTTGTTTTATGGCCGAAACCCTTCGGCCATTGTTGAGGGACGAGATGGAAAAAGCACGGCGAAGCGATTTGCATCATACCAACATACGACCAGTACACCTGAAAGAAAAAGTTTTGTGATCAAAAATGTTTAAGGAGATACTGTACTAAGTAGCTCTTCGTTATTGGAAGAAGAGGCACAAGAATATACCTCGTTCAAAAATTCTGTTAATGGATCGAACATAAAAATATTTACGTAGGAACTATAACAACTAACAAGATTGGGATGTGGCGGTTATTACAAACAAATCTTTAGCTAAATCCAATAGAGAAGGGCAGGGGTTGATACCTACCCGACGGCTGGAAATTTTGGCGAGCGAATTAAGTTCGTCCCCAATTGCCAGCTAAACTCAATGGTACGGGATAACCCCGAAGCAAAGAGCAGGAATTAAAAAAAATAAAATAAAAGTCACCAGTTCTGACACACTTGTCTTTATTTGTGCATCCGTTCAGACTTGAAATAACACCAGCTAACGCAAGATTAAAATTAAATGGACGATAAGTATCAATAGGTTAAATAAAATTGAAAACGAAGCACGGATCCGCTTTTCGCTCACAAAGAACGAAAATAAATATCAAATTTAAGTTAATCTAAGTCCGCCCGTCAAAAAGTGCTTCTTTTGGTACAACATATCAGCATTATTGTAAATAAAACAAAAAAATCCGACCTTAATTCCTCCAAAATGTGTGCGTATTAGTCGAAGAAGTCGTCCGAGTATCAAACATCCGAGAGGGTAGCATCAAATATGCCAACCCGCGTACCCGAGGGTAGACTTCCTCTTCCGGCGACGATGCCAAGCTACGGGGTTATATGCCAGCAAAATTTTCCACCATGACTCAAAGATAAACCAGCCCCAAATAAAAGCTCCAATAACGCGTCCGATAAAAAGCCTAGTCAAAAGAACGAGAAAAGAAACAGCGTTACAATCTGAATCACGCACAGTATTCGGTTGTATAAATACCTGATTTATTTGTTGGGGTCGGGCTTCGGAAAGCATAAACAAATACTTTGGGTCGCCTAGCTTAACAATTTAGGAATTTTCCGTTCACCATTCAATCAGACAAATCAGTCTAAAGAATTTATACAATGGATGTACAGCACAGCAAGCAACAGAAATACTAACTCGTTTATAGAAGCTGCGGTGTTGACGAACAAACACAGCAAGGGGGATCGTTAAGAGATGACAGTCGGATTGCACGGGGGGGGGGGGGGTGAGTGAAATAGAACATTTCCATATGGCCTAGGTTATGGCTCTTGTCTACGAGTAGTTGTGCAATATTTTGAAATATGATGAAACGAAAATAAAACGCGCAACGTCACAATACAAAGTGACCCAAAATACTAGAAATAACTTAATGCGTTTTTTAAACCGTAACAGGGTTTCAGGAGGTATTCAAAGCGACTGGGTAGATAAATTGTCCTGGGGTTCGATTGAACTAAGAAGAGAAATCTACCTATGCGGATGTCAACTCCAGCAAAGCTCAGTGGAGAAAGACAGGGGGTGTTCATAGTAGTAGGAATTTTCTGCTACTCATTTCTAGCAAAATCAATTATTCCCAATCACCTATCACCACCCCATAAAACTGACAGTATCAGTAAATTAAAAACAAAGGTATTTTGACTTAAACATTTTGGGCGTCATGGTGGATTTTGGTTCACCCACGACTATAAATAAATGAAGGGAGTTAGGGCATGTACAACCTCAATCAAAAGTAATGAAACGTTCAAAACCGAAACGCTGTAGTCAGAGAGAGAAGATACCGAGTGAGATGAAGCCTTATGGCGAACGAAGTCCTTCGGAACCCCACAACAAATTGTGCTCTCTCTGACTCGGCACCGTTGCACTCTGACTACAGCGTTTCGGTTTTTAACATTTTATTACTTTTGATTGAGGCTGTGCAAAAGATGGCACATAGGGTAGAACTCTGGACATCAAATAACAAAAAAGGAAAATCTTTAAAATTGAGGAACGTGTTAATGCAATCACTTAAAGAAGGCCTTGTGGTTTGGTTTGCTTCGTTTGAGTTGTCTCCCAACATCTTCATTATCCAATAGTAGAATGGTTGCAATTATTCTGCAACGGACTTCGTGATTCTGAGTGAATTTTTGGTTCAAGAGGATCTTGATAAATGTCTTTGCTTCTTGCAACCGAAGGGGCTTCTTTCGTTACCTTATTTTCGAGTTACGCTCTTCACATCTTCCACATTTAATCTCACTGCAAGTTTTCCTTCCTCTGTAGTTTGCTGCCCATCCAAAAGTATTTGGCGATTAGGTACTTTTCAGTAAACATTTTTTCTTGCTTCTATTTTATGCTGCAAAAATTTAGGAGGATCATAAACAACGATTAAGAAGAGGTTGCGACCCAGTGAGGGTTAGAAACCATCCGAAAAAAAAGTAAGTGTAAGAAGAGAAAAAGTACGATCTTCGCGATCGCGAAATACATGAGAAAAAAAGCAGAAATGCGCATTGACAATAAGAGGATCATGAAAGAAATACATAGTTGGACAACTGCGGCAAGTATGCAAAATTCCATAAAAAAAGGAGAGAAGTTGGTCCATCAAAACATGTTTTTATTTTGCCTTTTTGGTTTTCCTCTTTACTTTACTGCTTTGTTTTGTCTTCGTGCATTTTCATTGTTTGCTCCGTTCATTAAATTCTCTCAACTCCTTCTTCCTTTATCTTTGCTGCCTTTTTTTTAACTTCCAAAATTCCTTTCATTTCGTTTCTTCTCACGGCTAATAGGTCTGGAAATATGTTCTAAATTTGGGAGGACCCCGGCAACGAATAAGAAGTGGTTGTATTGCCACACACGTTGCATTACCTACATTTATTTTATTTTATAATTAGGTTAAGTTGGCACTTACAATGTAAGTAAGAGTAGGGGGGCTGGTTTGACTCGCGGCCTGCTCGCAGCATAAAAACCGCGATGAGGATGGTTAATGGAATTAGAGTTAGAGACACAGATTGATAGTGAGATTGAGAGTGGATAGAGAGAGGTGTTCGGGCGACCCCCCTGCGCCGTACCCTAAATATAGAGCTTAGTTAAGAGGAGTCCTTCTTTTTCATCTCTCTGCGGCAACCCCTACCCTGATTCTGGTGGTGGTGAATTAGAAAAGAAAAGGTAAGTACCTCTCTTGCTTTTATTTTATGTTCAACTCCAAAATGCTTAATTGCGAGTGCTCCCTATGAGCTACCCCCTAGAGGTGGCCCCATTTTCATGGGTCCCGTGACAGTATAATGAGAAGTTTGAGGCTTATTCTGGAAAGTAAAAGAAGTCCAGAGAGAACACTCTGGGTTTGAACAAGATCCATTCAGTTATTTAAAATAGTTGTCAACGAAGTAGGGGGCGGTTAGAGATCACCCCAAAACAAAAAGTGGAGTTTGAACAAGATCCATTCAATTATTTAGAATAGTTGTCAACGAAGTAGGGGGCGGTTAGAGATCACCCCAAAACAAAAAGTGGAGAAGTGCGGGGGTTCAGGAGGTGCTCAAAGCGAAGCTAGGTTGAGGTAATAAGAAAGAGGCAATATCTATAGACGAGGGTGCAAACTCCAACAAATCTTTAGTTAAACTTAGATTTCAAGGGAAAAAGGGCTAGGGAAACATCCAATTCTATTTTTGCATGTGAGGTAATCTACACCAGCAAATCTTTAGCTAAGCTCAGTGAAGATGTATAAGGTTTTAGGAGGTTTCTGTTTTATCTCCACCTTTTTTCATGTTTCAATGATACAGCCGGTATGGTGTTGATAGGAAACAAACGTGGGAAATTTAAATCAAAGTATTCCTCACACTCTTCGAAGTAAATTTTCCTTTCGCGTTAATCTCTGCTGATGTACATCTCTTTAATTGAAATGTTTTAATTGAACTGTAACTATTGTTTTGAGTTAAAAATCAATTAAATCGACGTTACATCATTACAGTAATTAGGAAAATGATGTGCCATTTGCATTACTCCCCGATAGAGACTGTTTGCTAGTAACTAGCGCGTCGCTGGACTTGCAAATTTGCGTTAATTAATTTGTTCGCTTGCAATTAGCGCAGCTCTGTAAACAAATCGGCATTTCCGGAAATCGCGAAATCACCGCCGACGAAAAACGCCCCCGACATTTCGCCTCTAAGTATGTGACTGCAGTAGTAACTCGGGCGTCTTTACTGCGGCAAAAAGCACCCAGAAAGTTGGGCAGTCGAAGCAAGAGAAATATGCCCGGTGGTCCTAGAAAAATATGGCGAACATTTCCGCGCCAACAAATGACCGTGTGCCCATCCAACTTAACGAAGTACCTAGTATTTTAGGTTGGAAATGTGCCGAAGAATACTCTTACAAGACAGCGAGCGGAATTGCCCGGTAATTAGGTGTTTTGAACTGGAAGTGCTGGAAGATATTGATTTTTAGGTCGTAAATCCGTTTGCACATTCGTTCAAACTGCAAGCGTGCATTTATCATTTTATTATTTATGATGATCAGTTCTATTTGTATTCTATTACTATTGGTTAAGGCAAGCATGAAGTTAGAGTTTGTCAAAAACTTACTACCGTTGAGACAAATGTAAAAAGTGAATAAAAATTCAAGGCAAGTGTTTGCAACATCCTGTAAGCGAAGAAGTATTTAATTTTTTTATTGTACGTACAATATTGAGCGCGTACACATATAACTGATGTCCAGGAAGATAAATTTTATTATTTATTCGAAAAATAAATTCGTGCTTAAAATATTACGCACATTGTTCGCGTGTAAATCACGAATATTTAATTTCCTGCCTAAAAATATACAATATCAAAAGATTTACAGCATTTTTGACGTTTTCATTATGCCCGTGCGTTTTTTTTCTGTCCCCATTGTTCGCTTTTTATTTCGAAAATGCATCAGTGCAATTACAAAAGCTGCTGCGAATTAACGGCCTAAAATATTTAGTCCTGCAGCGAAATTAATCCTGATTTATAATTAAGCGGCGCGGCGCAATCAATAATAAATGAGGGCGCGATCGTCGCAAATTGGGAATTTGACGTGATCTGAGAACTTAGTCACTCCTCTTAGGATAATGAAGGATAATTGACGGAGCGCTTATGCAAATCGTATGTTGAAAATTGTGATCCTGTGATTATCCTGACGAGCTGAGGCGCACTCTTCCTAACCGCTCGAGTCAGCAAAGTCTTAAGTTTATGGCCTTGTTTGGTCTTGTAATTTAAAATTATTAGCTATTTCATTAGCTTTCACATTTGCTTTAAGACAAGATACTCTGAGTGTGCTCTGGGGGAATGAATCGAAAGCACGCCATTAAATATTTCGTCGTTTATCTGCCCGTAAAGTACTTAAAGACGTTTCGGGCCAGGCTCGAAGATTGCGGTATGTTGTCGGCTAAGGGTTAAACTGATAATACTGCGGTATTCCAGCTACTTCGCCCTGCCCCATATAAACTGGCTTCAAGGAGGTGGGTTTACAACAGCACACTTCGGCGTATCGATTTAATCAGAACTTAATCCGGAGAACTTCATTAATTAACACACGTTAAGTTAGAGGCATTCCATTTCGGGGCGCACAAGTGTATTCTGAAAACAGTACATCACTGCAATTATCTTTATTAAATGAAGCAGCTTTTTGTACCTATACGGCAACTTGCGGCATCAATAAAATTTAAAGCATCCCGTGGAACACAAATGCATAAATGTTTCCACCGTCGCTCGCATATATCAATAACGTTCTGACACTTTCATTACCCCGCCTGAATGGAACCGAATTAAAATCTAGATGCAAACGGTAAAACTCACCAACTTGCTGTTTATTAAATACTTGCACCTAATGGTTGTAATTGAGGGTTTCACTTCAATACCGTGGAAGTTTCACTTATGAACTTGTAATTTCATTCATAACATATGAGTTCGTGGAGGAGTATAAACCGCTTTGTCGGATTGCAATTGTAGTCGGGTTCGGGAAAAATACGGTGCGGCACGTCGGAGGTCCAGTAGGGCAGTATGAAGTTACAGTCACAATTAAACGTGATCACCGGAGTCGGCCCTCTAATATCCGGTGCGGCGTGGCGGTGACCTTAGAACGGTTTGCGCCGAATGTGTCTGGGGGGTGGTAGCGAGTATTGTCGGGGTAGAAACTGGACTTTCGAGTTAAATAAAAAAGGCTATTAAGCCGTCGTTTTCTAAGCTTTAAATAGAAACATTTTCTTAAACATCCATATTAAAAAAAAAACCAACAACTTGCGATAACCAAGTTGTAATATAATTTTTTTGTGGGGGAGGGGTGGTTAAAAATGATGAAAGACAGGGGATCCTGCACTTTCAGATTTATCAATTTTTCAAACCTCGTCGAGACACCATGCTCCTCTAGAGTCACGACGCGAGTGAGAAAGAAGTTCTGTTATTACGCCCAAACACTATGTCTTAATTCACTTTATTTAAAGCAAAATTCTAAACAGTATTAAAACAATAACTCAAAGTCATATAACAATTAAGACAATTTTAAGAAAGAACAAAAATGAATACTTATAATAATTCAGTTAAATTATTAAAGAGCATAATTTACACAAATGTAAAATTTTAATGTAATTAAAGATACGATATCGTACGACACAAGGCAGCACAAATTCAAAATAGCCTTATAACGAGAAGAAACCGCATTTTATGATTCAAATAAAGCAGTCGTTAATTTCTAATAACATAACCAATTGGCTAATGAATTAATGTTTTCTCACCTAAACCATGGTGCTAAAGACAGAGAGACGGACGGATTTTCGTATTTTGTCCATGCACGCTGATTACCAACGTACATTAATGATTGAAAGGTGTTTGAATTTCCCACCCATTAGATTATTTGTAAAAGTTGCATACTATTCTGTTTTACCACGGGCAGCGCATAAAATTATATATTATTAAAACAATTTATTAGTGATTAGAAATTATTTTACGTTTGTTAATTACATACATCGATATGGAGAATATAAAAAGTAAAGCAGATATAAAATAAAATTATATCATCTGTTCAAAATGTCTCCCATTTGAATCCAAACCTATCCCCAAAGAACTGTTGCAAATGATTCAACTTTGTTAGTGCAGTATGGGCTCCATCCTGTTGAAAGTAACCCCGTTGTAATTTATCGTCATGAAGTTCTTCAACGAAAGGATTTAAAATTGCTTCTTTTATTTCCTGTTATACGGCTGTACTTACCAATGAAAAATGTCTGACAGCAAAAGTGGAAATAATTTAATACTAACTCAATAATAATAACTTAAGGAAATCAAAATGTAAACAATACACCACAGGCACGCTACTAACGAAATTCAATATCAAGTCATCATATCCAGTATGAATACCAATCTTGCAAGACGAAAATTACTAATTCGACAACGCGCCAAATTCAAACGCCTTTCAATCATTAATGTACACTCTGTATGATCATGCGAACGATCGCTTCTCAAGTGTTTATTTCTCCTGCAATCATTATATATTTTTTTAACAAGAATTTGATTTATTTAATTCTTATTTCAAATTCAAATAAAGAAAACTCTATTTATATTTGACGATTATTATTATTTTTTATCAACAAGGAGGTGATTTATGCTGCATAGTCGCGGTTATGCAGCATGTTTGCACTTACGTGCTATCTTTGCGTAGGTTGTTGGGATTGCAATGGAGTTCTCGAGCTGCTCTTCTGCTGATGAGACCCCAATTAGGGCCGAAGTAGCTATTCAGAGGATGCTCGGGGACCCCATTGCAATCCAGTCGACTTGCAGCCAAAATTTATGAGGTGATTTATTATTATTTATTTTGATAATATTTTCGAATACCGATTTATTTTTAACACGAATCCTATTTATTTAATTGTTCCTTTTATGAGGAACAATTAAATAAATATGATGATAAATATGATATGATTCCTCATAAAAGGAACAATTAACTAAATAGGATTCGTGGATTCGCTCTATTAATTTGTGATTACGATTAAAGTAAAATGTTTGTCCGCCGCCTGCGGAAATATGAGCCAGCGCGCTAGTCGTGCGTGAACATGCAGTAAGTTGCGGCAGTACGACTAGTCCACTGTGATAGGAATCCCATACGCCAAACGTTGCTGATTACGCTTTCGGACTCTGGTGATGTTCACGACCATACCGACTGCTATTAGTAGTCGCCTTTTATATCGTTCATACCGGAAATTCCGATTACGAAAAATCTTGCATGTGGGTTACTTGACCTATGAGTCATCTAAATCGTGCGCTCTTATGCTTGCATAATGGCTTCCACACAGCGGCGCAAATTATTTTCCGCCACGGTGTTAATTAAACGGGGGGCAGAATTTAATTTACGCAATGAATTTAACGATATACGAAATGCTAGTTTCTTACATAGTGTCATTTTGTAGAAGTTCGTTCGTTGTACGTTTGTTGCCAAATATGGCGTCTTTTTGCGCTTTTCATGAACTACCAGCTTGACAATGTCGCCAGGACGAAACCGCGTCTCTCGGTATAAAAACGTAGCCTTCTTTCTTCAATCTTTGATATCTACAAAAAGCATGGAATTTCCCATTAATTTTCATTATATTTTAAAACATGTAATTTGCGGACTACAAACGTTCTGCAAACAATTTTTTTTCTGTCTAGGCCGCAACCTTTTACAGTTATTTAAAACAATCAGATCTCGCAATATTTTATGTGAATCAACTTGAATCATTTTTTTTTAGAATTTACATGGCGTAATACATACATACCACGCCTACAAAGTAAAATGATTTAATTATTTATAATCGCCGAACACATTAGAACAAACAACGAAAGTGATAAAGTTCTCAAGTCGGTATTGGATAGGTAAAACGTTTAAATTTCGCGCTCATTTCTGCTTTTATAATAGATGTGTTTGTTATACTGCATAGGTGTACATCAGTGTACATTTTTTTGCAAAATATGCTTTAAGGAAGATTAAATTCTTTGATATGTCATACTCATTCATATTGACACCACATACACATTTCTGGTTGCACTAAAACGTATTTTGCGAAAAAGTATGCGTTGGTGTATCTATTGGTGGCCTCTTAACTAGGATGCACCAATATAATCCAATAAGTTTCACTTGCCGCAACCACTATTAATATAATTAAAGCTGGTTCTTGTCCGATGAAAATTGTATCACAAACTCTTTTAAACGAACACTAAATGGCGCATAAACACTTAACGTTTCGCAGTCGTTCGACAGCTTCGTCATCTGACGTCATCTGACGAAGCTGTCGAACGACTGCGAAACGTTAAGTGTTTATGCGCCATTTAGTGTCCGCTTAAAAGAGTTTGTGATACTATTAATATACAAGAAAAGAAGTGAAGTTATGACCAAAGAGAGGAATCTTTATGGTATGACGAAATCCCGCATAGTCGACCAGCTGACTCGGCGAAGCGCTATCGCGAGATTCAATGTATGTCCGTACATGGTTCGTTTACAAAAAGATTCATTTGAGAAGCACTGGATGTGATTTAAATGCCTCTGATGAGCGAAGTTTACTATTATGAGATAAATGATAGAGCAGCATATCCGCAGACCTAATACAATAAACTCTGAGGCAGGTCATTTATGACATTCGTACGAAACAGTACGGAGATTATCAGTTAGTGATACGTAGACTGCGGAAGTTTAGGCATTTCAGCTACCTAAGGCCCGATTTTACAATCGTCGGATAAGTATTATTCTTAGAATAACGTGACGTAGGAACATTAAAAGATATTCTGCGAACAGTTATTCCGTCCTTATTCCATGATTGTAAAACTGGGCCTAAATGTAAATTCGTTACTGCCTAAACTTCCGCAGTCTAGTGATACGTAAGCAATAAAAAAGTAATGATGAAACACTTACATTCTAACTCTTTTGTTAGTATTTAAGCAAAAGAAATAAATACACAAAATAATTCATACGTAATAATAGTAATTTATTTCCTCAATTAATTAACTTAAGGAATTAAACTAAAACAGTCATCATGAATCATACCTGGCAATAAGTATAGAATTAGATCATAATTAATTCAAGAGGTTTCATTCTAAAAGTGTTATTGGAAAATAGGTACACCGCTACTCATCCCTTAATTTATGATTTTATTACTTTATTACGTTCAGACTACACAAACAAAATTCCGAAAGATCTTGCAGATTAACGTGTATCCATTCAAAGAAAAAAATAAAAATGCGTTGATTGTATTTAATGTATTTTATTTTCAAATTACAGTGGCTATTTATAAGCTTTTCGGTTATCGAATTGTGTATGTGCGACATTGACTCAGTAATCCCAAGTTTTACTGGAGCTTTATTGTTTTACGATGTGTTTATAAAAACCGTAGACTCACGTATGTCTCACAACCAAGCCAAAGGTTTTCAATCTCTTGGTGTTAGGACAGTTCTTTACGTTTAAGCTAGACCATTGATGTTTGCATAAGTGAAACTTAATCGATTACACCCTGTATAGATGTTTTAAGAATGATTTAGTAAAATTTAGTAAATTGTACTCACCTTTGTTTAAATGTGAACCTTGAAGAGCGATGCCGTGGCAAACATAAATATTACTCGTCCTAAAGGCAAGGCTTAATTTACGTCTTCGTGAATTCATATTAATTTGAGAACCCTCAAAATACCGGTGCGCTCACGCGTAATAAATTCGGTTGGATTCAAAGCGACCATTGTTCCAACGGAAAGCCGAAACGTTCTTTTCGGGCATTACGTCTTACAGTCACAGCCGCAAAACTGTTTTTGTCTAAATTACAAATAATAAAAACATACCTGTGGTGGTGAAAGCTCGACATTATTTAAAAAAGAAAAAAAAACACTTTGAGGGACGTTACAATGTTGAAAAGGCTTTTGATCTGCGTTTAAATTTGATATCCTTGCTCACGAATGTAGAGTTTCGGTTTTGATCAATACTTGACGTGCCCGGATCGTTTCCGGGCAAGCAAGCACCGGACCGGATTTAATATCTGCAAATTAGCGATTTGTCTCCGCCATGCAATCCGCCGCGATAAACTTGGTTGGTCGAGAGGACCCAATTTAGCGGCGAATGCGTCAAACTGAAACCGCAAACAATTTAATGTCATATTGTCAGGCGGATGTGTGCCCCGTCCGCTCCCCGCGGAGCAAACTATCTACTCGAAACGACCAGATCATGACAAGTTGTATGACGTCGTAAAGCCCGGGCGAATGGGACGACTGTCCCGGACATACACTCGCTGGCGGTTTACTTTTAATGACGTCGTTATATTGCCACGATTTATCATTATTTATTGACTTCAACGTAAAATAGTTCTAATTCGGTAGAAATTTGTATGAAATATCGTCGGACATAGTCCTCCAACGTTCGCCAGCAATTCTGCATCGATGGTCTAACCGAGCGTTTCCATACTTCCTCGAGAAAGTTTACGAATGGGATGTTCCTGAAACTCCCTTTCTCTGTGGCCCAAGACGCAGACTTCCTCTTGACACGCTTTGTTGCCTCATTGTCACTCATTTCTAGCTAAATCACTTCTTATTCCTCCGATCACCTTTCGCCAATCCGTCAAACTGACAGGATCAGGTATCAGTAAACTACATATAAAAAAGAGAATTTTGACTTTCAAATAATCATAATCCTTTAATACACCGTCGCGTTACCATGAATAATAGACAGTAAGATAAATATTAGTTTTGAGCGAATGTCAGTAATCCGCGCACTCCAGAAATTAAATTACCATTTAGTTATTACAAATTATTAATGATTCGTTGCCTCCCGCACAACTTTCTAACTGCGCCGCCGGAGTCGCCCGGAACCGCGGGCGAGCTTGCGGTTCCGGGCGATATTTCTAAGACGATCCCCGGTACCTAACTGATCCGCGCCTGACATATTTAGGTAGGTTCTTCAGCATTGTCAACAAGAATTCCATCATCATCATCATCCACCTCCGCCTCTTCCACTTTAGACGTCCGGGAATAAGCAAGCAGGCGGCGAATTCATTACCATACATAACGGTGACTAATGCGCGAATTGAGGTAATCGCGGATATTAAAACGAATGAATGGGGTGGAAATTCGGCGTAATTTGTTAATTAGTTAATTAAGTAATGGAAGATGAATTGGGGAATTAAGATCGTTGTGTTTACACCTTGTTTGCTTTCGACCGCGGCGCTCTCTGGTGTTTCTGTGGAGCTTTCGCGTGAATATATTTCGCGTCACATTTTATTTATACGTAAGTTGTTTAATTAGCGTAAGTAGGTCGGTGAAACTTTGCTCTTTCGCTTGATTATTAATACAGTAGTGTCTTTCAAAGCAGATTAAGACCGAGCAAGATAAATTTGTATGTATAGTGACGTTCAATTAAATCGATACCCCTACTGGTAATTTGCTGTGTAGCGAACACAGCTTGGCTATTTACGACATTTTCACATGCGACCTCCCGCGAACTAAAGACAATCTAAACGTCGTTGCGCGTCTGTTTAAGGGGGGGTTGTTGGTGCATGTTACAAACAGCAGTCGGGGGTACTAATTTAACTCCGGCGATCCCTCGTTAGACACGGCCGAGCTACGCGCGGTTTGATGCCACCGTCCGGGATTGCATATTGTCATCGCACCTCTCCCGCACCCCCAACTTCCAGGGGTCGAATATTAGATTGGATCCCGGATCTTCCGAACTTAGTTGCTTGTCCTTATGTAGATCAGATAAACTTGTCCGTTCGACTTTGCATACTAGAGCACGTTAGAATGCCGATTAACCCCGGGTAATTTTATAACTTTAAGGGCTAACATTTACTCTGTGCATTATTCCGTGAGCCCGGCAAAATTGGAACATCGGCTATTAAAGTTTGTCGCCGAGTGTGCGGTGCCCATTAATCATGCATGGACGTGCGATTTGCAACCGTAATGATACTCATCTTCAAATCGAATCAAATTTTAATTAGAAAGAAAAATCAATTTATTTCCTGGGTGGCTACTTTTATACAGGGAGTAATCGAATAAGTTTCTCTTACTGTAACCACTATTAATACACAGGATAATTATATACACGGTTTTATTAAACTCCCCCCCTTTACTTATATTAATTAATCATCAACCAACTTTTATTTTTTCAATTTCAATTACTAATATATACAGGGTATTATTTTGAAATTTGCTAATTGTAATCAGCATAGATTCTACCAATTTTTTGACTGGCTTGTATTTGACGAGTCGACGGGCGTCGTATCCCGATGCCCTTGACGAGATACAACCCATACAAGTAAACTGTATCCCGAACACGTTGCGTCGGTTCGCCCGGGGTCGCTTTGTTCCTCCTCGGCGTATTCATTAAACCCGGCCGTCTCTTTATTGTGTATGTTGCTGCTGCTGCTGCCTCTGGCATCTTACGTTGAGTTATCCTTTGTTACATTTTCATATAATTGCGGATTGTCTCACTTGAGACGATTAGATCTATCTCGGGAGGAAAGCAACACGGCTTAATTGTCCCCGGATACAAAGTAGTGGCATTGTAATTTTGGCAGAGATTTAACCGGCGATCACTCTGAAGACACTTCAGCGTGAAAGCCAGAAGTTCGAATCGACTTACTAGGGCTTGTCCAGATCGATTGTGGAACGCACGCGATTACATGCACATCAGGTAAATAAACAATGTAAACAATGGCGAATTGAAACCTGTCACCTCGAAAGCAAACACAATTGCACAGATACAGTTTCCAATTTGGCGATGTGTAGTTTGATTCACAGTCGATTGATTTCGATGGGTGTGTTTGCGAAAGTATTTTTGGTATCAAGTAATATGACCAAACATGTAAATTAAAATATTTTATTTTGTTAAAGCAACAAACGAACTACTTCACTACACGATTACTTTTTTTAAATTGCGCGACAAACGAACTACTTCACTACACGATTACTTTTTTTAAATTGCGCGACAAACGAACTACTTCACTACACGATTACTTTTTTTAAATTGCGCGACAAACGAACTTCTTCACTACACGATTACTTTTTTTTTAATTTCGCGCTCACTTTTGCTTCGATTTGATTCTTCGAGAGCTGATGGGAACATGCGTCGTGATGCGCTGGTAGATACTGTGACAAGATGCAAGTAAATTCATGCATTGGATTCATTTAGCAAACTTGAGATAAGAGAAAATGCAACTCCAGTTTCGTTAGAACTCGGAATTGCTCGAGTTGCACTTCCTATAAAAACCCCGCAATCTGCATAAAGAAAGAAGATCTTAAACTAGTTGCTATCAGAGCATGATGTAGGCTCTATTTTGTTCCTATTTTGTTTTTTATAGGAAGTGCAATTCGAGCAATTCGAGCAATTCCGAGTTCTAACGAAACCGGAAAGGTACGAACGATTACGAGAAAACTTAAATCCGTTCCAACGTGTTCAAGGTTTTTTCACGCAGGTGTCAAGGTTCCGTTGTTTACGTTGACGAGTTGCATTTTCTCTTATCTCAAGTCTACTAAATGAATCCAATGCATGAATTTACTTGCATCTTGTCACAATACTGTTAGCAGGACGTTCTTTTCTGGTTTGCTGGTGGCCTATACACCTCCAGTATGGAACGAAAAGGCGCGAGCATTTCATCAAACCACAGTCCCGTCTGTTAAAAGTGGTTGATTGATGATCGAAATTAATTTTCCCCCGTTTCGGACGCTCTTATTTATGAATGCCAGCTAATGATGTGTCATAGGTGGGATTCATGAAAGGAGGAAGTGCGGCAACGGCAAATCCGCTTATATACAACAACCAGTGACGGTCGCCGGACAAAAAACATTAAATTTATGGTAAGCATTTATCCCTCTGATTACCCGTTAACTGATAGATTGGGGTTAACAACCCATCTCCCTCATCCTGTCCCGCTCTTCTCGCCCGCCATTAATTCCGTACGACCCGGACTTCCGAACAGAACAGAATTTATTATTAGGCGCGCACGCGACCATTAGTAATAATAAAGAATTTATTGCAACGGCGCAGAAAAATAACAACAAGCAACACCTGAGTGCAAGTTTTTTTTGTGGGGTTTAATTATTCAAAGCGAGAGAGTGGAGGGCTTAAGTTAAGTAATAAGTAAATTAGAACTTCACGTTTCGTTTTCTTGATACTTATAATTATAATGGATAGAGCAGACGAGGCAAATTTATTATTAATCTTATTATCTGAGCGAGTGCATTAAAATTGCAAGCTCTGAAAATCAAATCTAGATTAAATTGGAAATTAATGATTGGGGCATATATTATTAAATGTGGTTGCATTAAGTCAATCAGCATCAGTCAATTAATTAAATAATAAATTAATGCGGGCATTATTATTATTTTAACCTAACAAATTTATACTACTTCTGGATGACCTAAAATTTAATAATTTAAAATATTTCCTCGTGCTAAATGCGTCATTTCAAATTAACCCCTTCCTCCCCCCAAATAAAAACGAAAAGGCGACACATTAGAACTGCCGGAAAGAACTCCGGAGTTTACTTTCCCGGGGGAAATCTCGTGCCGTAAAACGTCGGTAGCCCGTTGACAATAATAATTGTGAATTGCAACTTTCCTGTCATACGACAGCCTGTAAGAATCGTACTTTATATGTCAAGCGAGTGACAGTAAATTACTTCCCGCTCGAAAACTCAAAACCCGGTTTTATGCGGCGCTCAAAACAAGGACGCCGAATTCATAAATAAAGTTTAGCGTCGGCGGCGGGCGGCGTCGGGCTCAGATTTTCGGATTCGCGTTCGAAATGCGAGGCTCCGGGTCCGTCATAAATAAATAAATTTGAATAGTTTGGCGTCGGGATGAATTTGTCCCTTTTTTTTATTATCGTGTTTTGTACCTGTATGTCGTCCAAAGTTAAAAAAATGACCCGCTTTTTCAATCACAAGTTAACTTAATCTTTTGGTTTATTCCCATAGTAACAATTATGAAAACAATTATTGTTCCTATGAAAATAAACTGAAAGTTAAAGTATGATACAAATAACGCATATACAGTGACAGGCACAAGTAACGGAACGGACGGAAAAGATGACCATTTTAATTTCCGATTCCGTTCTAATTCCGCACCCCGTGGGGCATTTAAGAAGCCGTGAAGTTTGCGCAGAGATAAGGGCCTCCGCAAAAAAGCATGGGCCGTTCGTCACGAGCTAACACTTAAATTTTATGCCAGAACTTAGAAGAGACTGTTATTTTTGTTCCACGTCGTTTTCCCCGTGCCGAGATCATTCTCCGTATGCCCGACGTGCTTTTAACAATGTTGCCGAAATATTTCCGGGCGTAATGACGTTACGTATACAAATTGGATGTAATTTTTTCGAGTCGGTTCGTAAACGGCCCCACTTTCCTTTTACACTGATATTTTTATTCAATTAGGGGGCGCGGACTGCTCGGCGAGGTGGGGTGGAAGGAATTGGGAATTCCTTCGCAGGAGGAGATTGCGTGAAAGCAAAGGGTTCCGGTTGGGAAATCTCGGTGTCGTTTTTTAATCTTTCAAAGCTATTCCGAAGCTTCATAATCTTATCTCCATCTACGAAATTTCCTTTTTTTGAGGATAAACATCTAAACGTCGTCCTTGGTAATTTTTATGTAAATTAAATCCCACCTCAAGGTACTAGCACATCAGAAGTAATGAGGTTTCGTTTCGCTTGAATGAAGCAAAAAAAAATATTGACACGTATTCTCACCTTATGATTAAAGTCGTGTTTAACTAAAGTCGTGATTAAAATAGGCAAGTAACGATGTAGGTAATTGTTGATTTAATGTTTAAGTACATTATTAAATATAGAATGAGAATACGGGTTTTAAAAATTGGAAAATTATTTGATAGAGCAAAATAAATGTTGAAGGTTAGAAAAAAAAAAGATTTGTTTGGGAAGAAGCAAATAAATTACATCAAAATGTGAAGAATTACTTAACAAAAACAAGAGACGAATAGGAAGCGAAAGATGCCTGCAAGAAAGCGAGAAAACAGTAATATCATAATATGTATTTATAATAACATCAGTGACATCAGTGAACAAAGAAAAACACATTAATTCCACAGAAAAAGAAGGAAACAAAAATAACAAAAGTCAGAATTATATGAAAAGGAAACAAAAGATTAACGTTTTTGTCCAGCCGAAAATGACTAAAATTCTCGAGAATGAAAAATTTTTGTTTTGTTTTTGAATTGTATTATGCTTCATACCTAACTTACTTCCCACGGTGTTTATTTCACTTTCTTTTTGCTTCTTTTTGTGTCGAATTATTTTTCGTATTACGTCGACTCTTTTTAGAACTTTTAACGTACGCTAAATTAGTTGTAGTGACGCCATCTATCGGAAGCCAGAGCGATTAATTCATTTCGTAACATTTGCATCTTGCACTTAAAAAGTCTGAATTGTTAATAATTTTTTTTTGTAGAAGAGATACATTCAGTACAGGGTGTTACTAAACTTCTTCATTTAATAAACTATGTAAAATGGTTGGCATTTTTGGGATACTTTTTTTTTATTTACGCTAAATTAGGTTAGTTAAATCTCTTTATGTTTATCAACTCTGTAATCCTTGCAAACAGTGTTGCCAATTTAGTGATTTTATCTGGTGACTTTCCGTTGAGCTTTGGTTAATTCAGACATGTCGAAAATATAGTGATTTTGTAACCAATTTAATGCCAAATGTAGTGATTTTATTTGGAAATAATTAATGTAATTAATTCATTCTTTCATTTTGTGGCGAGATTTTTATATTGATGTTTCACAGACTTTTGACTTTCAATGATTGAGTAGTGAAATAAAGAATTAAGAGAAAATAAATCAATTTAATTTTAAAAAGAAACGGCAGGAAATGAAACGAAAATTAATTGCGATGATATCGTTCCCTTACTCTAGCACAGATGTTATTGTTCAACAATTGGCGATACTATTGTTGATTGTACTGTTAAAAAAATTGAAAAAAAAAACCTGAAATTCATTTGTCAATGAAGTCGGCGTAAAAAGTTGATTTGAAAGTGGCAAAAAATTAAAAGGAGATTAATTATTTTGGTCACGTACTTCCTCTGTCTTTTAACAGACGGCGCTGCTTTTGATTGTACTGAAAAATAACTGAGAGAAAACTCTGAATTCAATCGTCAGTGAAGTCGCCTTAAAAGTCGATTTAAAATTGGCAAAAAATTAAAAGAAAATTAATTATTTTGGTGATGTACTTCCTCTGTCTTTTAACAGATGGCGATGCTTTTGACTGTACTTATGAATAACTGAAAAAAAAAACCTGAAATTCAATCGTCAGTGAAGTCGACGTAAAAAATCGATTTGAAATTTGAAACTGGCAAAAAATTGAAAGTATATGATGTACCTACTTCCTGTGTCCTTTAACAGATGGTGCTGCTGATTCATTCTTTATTGCAATCTGTAATTTGTAACTTTTACGGTTCAATTGAGATTGCAGTTTTATTTCATTTTGATTTAGAAACTAAAAGATACATTTCTATTTCATCTGCCTTGAGTTGAAACATACATTTATTTTTTATTGGAAAATTAGTGGAACGCTTCGAGAACAAGGCAAATACACAAATCATTATGCAAGTAAATTGTTTTCAGAATGTACAACAGACGGCGTTGCTAATGTTTACCGCAATCAAACTTTTACAACTCCAAACTCTTAAGATAAATTATATTATTAAATAAGTAGGAAAATTTTTAAATCATTTTTAATCACTACCTACAACCCAAGAAAGATAGAACATTCAAGATTGTAAAACTAGAAATGGTAGGAAATGAAAGTGACGTGATTGTTCCTTTACTATACAATAGATGGCGCTGCTCATCACTACAATCGTTGATTGAAGACATTTGAAATTTCCTCACTCAACGCTACATTTACATATTTTCATAATACATAAATTCTAAAATAAAGAAACTGAGCGAGCAAGAAAAGTATAATGAAACGAAAAAAAGACATTTTATACAGTATGTTCAGAAATGATTGAAGGGCGTTTGCATTTAGCGGCACTTTACATGTTCAGACGCTAGTTTTTATTCACATAACCTACAATCTTGTTGCTGTTCAGGTTATCCCAAATAAACCAACAAAACATACAGTGAGTCCCCAGCCATCTATTGTAAGCCAGAGTGATTAATTAATTTCGTAACATTTGTATCTTGCACTTAAAAGGCAACATTTTCTTTTGTTTTCTTCTTTCATTTGTTTTTTTTTTAACACCTACATCCACTACAGGGTGTTAATGAAATTGCTTCGTTTATTGAAACCATGTAAAAGAATTGGCATATTTGTAGTACTTCTCTTAAAATTTGCTCTAAATTAGTTGCTCTGACGCCATCTATCGGAAGCCAGAGTGATTAATTCCTTTCGTAACATTTGTACCTTGTTTAAAGAGGCAAAACTTTGTTTGTTCTTTAATTTGCTCTAAATAGTTAATAATTCTTTTTTTCTAAAACACATTCACTACAGGGTGTTATTGAACTTGCTTCACCTAATGAAACCATAGAAGGTTGGCATCTTTGGATTATTTTTCTTTTAATTTACGCTAAATTAGTTGACCTGACGCCATCTACCGGAAGTCAGAGCGATTAATTCATTCCGTAACATTTGTATCTCGAATCTAACAGGCAAAACTCTCTTTTGTTTTCTTGTTTTAAGAATGAAAATAAAGATTAAGCTAGCGCCAAGAAAGGCTAATTGTTTTCTTTTTACATTTGTTGCAGGGTGTCACCAAATTAAGTAATTTTTTTTTTGAACCACCGGGGCGTGTTCGAAAACTCAGAGCGTTACTCTTGGGTAATATTCTTTCTCTCTCATATAAATCATTTTGTATATTTTGCTTTTCAGTTTATTCACTCTGTTGGTATAACTCTTACACTTACTCCCTGTATTTTTGAACAAGCCCCTGTTGAATTAATTACTGTTTCGCCATCTATCGAAAGCCACAGTTATTAATTCATTTCAATAGGCAAAACCTATTTGAAATTTGAATTTATTGGAACCACCGATGAATTAATTACTGAGTCGCCATCTATGGGAAGCCACACTGATTAATTCATTTCAAAAGGGCTTATTTTTCTCGTTTTCGGTGATTTTGTTGCTTTGGCCTGAAATATACACATATAAAAGCGCACGTATTACTTTCAAGACAGTGCACGAGATGGCGTTCTGTGAAACCTAAAGTCCCTAGATAGATAAAGTACTGCAATTAAACGCCATTTTGAGTCAACATATGCGCGCGACTTTACCAAAACCTTCGCTAAAGCCTTACGGAAACACTTGTGTTCGATACAGGGTGTTACCGAATTTGAATCACTTCTATTTTTATTTTCCAAACAATTTTGTTTATCGTATCTTCCAGGAGTTTAGTAATTAATTGTACAGTTAAGTGACACCCTGTATATAAGCTGTTCGCCTTTTTCCAATCCATTTTTTTCCTTCTCTTGCTTTCATTTCAGCCGCTTTTTGTTTTTTGTTCGTCCTTTTCATCGTGTTCCGTTTGTTTGTTTTTTCTTTGAGTGTACTCTTCGGTCCATTATTGTATAATTAATTCGATTTTTTGTTTCATCGATTTCATTTTTTAACATTCCCCCGATGATCGTTGTTTATGTTGTTTTCGTTCATCTTATTCTTTGCATTTCGATATATTGTAATTTTCGATCAGAGGTGATGATTCCAATGGTCGAGGGCTTCTTTCTAGAGACACTCCTGTATACGAACGATAAATTTTCTTGAAATGAGAAATATACAATTTCAGAGACATCAAAATTACTTTACAGGTCTACATCTAGCACAAGAGTCAAACGCCGTTTGAGTCGCGTATTACTTACGTCTTTCGTCCTAAAACTAAAAAAAAAATTTCCAATTTGGCGTCTCTCAGCGGAGCGTTCGAAGCAACCTGTTCCAGTAAACATCCCCGTAGCTTATATTTATAAACAGCCCCGATGAAATTACATCGGAAGCTTTCCAGTAATCTTTGAACATTAGGCGGCGTAACGTCGCAGTAAAATCCGCAGCTTTATTCGCAGCGCGAGGCCCGAATATTAAAGGTGTACAAATTACGGAAGTTTTGTGCAGATGCAATTCAATTAAACGAAAGAAACTGGCGCTCGGTGCACTGGTGTTTCCGACTGCGGAATGATCGCCGAAGTTATGTAATGGGGGGTTCGTGAAAGAAGAAGTCGTTCTGGCAACTGTTACACCGATAACCCCCGAGGGAATAACAATTACATCGGACATTAGCTTTTATAATGCAGGGGCCTGCGAAATTTTTACACGCTTCCTGAAACTTCCCATGTACAATGCTTAAGAAACGAATTCTTTTTAACACCATCTGAAAATTTCCATTGGGAATTTATTATTACTAACAACGCAAGAGCCATAACATAAGTTGCATATTTCACAAAGAAAATTAATCGAAACTCGTACGCTTCAGTTTTTCCGACGCGACGGGGGAAATAAACGGCGATTTGTTTCCGCGCTCGATCCGTTAATGATTACGTCGACTGGGGGATTAGACTTTTCAGCGCCAGAACTTCCTCGTTATCCTGACAACTTCGACGGATCCGACAGCGTCGGAAAATATTATTTAATGCAAGACAGCTTCAGACAGTTTTATCGGACACCCAATTGACATCCGTTTCTATCCGAGCGCTCTCTGGTTTAAACACGAGGTCCGTTTTAAACGCTAATTAAAAGCGATTAATGTTTCACTTTAATTAACGTAAAACGAACCCTCGTTATTTTTGACGATCCACCAGAAAGGATCTTGGGGTAGGACTTGAGTTACATAATCGAAGCAAAAGCTTTTTTATTAGCTGCACATTATTTGTTAACCCTTGCAGTATTTGTGGCTTTCATTGTCGTGCGCAGTTAATTTAAACTCTCGCAAATAGAACGGATACGTATTTGTCTAGGCACACAACAAATCGAAATTGCCACCGCATTCTAGTACCAACAGCGCTGTTTACTTACGGTCGTTCGCACCGAAACGTTTAGAAATTTAAAAATCTTAATGGAACGGAAAACATGGCCGGATACAATGGAGGGAACGGATTGAAATAGAACGCAGACGGCTCCATTTCACACGACGAGCGAAGCGGCGGTTCCCAACACGTTCGCAAGCATCGAAACTACAACTGAAAATTTGCACGTTTTTGCTACAGGAATTTCGTTAGATTTCTATTATACAGTGTGCAATCGAATAAGTTTCACTTACTCTAATCTATTACATTCATTCAGCATGCGATTTAATTAAAAACTGGACGCATATAACCAACGACGTTTAAAAGAGCTGTATATAATAAAGTTTTATAGTCGGCGATGAACTTCAGGTCTAATAAATCGTTTCACATTTTCGGAGAAAACCGATTCGTTTAAACGACAATTATTTATTACGAATTAGTATTATGCATAATACTAGCAACAACAGATTGTATCCTAATAGTTTTTTTATTGTCTCTGTGGGATAACGCGGCGAACATTTTACTATCAGCTGCCTGTCGGGCCGTGCATTTGACCCCTGCGATCACCAGATTTAAATCCTTGCGATTTTTTTTTGTGGCCGAAACGCCTGGTACATTTCGCTCTAGTAAATAATCCGCACGAATTAACAAACAGTTATTTACGAATTATTATTATATATTATATATTATTATTTGCGAATTTATTATTCGTATTTCATACGCAATTCCAGTTATTTTAGAAATTACTAATAATTACGTCGCGTAAAAGAAAGTTGCCTTCCCCAGCTGTTAATGCAAAAGAAATCGACAAAAAAAAACGAAAGGGAGCCAAAATGCAAATCCTTCGTCGACGAATTGTTGGAAACTCAAAAGACTAACACAAGAAAAAAGAATAATGTAATGTGGTTAATGAAAAAAGAAAACTGAAAAATGTGTAAGAAAATGAAGGACGAATGTTGCGATGGGAATCCAGGCCAATGAGATTAGAATTAGATTTTGAAAAATAGAAAACAAAAGGAGAATGACGGTTTTCATTGAACGAAAAAACAAAAGACTAGCTTATCGCCATCGCCGCTCGAAGTAGGGAACAGGATAGTGAGGTTAGGTACAGTGATGTGACGTGACGTAACATTACACATTCATATGCCAAATCTTTTATTTTTAAATTCCTACTTTGAGTAATTCAACTGTATCACACAGAGCGGCGTAGCGCTGGCGCTAGCGGATAAATGAACGAAAAACGAAAGAATACTGAAGCACTTATTCTTTGATTTTTTTTTTTCAAACTTCATAAGAGGGGGGAAGGAAGTAGAACAAGATGAGGGCCGATGAAAATTTGCAGCAAGAGAAATGAAAAGAAGAGAAAATTAAGGAAAAGGACGTCGAAAAGAAAAATGAAGCCAAAGAAGTCGAAATCAGGTTACTGACAATTACAAAAGAAAATATCGCGAGTACAAAAAAAAAATTATTACTTACATTATTTAATTAAAAAAAAAAAATAAAATAAAATTCCTGCACCGCTGCAAAAAAATGTATGAAGTTGAAGATAGATGTTGCCTTGAATTGCACAGATCAAGACTTTAATACAATAGTTTATTTATACATAAAATATTAATGTGATAATTAAAGATCTGAATTTATATGTTACAACTACTTAACGTTGTAGAATATTCATTTGATGACTACTCGGGCATACAAAGTACTTCTGGTACTCGAAGAGCCAGGCCACATTAGTGCAAATCTCATCATAAATAACGCAACCTGATTCGTAAGTAACCACCTACGAGGTCATAATTCCTTATTAATTACAACTCGCTAAAAAATTCCAGAATTAACGCGTACGTACATTTAATAAGTGCAAGATTTATTCGAATATTAAACAGAAGAATGATGTATCGTGTAATAAAACCAATTGAGATGTATGTGAAGGTCGCATTGAGAGTCAATAAAAAACTTTATAGTCCTATTATACTTCCGCATTTATAGAACGTGCGCAGTGCCGGAGCTTGATTTTGGAGTAATTTTTTAAACCATTATAAACTGTTTACAAGCATTTAAAAAAAAATGTTTCCATAATCATCGATTTTCTTAAGCGTTTTTTTTTGTCGCTATAATTGCCATTCACCCTGTATGTCCAAGCATATTATAATAGTTATAAAAGTAGAAGGGGACATAATTTCATGTCAAATGTTAAGCTTTTCTGTAAAGTTGTATAACATTTTTTTCTTATTCGATCATTTAGTTGTCAATCCGTGTTCCAATAATTTTTTTTCTAGTTGCACGTTTCATTATCTTTATTTGTAATTAAGTGTTAAAAATATACAACATGTGAAAGGAGAAAATGCATTAACGAGTATCAGATTGATATTTGTTGTTTTAAGGACGTAATTACGTAGTTTTAAAAGCCGTTGGATAAGCGCCAAAAGAGTCAAGGTGGATAGTTTTGTTTTCAGGTAAGAGATGGCGCTTAAAGCCTTGGACACATATAGGCGATCTCGACCGCGATCACAATAACGATAGCGATGGTGATCAAACGCTCCCTAGTAAAGAAATGAGTCCCCACATACTGTTGCGACTTGGCGATACATTGTAATTTTGATCGCTATCGCTATCGTGATCGTGGTCGCGATCGCCTATATGTGTTCTTCGCTTAAAATTTCACTTCCATTCCTCTCGTGAGAGGATTGAGAAACAAAGATAACAAATACAATTGTCGCAAGTGCAATAAGGAAGACAATAGTTTTAGAGAATTCTGTTTACCGCAATGTCACTGGTTTCAATTTAAAAGTGTATTAGGTTATGTCTAGTTAAGTCTGTTATGTTATTTACCAATCAAAAAGTTGTTATTTTAAGAAGTGCAGAATTTTTCTTTCACGATAAAGGCGGAATCATTAAAAGTCATGCGATAAAAGTTTGGGATGCGATATTTAAACTCAATTTTCTTAACCACTTACAGTAACTTTGACAAGCGTCACTTCAAATAATTTTTCCAACTGTTTTTTTATCCCTAGATGAGAATAATTTGCGACAAGGATAGATATAAAAAAATCACTAAATGCGTTACCTCTATACGAAGTATGTTGATGTAGTACACGCGAGAATTATGATCGATCGTCACTTCGTTGGTCATTTTAAGATCAGCGATTATTTTCAAAGCCTAATCCGTAATCACCAAAAAATTATAGTGTAGAAGTGTAATTTTTAATTAAGAGATGGCGCTTCAAATTGTTTTTAAATCTATAAACTTGATCGAAAGAAAGAGTAGTTATAGTTATTTCAAGGTCGTAATCGCTAATAAATTCTAATGGATAGGCTACAGTAAAAAATATAAGTGTAGATAATTTAAGCCGGAATTAAAAAATGGCCTTGCTAATTCCACTCAAAATTTATTTCATTTCTAAATGAAAGAGATGTATTAAAGCAGGTTACAATAGGTGTTTTAGTTTCAAACTATCTTAAGGGTTGGGTTGGATTGGGTTGGTAACTATTGCAGTGTACAGTTGGAAAATCGCTCACAACAAGTACAATTTGCAGTCGATAGATGGCACCTCACAATTAATTAATCGTCAAAATTTAAGTAAAGATGCTCTCGTTCGTAAATAAATATACATAAAAATTCCACACAGAACACGGTCTCAACCCGTAAACATATTCTAAGTATACTATCGGACATTCGATAAAAAATTAAATTACAGTCAACAGATGGCGCGCTTCATATTATTAAGTAATTATTATTAATCGCGAATATAATATAGAATTTTTCGTAAGAGAAGAGTTCTGCGTCATAAATAAAACGCTTCTGGTGTTGCATTATCAGGCTTAAGAAGCATAGTTCCATCCTTTTTTCTCATTCACCGCTAACAAAGAAATAATACTATTATAATATAATTATTTATTAATAAGTATTTGTCGATTGATGACGCAAAGCTCAAGTTCCATGATTTCGATATTAATATAGATTGTTTCATTATTAAATAAAGGCTCATTTTCACGATGATAGTACTCTCATGAAAGTACTATCACGGAAAGTGGGTGTGATAGTTCCGACGTGCGAGTTAAGTGTCTTACACGGAAAGAATGAAAGTGACTGTCAAGTTATTTACACGATGACAGTTTCTATGATAGTTGCTTTCATGACAGCAACTATCACTGAAACTATCATCGTGAAAATGAACCTTAAGAGATGTAAATTTCAGGCAGAAGTACATACATTGTTTCTAAATCAGAGAAAATGCCAAAAAAAAAAATTTACTTCAATTTTTAGTGCTAAATAATTAAAGTATGTAAATATAATTTGTAGACGCTTCAAATTATGAATTGATTAATCGTAAAAATTTCAGTTTAGGAATTTCCACTCTTATTTAAGAGATGGCGCT
Source organism: Dorcus parallelipipedus (assembly GCA_958336345.1). Lineage (NCBI taxonomy): Eukaryota > Metazoa > Arthropoda > Insecta > Coleoptera > Lucanidae > Dorcus > Dorcus parallelipipedus. The sequence continues at coordinate 12,751,977 of OY284475.1, forward strand.
GTAAATTCAAAGAATAATAAGACATTATATTTGGGGCCGAGTTTACGTTCAAACTCTATCGTCAAAAAAAATTCAGTGTAGTACAGTTTGCAGTCAAGAGATAGCGCTTCAGGTTATTAATTAATTGGCAACAAATTATTTAAAAAAAAAAGTTTTGTGTAATAGAAGCATTTTATCTGGAATAACCAAATTAAGATATGATTTGTTGTGAAAAGGAAAGTGTTCGAACATACAGCGTGCTGCATTGATAGGATATCCCATGTTAATTTAGAGGTGGCTTCCCTAATTATTTTACAGCAAAATTTCATTTAGGTTTTTTAAAGTATTCTTCAAGATGAGTCAGTCTGTCTCTTCTTCCCCGTCATCAATGCAACGTCTCTAACCGCCCGCGCCGCCGCCGCACAGTGGTTTAGGTTCTATAGAGATGCGGAAAAAACTAATTATTTTTGAAATTATCATTGTCCGTTATCATTTTTAATTTATTTAACTTTTTTTGATGCATTATGTCTTTAAATGAATAAAATAAAATGAATGAAAATTAAGCCGAATTAAAAAAAAATAATTATTAAAAATCTAAATCTAAAACGAAATAGAAACTTATACATATTTTTAACACCATAAGAACTTAGAAACTAAGGGGTCAGTTAACTTGGCCCCTCCCAGTGAAATTTGCCTGCAGTTTCTCTCCTGGAGGGGTGCAAAAATTTATTTTGGTGGTGCATAAGGGTGCATTAAGGGTGCAATCATTCGGTGCAAGAAAACTTTGAAAAACGTTACTGGGGGGGGCCAAGTTAACTGACCCGAAACTAAGGCACTGGATGAACAACAAAGGTTTCACATCAACAGGTCGACAGTTGAAGCGATATTTACAGTATGTCAAATATTAGAACAATTGTAACCTAAAACGAGGGTCGCAAGTGGTCGCAGCTAAAAAGTATTTTATTACTTAATTAGAAGTCTAATGTATGCAGAAAAATAGGTTAGAACATAGCGCTCGACGGAGCTCAATAATTATGCCCTATTAAATTTTTTCACAAAACATTTTTCAACAATTCTTCGAGTCCTCTATGTAATGGCACAACAATTGAAATAATTATTTTTATTCAGCATAACATATTCTCCAATAGTGCTGCTATTCATTAAAAATATTTCTTTAATGTAGTAATAAAGTCGTAAGAGAAATTCGTATAAAAATATGATGAATTTTTACACTGTCAGTAAGCATTACAATTCAGACGACTTTAAGGGCTTATATAAAAATGCAATATGGAAATATATCTGATTATTTTGTCAATATACATCAGTTAATCATTAAAAATTACTAATTTAAAATCAAAATGCTCCTTGCAGCATTTTGAAAAAAATGGGTTTTTTCCGCATATTGACCACTGTGCGCCGCCGTAACATAAATATCATACACTATATGGCTTACGGAGACAATGTCATCATCGCCGTTAAATTAAAATTTATTTCTAAACACAATTTCTTGGAAGTCGGGAAATATTTTAAAATACATCGCCTTTTTATTGCGCCTCGTAAACTTGTGGGCATGACACAAAACAAGTCTGTTGTCTCTGAAATGTCCTAGCAAACGCCGCAGTCTGGTTATAATATTCTTCTCTCTTCTTTGAATACATACTTCCAGGTTTTCTTTGCAAACATTTATTTTTGTTTCTTTAAAATGTTTTAAGTTGTGCTATATTTATTATTTATAAAAACAAGTATCAATACAATGTCTTCAATATTATTCGGGGGGGAGTTGTATTAAATATGTACATATATAATAGTCACAAACCCTGACAATTTTAGACCGTACAAATTTGAAAGTTCTGTTTGAGAAACAGCCTAATTTTTATTATATCTTACCGTTTTAATGATAAGAAATGATTTTTGACTAGAGATGAAAAAAAAATTAATCACTAATGAGCGTAGTCTCAAATATTAGTTATCGTTGAATTTTTTCTTCTTCTTTTAATTTGACTAGTACTTCGCTTTGCTTCCAAACTCGCTCGACGAAGTTTTCGTCTCTGGCCCTCGGGTAATAACGTTTTTCTTCGCAATTACCAAAAAATTTTCCATTCACTCCATCTAACTCCTTAGATACAGAAGCATATATTATACTTTGTGTACCTTCCTCCACGTCCTGAAAGTAATCCAAGTTTTAATTATTTATTACTCCTATTGTTTAAGTCACGATAGACAACCATACATGCGAGTTTGATACGCTCATATAAAAACTTCATAAGGAAGTGAGCCAGTACCCCCATACTTGTTCTTGGAAACATTTTGGAAGTTCTGAATATAATAAACTTGGTAAATATAGGAAAGGAGGGTCTACCAAAAATCCTTGATTTAATTTCATAATAAATCTTGTCAATGAACTACACAAAACATACAATGTGTGATAATTTAAAAAGCTTATCTTAAAGTAAACGATTGAAATTAAATTGGACTTTTAAGGAAGTCAACAAAAATTAAGTTTTTCTATTAACAGGAAACTCTAAAATGCAAGATATTTGTACTTCTCTCTTGTATGTATTTCGGTTGTCTTACATATCAAATTTCAACCCTCTATCTTAAACCGTTCCAGAGATATTTAAGAAAATATGCTTTCCAAGTTGTCCCCTTAGGAGGTTATATCAAAGGACCAGTTTCATAATGGAATTTAAAGGAGACTTTAAACTATGAAAATACATTTGTTTACACATCTGAATGTGACTATAATTTTAAAATTTCCTTTAAATTCCATTGTGAACTGGCCCTCAGAAACGAAAAACTTTTGGATATAGAAAAACTAGGTTAAATCGCAACATTTTGATGTAATCCATACGTGGTATAATTATTGCCACCTTAATTGATAACATCCTGTATAGATTTATAAAGTTACAACAAATGGAAAAAGTTCTTAGATCATGGAGACGTAATCGACTCTTTTATTTCATTAAAGAAAGAAAATAATCATTTAATTAATTACATCATAAACTCTTTTAAACGGACAAAATATAAACATGTTGTCAAAATAAACAAGGTTGTCAACGGAAACTGAAAAAGTAACTTGATTTTTTTTTAAATCTAAAAATAATTTGAACATTATAAATGTTAAGAAATTGACAGATCTATATTCTATTTAAGGAATCGAGAAAACTACAAAATGTATCGTTTAAATTTGCAAAATCAGTACGTTTATTAATAGAATTCGACGACATTTTTATTTTACACATTTCTATAAAACGTCTTTTGAAAATATTAGACTCGTAATATAAAATATTAGTATTTTCAAAATCAAAATTATGGTCATTTTCTAATGAATGTTCTACAAGCATTGAATGATTTTGATTATTTTTTTGCATATGATATTTATGTTGGTCTAGACGTTTTTTTTTTAAATTTTGGCTTGTTTCTCCAATATAACATGAATTACAATTTAAACATTTAATTTCATAAACTACTTTAGGTTGTTTTAGTTTTGGTGTTTTGGTTTTTAAATTTGAGAAAATACTATTTAAATTATTTACAGATTTGCTAGCTAAAATTAAATTGTGTTTTTTGAATATGTGTTTAAATGTGTCATATAGTCGTTCAATGTAAGGTAATGATATGTATTTTTTGTTTGAAGTTTGTTTATTGTTATTGTGGATTTTTGAATTTTGTAAATATTTAAAACGATTTTTTATTACTGATTCTATAAGATTTATTGGATAAGAATTTTGAATAAGAGTCTTTTTTATTAAATTTAAATTATCATAAATGAAAAGTTTATCTGAAAGTAAAACAGCTCGATCTGTTAAAGAAATAATTGTTGCAATTTTATAGTTTTTAGATGTATACGAATGAAAATTAATATATCTACCTGACCACGTTTAAAAGAGTTTGTGATACAATTTTCATCGGACAAGAACCAGCTTTAATTTTAATTAATTACCTTCAAAATGATTTTCAAGAAGACCAAGGCGTAGTACACAACAAGTGGAACTGAATCGAATATTTGTGTTAAAATAGTACCGGGGTCGACCACGTTGGCACTCACGCCCGTCCCTTTCAGTTTCTTCGCAAGTTTTATCGTAAACACCAGGTTGCATAATTTCGTGTTTGAGTAGAGAATAGCATACAGAAGCGGCTTGGGAAAGTTTGGAACTTCATTTACATCCACGGGATCGAATTTTCCTAGGGAAGCCATCCACGACGATACCGTCACGATCCTACTGGGAGCGGACTTCTTCAATTTTTCTTTTGCAGGAATTACGAAATCAAAAGGTCCACATGAAAAGTCAGGAAGCGTTTACCTAACAGTAGATGTGTTAAAAGAAATGCAGATAGATGGTTCGTTTGCATAACCGATTGTAATCCGTCTTTCGTTTCGGAAACTTTGTGAACTCCAGAAACTCCGGCGTTATTTACCAGAATATCCAGTCTGTCTTCGGATGCGTTGATATCGGAAGCAAATTTTCGAACTGATTCGAATGAAGTCATGTCTACAATTTTCACTGCGACGTTGTGGTTTCCGGTGGATTCGATGATTTTTTGCCTCGCCAATTCTGCTTTCTCTGCGTTTCTGCAGGCTAGGATTACTCTTGCACCCCTCATGGCAAAATCTAAGGCGGTCACGTAACCCAGACCTCAGAAAATTAAATAACAATTTAATGATTTGATAAAGGGCTTTTAAGTCGACACAAATCGTAATGTTTCGTTATCGTTTGACAGCTTCGTGACGAATCTGTCAAACAATTTGGCATCTATTCCTCTAAGTTGATTAGATATCTTTTCAACAGTCAACAAATAGTATTGCTTGTCGGGCAAAACTAGTATTACTTGGGGATTTCCAACAATCACTAAGAAAAGAAACAAAACATTCAGAATTTTCTAAATACTTTAAGTTTAAACCTAATGGAGATGTCGTCACTTGTAAAAGTTTAGATTCCGTTATATTCAAATGATTTAAAATCGTACCAATGTGATATCAGGACCGCTTTTTTTACAATTCATTCCATTTAAACAAATCTGCACCTCTTATAACAACGGAGATTCCCATGTTGGGATCTAGTTGGAATTAACAATCTGGGACACATTGTATGTTAATGTTAAGCAAATTTCCGAACGTTTTGTTTCAATTGTCCATGACTATACATACAATTTGAATTAAAGGAAATGACATCAATTATTTATGCAAAAAAAAGAAATACTGTAAGCAACTGCGTCGTTTAAATGTTATTTTTTTTAATCGTTAAAATTTAATTAATTTATCTTACCTGTATTCGACCCTGTAACTATCGCAGTTTTTCCCACCAAACAAGCATAGCTACTATTCAATTTCAATTTACTTTTTTTATATAATCTTATGGCGCACAATATTGTGGTAATCGCGATAACAGTGTAAACGAAAAAAGTTAGCATTTCTATTCTACTTCTTGCAACAAATTTTGATTGAACCTCTTGAACTTATATGAAATGTCACTTTTTGGTCAGTCAAAGTCAAGTTCTCTACGAACACTTTCACTCGTGTGGTGTAAACAGGTGCGCGACCTACTTCGACGTGTACAGAACTCATCATGTGATTTTATATCGTCGGGTTACTGCAAAAATAAGCTAACTACTCCTGTTGAGTTAAGTGCTCCATTAGATTAAAAAATGCTCAAAAAGCGTTACCCACAAAGTCTTTAAAACCATATAAGTCCAAACAAAATGTTTAGAAGAACAAGTGACCGAAATAACCCAACTCCATTTTAAACTGCAATTTGAACTGTCAAAGGACGACTTCTCAGAAGTTCCAAAAATGGAGTTATCTTGTTTTGGCAATAACCCGATGATATTTGATCATAAAAGATAAGATTATAATTTATTTAATAAAAAAGGAACTTTTACGTACAGGGTGACTGACAAGTATTCTGCCCAAAAAAAAGACGCATAATAGAAGGGATGTCACAGATTACGGGAAAAATGTTAAAGAGATCCTATGTATTCGTTTATTAATTAAAAATTTACCCAAAAAATATGTTACGTGTAAGGGCGTTTTATGATAGAGGCAAAATTTATAAAAAGCTGTAAAACTTGACCTTGAATGCAGTACGAATAAATTATGAAGTTTTTGTTATTAGTTATTAGTATAAGCAACGAATTAAGAAGAACAAAGTTAACAAAATAATAAAAACACTCGATACGTCTGAGGCAACGGAATTCTTTGCGAATCAAAGAACTAGCAAAAAAGAGACTATAAGGAGCGTCGATGTAATAAAAAAATCAATTTGATAAGAACAAGAAGAACAAGAAGAAAAAGAAAAATTTTGAATTAGATAAAGGACGACAAAAAAGATCAGCGATTCTCTTATTTGAAATCAAAAGATTTATAGAAAACAAAAGAGATATTTCCACTGAAATACGCTGAAGAGAAAGAAACTACCCAAGCAACGAAACGTGAAACAGTATGAATAAGATAAATAAATAATCAAAGATTTGTTACCGGCACGCATTTAATAATTAATAATAATTAATATTAATAATAAATAATAATTAATTTAGTTCGTTGCGCCGAGTTACGGCTTCCGGACAAATAAGCAAGCCTAGAGAAAAAAACATAGTTTTAATTAGTTACGAGAATGTAAACACTCATATCAAAAGGTTTTTTAAAATAAAAACGTTTTAAAAAGTATATTCAAAACCATATTATTAGAGTTCCGTTCCGGACCTTCGTAAAGCTGGATACACAGTAGCCGCACCGCACCTGTATCGCAACGTTGCAATACAGGTTCGCTGAAAATAAAAGTTAATGCACCCGTCATGCACCTCGAACGCACCAATGGTTTGTTCGAGGTGCGCATTGGTGCGTTCGAGGTGTATGACGGGTGCATTAACTTTTATTTTTAGCGAACCTGTATTGCAACTTTGCAATACAGATGCGGTGCGGCTAATGTGTACCCAGCTTAACAGATTTCATAGAAATCCAACAAAAAAGTGTCAATATAATTAAGTAATTGATTAACCAACTGAGAAGAAATTACAAAAAAGAAAATGAGAGAAGAAGAACGTTCTTGGAATAAAATGAATGGAAAACGATGATTTTCAAACGTTTCGTTCGAAGATTGTCTGTTTTCTTTTGTTTTTCGTTCGTCTTCATATTTCTCAGTTGTCTCTCTCATTTCTGTTTTTTTAATTTTCTTTCTTTTTGTTAAATTTGTGTCTTTCAAATGTTCCGTTTGGAGGCTTGTGACTTTTTTTGTTTTCTTTTTAGTTTACTTAATACTATTATTATTAATATATCGACAATAAAGCGAATATTTACGAAATTAAAACAAAACTGATTAAAATGCAATGACGGACACGCAACTCGTGGAAATAAATTTTATTTACGATTCAATTTACATCAAAATAAAAGAAAAAACTGTAAATCCTTAACGTGGAGATTTGAATTGTTTTCGTGTTGTAGTACTTTATTTTATACCTGTCAAAGTATATTTTCAAGTGATTTGAGTGCATTTGTCAATAATCTAATAAATATTTTCGAGCTTGTCTTTCAGCTAAATACATCAATGCCGTTTAAAAGTCAAGCTCACGCCCGTTGCCGTAGCAATCATAAAATTATAAAACACTTTTCTGATTATATTTATTTCGTTTCTGCTCTTTTTTAATCGGGACATAATTGTTGGGTGTAATTTTTGATTAATTATTTCTCGAAAGCAAAAATACATAGAATTTTTCAAAATATTTTTCCCATGCTTTCGAATACTGTAACTTCTTTTCGTGATTGTTCTTTGCGGAACAATTGTCAGTCACCCTGTATGTTTTTATTTTTACTTGCGTTGACTTAGCTTACATCGCCACGTGAACAATAAGCTTAATAAATGACTGATTGATTGAGTGATAGTATTTACATTATACTTTGTTTTGTTTAATTTTAGAAAGTTGCAATAATACTTAGTGGACTACTCAAAAAGTAAAAGTAGTAATTCTTGTTTGTTGTTATTATGTTGTTATAACTTGATTAAGGCCCGGTCTTTCCATCTACCCATTAGTTATTCGGCGAATAACTTGACTTTACTGAATGGTCATTTGATTTTATGAATTGACCGCCCCTAAATGTACATTAATTATCGTACAAGAAAACGGGGTATTTTTGAAATAAGTAATGGCTTTAAAAATATTATGCTAATGATGGGTTTCATAAAAGTCGATTAAATTTAATCATTGATTAAGAATAATCATTCCTATACCTTCAGCACATGTAACCATAGCAACGTTTACTTTTAACGCTTGATTAAATTTTAGTAACGTTTGTGAAACCCACCATAAGTCTTCCTTAAACATTTTAAACCTTAATGAAAATACGTCTACAAGATACATCGAAAATGATTCATTGAAAATGAAGGCCAGAAAAGAAGAAACCAATGACTACTTTTATTTTTTGAGCAGTGTAGTATAATTAGCAGTGAAGAAATGTATAAAATTACTTACATATACATATGGAAAATTGTAAATCACAGGGCACTTTGTACTTTCCTTGAAGCATTTGTTATTGCAGTCATTAATTTTTTACTGTAGTATTATAAATTACTTAATGTTACTTAAATTAGATATAACATTTACAATGTATTATACACTTTCTATTATGTCGACAGGTTTTAGCTTCTTTCCTTCTTCGAAGTACGCTGAGAATCAAAATTATACAATGTTAAATTGCGGTCTAATCCCGTCTGACCATTAAAATAAATAAAATGAAATCAAATTCAACACGTGTTTGTTTACCTTTCAGATGGTGACTTCAAATTTTATTACTAGACATTATACTTTTAACGTTCAATGTACAATTAAGAGTTAAAAAAATGTCCCTCCATTAAAACGTTAATTACGATCTAATCTCCTACGACAGTGTTACAAGCAGGTAAACAAGCACGCATTGCATATTAATTCCCACGTATTAACTGAAACAAAGAAGGCTGTACCTTAAGAAAGGTGCATATTTCAAACGAAACGGAAATCTCAGGTTGCAGAGATAAAATTCCGACGCGGTTTAGAAATGTGTCGAGTATAGAGTTACGTGGGAAAAAACTTCGCTCTTATCGCAACTGACGCTGGTAGAAACCGATGAATCAGCAAGTCAGTAGTTTCTGTAGAATCATCAAATTAACTTTGATTTCGGTTTTCGGTAGAAAAAAATAAAAATTCTTTCCGCGGGTGTTTTTCAGTTGTCTTAATAAAACTTATAAGTGTTTTTTAAATTCAAGTGCAAATTAATTTTCAGATTACGAAAGACGATGCGTCTTGTGGTAGGTCAACTTTTTTAATTTTGAGCTAGACCATACATATTTGCACTAATTCTCTCTAATGTGATGAAGAACTTACACCCTGTATAGCATTTTCTTTCGTATGCTACTGGTTAATGTAATATTGCATCACCAGAGTGCACTAGTCGAGAAACTTCTATTGCAAGTCCCTCCTTTGATGCCAACTTATATATAAACAAATCACACAAAATTGCCGGACAGTTCGGCTAAAATATGTGCCGTGTTGAAAGTTTCCACTAAGTTTTCCGCTTTTGTATCGGAGTGGGCGGGGGGGGAGGCAGGCGCATGTCCCCTTCGGCCGTATTCGTTACCGTCCATTGTGTGCGCTAACCAAAAAGGAAGAAAATCGCCAAAGTTTCACGACACGCTTGTAACCGAAATGGAAAAATTTTGTCGTTCCACCGTGAAATATTTTGCGATTTCCTGCTGCTTGACAACTTCATGTTTGGTCGTAAAAAGCGCGCGACGGAATCGATAGCGTACGCAAGCTCTTCGGGAGGAAATGTGAGGTTTCTTGCTTGGATGCTTCTTACGAAAATAATCAATCAAGAACATTTTACAGAGTTACAGAAAAATCTTGGAGCGATTTTACGCTTCATGTTTTGGATTTCTTATAGTTACTTTAGAATTGAAATAATAATTTGGAAATAACTTTTGCGCCGCCATGAGTACCCTTGAAATCCGAAAGAGGATTTCGACAAGTGCAACAACGGCCCAATGAAACGTTGAAAGGTAAAATCGGTCCGATAGGGAAACTCGTAAGGAGCTTAGCGTAACTGTAATGGAGATTTTCTCTGCGGATTACGCCGTGCACACAACAACTTAATGCGTACACAGAGGTACGAACTAATATACTCGAAGAATCTTAACGTATTAGTTGGAAGCCATCCTAAATAACAAATTACCCCTGCTACTTATCCCAATTTCCCTCTCGAGACAAACATTCTGCTGAGCGGAAATTATAAATTTCTGCGTTAGGGGGGGACCTGCGTGATAGCATTAAGCACGGTACTACCGAAACAGCTTACACCAGACCTAAACCTACATTTACACATTGTGTTCGATTCATCTACTTAATGCTTGCGGAGGAAGAGCAGTGAGCAGCACCCTTTTTATAATTAATATCAAATGCTTTCCATAATTTAATTTACCGATACTGAAAGTAGGTCAATTTACGCGTCAGGCGATGAATACCTATCAAACGTAAACAATAATATTTGCTTTAAAACGCAGTTTCGGGGTTACGCCGGAAACCAAACATCACGTGGGGATGCTGTTGTTTTAACCTGTACAGAAATTGTTCGACTCTGCGCTTTATTTTATACAAAGCTCGAGGAATGCATATAAATCGGAAACTAATCGGCGGAAGCGGAACTAAAAAGGGCAGAAAGAAATAGAAGAAAATTACTCAACAATGGCCCTATATGGGATTACTCTTGTACTTTTTATTTGTATACATCATTTATTTATTTACGAATGTGTGCCACTCGTAATCGTTTCATTTTATTACGTTTTTGAAGTTAATTTTTTATTTACTATATGTAAGAGACCAGCATTTCGTAAATCATTAAGCTCAGTACGTCGCCTGTACGATCGAGGAGAAATTCATCCATCTAAAAATTAAGTAAACAAACGACTTGCTTCTTCAAAGGCTTTGCCCTCATGAGTCCAGGACTGACTTTAAAATAAAACTGCGTTCGGAGAATAGATTAGGATAGCTACAAATAGCAATATCGAACAGTCACTGGGGTTAATCATCAAAAAAACCGGCTTTTGCGAACATAACTAAAAGTGAACAGTCCTTGAAAATTGTGGACAAGTGTTCCATACGCAAGACTCATCATAATCGGAATTTCCGATCTAAAACCATATAAAAAGCGACAAGATTTTACGGTATATATCATACAGCTACAAGCCGTATTCGCGATTTGAGCTAACAGAAGTACGCCACCTGGTGACGATTTCTAAACCACTCGAATGGGGACAGCTGCAATTCGAAATCGCGGATTATTACCGGCGAAGAATGATTCCAACGTATTTTGTTGTTTCGAGGTACAGAATGAATCACAGTAGTAGAAATTGTTGTGTTTTTAAATGTTCTTCGAAGGCCAGAAGAGAAAAACACCTGAGTTTTCATAAATTTTCGAAAGCAGGGGAAAGTAAAGTAATAGTAAAACAGCGAGTGGAACTTTGGAAAAAAAAATTATGGAAGAAATGCGTGGATAAAAGAGATCAAGTTGCTTTCTACATTTTAAATAAGGGGACTTTTTTCCTATCTGATCTTCTATGTATGTTTAAAAATTTGAACTTCATCTTTAGATAGGTTTATATTTTACAATAAAGTTCACAAGTTATGAATCTACTTGTACTTGTGTAACTTCAAAATGTCTAGAGTGTAAATACCTAATACAAGTAATCCAAGTAACGTTTAATTTTTATAAAATAAATAACATAATCTTGATGTATTTGCTAAATTGAAAGTTCTGCTGAAAACAGATGTGTCCTTTTAAAATTATTGAAAGACACTTGCTAGTATTAATCTTGCACTCGTTCAGATTTTTGACCAATATTAAGTGAGGTTATGTTACTATCCCTATTTGGCAGGCATATTCGTGACGGCAAAATTAATTAATCGCGAATGGTCGAGTACATCACCCACAATCCGAAACCAAAAGTAATATTCATCGAGTGCGTTCAAACTCCGAATATCCATCCGTCTATCTGTATCTAGTACCATGGTTTGGGTGAGAAAACATTAATTTAAAAATTATTCTAAAAGAACCCAAAAACACTTTATTCAACTACATAGACGAAAAACAATTCAAAAACCTTATTCTAATGAACCCTACTTTACCAAGACTACATAAACTTAATAATCCAATACGACCAATAGTAAATTCCATAAATTCGCCAACCTATACACTTGATAAAACTTTGATAAATATTTTTAATTCAATAACAGATTATATAACCAAACATACATAAATCACACAGACATTTTCGTCTCTTTCGATATCACTAATTTATAGATACACAAATATTCTAATCGACGAAACTCTAATGCCCGATTGCACCAACTTTTTAAGCAAAGTTTAAATTTAAGTTATGTTTAGAATGTAACATTTACCTATGGTCGGTATAATGTCAAACACATTCTGATTGACATTTAAACTTCAGCTTAGGTATCAATTAGAATGTGACTAACATTTTGTTAAATCTATAAATAATGTCGTAATGTAAATATCACTTAAATTTAATCTCTGCTTAAAAAGTTGGTGTAACCGGGCATGAACATAATAAAAAACATATTACAACAAAATATGACCAATACACAAGACATAAACATTATTAAATTATTTCAATTGTAGGACGGTTATTTTTTTTTTTTTCGATGTTTACTATGGTGATTTTGGGCGCTTCGCTGATTAATAATAACGGAAAGTTTAATTAGGAATGCGTTGTACTCATGCTGTTACCTAACAGCGCAGAATATTGTAATGCGCTGCATAACTAGCAAAAATAACTGCAGGCGCGCCCGGATAATGTTACGTGTAAAAGTGAATCACTGTTTTTAAGATAATAAGTTCGGTAATCGAATAAGAGGTTACAGGAGTATCCTGGAATTATTCTTGTTGCAACAGTGTTGTGCGAAAGTGCGTTCGAGATCGCTCGCCAGCTGCAGGAGGTTACAAGTTGGTGCAGTTTAAACTTGTTGGACATATTCACATTGCTGATACATTAATATCGCTAAATGAACAGTCGGTAATAATTTGCCAATGAGATAGCTAAAAGACAGTGCAGTCTTGAATAGAGTTAGCTAATTGTTTGTTGACCCGTTTTGTCCGGGCGGGTCGTTGCATGGCATTCCTGAAACCTACTGGGTGTGTTTTCCTCCAATAGACTGTGAGGAGGGAACCTCGTGCGTTATCCCTTGGTTCCCATTGCACCACCTACAGCGGGCTATGGTTATCCTAGCCAGGGAATGCTAATATAATTAATGAATGAAATGTACTGGGTGTGTTTTCCCCCAGTGAACTGTGAGGCGAGTACTTCGTGCGTTTTCCCTTAGTTCTCATTGCACAACCTACAGTCGTACAGTTACATAATGGGCACATTCCTGAAAGCTATGGTGTGCGTTTTCCCGCCGTAGACTGTGAGGAGGGAACCTCGTGCGTTATCCTTTGGTTCCCATTGCACCACCTACAGCGGGCTATGGTTATCCTAGCCGGGGAATGCTAATATGATTAATGAATGAAATGAGTGAACTGTGAGGCGAGGACTTCGTGCGTTTTCCCTTAGTTCTCATTGCACAACCTACAGTCGTACAGTTACATAATAGGCACATTCCTGAAAGCTACGGTGCGCGTTTTCCCGCCGTGGACTGTGAGGCCAGAACTACATCAGGCCTTAGTACCGGGAAATAATGTTAAAGTTGAGAGAGAGCCCTTGTATGGAGTTGTATGCGTTTTCCCGAATTCCAATCGTAATCTAATGTTGACGGTCGATGCCCTGAAACGTTGAAGTTGACACTACGGTAGTTGATCATTGACCGTTCACATACTTGCCGCTCTGACGGATTTCCTGATAAACCGTAAAGTTAAGTACAGCTCTTTGGCGGGTGCGAATAGTTTCTTTTGAGAAATAGAGGATCAATCTAGTGAACCCTTAAATTACTTCACGCCATTAAATAAATGATTAATTACGTTTTTCTTAAAGTCGTGTCTTACACAATTGACTATCACACATACACACTGCCAATTTAAAAATAAATATAAAATGACTGACGGTTTACCTATTTACCTATAATTTTGGAAAAGATACGTTGATGGCATAATATGTATATGGGCAAGCGATTTAAAAACTTTTCATGAATACGTAAACAATCTACATAATATAAAATTTACTCTAGAAATAGAAAATAAATTTTCTTGACCTAACACTTACAAAATACAAATCAACATACCTACATATATGACAAATCAACACAAACAGATATTATCATACCAAACAACTCACAACATCCTCAATATCACAAAAGAGCTGCGTTTAATTATTATCTCAATCGAATAAATACTCCACTTGCAAGAGAAAACAAAATAAATGAATTAAATATTACCAAACAATTAGCTTATAATAACAGTTATAATTTAAATATTATAGACAAAATACACCACGAAATAACACATAAATCAAATAACAAAAACACTGAAACTAATAATACTTACAAAATAATAAAGACAAAATAAACATACGAACGAGGGCGTAACATAAAAACACGAATAAACGAACACATTAGAAACAAAATAACTTCTAATGTAGGAAAACACCTACACGAAACTGGTCACACTAGATCACAACAAAACGAAACTATTACATTTATTTAAAATAAAATAAAAATTTTAAACTTACTCTCCTAGAAGCTTACGAAATACATAAAATAAAACAACAAAATATTACTTGTTTAAACGATCAAATTAATTTACATTTTAAACCAATATACACTTTTTTAACATAATTCATAATATTTTACATTACCAACTTCACATTTTACTAATTACTGTCATTTTCATCTTCTTTCCAATGAATGTAGTTCTTTAATATTTATTTAATATTTTAATATTTTATTGTTCATAAGGACCATGTCGAATTAGACCTTTATCTTATTTATTTTTCACATTACTTTAAATTTTTCGTAATTTGTTAGTAATTTTTGAACTTAAACTCACTTTTATATTTTATTATAATCACATTGCATCTTCTTCATTTCAAATAATGTTTTACTTTTATACATGAAATGTATTACACAAACACAACTACTGCTATAGTTTTGTATAATTCTTCTTGTACTAGCAACTTTCGTATTCGATTTAAATATCGAAACCGGTCGCAAAATTCATTAATAATAAATAAGTAAGTACTCGAACATTTGTAATCATTAATTTAATTGCCAATTTGTTACGTTATTAGAAACTAACAACTGCTTTATTTGATTTACAAAATGCTATTTTCTTCCCGTTATAAAATTATTTTAATTTGTTTTGTATTGACTTGTATGTCTCTATTCTGAAGTAATCTGTAATTACATTTAAAATCTTATATGTGTCTAAATTATGCTCTTTAATAATTTGACTGAAGTATTAAGTAGGTAAGTATAAATTTCTTAGAAGAACTGAAAATTGTTGATTATTTTTGTGTAATTATTTTTGTAAAGTGAATTAAGGCATAGAATTGGGAGTAGGCATAGAATCTAGAGTATATGTAGTGTCTCGACGAGACCTTGTAAAATTGATAAAGTGCAAAGTGAAAGATAATTCATCCCCTTTCTTTTGTCATTTATAACTATCGGTCCCTAACAATTAATCATAAGGGCTAGTTGTACAAAGTAGGTTTAAACTCAAGAGGTTTAATGTAAATAAATTCGCAGGGGATCGAAATGACATATGGCAATTAATGCATTTATAAATAAAATTTGAGGCGATTTTGTTCACTTTGAACTTGGTTTAGTTGAGCGTCAGTTTAAACCTCCTTTGTACAAACTGGCCCTAAGCGTTTTTAGAGAAACTTTTCCGCAGAAAGAAAAAAAAATGAGATCACAAACGGATTACCACACTTCATACTTCGGAAGGTGGAGGCGGGCGAATGGGTAAAGCCGTTGAAGCGTCAATCCGCCCTTCGAAATTATTCAGCGAACGGATTCGGCAAATCCCCCCAAATCGCCTAATCTCAATTTGCACGTGAATTCGCAGAAATAAATTAACGGAAAAAGCGGCCCCGTCAGGTAAATTGACAGGAGTAATTTGGAAGGAAGACGAAAAGTGGGCCGCCAGATGAAAGTCAAAAACCACCCCCGTCCAAATCCACCTGATTTATTTTGAATCCAAATTAAATTAATAGAAGGGTTGCAAATGCCACATTGCAAATATAATAGGTGACACGCGCTGAATAGCTTAATTTTACACCCTTAATTTTTGAGAGTGCGATGAAGTAAGAAAAGTGAAACGGAGAAATGGGGTGGGGGCGGGGGGCTAAAGAGCAAGCGACCTGAATTGAGCACATCTTAATACCTAAATCACGTCTCGGATCTTGGGGAACTCGCTCGCAAGATAATGTCGAATATTGAACGGGGTGCCCGGGGCCAATAATAAATAATACCTAATGGCACTAATCGGTCCTAATAAACCCGCGACTATCGCAACCAGCCGCCACTCTCTGCATTACCGTGTTAAATATGATCAGGGGGTGCCGGCGACGTTAAGATTCTCTGCTCCATTGTCGTCGTCGGGAAACTTCCGAAGTCCAAGGACGGAGATTATCTCGAACAACCCTCCCGATCGAGGGGCCGCCCCCCCGAGATTATAGTACTCGGAATTTCCTGCGACTCTCTCTCTAATTAGATATTTTTATAATTAACTTTTAATTAATTGCGTAACGCGCGGAGAATTTTAATTGCGTTCGCGCGCCGGGAATTGCAGCGCGCCCCCGTAAAAATGGGCGCGAGTTTCCAATTTGCGTTTCGCGTGAAATGGGCGCTCGTCAAATAATCCGATAATATTTAAAAAAAAACCGGAGATTTTGTAATCTAAATTTAAATTTTTGTTTCGCGCCTCCGCACGTCAAAGCCAATTACGATCGCTCATATAAAAAATAAAATAAAACGGAAGCTCATAAAATGGATAAAATAAAAGTGTTTAATTTTTTTGCATTTTTATGTCGAGTTTGGGGGTACCCTGTATAAAAAAGAATCGGTCAAATTTAGCCTATCATTACGCTCTGAGTTGATCGCCCGTAGTTATGAACAATTCCGATCCTTTGAAGCCGACTGCTGCAAAAGAACGGGCGAAATACGTCCGGCTTTGTGCATTAAGGTGCCTTCAAAGAACTTCAATTTTACGCGGCCGTCGTTTTTGCGCCGCTTTCGCCGACGTCGGCGCTGCGTGTTAGCGTCGGTAGACGTCGAAAGAGCAACTAATTACCGACGAAAATCGCAATGGGGGCCCCGGCTTCACTTTGACTGGCTCTCTGCGGTTGCCGAGCTGTGAGGAAACATTAATTAGTTAATAAGTAGTGTACGTCCCGGGTGAAACACGAAATTTTTTTTACGAATGTAAAATCAATTTTTTTTAAATAAAAGAAGATCCAAGTTTCTACAGTGAATAATAAGAAAATCAAATCGTCAGCAAGAAACTATATGTACGAACGAAGTGTTAAGTATAACACGTGAGAAAAAAAATTAATAGAAAACATGATTTTTTGTTGATTTAATTTCTAACGCGAACAGTTAATTTGATTATAAGAAACCAGACGAAAATCGAATAAAGAACGTCGACGAAATCGAGGATCGTTGATGTGTTTGAAAATCAAGACTGACAAGAAAACAAGAGAAAATCGTAATAATTCGACAAAAATAAAAAAAAACTGCAACAAACAACGTGGACGTAAGTGAATGTAAGAAAATCAAATGGGCAACAAGAGACAAAAGAAGAATTCAATGTTTAACGTGTTAGAAGAAGTTCCACAATTCGATAATAAGAGAGAGAGAGAGAGAGACATAAGAGTACGATCTGCAGCGCCAACTATTGGTTTAGGATGCAACAAAATAGAAGAAATTTGATAAAAGAGAAATATACAAGTTGTTTACCACACATACAGCTCAAGCGCCATCTATTGTTCAACGGTGTGCTACCTACCTTTAGGCCAGCAAATTAATGCGAGTGACGTTTCTCCAGCACCGCTCGTCAAAGCTCTTGGAGAAGGGAGGTTCGACATAATCCAAATCAAGAGGTGGCAAAGTGAATAAAATAAAGAGCACCAGGCTGAGCACACTTGTTTTTATTTAAAATTCTCACAAATTAGATATTGTTACGGTATAAATCGAAACAAGGGGCATAGCGTAGCTTAAATATTATATTAAACATAAATAAATACAGACAAACATAATTGTACAAAGTTCAACTTACCCTAACAGCACACTTTAACAAAATAGAGCCTACATCATGCTCTAATAGCAACTAGTTTAAGATCTTCTTCTTTATGCAGATCGTGGGTTTTTATACAAAGTGCAAGTCGAGCAATTCCGAGTTGTTACGAGACCGGAAAGACTCGACAGAATACGAGATACTTTAAATCCGTTTTAACTTGTTCAAGGTTTCTGCACTTGCACGTGTCGAGGTCATTTCCGTTGGCGCCGCGGAGATGCATTTTCTCTTATCTCAAGTTTGCTAAATAAATCCAATGCATGAATTTACTTGCATCTTGTCACAATATTGAAAAAGAAATATTACAAATTTACAAGTTCGACCCTGCAAGGGGTCCCAATGAAATGAACACGAGGTGAAGTTAAATAAACAACACGCTACATTCAATCCGACCAACAGATCTGTTACTCGGTCACAAATGTTGCGTAGGGCGATTAACGAATTTAACTTAATTATCAAAAGAACGGTGAATAAAAGCTACACTGCGGTAATGTGAGTCAGTCAACACAATTGAATTAATAATAATAATAGAGAAATTCCGACCTTGGTAATTAAATCCCAACATTCAGCGTCAATGTCGAACAGCTGTCAACAGTGTCGGAGCGTCCTCTCACGGTGGTTAGCGGAATAAGTCGATGTTGTGGTTATGCCGCCAAGAGTAGCGTCGTCTTGCAGGTCGAGCCTACTTTCACAGACGGGGGGAAGTCGGGTTGCGGGGCTCAAATCGTTGCGAAAGCGAAAGCCAAATCCGGCCTTTACTTGCACCCAAGGGGATGGCGATATGACCCAGCCAAGCTACACTGCCTCTACAAGTGCCACTTGAAGCTTTGGCACGAATTTAAAGCCTAATGGAAGAAAAGTGCGCTTCGTCACGGTCGCAACATGGCCACAAGACATACCTGTTCCTTATTACGAGGACAGGCTTGGAAAAGTTTAATATTCTCTCTACGTACGGTTACAACAAATCTCGGAATAATTCCGGTTCCGTCTTCCTTCACATACACTCGTGAAAGGGAGCACAACAATAAAGTTCACGAATGAACGAGCCGTACGCTAGGAGCTTTGAAAACAGACTGACCGAGAGCGACCGCCGCGTTCTTCCCCTACCACAAGTTCAGACAGGAGTGGTTAAGATTGAAAACAGATTTAACTAGGAAACCGAGTGAAATGGCGATATACTGTATGACTGAATAACAACGCATAATCTTATCTGATGCAATATTGCACAACATTGTGAAATATGACAACCGGTACGTAGGTCAAGACTGGACGTTAGATTCCCACATTAATATAGGGTGTTCGGAAACATTTTAAGAATAACTTAAATGAATTTTTCAACCGTAACAGGTGTAAGAAAAAACACGCCTAATGGTGAAAGCTTATTGGATGTACTTTTAGGGAAAAGCAATTTTTTTTTAAGGCGCGTTGAATAATTCGCATTTTCGGATGATGACGCGGCGCCATTTGAGTGTCACTGCTTTAATTTTAGAGAAAACGCTTCAAGTATCTTGCGCTACCATCGAGAGGTGGCACCATCAAAAAACTTGACATTCGCCGATTTAGTTTAGCCTTTAACTTGCCCGCGGGCTTTTTGTAGCTCAACTTGTCGTCAACTAATTTTTTCTTTATTGTTTATAACTATAACAGAAGGCGATGTGACAGAGCGCAATTGAAAACGTGTTTTGACCCAACTAAAAAAAAAAAAAACATTTGGATCAATAAGATTATGCCATCAGTCAATAGATGGTGCCACTTCAGAACACTGCACGTTTTCCAAATTAGTTATCAGTTATCTCTTTTCAATTTCAACATTTAATCAAATTTTTATTTCAAATAAAAAAGTGTAACCAATAAGCTTACATCAACAGTCAATAGATGGCGATACTTTAGAACGCTACAGGTTTCCAAATTTGTTTCGCCAGAACTAAGAATGGTTTTTAAGCTTCCACATCTATCCAAAGTTATATTCAAAGTCAAGAAAGAGTGCAGCTTATATCACCAATCAATAGATGGCGCCACTTCAAGTTTATCGAATTCGTTTCCCTTTAACTAGGAACGACTTTTAAGCTTCAACACGTATTCAAAAATATATTCAAGGTCAAGGAAGAGTGCAGTCAATAAGTTTATGTCGGCAGTCAATAGATGCGCCACTTTCCAAATTGATTATACTCTTAGCTAAATACGACTTAAACACAACAGGTCTTTTCAGTTTCAACTTCTGACCAAAATTATATTTAAAATAACAAAAGTGTAACCAATAAGCTTACGTCACCGGTCAATAGATGGCGACTCTTTAGAATGCTACAAGTTCTCCAAATTTGTCCCACCATAACTAAAAATGACAGCCAATGAGCCTACGACACCAGTCAGCAGATGGCGACGCGTTAGAATACTACAAGTTTTCCAAATTAGTTTTAATTTAAAGATTATTTCAAGAAGGCTCGATTATTTCCGTTTCAACATTCGGCCAAAATTAAGGTTAAGTTTTTATTGCCTGCCAATAGATGGCGGCAGTTTAAATGTTGCAAGTGTTCCTGGTTCGTTTTCCTTTTAACTAAAATTGAACTGAAGAACGTCTGACGTTTCGTCTTCAACTTCTAATCAAAACTACAGTTGAAGCCAATAAGCGTGTATTACCAGTCAACAGATGGCGACACAAGTTTTGCAAATTCGTTCGTTTTCGCTTAACGAGAAATAATTTCAAGGTCACTCGATTTTTCGAGTTCATCGACCAGTCAAGATTTCAGTCAAAGCCAAAGAAGAGTGAAACCGATAACCTTTTATTGTCCGTCAATAGATGGCGACGCTTTAAAAATTGCAAGTGTTCCAATTTCAACGTCCAGTTAAAATTACAGTCAAAGTCAAAGAAGAGTGAAACCGATAACCTTTTATTGTCCGTCAATAGATGGCGACGCTTTAAAAATTGCAAGTGTTCCAAATGCGTTTTCCTTTTAGCTAGATAAGAACTGAAGAACACCTGATGTTTCGATTTCAACATTTAATCAAAATTACAGTTGTAAGTCAATAAGTTTATATTAACAGTCAATGGATGGCGACGTTTTAGAGAACCGCAAGTTCTTGCATTCTTCTTCTTAACACGAATAGTTTCAAGGACATTCGATTTTTTCAGTTTCAACACCGAAGTCAAAAAAACGATAAACTGTCAGTACCTGTCAGTATATGGCGACACTGTAAACGCTTTCCCTAAAACTGAAAACGAATTTTTCACCACACTCACGTGAAGTGATACGTGCCTGGAATGATACCTCTTGGTACTGCTGGTATACGTAAATCGGTATAGGTTCTTAGAAACCTAAATTAAAAAAAAAAAATTTTTATATACAGTGTGTAATCGAATAAGTTTAACTTACTATAAATTATTAATGAACAAGAAGTTATAACGTGCATACTCACCATCCCTTAATTTAAACAAGACTTACAGCGTCAAAGCAACACTTACAATTTTTTTAAATACCCGATCAGCGCTCGGTGATTTAATAAATTTTCCACCCTCGTAGTTTTTTTTTAAGAGTTATAAGTTGAAACTCTCTCGTTACCTACTAGTTTCAGAAACAAGGGTGTGCTGGATACATGTGATGATGAAAATTCTCACAGACAAAATAATGATTCCAATTTAGCAAGTCCGTGCGAGTTAACGCTAACGAGGTGCGACACTCGCTCGCGCATATCTCCTAGTCGGGATGCACGATAGTGCCCCCCCAGGATGGGGGCGACTGCGATATCTCTAATTCCCTCAAGAACCCTCCGCCGATATCATACTTCTTCCCGATAATTATAAGCATCTCCGTGTTATTGGATTCGTTTTACATTTTAACGTAACACGAAAATGAATTAGTTGCAGGAGATACCGGCGAATTTAGGACGTGGACGGCCCCGGCATGCTAAGCAGGGCCCCCCAGCAGATATGCCATAACCACGAAGCAAAGAATAAATAGATTTACATAATTGGCCTGCTTTGGTTACAATTTAATTTCGAATTTTCATTAAAATTAAATTAGTTTTGGGCTTGAGTTTTGCGTCGTCTCGTCTGTCCCAAATGGGGGGGCTTAGTCTGACGACGTGAGATGAAGTTTTTCCGGGGGGGGCGGGGCGGTTATTTCGAACGTTGTTTGATTTAGTGATTTAATGATGGCCTCTGATAACAAAAGGGAGGTGTGTTACACTCAAATCACAACCCCTTGAAATTTTTTCTCAAATCTTTTGTTCGTCCAAAGACAAAGACTCTGGCTAAATTAGTTCCATTCGCCTTAGCCATAACTTTATAAAGTAGGCCCCCACAATGAGCATTGTACATATTAAGTCTGCGCAGTTGGAACACTCGACTTCCTCAGCCGGATGTCTTCCAGTAAGTTGTAGTGCAATAATACGGCGAGGGCCAGGATGTGTACTAGCTGCTTGTTTGGCTGGCTTTGAAAGCGTCCGTTTCAGAAAGGATGAAATAACTCTCGCCCCCAGAAGTTGCGAACTTACGTCTCCACTGAATCTATATATCTACGCCCTGAAAAATGATTTCCGCTAATTCTCTGCGATCCGAAAACCGTTTCATTTTCTTAAGCTTGCAAGAGACTCAAATCGGGGCACAAACTCCATGGACTCGGAAACTCTGTGGACTTGGTTCTTTTTTTTTGTGGGGGGGAAGGAGTAACTAAACTAACAAGGAGTTTTTCCCGAGTAGGCGAAAGACCCGTTTTTGTGGCGGGTTAATTAACAGCAGTGCAGCTCGCTTCACTTATCACGTGCTGCTGCTGCTACTACTGCATAGTTTGCGGGAACTTCGGCTTTAACCCTTTTCCGAGAGAACGGGGTGAAAATTTCGCGTTTAAAAGGAAATATTTTTAAAAGTTCGTGCCACGTTTATTCAGCCGTGATGTAGGAGAAACCCTTTTGTTCCATTAATAAGGGACGCAACATTTTTATTTAAAAATTTTATAAACTAAGTACAGTGTGTAATCGAATAAGTTTCACTTACCGTAATCACTATTAATACAGAAGAGAAGAAGCGAAGTTATGACGCACGTGTGGGGCAGAGGACAATGATAAGTTAATAATAACTCCGAAAAAATCTGCGTTTACTTTCTACACAAACCGCTTGAGAAGCACTGGATGAGATTTAAATGCCCCAGCTGAGCGAAGTTTACTATTATGACTAATTCCAGACACCCTCAAACAAAGGAATTGCTACTTGTGTCTCTTTTGGTTTGTAAAAATTTGAGTACAAAGAGTGAAACATTTTCGGTTATTGTGTAGGTAGAGTTTTGTTAACAGTCAAAGATTTACAACTACTACACTTTCATCAATTTCTTTTTACAACCCCTATCCGTAGCGCTCTTACAAGTGAAACTTAATCGATTACACCCTGTATAAAGCTACGTAATAAATTCTTTTCTTTTCTCTTTGCTTCTTTTTTTCTGTTCTTCCTCTTATTTATAGATTTCTTAGTACAAAAATATAGTCGTTTATTATCTATTGTGTTTGAAGCCACTATTTTATAAAATAAATCAGTATTCAAATGGAATTCTGGACGAACATGAAAGAAACTGATAAGTTCTCCTTTTTATTCATTCATCCAAACGACCATTACACTATCTGGATGTTCGTTCAAGTTGATTTTATGGCGTGCAATTCTGGCAAAGATTAAAATTCTAAAAGTTGGTGGTACACAACGCGCAAGATAGTATACATAGAATGGTGGATGCGGCCGCCTCTTATTTTTAATTTTCCGGCGATTTCTCTCCTAAATTATGGTAATAAATTCGACGACATTTACATGAGAACGTCCTCAGTAAAAAAAAGAAAAAGCGCCAAATGAATGGGGGCAGTTAATAGTTTAACATCGGGCGTTTTTGCAAGTTAAATCGCCCGTAAGTTTTCCGCGAATACATGGGGCCAGGCATTAATTCGGCGGCCTCCTCATGAAAAGAAGGAGGACTCCAACGGTGATTTTTCTGTACGACTTACATTGTGCAGGAGGCGCTGAATTGGAAATGCCCTTTTGTGTTCGTTTTTACTTACCCGGCCCGAACGTATTATCAATTCTTCGGGGGTAATAACGTCTCGCGAAATCTATCAAGATTTCTGAGCACGCTCATAAAATTGATAGTTTTATTTGCCTGCACTCGTTCCGTATGCACCGGGAAAAGTTATTGCGTAATTATAGCGAATACGTGTGATCTTACTTTTTATGCTGTGCTCTACAGAATCTTTTGACTATTTGAAATATTTGATCTAGCTTCATGTTTCATAATAACTATTCCACCTCGTCCTCACCCATTCCAATTTTGTCCTTTTTTTAATCTTTAATCTCAAATTTCGTATTGCTTCTTTTTCCTGGTTAGTTCTGAATGCCGCTTTATGACGTTCCCGTAACTATCCTGATTCATGAAATAATAAGCGCACAGATGGAAATTTTTCGAGGACGTAAAACGCTGAGGCTTCTGAATATGTAGATTTGAAAAATTTACGAGGTGAGAGAGCACGGTCATCCCGACAACATTTCACTACATGTAGTTATAAGTTGGGGCGTAAATTTTGTAACGCCGGTAATTTTCATGGGGTTATCTCGCAGGATGAGCCATAAAAATGTTTATTCATTCACGTCGGGGAGTTGCATGCTAATGATCGTAAAAAAGTTTATTTTCTGTGCTCTATTGTTGAATGTTGTGTAATCGGTTTTTGGAGCCGACCTGTTTTAAAAGAATTTAAAATCGATATATTCATAATATCAAAGATTAAAATTTAAAAAAAAATTCAGCTTTTATTAAAAATTTCGCACGAAATCAATTGTTTGTTATGTCCCTTATGTATAATCGTAAATTTGTCTTGATTTTTTGAGGTAGTTAGAAATACGGAAAAAATTCGAAACCAAAACACAAATAAAACAGAAAATTATTCGACGTGATTGTATTTTAAGTAAAATTCCAATTTATAATTTTCAATATTTTCATTTCAGATTATTTTCAAATATGTTTTGTTTTGATTTCATTTTCCTCAACAATAAATACCGGAAATGTTCATATTGATACGTAATTGAACATAAATACATATAACACAAATAATATTTTCGTATTTCATTATGCAGCAAGCAAGTTTACGTTCTCATGAAAACGAAACGGCAATACTAAAAACAATAAATTTAAAACCAAAGCAAACATAACCGAAATAATATTTTCTTTCCCATATTTTAATTTGTAACGAGGCTAGAGGTATAGATGGTATTACATTACCAACCCCTACCCTCTCATATGTATTTCAACCTAGACCACGCGATTCCCCCGTTGAAGAGTTAACTTCAGTTTGTATTTTGTTTAAAATAAATAAATACTTTTATGACGTACACCATGTTATACCGTGAATATATTGTTACGACTTCGGGTTCACAAATTTAAACGTTATTTATTTATTTTAAAACACTTTAATGTCTCCGATCATTACACACAATAAAAGTACAATAATATCGAGCTGTACGCTTATCTGACAAAATAACACTTAAACGTTTATAAATTCGCTTACTACACATCTCTTTCTAAATAAGACTGGTTTAAAAATCGCGCTCCGGCTGGGTTTTATAGCAGCCAGCGCTCTTCGAGAATAACGTCGAATATTTCTAGATTTTTCCAGTAAATTCGGTGCGTGTCTAGAATAGATTAGAATCTCCCTTTTTGATGGATGTCTTCAGTTACTCGGTAATTTAATTCTAAACAATTCAAGTTTTATGTGTGCGAATCTTCCTTGTCTTCGAACCTTACTTAGGCCTCATTGTACAATCATGGTTTAACTTTAAACTTCTCTTTGTTTCCATAGCATCAATTGTAAAGACAAATGTTTCCATAGCATCAATTGTAAAGACAAATGTTTCCATAGAAATAAAAAGAAGTTTAAAGTTGAACCTTGATTACAGTACAATCGGGCCTTAATGATTTCTTTCTTGTTTAGTTCTGACCTTTCTACCTTTTGGAGCGACTTTTAAAGCTTCTACGAGACAGGATTTACTGATTACCTCTTCCTACTTTACCTCTTTTAATTTGGGCTTCAAGCCTCTTTCTTTCTTAAAATATTTTGTTTCTTATTTATTTTCAGTTAATCGTTCCATCTTTCCCTGCTTCACATCTTTTAAGTCAGGTGTGTGTGTGTTACTCTTTCTTTTCATTATTTGCTTGGTTTTCTTCCTTATCTCTCTCACCTCAAAAAAATTGTTTGACCAATTGCACATTTTTTTTGGGTTAATTTTTCCACCTCTTGCCATGTTATTCCTTTTATTACGCCCATTACTTTCTTGGCTTTTCTTTTGCGTCTTCTTATTCCTTTTGCCTTAAGACTTTTCTTTGTTGTTTACAATCCTCATTGCATTCCTTTTTACTTCTTATTCCGTATCTTTTGTCTTGCCTTCAATTTTCTTTAGGAGATTTCTGCTGTCGTTTCGTTAGTATCCATGATTCACCTGGTGAAGGTAAATTTCACTAGTTTTTAACCACTTCCGCTTTCTTTTTCTATTTAAGGAAGTTCGATTTGATTATATTAATCATCTGGTTACGGTGATTCTAACTTTTACTTCATCCTTCAACATCTCAAGATTGTTGCCTCTAGGTATTTAAATTTTTCACTTGGTTTCTTTATCTGGTTTTCCTAGCGTTTTCGATTGACTAGAGCACTCTCAAAATATCTCCATCTCTTATTATTGCATGAGGTTAAAATAAGATGAGAATACTCTGAGAGTATAATAATTATGTAATACCTTCTACTGATTCTGTAATTGTTCTTTGCTTGTTTACTTTCAGATTTTTCCTGCGTTTTCCGTTGTTTACATTTACAGTAATTCCTCTGGCATTTCTTCTTCTATTATCATGTAATCTGCGTAGCATAATCCTAACTTTCTTTTTACTTTCATCTTTCCATCCACCAACAACCGATTTCTTCTTGCCCAAGTACATTCAAAACGTATTTTACGTAAATTTGTTTTAAATTTAATTCTGTTTTCTTTACTCACCCAGGCAAAGATGGGGTAGGTTGCCTTGTAACTATTATGGTTAGTATCACTGTTATCTCTAACGAAATAATCTTTCAAGGTCATTTACGCAAAACTATGTCTTGAAAAGGTAGCTTTATGTTTGGCTATATTTAATTTTTTTATCTTTATCTCTTTATTCTTCTTACTGTAGGTATGTTGATTGGAAGACTTGGTTGATTTTATGACCAAAATTTATTTAATTACTGCAACTTAAATAAAGGAAATCAGAATATCCAGTTATTATTATTATTTTTTTTTCAGCAGCGTATATTACGTAGATTTTATGATGTTGCAAGAACAGATTCACAAACGTATACAACTAGGCGAACTATCGTCTGTTAACTATGTTCTCCTTCGAAGATTAAAGCAGGAAAGGAATGTGCATTTTTGTCCTTCTTTAGTTGATGTGTTTCATGATTCTTCGAGCATCACGTTGACACGTGTAGAGCTCGACCTAGTATCAGGTGAAATTCACAAGTAAATTACTTTTATAAAAATATATGCAAGTCGAAAGTAAATTTAAAATAAAGCTCCTACGCAGCTTTAGAATTCCCTGCGTAAGAAGTATTTCAAATATTTTATTAAATCGGTATGTTTTAATTTTAATAAATAATAACAGGGATGAAAATTTCGCCCTTGCCGTGGGACGTACGTACAATTACGGAACGTGCAATTATGGCGACAGAAGTAGTAATAGATTTAGAGTTCTTATCGGCCGTCATGCCCGTCCGTCGCAATCGGACGGGATCGATAACGAGCGGCGATAAATTGGAGGAACGAAGCTAAAAAACGGGCAAAAAATGCGGAAAGTGTTTAGATGTTATCGACACTTCTACTGATGAGGTGTCTTACAAATTGAAAGCGCACGCAAAAAAATCAAGTTAATCAACTTTTGCAACTCGACCTGAATATTGTTTAAAAAAATTACAGCTCTACCTGTGCTTAATTGGATCGCTTAATAAAATTTCCGGGGGCAAATTTAATCGGCCCTTCTCATCCGCCCGGCCACCAAGCAGCAGGTGCTCGACGAAAGTAAACACGAGACAAGGGACGAGGTTTATTTAGTTGAAACGATTGTTTGATCGGCTTCGATTACACAGCATTGATTGGGAATAAGAGCTTCCGATATGTAAATTAAATAATAAAGTAGGGAAGTTTAGCTTTAAGCTAAAAGAAATCTTAACCTTAATACTCGCAAAAAAAATATATAATTCTTGGTTCGTGAACTACTTCCGTTCCCCATCCTGTATATCGAGTTTAAACTTTTATACGTGTCGTAAACGTCGCGTCGAAACTTCGGCATTATTTTCCGTCCTCTTAACTTCGTTTAGGTGAAATTAAAGCAGAAGTTTCATGGTGTTTCGTGCCAGACGAGCCGGAAGAAAAGAAAAACTTATCGGAGAGAAGGGGCATCGCGAGGAGTCCTCCTCTAATTCCTGTTGCTCTATCTGATAACATAGTTTAATTGAATTCGAACGCCTCAAGTTTACTTGTTTTTTTGCGCCCTTTGTACCCTAAACTGTTCGGCGAACTTTTACCGGAGAGTTTGTTCTTGGCCTGCCTGCTCGTGTTACCAAGTGTTAGGCCCCGCCCCGCCTTAGGTTAATTGATCCTGTTAACTGGATTTACAAGTAAATTCCGTAAAGAAATCAGAATCGGTCAGAATAAATGGAGTTAAAATGCGACTCAAGCTTAGATTTATATTCAGAATTAAAATCGCAATCAGAATCAAAATAGCAAGCAATCAGAATTGGGTTAGAAACTGGAATCGAAATCAAAAACGGAATAGAATCAGAGTCAAGATTAGCTTTAGATCCAAAGTCAGATTGCGAATAAAAATTCGAATCGGTTAGAGAAGAGGTAGAAACGAACTCGAATTTAGATTCACCTTTAACGTCAGAATTGCAATCATAATCATAATTAGCATCAGAATCGGGAATCGAAAGCAGGTTTATAATCAGATTAAGGCCCGATTTTACAATCGTTGGATAAGCGTTATTATTGGTATAACGTGACGTAGGTGTGACGTAGATATGGAGGAACATTACAGGATATTTGGCGAACAGTTATTCCGTTCTTATTCCACGATTGTAAAACTGGGCCTTAGACTCAAATTCAGATTCAGAGTAACAATCAGAATGGGTGTGTTTTATTGCAAATGTCCTACTCAATCTAGAACAAGTAGAATCGTTTAACCAATAAAACGTTTTGCTGAATAAGAGTGGATATGACAAGACAAGTTGGCACTGAAATTTAATTTTGTAAAAGGACAGAAAAAATACCCCTGCCCGTGACAACCTTTAGCAAATTTATTGTGATGATGAAGTACTGGCAGATATATCCTGGATGATGAGGAGGAGCTGGTACCATTTGATGAAAATATTAAGAAACACTTTTCATTTCACCGGTATTTATTTGTCACTTTTATGACTGTTTGAACCTAACCAAATATTTTTTGACTCTACCTTTCACTCCACCATTAGGGAAGGAGTGGAAATCTGGAGTGAAGGGTGCAGAATTTCACAATAGAACGCATAGAATGATCATTCCGGAATCAGAATGGTGCCAATAAAACGCGCCCAATAAGAATACAAGTGCGAGTAGAAGTATGACTCGGGTTTAGATTCACAGTCAGATTCATATTTAAAATTAAAATCGGCATCAGAATCAAAAGCGCAGGCAATATCAGAGTCAGGATAGAAATCAGAATCTCTGATAGGGAACAGGAATCAAAATAGAATCGAAGTCAAAAGCAGGCTTCCGAAGCAGGATCGTAATTAGAATATGAACTAGCCATAGATTTAGAATTAGATTCAGAATACGAATCAGAATCGGAATAAGAGTTAGAAACAGAATCGAAGTACGACGTATTCAGAATTATAATCTGAATCAGAATCCAAACCGCAAGCAACTAGAACTGCAATCGGAATCGAAATTAAAATCAGAATACAATCAGAGTCAAGATTAGTTTTATATTTAAAATCAGAGTAAAACTCGGTTAGAAAAGAGGTAGGAACAGACTCAGGTTCAGACTCATAATCATAATTAGCATCAAAATCAAAATTATAAATCGGAAGCAGAATCAGAATTATATTCAGGACAGAGGTATCCACCTTTTAATAAATTGGCTAATAGTTATTAGACGAATAACTACCATGGAAACAATTCATAAAAAAATCAATCAACAATTAAGAAAAATCAAGTTATTCATCGAATAACTTTAATAGAAGATGGATATCTCGACCCTCAGAGTAAGAATCAGAATCGATCAGAATAAGAGATACAAACGGGAGTGTAGTGCACATTCACACAGATTCAGAATTAAAATCGGAATCAGAGTCAAAATCGCAAGCGATATAAGAAGCAATATCAGAATCGAATAAGGAGTTGGAATCGGAATCAAAATCAAAGCGAAGATCAGTTTTATATGCAAAACCAGAAAGAAGATCAGTTTTAAATTCAAAACTAGATTCAGAATCGACCAGAGTCGAAATGCCACTCAGATTCACATTCCGAGCCAGAATCGAAATTATAGCCTCTGATAGGGAACTGGAATCAAAATCGGAATAGAAACAGAATTAGAATTAGGAATCAAAAGCAGAGTAAGAATCAGAACGGGTCAGAATAAGAGTTAGGAAATGGAGTCGTATCAGGTTCAGATTCACATTCAAAATTAGAATCAGAATCAAAATCGCAAGCAATGTCAAAATCGAATAAGGAATCAGCGTCAAGGTCAGTTTTATACTAAAAATCAAATTCAGAAGCGGTTAGAACAAGAGACAGAGATGCACTCATATTGAGATTCACATTCAGAGACAGAATCGAAATTATAATTAACATCAGAATCAAAATTGCAAAGTTATTAAAGTCTCTGATAAGGAATTGGAATCAAAATCAGAATAAAATTAGGAACCGCAAGCAGGATCCTAATTAGCTTTAGATTCAGAGTAAGAATTAGAATCTATCAGAATAAGAGTTAGGAAACGGAGTCGAAATACGATTCAGGTTCAGATTCATTCAGGATTTGAATCGGGATCAGAATTAAAATCGCAAGCAATATCAGAATCGAATCGAAGGAATCGAAATCAGAATCAGAGTCAAGGCCAGTTTTATATTCAAAATGAGATTCAGAATCTATTAGAATAAGAGATAGTGACTCAGAATCGGAATTATAATCTTAATTAGCACCAGAATCAAAATTGCCCACAGTATTAGAATCTAATAAAGGAACTAATCAGGTTTAGAATTAGATTCAAAGTAAAAACTAGAATCGGTTAAGGTAAGAGTCAGAGATAGAGGCGAGGTTCAACTTAAATTCAGATTTATATTCAGAATCGGATTAAACATTTTAATCTACATCAGAATGGGAATCTGAGTCAAAATCACAATCAGAATCTAAATTCAGCTTGGAATCGAAAGCAGACAGCTTTATATTCAGAATAAATTGAGAATCAGAATCAAATTATCTGTTTGATTACCGAGTTATTCACCAAAAACAGAAAACCCCAGAAATTTTGAAGGATATTTGGGGTGGACTACTCGCCCAAAAAGTTACAAATTTTTAAACATTTTCAGTTGTGTAATACACGATTGTTAGATTAACTTGAAGGCTTTTGAGGCAGTTGTCCTCTTGTCGCTTCGTCACAGTTCTTCTCTCCGTTGTCGACGTTTCGTCCTTTCGAGGTCCTTTTGTAAGAAAAAGGGCGATTGTGACGCGATACTAACGAAAATCAAAAGATCTTTCTAATTCCTCTGGCATTTCTTCTTTTATTATCATGTAATCTGCGTAGCATAATCCTGACTTTCCTTTTACTTTCATCTTTCCATCCACCAACAACCGATTTCTTCTTGCCCAAGTACATTCAAAACGTATTTTACATAAATTTGTTTTAAATTTTATTCTATTTTCTTTATTCACCCAGGCAAAGATGGGATAGGTTGCCTTGTAACTATTATGGTTAGTATCACTGTTATCTCTAACGAAATAATCTTTCAAGGTCATTTACACAAAAATATGTCTTGAAAAGGTAGCTTTATATTTGGCTATATTTAATTCTTTTATCTTTATCTCTTTATTCTTCTTACTAGGGTAAAATATTGATTTTCTTGTAGGTATATTGACTGGAAGACTTGGTTGACTTTATAAAAACCAGAATCGGTTAAGGTAAGAGTCAGAGATAGAGGCGAGGTTCAACTTAAATTCAGATTTATATTCAGAATCGGATTAAACATTTTAATCTACATCAGAATGGGAATCTGAGTCAAAATCACAATCAGAATCTAAATTCAGCTTGGAATCGAAAGCAGACAGCTTTATATTCAGAATAAATTGAGAATCAGAATCAAATTATCTGTTTGATTACCGAGTTATTCACCAAAAACAGAAAACCCCAGAAATTTTGAAGGATATTTGGGGTGGACTACTCGCCCAAAAAGTTACAAATTTTTAAACATTTTCAGTTGTGTAATACACGATTGTTAGATTAACTTGAAGGCTTTTGAGGCAGTTGTCCTCTTGTCGCTTCGTCACAGTTCTTCTCTCCGTTGTCGACGTTTCGTCCTTTCGAGGTCCTTTTGTAAGAAAAAGGGCGATTGTGACGCGATACTAACGAAAATCAAAAGATCTTTCTGCTTTTCTTTTAAAACAATTTTTGTTTTTCTTTCAATTTATTATTATAATTTTTTTTTTTTATAAATATAGGCGTAACTAAAAAAGAAGTTTTTAAATTTAGGAACTTATCATACAGCCCTCATAGTATTCGACCCCCAAAAGTTTATGGGCCTGGTTTGGATCATGTATATTTGTAATGAATTCAATTAAAGTAATTAAAATAACGGCAAACACAACATAAATCCAAAAATTATTGTTTCTACTCCGACGGGTCAATAACAACCCATTTAACTGCGCAACTAATTAAACATTTATTACGAATACACGGCGTAAATTTTTCAAACCCAATAAACATTATACGCACTGAGTTAAATTAGAATATATGTGTGTGTGTGGACTTCGAATTGATCAAATAGTTGACCATGGTAATCGTTTTTATAGCGCAACCAATGTAACTGGCATGATTATTTAATCTTCCCCTAGGAAACAAAACCTCTCTCTTTCTCAGTTTTCACTTTTTCGTCTTTTTAATTAGAGAAGCAACTTTTTTTACCTTGTGAGGGACGGGTGATTGGCAACTAAATTAATGTTTTCTCACCCAAACCATGGTACTAGACACAGAGAGACGGACGGATTTTCTGAATTACGCCTTCGGAGGCTGGACGATTTGCACTACCACACGACTTTCATAATCTTTCATGATTAGCCGAAATAGAATTGAAATAGAAGTCTTTACTAAAAGCAGACTTCGTTCCTTTTTTTAATTCCCTGAATTAAATGTTCTGAATCGCCAGGACCATAAAAAAACAACGAATCGCGTCGCATACGAATTGTGAATAAACATTCTGCAAGTTTTTTCACGGTCCCCAAAGTGCGCTCGCAATTCCCCCGAGTGACAGGTGAAATAAATCCATCAACGTCCACTTCGTTCCGCGCTCAAAAACACGGCGTTCTTTCCTGCTTTTGTTTTCGAGTTGTTCTTTATTGTTGCTCCCTCCCAAGGTCCCCCCCGCCGCCTTTATTAGGCAAGGACAATGAAACAAATCAGGATTTTCGATCAGTCCATTTGATTTAAAGGAACAAGGAAGTTATGGCGTGCGTTTGAAATTCAAATGATTCCGATAGAGCTTTCGGTTTTAGCTTGCCGATGATTAAATAAAATTCCCTCCACGTGGAATTATGACGTTGAATCCTGCACATCAATCACGGGCCCGGTGCACCGGCACTTAGTAAACAGAAATCATTAATCAGATCATTTAGTTGGGCCGAACAGCGGGTATCACTTACGTCAGACAGAAGTTTCAATGTGTCCGTCCATAACTCATTCCCCATTTACGTTTAATAGATAGGACGCGTTCAATCATTTCCTAGCCGGAGCACGGCGGCGAATCGATACTTCCCGAAATGGAATACAGTGTCAAGTTAATATTCTGCCTGACGAGAAGTGATGTGTTTTCCCCATGAAATAGTCACTCGGCGAGACATTATTAATTCCGGTCGGTTGCGAACACGAAGTAACCGATAGGTAATTGTATTTATGTTCACCCTGTAACGGTACCATTAAAGCACGTCAAGTATCACTTTTTTCCAATTTAATCCGGGCGGACAAAAACCTCCTTGCGCAAAGTACGTGTCATATAACACAATCCTTGCACACATTTCCGATTCCACGACTCGTCCTCCTCCCCCCCGGGTATATCGAAGTATTTCGATTTATGGCGGCGAACTTTCGGCTTCCAATAACCGTAAATTGTTCCATAAAATCCACATGTGGACGTCGGAATAAAAAATGTGCGCTCTTAAGGATGGGATCGTTAATGGGTCAAAGGCTTCGTCGGAATAACGCTCACGTTTCGACACATCTTAAATATATTAGAGTTACAAATTTATATTAGCACTCCGGCTTTCTTTCTGCGTCCGTTCTTTACGACGGAATAAATCTGGATTCCATTTATCAAGAAATTTTCTTTCCCCATGGGAAAACCTCATATACCGCTTAAGATTAATCAATCTTTTAAATTTATTTCATCTTCAAAGTATTGCGTCCTTAGAAACTGAAAACGATTAAATACAGGGTGTAATCGATTAAGTTTCTGAGGTTTTTATGAAACATCCTACAACAATAAAGCTCCAGCAAAATTCACGGTCACTTGGTCAATGTCGCCCTTATGCAATTCGATAAAGGAAGAAACCACTCGTGTTGATTACCGAATTAATTAATTCCTTTACTACACTTACAGGGTTACTGCATATGATAGTAAATTTCGCTCAGCTGGGGCATTTCAATCACATCCAGTGCCTCTCAAACTATTTTTTTGTGTAAAAAGTAAACGTAGATTTTTCGCTTCTTTTCCTGTGTACTACTAGTGGTTACAGTGAGCAAAACTGTTTTCAGTGAAAATAAATACTGTGAGTGTGTTTGGATTTTGATGACGTTTAATTTTAACCGCCCGTGCCCCACACAAAGAACGCCGGATATTTTTTTCATATGCCATGAAAAAGAAAAAGATAGATACATTAAAGAAATTTTGTGTTAAATAGTAAAGCATGCTACTCAATAACAGAAATCAACTCCGACGGTTCGAGTAGCCACAGGTGCTATGTTCGTAGTAATCGTGATGCATCGAAGGGTAGAAGAAAGAGCAACAATCAGCAAAACGTAGAACCAAGTAAACACACATAAGAAAGAAAGGAAGGAAAACCTAAAAGAAAAGAACACATGCGTTACACTTTGTACCACGCCCCAGTACGCGCCGTATTTATCTAATCTCCAACTGCCGGGACTAGGTTTTGGTCAAGCATTAAACAATGCTTGCAAATGCAGGAGTGACTATTTATAAAATCCGGTAATCAATGTACCGTAGACATCCATCTCCAGGCGACTTCAGCCAAATGAATTGGGAAGCACAAAATCAACCACAACGGTGGCACTAACGTGCACCCTCTACACCGAACCCGAAAGACTACAGGCGTAGAGAAATTTTCGATGGGTGTAAGATATCAAGAGGGTGGTTGATAGAAGAAGAGAGTGCGCCTAAGTCAAAAGCTTCAGAGCATTCTCAATTGAGCAAAGAGCGAACAGAAATTTTCTTATAAGCAACGAGCGAAAAAAATTAGCTAAAAAGACAAAACGAGAGGGTGGCATCTATTGGGCCAAAATAGAAATCAACTTTTGAATTTGTTTATTGTATCGACTCCTTTTGAGTGGTTAAGTATTCGTGGTTCGTTCACTTCGGCTGTAATTCATTAACAACGGTTTCAATTTTTTAAAAAAGTTAAATGAGTTTTCTTTTTTTTTTTTATTAATCAAAAGTTCTGTGCCACCGTCGTTCCAGAAACAAGTGAACGGAGTTTTTGTCTCTGATGTTCATTAGAAGCTTAAAACTATAAATCTTTCAGAAGCTTCAACACACCATCTATTGAGCAACGAGCGAACTAAAACTTTCGCGTAATTCAATCAGAGTTCCAAAAACTAAATTCGTCTTGGAACTTCCAACGTTAGATTAGTCGAGTGATGTCACGAAAACACCATCTACTGAGGGAAGAATGAAATAAAATTTCAATTTTAATAATTCATATTAATTGATGGGTTTAAGTTAATGATTTGTTTCAATTTCAGTTTCAATTCAACTATAAAATACAA
Source organism: Dorcus parallelipipedus (assembly GCA_958336345.1). Lineage (NCBI taxonomy): Eukaryota > Metazoa > Arthropoda > Insecta > Coleoptera > Lucanidae > Dorcus > Dorcus parallelipipedus. The sequence goes on from OY284475.1 coordinate 12,788,503, forward strand.
CTTGAAGTTCTAATGACATATTAATCAAGCGCATTAGAGCGCCATCTATTGAGCAATAAGTGAAGTAAAATTTTTGATCTAACAATTTATCACTTTTGGAAAATCGAGCAGTTCTAAATGGAAATTTATTAATATTTGAAAATCGACGAGATATTGTTTGTTTACTGTCTGAATTATTTAAGGAATAAAATTGACAGATAAGTTTTCACTGAAATTGAATTTACTTAATTCTTTTAATGAAGTCTTGTGTTTTTAATTCAACCGTGTCCTTCTCATTATTTAATGTTATTTACTGAGCATTCTAAATACAACTCGGCGTTTTAATGATTTATTAAGCAGATACATTAGAGCGCCATCTATTGAGCAATGAGGAAAGTAAAGTTTTTGATCTGACAACTGTTTTTGAAAAATTAAACTGTTTTAAAATGCAGATCAAGAAGTTTGATTACACACTGTATTAAAAAATTAAATTAAATTCAAAATAAAATACACAAAGTCATTTCGCATACAAACAACTTTCTCTAAAACACATCAAAGTTTTCGGGTTAGTTATTATAATGTTTCTGCGATGAGTTTTGGTGCTGTCGTCGAACAAATCCAAAGCAGACGAGGAATCATTTGTGTTCATAATTCCCGGGGCTTTTCTCCTGAGATCGCTTAATAATACACGGAAAACAATATTACATAAGTTTCGGGGCCGGAACTTCAGTTTTCAAACTCACTTTCACGTCGAAAATTTCGGCTTTCGCTTTCAGTGTTAATCGCCTTATTGCTTGCTGTTGCTCTACAGTTTCGCACTTCATTCAAAGATGTACCTAGAAATATAATAACAATTAAATAAATTCGACGGATCTCTGGCTAAATACGAAACGAGCGGAGCAAATAGAATTAAAATCGAATCAGTCGAGGTGCAACGAACGAAAAGAATCGAGGCAAGGAGTAATAAAAAGTAACTTCATTAGTCTGCTCAATTTGCAATGAATTTGGAAGGCGGAAGGAAGACTAGAGAGTTGTTGGGCTCCGCATCAGTGGCCGTCAATCAAAGTCCTTAAGCAAAGAGAGCAGCTTTCAGTCAACAAAAGCTGCCGGCCCAGAGAAAGCTCGCCGCCTTCTCAAACGAAAGCGGCTCAGTAATCAATTGGCCTGGCGCGGATATCCTCCCCGAGGGTGTCGGCTTACTTGTCAAACTTCCGGTTTCACTTTATAAGCACGTGTATTAGTGCACATTAGATTTCCACCTAAATATGTAAATTCCAAAATTCATAAATATCAGCGAAATCGTGAGTTCGTTCCTTACATGCAATGGGGGGGAGCTGCTCATTAAACCATAATCTGTGTTTCCGATATGTCAGGTCTTAAATGTCGTTGACCATTTATTTAAATTAATGGGTTTTTGCGCGCATTATAAAGAACCAGTTTTTTAACACACGCCTAGTCACGTTCGTAGACATGCATGTCTCCATACATGTCGACAAATGCGAATGCCATGTCTACATCACATATTAAGAATTCTTTGTCCTTTCTGTTTATGTACGTTGGAATTTAAGGCGTCGCATTTGCGTCCTTTGTTATTCCGAAATTCGTAATTCCATCCATCATTGGAACGCGAACGGTTCGCGTTCGCTCCCGTTTTATTTTATGTATATCACTACATTTAATATCGCAGTCGGCTGCATAAATATTAACTATAAATATGGATTTTACGCGCCGATTGATCAGCGGGCATTAAAATGCACATTGCACATGCACACACAAACTGCAGCGGCGTCGAATAATGGGGCGAAGCGTCCGTCCGGTCGATGAGTTCGGAGAATCGGGCGGGCGGCCGTAAACGCCGCGAAATTGCGCGTTTTCATGTCCGTCCTCAGAATAATGTGTGTGTGCTTTATGACATTGTAAATTCTTTATAGCACATTGGGCCCGGCGATAACCGACGCGGAACGCACGCGAATTATTGCCGCTGATATTCCCGCAAACGGCGTAATGACTACTGAACTCCATAAATTAGAAATTAATTAAATCAGATCCTGCGGTGGTGGTGGAGTTTTGTTGTTTGCATTTGTTATCGTTATGAAATACAATACATACCAAAAGTGTAACCTAACGAAGAAAAAACAAAGTTTATGATAAAGATCGGAGCGGGTCCTCGCTCTACGACGTTCTGCTACCGACCTGGAGGACAGCAAATTGTGCGAGTAACTTCAATGTTCGCCAGCTGCGCCGACTAAACTCTTGGAGAAGGGAGGGTTCAACGAAACTCCAAAAGCAAAAGGTGGACAAATTGAATAAAATAAAAGTTTTTATTTGTACTGCTCAAAGAATATAATAAAAGTAAATAAATAATTAATTAAGTAGCGAGTACGACCCGGAAGGGAGTTGAACAAAAAAGAGAATGAAAATAAATAACTATGTTATCAAACTAAGGGGTAAGTTGAACTTTGTCGGATAAACAGATCTGCTTTTCGTTTACTGCAAAAGCTTAAAATAATTAATGAAAGTCACTTGATTAAAAATAACAACGCCGCGTTTAGGTGAAGCAATCAAATAAGCAAATAAAAATAATTCCGACCTGTTAGACCAAATCCACATTTAGACCACAGCTGTCACTAGTGAGAGAGCGCCCCCCAATGGAGGATAGTGCTGCCAATGACGTAAGCGGCGTAAGTATTACGTCACAAAGTAGTGTCAAGTCTGCAGATCAAGTCCAATTTTCCTAGACGAGGGGTGAGCCGTCATGCCAGGACTTCTAGCAATGAAATGTCCGAATAAGGCTTTTTCTTCCACCCAAAAGGTCGAAGATAAGCCTGGTAAAGGAGAAACACTAAACATCAAAAACCCATCTACACCACTGAATTCTATTCAAAAAAGTGTGTCAAAATAATTTTTTAATATTTGTAAAAATAAACGAGATATGAGTGATTGACGAAAAGTCGAAAATCTCAATTTTTGCTTAACGAAAGTCTTAACTTTTAAAAGAGAGATCGACTTGACCACTAGTTTTTTCTATCTCTAAGGGCCAGTTGTATAAAATGAGTTAACCACTCAATCAAGTTAATTGTGCGGTTAAGCAATATCATTGGAGGAAAGTTTGAGTTTTCACCAATGATATTGCCACACAGTTAACTTGATGGAGTGGTTAACTCGTTTTATACAACTGGCCCTTATAGTTACTGAGATGCCCATAAGAGACACTGAAATTGATCCACGCGTTACAAGCAGAACATACGCACAAAATTGCCGATAAGGCCTACCTGTTCTTTGTCCCAGAAACAGGTCTTAGAGAAGCTTAATAAAGAGCTTGAATTACTCGGCGTGCACTTAAACAAATCTCGGGGTAAATTCCGTTTCAAGCTTCCATCAAAGATTCACATGAAAAGTAACACAAAGATCGTAATCACATACACACAATAGAAACGCATGCCAAGAAATCTGTGAGAAGAATGAATGCAACGCGGAAAAGGACGCGTTCTCCTCAGCTACGCTGAGGCGAGGGTAGTTACGAGATGAAGTCATGAACCGGCGAAAGAGTAAAAGAGTGAACTGATACCGTAGGCCAAATTGAACACAAATACAGGGCGACAGGCAAATATTGTGAATAACTTAAATGAAGTTTTCGACCGTAACATTTCCTGCACAAATAAATAGTGAGAAATGTTGAGATATAAATTTAACTGAAATGAGATACATAGTGCAAAAGAAAATGAGGTTCTGTTTCAGTAAATGTATGAAATTGACCATCGTGCGTGGGACACGTAACGCTTATTTTGATGAATGCCTTTCAATCGAGCGACGCGACGTTAACGAGTGGGTGCCATTAATTTCGGAATGTGGTAACACGCCCGGTGAATAGAATCAAAGCGGTTGATTATAATTACCTAAAGCTCATTTCGGTAATATCATCTGGGATTGACCAGTAAACGTTGCGGTTCGCTGAAGATGTACAGACTGTTTGATGACAATGATATATATACGCGTTCTGTAATCTCTAACTAAAATCATTTCATAATTAAAGCAGGTTCTTGTCCGATGAAAATTGTAGCGCAAAGACACTGACGAAGCTGTCGACGATTAATCAGTGTCCGTTTCAAAGAATTTCTGATATAATAATTTCGGTTGAGTCGAAGAAGTAGGTCGTGAAACCGAAACCATCAAAATCCCGTAAATATGTCAGCGCTGAAATAAATATGGCCACACAGTGTGAGTGGCGCAAAATAATTGCATCGTAAACATTTGTTTTGTTCCAGGATGAACGTCGAGTACACTCCAGCTAGTTCGGAGGCCCTGTTGAAAATCACTCCCGTGGAAATCCAAGACGAAGCCAGTTACAAGTGTGAGATTACATATCTGGAAGTGCGGGAGAACTGCGACATCGTTCAGATCATCAAGTTGACAACTTTGGGTAAGTCGCTGATAAATACCATCCTCTTGCCTATTCACATAAACGATATCGTCGTGCCCGAGCGAGCGGGAAAGGCGTGTTTCACATTGTTAATGGAATCCTCTGCGTTTTAACGACGTCACTTTGACATACTTTGTGCGAGGAGGAGGATAATTTGCGAGTCTGGTTAATTTGATTCGGATGAAATGTTTTCGTTCGGGAAAAATTACGTTAGCGAGTTTCACTGTGTAACGGACGACTTTCGACTTCATTTGTTCGCAATTAATTTGTTCTCTTCATCGAAGACAATTAAAGCGCTTCCTACACATCTCTACCCTTAAACGAACACCCCATTTTTAGGATGTTTGATTTTCAAAAGGGAATATGAGCGAGTATTCGACGCATTGACTTGTCTGGAGTTTTGTGTGAACAACCATAAAAGCTCACTACACAAACAAAGTCAATGAAGCTTCCAGACTTGCTTACAATTAATAAGTTTTTTGTTAATTGAAGGTAACTGAACTTCCCCTATAACAATGTCCAACAATGTCGCAGCTCGATTAAATAGTACATTTATTAAAAGTAACAAATAATAAACTTACATGGTTTCCACTACACTACCCTCTGACTAGAATCACACTCTAATGCTCTACAAAATGAGTTTCGCCAGTATTTATAGGGTTCCTTTTTTCTTAGAAGGTTTTTCTAGGACAGCTTTGTTCAATCCTGTCGTGACATATGAGTTATCGGAAAATCGTACTTAAGCGAATCGTGCTTGTTCAGTGTGTAGTTATGAATCTTGTACAAAATTGTTTGCGCTAAGTAAGGCAACAAACTAGTCCACGTCTTTCACAAACTATACAACAAACGAAGTCGACAATCAAGATAGCCGATGCATTAACGTAATACAAAGAAGCCCTCGGCGCGCGTTCTAAATTAAGCCGAATCAAAATCACGATTGCTTACGTAACTTTCTAGAACTATTGAAATTAAGTTCGTTCCAGGTGGGGCTGTGGTCTGTTAATTATGTCGGCCGAAGGATAAATCTTGAACACGCGAAGCACGCATTTGCGCGGGTTTTAATGGTTTATGTGTGGGTATACAAGAAGCATTAAGGGCGGCCGACTTAAAAGGGCGGGCGCCTGACTGTGTACGGTGAAGGTACAAAATAATTGGAGGGTGTGACTAAATTAAATCAGACCATTTTTTTTTATATCTGTCTACATCGCGATACTCGAGCTATTTCTTTTTTTTTTCTTGAAGAATCTTCATAATTGATCACTTTGAAAAAGCTCAATCACAATTCAAAGCAGTCTGCTTCTTTTATCACTGTATTTTATGCAAAGTTATATTTTTTTGTTCGTCAGTTATATCGTAGGTAGCGAAATGTCAGAAAGGTAAAGGGAATATCAAATGAGTTTTTTTTTTCAAACGTACTTCTAGTTTTCGAAGCTTATTATATTCATCCACAACTCATCGGTAAAAGCAAAAAAAAAAGTAAAATGAATAGAATGATAGAAATTAATAAATGCCTAACATGATTTCGCTAACATACAGGGTGTAATCGATTAAGTCTCTGCAGCCATTAATAGTCTATCTTAAAAATTAAAAAGAAAACTGACCTACCACAACCTCTGCTCATTTGTGAGATATACGTGTGTCTGCGGTTTTTATTGACCCCATAACGCCATAACTTGGGCCAGAACTAAAGTTATTTTTCTTTCCGCGCATGTTATGTAATTAATTCAGTAATTATGTACATAGAAAATTAGTTGTATCTTAATATCCAGGCGGGTTGGCACTTACTATGGCGCGATCATTTATCACTGGGAAGAACTGGTCGCAAAACTATGCGCTTAACGTCCGTGGTAATATTATCTCTTTAGCCTGCTTAGATTTGACGAGGATGTAATTTTACTAATTTATTACGGAAGTATTTTATCATGCAATGCTTTGTGTTCCTTTTTATTTCATTACATTACAGCTTTCCATTCGAATTTCATTCTGAATCTTGTTTGCTATTGCAAAATTTTGAGAAAAAAGAATATTGACCTTTATCAAGAGATTTTCATTGGGTGGGTGTACAACTTGTCGATCGCTTAATAACTTTGACAGTTGAAAGAAATAATAATAAATAACATTTGTTATCGATATTAATATTAGAGAAAGCAGAGAAAAACGTACTTTCACTTTTCGGTAAAAAAAACTCTTTATAAATTGTTCAGAACACATAACAATGCGAAATTTTTGACTTAATGCGAAATTATTATAGCTAGATGAGACACATAGCCACACGTCATTTCCAAGAATTTTTTTCTCAAAAATTTTCCCATAAAGCATTATAAATTTTTAATGTGTTTCGATAGTAATAATGAGCTATCAGAATCAAGAAAAAAAATGTGGTAGAAAAAGAATGGTTATAAAAAAATATCGATGATGTCATTACTCGAAAACAAATGGCTGCCAAAAAGTAATTTTTACATAAAAGTATGTATCTATTTTTTTAAAATAAAATTTAACTGTCCGAGCATTTTCTTGAAATATCAAAAATGAATAATTTACGAATTTTATTCCACACTTTTGAAACTCATTATGGAAATTAATAACTAGGCCTGAAACAGCTGTACAGAGCATGCTCGAGGAATCTGCTGTAATCGAAACCGATTTGCACAAAATTTTTCTAAAATTCTCATATGCTTTGAGAGCAAGCATGGCCGCCTCGCATGGGATGACTTATTATGTGGCGAACTAGCTTCAATTTGTCAATCCTACTGCGATGTTAGGTCAAAAAGCGATTGCAAGATGTCGCTACTTAAATTGAAATTAATAACGTTTTTGACTGACTGCTCTAGAGCCCCGAGAGTATCTCTATCTTCTGTTTTTAACATGAAGTTAAAACAAAATCAAAATATCCAGAGAGGAGCGTTCTAGAGCGGTCAGTTGAAAACGCTATAATTTTTTTCAATAAACTTGCACTTACATAACCTTTACATAACTTATTCAGTCTTTTTAAAAAACTTTTATGTTTAGAAAATACCGCGCGTTGTATTATTTTGCCATGCGCGTCGCTCGGGGTTATTCTAATTCTCGGGAATTGAATACTAACGGTGGCAGTCCCGCAAGTGAGATAGCGAACCGTTACGTCATCGCATACGCGCTTCTCCTTTTACACAATAGGCGCTTTCGTTTCTGACGGATCACAGGAACATAACGCGTTTAGATCAGCGAATCGTATTCTTTTCTGAAAATGATTCTTCCCCTTCACTAATAATTTTGGATCATGATTCGATTCTCGGAAACATAAAATGTTTATGTTTTGCTTGTTCGAATCAGAATTAGAGGGAAATCTAACCTCAAATTTAATTTCGTTTTGACAGTTTACGAAGAAATGTTCCAAACACGTGTCAAAGAAGTGTTCTTTTATAACAAGAACAAACGAATCATGATTCTCTAAACATGATCAGATCGGATCGCGATCATTTAAGAAACGAAAGCGACTAATATTAACCAACATTAACTGTCAACCAAACTATCAACCGTGACAGTTAATGGTTGGTTGACAATAAAATTAATGTGTTAGAGCGAGAAGTGGGTATGCGATGACGTAACGGTTCGCTACCTCACATGAATGCTGCCACTGTTACAGTATTCATACCTTGGCATTTTTTCCAGAATTTTTTTCTATTTTCTAGACTCTCAATAATTTTAATTATAATTAATATAATATAATTATAATTAATATAATATAAAAATATGATTTGCAAAAATTAAAAGTCAGAAGGAACCCAAATAACAATTCCAGATTCAAACTAAACGAACTGCAGAATTTATGTGGACGGATGCTGTAGTTTTCCCAAGAACAACGTAGACACATCTTCAAAACTTCGACGGTGAATCAAAGCGAAAATGAATGAATGGTCGGCGACGAATGAAACTGGCAGCAGCATAATCGGCGCAGAGCACAGCATCACGATCAAACCTGTACCAACAAAAAACTAATTTAATCGGCAAATCAAAATGAACAGAAAAAAAAATAGATAAATTTCAGCACTTAACAGAAAAGGGAAAAAACCTATATTTTCATGATTTGAAGCTTCAACCTGTTGAAGAAGTAACCGTAATGATTTTCTTAATTTTCTTTATTCATTAACCCGAAAATAATCTTCGAATTTCAAGCTTCAAAGTGTTAAAGACGTTAAAGACCCTTTTGAGAAATTAAATCTATTTTTTTTAAGTCGCCCATTAGAAAGACGCACAGATTCCAGTATAAGCAGAAACCGAGTAAAGTACAAAAACGTAAACAAAAGAACTTAAAAAAATCTAACACTGAGCATTAGACATGAACAACTAAAATAATTTATTAGGAGCAAGTAATTAATAAAAAATAAAGAACCTATGTAATATAACAAACAATCTAATTTGTGCTGTACTACACAGTAAATAGTACCAAATATTAGATTGATTCAAAAATTGTCTTAAAAAATAGAACATATTCTATATTTCCAAACCAAATACTACTGAAACTCAGGATAATGTTGGTACCGAAGAATATCAGTCGCTTACCAGTGGCTGCAGCAGCCTCAGCACCTTCCTCGTTCACTTCGATGAATGCCTTCTGGATCACCTTACTAACCAGTAAAGGTTCGTCGCTTTCAATCATGTTGGGAAATTCAGCTTCTTCCGCAATAATTACTGAGTGTTAGATACAGTATAGACTTATACGTGTAAGAACCGAGTTGGCTTAATAATTTAGTGCTATGGTACGCTAATAAATATTACATGACCTTGAAATGAAGAAAAGCGGAAAGGAAGTACAGTTGCGAATAATGAACTCTAAACATATGAACTGAGATCGACATTGTGAATGGTAAAATGAAGTTTTTCATATTTTATCTTAGCGGGGTTCTACTGTATTCGATTTGGAAATGACTAAAAATAAAAGAGTTGTTTTTTCTTTTTCTGAAAAGTAAGAAAGATTTTCCGCCTTCTTACATTTTATAATTAAAACCGTCGCAGACGACAAAAAAATAATTATATGTCGCTTGCAAAACGTAGGCCGCCTTGCCTTTAATCTTCCGAAAAAGGTTTTTGTAATGCGGTCACCTTAAGCACAAAAGGAACAAAAGCGAAAGAAAAATAATCATCCGAGAGCGATTACCGCCGACGCAGCTCGGCGAAGATACGCGAGGTATCTATATCTACAGTTTTCCAAATAAATCACGCAACAAAAAGGGCCGCCGAAAGTGTTCTATGCCGCGACGGCCAAGTGGAAAAATCCACGGCGATTTATTACACCAACACCAAGTCAACATAAATCATTTCGAGATATCGCCGCAACGACGGCCGGAGCGCTTTTTAAAGTTCACCGCGCGTCGCGATACCGAAGCGTCGTGACGGCGGTAGAGACGACGCCGGGCGTTCCGACGTGTGCTAAAAGGCACGCGATACCGCATAACATACAGTAACTGTCGGGGATATCGACGGACGATGTGAAAAACGTCATAAACTAAGATGTCCGATTTTAATGCGGCCTTCGTTCTCCGCGCGAGTTCCGTTACCGGTAAGAAATCAAGCCCCTGTCAAAACTCACCCCGGTATCTAGTTCACCCGGCCTTTCAACTTACCGAGTGGAATATGACGAGGGCGGAACTGCATATTCAAGTTCTACTTCCGTTCGGCTAATGCGACAAGATGGCAAATTACTTTTCCAATTTTCTTACGTCAGCATTTGCCGAGCGCACTTTACGTTCTATTCGAATGCTTTTATTGTACGATAATTTGCCTTGCATCGGAAAAATGAGGGGGTAGAACTATCACAGAATTATTTCAATTGAGGATCTCATTAAAATCCAGTGCTTTTTATTTTTCGAAGTTAGGAAAAATTAATTTCACTAAGTTAAGTGAATTTTTTAATATTGTTACAGAAATAATTTATGTAACTGAAATGCTCAGCATAACGAAACATTTATTAATAACAATTAAGGGTAACTTACATGACTTGGCCACTCTACACAATAAAACAACAGGGAGTACTTCCCTTCTGACTAGCTATCACACTGATGTAATAATGATCAGCTCGTTGACTATTTAAATGGTTTCCGTCTGAGGACGTTTTTCCAAGCTTTGGCTGACTGATTCTTGCAAATGTGCTTTCTTGCGTAGATGGCGTTCTAATTTCCTTGTTACTCGGCAAACAAAGTAATGTTTTCTCACCCAAACCATGGTACTAGGTACTGAGAGACGGACGAATATTCGGACTTTGTTCATTCACTACCGAATGCTAATTCGGACTGGGGGAGGTGTTCACGACCCAACGGCTTCTAGCTGTCTGATATCTGTCGTAGAAAGCAGCCTCCTTGTATACAGTGACCGCCAGAAAGACACATATGGAAAATATTTTTATTATTGATTTCTCAGAAAAATTTATTCTTTATGAAAGCCCCAGCATCTTCCCAAACTCAAAACGCACGTATCAAAATTTGAATACCTCTTGTCATACACTGAGGAGATCAAAATATTTGGAATCGACCTAAGAGTAAAATACCTTTATTTTTCAAGATACCCGAAAATATTATTCAGAATTATTGTGGCATCTCAAATATGAAATTATGGCTGTCTAGGATGAAAAAAAAATGTTTGACACAAAAATGTGGAATTTTTATGGAGTCAATGTTATTGATCATAATTTCTAGTTGGTAGGTGAGCGAAAGACAAATCCTAGAGTATATTCATGTCTCGCTCGAAGAAAAAATTGAAAAATATGTAAAATTTCTTTTTTCATAGTAGGTGGCTATGATTTCATACTTGTCTCCAACTTTCTGCCGGTTACTGTATGATTTTATAACGGAAATTCCGATTACGTAACACTTTACATGTGGGCCAGTTGCCCTATCCTCGGCTTTCCTTCCTGTATATTTTTTCTAGGATTTTCCTCGGCTTTTCCTATTTTGTGTTTTCATTCCATTTCATCCACCCACATTTTGCTCAACCTTCCTTCCCGCCTTTTTCTATTTTGTGTCAATCATCTAATTTCGTTCCTTCTACTGCTTTTTCCATCCTGGTCTACCCACCTTCTTTCCTACCCAGTTTCTCCAGCCTTTCCTATTTTGTTTTATTAATATAATTTCGTTCCGTTTTATCTTTTTTTCCATCTCCACCTACCCATATTTTTTCGAGCTTTTCCCTACTTCTTATTTTCAAACATTAATTTTTTTTTTATCTGCGGTGATTGCCCAACGGGGACCTAAGCTATAGACTTGTCAGGACCTCAGGAGCGGGAGTGTATTTGAGTGTGTGTAAAGTGTTCCACGGCTTTGTTACTTCCAACCTTCTCGCCGTTTAAGGAGAAGCAGTGTCGAATTTTATCCCCAACACTGAAGGGTGCCTGAAGTCGATACCGACCACCCCCGAGAAAAATCCCGAGTGCGGTTCGAACCGACGAACATGCGATTGCAAGGCCAGTCCTCTTACCACTGGACCGTTCATGCTTCGTATATTCTTCTATTTTTCTTTCTCCCTTCCTCATTAGTTCATTACATGCCCTGGCCTTCTTAAAATCCTTCCTCCTTGTGCTTGTGCTTTGCAACGTAGCGTCGTGCTTCTCAGTTTCTTTCGTTAGCTATTTTTCCCACAAAATCCTATATATATGTCCGATGTCTAACTTCTATTTCGCAATTTCTACGCAATTGCACTTCTCAAACAAGTCACTGGTTTCAGAAATTCGACTTGATTTGCGCATACTTATCGAATAGCCGAAGCCATAGCTTCTGAATGCAAACCTTGGACAGCTATGGCCTGAAGGGGACGCCAAATCTCACTGTTGACTACTGAATTCCAAAGACGTCGGGATTCCACTTCTATTATCCATGATTCCTCCATGTCTTTTCAAATAGTCGCTGCAGATCTTACCCCTGTTCCTTAGTTTCAGCATGCTCGTAAGCTTCAACCCATAATATTTTCTCCTGCGCTCACGCACATCATACCACGTCTTATCCTCCGCATCCCTCAAGATTGCTTTTATGTTCTTTTGTAGTCGGTTCCAGCCAGTAGGGATATTTTCCGTTTATTATTGCCCACTTTATCGTAGAGCTTGAATTCCAGTTTTCTTCTTATCTCTTCCGGCCATGTTTCCCTTCCTATCTTCGCACCCAATTCATGATTCTTGTAGGCCATCATCCATTCGTTTGACGGATTGGTTGTTTTCTTTCGATGTCCTCAGCAATAGTTCCTTCTACATCCATTCTTCTTCTATTATTACTCTGCCTAAACCAGTTCTTCTCATGGCATCCATTTCTCTGTTGCTTCAAATTTTCGTTTCAAGGGTTCGGTCATGTTTTTAGATCAGCAAGCTGCTTTTGATTGATTCGTAAATTTAATTTTTTTTTTCTATTTCGTTTAGTACATCTTGTATGTTGAATTCCACTCCTAAGTATTTATACCTTTGAATTCCCTCTTTAGAATCCTCCATATTTTATGTCTGGGGATTATGTCAAAACTTTTGCTTTTTCGTTGCAGTCTTCGATTCGGCCGAAATTCAAACGGCGAGTCTTTAATCCTTTTCTGCTGTGCTAAATAAGCAGATTTCATATCCCTTTTGCGTATTGGGATTATTCCTATTTGCCAATTTTTTAATATGCTTGTTCATATCCCTTGTACATTTCCTGCCTTTAACATATCCGCTCATATCTGATTCCACCCAGGCAGGCGCTTTGATAGTTTTCATTATTTCGTTGGTCTTTTGGATCGCTTTTGCACATACAGTGACTCACAGCTTAAATGATGCAGTTGTGTTTAAAATGACTAAAGTGCCAAAAATGACATATACATTTATTTTAATTGAACCTGAGATGGTTAAAAGAAATTAATAAGAACTCATTGAAAATGTAGTACCTTATTTTAACGAAAAGGTAATATAGTATAATAACACTACACATTAATATCAAATTATGTGCGAATTTCATGTCACAGCTTAAATGATGCATAGCTTAAAGGAACCAAAATTAAGAACACTAAAAATACCTATGGATTTAATAAATGATATTTAATATTTTGTTGGTCCTCCTGCATTATCAATAACATTTTGTAGCCGTCATGGTATTGATTCGACTAATTTCTTGGTATTCTCCGGAGAAATCGTATTCCATTCCTATATTGTTTTGGATATAGCCAAAGAAACATAGCCAAAATGGTAAATAAATGCTCATCAAATGTGCAACATATTATTGACATACAGTAAGGAAAATTGAGTCGTAAATAAATCAAGAGTGGCTCCAAATAAGATTTTTAGCTAACATAAACAACAACAGATTGTTGAGAAATGACGAGTAATCCCAAAAAAGTCGTACCTAAACTAACAGTTGAAGTGAAAAAATTTGGAAAACGATGTAATGCGGAAACTATTTGGCCCATATTGTGAAAGAACAGTTTATAATATATAACCGAACCGCAAGAAATAAGTCGTTTGTTAGCCGAAAAAAGAAACTTTTAAGATTACAGATTGTCCGGGAGCATGCTAATAAAAATATGGAGTTCTGAAATTCAGTCATATTTGCGGATGAGACAAAAGTCCATTTTTGAGTCCGACGGACAGATTTCAGTGTGGAGAAAACCAAATGAAGAACTGAAATTAAAGAAAATTACAGTCACACTAAAGTAAGGTGGAGATAGCGTCCTGTTATGGAGTTACATGTCATTTGTTGGAGTGAGTAACACATTTCATTGAAGGAAACATGAATCAATACTTATAACTGGACATTTTAAGGCTGCATATAACAAGTAGTACACAAAAAAAATTGGTATAAATGACAACTACCACTTTTATCATAACAATATCCAAAGCACACATCATATCGAGTCTGTGAATGGTTACTTTGTAATTATCCACGAGTTGTTAAATACCACCTCAGTCACCCGATCTTAATGTCATTGAAAATTTATTGTTAAAATTAAAAAAATTAAGTAAAAACTGCGTATGTATCCAACAAAAATGATTTAAAAGCAAAATAATGGTGAAATCGAATACGATTTCCCCGGAGTAGACCAGGAAATTTGTCGAATCAATACCAAGATGGCTACAAAATGTTATAGATAATGCAGAAGGACCAACAAAATACTAAATATCGTTTATTAAACTCATATGCTTTCTTTGTGTTGTTAATTTTGGTACTTTTAAGCTATGCATCGTTTAAGCTGTGACATTAATTTCGCGCATAATTTGATTTTAATGTTTAGTGTTATTATATTATATTACCTTTTTGTTAAAATAAAGTACAGAATTTTCAGTGAATTCTTATTAATTTCTTTTAAGCATTTCAAGTCCGATTAAAATAAATGTGTATTCCATTTTAGCACTTTAGTCATTTTAAACACAACTGCATCATTTAAGGTGTGAGTCACTGTATATGATTCGCTTGCTCTAACTGGGATTTTTCGACACCGTCTGCTCATATGCTTGTATAATACCCGGCTTTTTAAATGAGTGACCAATGCAGCTGAAATTTTTCGAATACAACGCTGTAACGTTTGTTTAGTTAATTTTTTGGCTAGGTGAATTTTTCCGCTTTCGCGTAGGCAACGTTGTATCGAATTTAAGCTTAATGATTTACGAAATTGTCGACTTCTTTCACACCTGTTGTTTGGATACGTAACCCCCATAACATTTCGGTGGAGGTGCCGTGCATGTTACCCTATGTAAATCACTAATAAATCAGATTCATGTGGGAAACATTTTTTTTTTGTGTTAAATTGTGCGCTTCGCTTAAGTCAATCGCGATGAAACCGCAAAGTTTGCACGAGTCGTTCGTTAAACAAGAGGCAATATTAATCCGAAGATGTTTCCAATAAATACAGTTAGCGGTGAGCGTATTTCAGTTCGGCTCGTCCGTAAAACACAATGCCGCTCTTGAAATTGCCGTCTGATTTACTGCAAATACAAAGGCACAAACAACGTTGGCGAAATTAGGGACTTGTACATAGTTTCCAATAAGATAAATTGCGAACTAGTCTGATTCGCGGCGCACAGGGCCGGAATATAGACAGACGATATTAGGTGTACACAAACTTACTCGCTTACTTACGAACAGAAGAAACAGACACTAGAAGAAGATGGAAGGGGAGCACTGAGGTTCTTGGACTCTAAAGCTGTTGAAAGTGAAAGAAGCTCATTTTAAAATAAAAAGTATGAGTTATATTGTCGATTATATTAGAGTCGCAGGAGTTGATAGTGTTGCATTAATGCAGAGTATTTGTTAATTCATGGTCGTTTATCTGACGCATGATGAAGTAACGGTGTACACAGACCACACTATATCCTGGTGTATCGCCCCACATCCACGCGTCCTGCTTCAGCCGGACGCAGCGACCGGAACCCATCAATACTGTTTGATGTATTTACTGTCCGATACCCGCAACTGCTGAATTCTCACGCCCGATCCGCCCGCCCCCGCACCCCCTGCCCCGGAATATTTCAGGCATTGCGGTCGAGCTACGCCGCCGCCGCCTGAAAATTATTTGCATCGGGATCTCCTTCCGTTAACACGAGACGAGGACAATGTAGCTTTAAAATATCGCGACTTAAATGAAGCCCTATATTCAGGTTCTGTCTTGTCTGTGCAACGGCAGCTGCATTTGATGTCTTTTTAATTGCCCCACATGCTCTCGTATTTGACGGGATGATTGCGACGTCTCCTTGAGAGAGAGAGAGAGAGCTCGGCTTAAAATTGTTACGTACTTTGTGGAACATTGTAATCTCTTGCTTTGCAAAACGTATAGTCACAGTTACACTTTGTATCTTTAACTTTTGCAAAATAACATTTTCATTAGTGCAAACTCATCTGTTTCCATCTTGTTACATACTATTCCGATGTGAGGCTTCAAATTGTTACATGACGAGACGCGTCTAGAAACGCTGCAATGTGTAGGCTGTTCTAGAACAGGTCATTCAACTGTGATATATGGGTGGCCTATACAACAGGATGTATAATCCATTCACAAAACTCCCGGTGACGTTTACATTTTCATATTGAAAATTTGGAGTGTATTTGATAAGTAGTAATGTATTTAAGAGTCAATATCGACGCTATTTAATAATAGCTATTTAATAATAGCGTCGATATTGACTCTTAAATACATTACTATTTATCAAATACACTCCAAATTTTCAATATGAAAATGTAAACGACACCGGGAGTTTTGTGAATGGATTATACATCCTGTTGTATAGGCCACCCATATATCACAGTTGAATGACCTGTTCTAGAACAGCCTACACATTGCAGCGTTTCTAGACGCGTCTCGTCATGTAACAATTTGAAGCCTCACATCGGAATAGTATGTAACAAGATGGAAACAGATGAGTTTGCACTAATGAAAATGTAATAATGATCACTTTAACCACAACTCTTTTGTAAAGACTTGAATGTAATATCTTTAACGTCCACACAAAATTTCGCACATTTATTCATAAATTAATGTAGCGCCATCTGGCGCAATGATTTATAAGGACGTGCGTGGAAATTCCTCCCAATTAATTATCATTTAAAAGAAGGGACGTAGATTGTAAATATGACAGGGTGATTTCGGGATGGTAAATTGCCTTCGGTTTAATCAGCGGGGCGCGCGGAGGGGGTGCGGAGCGCCGCCAAAGGTCACCCGGAATAAAATCGAAAAATTATTTATGAAAGCCGTAATTGAAATGAATTACAAACTAATGAAGGCGCAAAATTCAATTTCGCCCCGTTTGTTTTGCGTATCGACCCTTCGATTCCCGCCGACCAATAAGTCAAATGCTAATACGGAGTTGATTGAGGACGGCTTGTCCCGCTAAAGCCGAAACTCTCATTATAGATGCACGTCCATTTAACGTCCATTCATTAGCTGAGGCCATTCAAGAATATAAATATTTTTGTAGGAATTATGCCACTAATTGCGAATGCATTAAACTAATTTATTTCAATCCCCCCACGTAACGTCAGCACCTAGATTTAATTAATTTAAATCAATGTTATTTTTTCAGAAAATAAAAGCAGAAGAGGTAACGTTAACGGCAAGAGCGAATAATGAAGTACTCATAATTAACCAAATATTTTATAATAATGTTGTTGCAGCATCCGCAAATTTTGATTGCGTTGCATTCATTAACAAAATAATTATTTATTTACAGAAAAAAAGCATGTCGGAAAATTATTGTTTACAATGAACTAATCGTTACTGTATTTTAATTAAACTCAAAACAATGACGGGCGGTTGATTTTAACAAATTATTATTAACAAATTAAATCCGGGGAGAGTCGAGTGCAAATTATTAACATCGACAAGTGGTGCACGCGAGTCTATTTTATAATAATGTGTTCGGGGTTCAGGATTTTATTTTATTTTTTAACGCCGATGTAAATCGTTTCAAACTGTTCATCCCTCACCATAATTGTTCATTAGATTATCAACAAACTGCGGCAGATTTGTTTCGCCCGAATGAAACCCGAAACGCTGACGTTGCGGCTCTCCATCAGCGCTGATCAAATTTACCCGATCGGGGGGGAAAAAAAAAGTTTGCGACTGATAATAAGGCCATAATTCAACAATTTATATGTAAATGAGCGCGTTTCACGAAAAAAAATGAGGGGGGCCCTCAAAACACGAAACTATACGCAAAATATTCTAATGACGAACGAAGTCTGATTCGGGCCGCATTTGTTTATTTAAAACGCGATTAAAATGATAATTTTATGCATTAGTTATCGAAGAACGTGTTCCCCCCCCCCCCGTGTTCGTTCGCGGCCGCATGTGTGTGCGGATGTGGACCGAAATAAATTGGGTTTTTACCTTTTTAAATTTTAACGGCGGCCGGAATTACGAAATAAAAAAAAAACCGATGAATATTTTGCACGCACTTTTTTTGTTATCAATATTTACGTTTCATTAGCCGATGTTTGATTTTGAAATGAAGTGGCACTTATCTACTGCTCTTTGGAGGGGTTTTTCGGTTTTTTTTTCCGCGCTCGTCCGCCACCCCTGCCGCACGCAAATTAGGTCAGCGTGCTTCAAAGCCAAAAATTTCATTTCCGCCGATGTTTGGGTTGAGCAAATAGGCGCAATGAAGCATCGATATGTCATCTGAAAAACATTTGATAAACGAAAAATATTTAATCCTAGTAATGAAATTAAAAATCAATTAGGTTCAAGTGATTTTTAATTTCGTTTTTTCATCATTCCCTCATAAAAGATGAACCTTTCCAGTTACCTCCTTGCATTTCTCTTTTTTTTAGTTTTATTTTCTTTCTCTGTATTGATCAAGTTGTAATTGGCGTTACAAAATACCATAATATTTATGAGATTGAGGCCTAATTGTACAACGCTAACGATTATTTCAACAAGTGTTGACTTTAAGTTAAGCTGTAATTGTATACTTGAGCCTTTGCTGTGTTTATCCGTCAACCCCCACTCGTGAACGACCGCGCCAATTCCGCTCAGTCTTATCGCTCCTCGCCTAGCGTACGCCTCATGTCTTGGGCTCTTCCGCCATGATGAGAAATCCACTAAACTATTTTGTTTAAAGTGAAGTTTGAACGGACAACTTTACTCCGGCTTTTGATGAGTGCATTATAAGCAACAAAAGGCTTTCTCCTAGGCCTTTCGAAGCCTGAATTCTGCAGACAATGAGGTAGGATTTATACAAGCAACTTTGTGCGCAGTTCAGACTTTTATTTAGACTTTTTTTGTTCCGGATGTTACCGAAGGCTTTCGAACGGAGGTTCGCTCCTGGACTTTGCGCGAAATTTATTGGAGTTTTGATTACAACGTTCGGCGATAACCAATTTGTGACCTACCTGGTTACAAATGTTGAAATGTGCAAATTAAGTTAATCTCACTCATGGTGATGGGGTGGATCAAACGTAATAAAATCCAAAATGCGGTCGGTTAATCTGACAGTGCAGAATGTTAAGCATCAAATGACATGAAAAGCGACTCAACCGGATTCGTTTGGTTCGTTACAAAATTATTAACTGAATTAGAAAAAAAAAGGAAATAAACACCATCAATGTTAACTTCACATATCAACCTAGTCGGCATCAGAAATATATTACAGGTAAGTAACATCCAGCTGGGAATGCACGTCAGCTGATTCCGGGGTGGTCAATAACTTCAAGATTCGAATAAGCGGAGGTGTGTCCGGTGTAACCACTTTCGTGCACTTTAAGTGGCCACTTGCGTCAACTTCAGTGACCACTTGCGTCAACTTCAGTGACCACAATCGTTCCAAGGAGCGATGTGCGACGCGATGTGATGAACCATCGCGTTCATCACAGCCAAGGACGGCCAAGGTCGATGTATAACAACGCCCTCAAACCTTTTAACAAGGACACCAATTAGCGCAACTCTGGTGAACGTCCGGAATTAATGAGGCAATCGGGGAGGAGAACCAAATAGTGATATCAAAATAAATCCCAGATGAAACAAAATTACGAACCGATCCCCGCCCAATGTTTACTCTAAAACATACCTGCCGTTTAATACGACGGAACAAGCTTGAAGAAGCCTCGAAGAACGCCTGGGCTCGCCGCAAACAAATTAACATCCGGGTAACATACAAGTCTCTTTTTATTTCACACCTGGACGACGTTCAACGCCAACAGTTCGCGGGCGGTGAGGTGAGGTCTTCTGGCCAATGGCTGCGTTCACCAGAATGGAGCGCTTGCAAGCGGCTGTCATTTTTGTTGGGTGAACGGGGCGCGCTAATTTTCAGCCTGTTTACCAAGCGGACGCCATTTTTAGAAGCGTACATTTGATTCCGCTGAATGGTATAAGCGTGTTCATAAATGGCGAGATGAGCAGTTAATCTGTTATGTGTTAAGCGTCCACCAGATTACCGCTTACAAAGTAAACGCTGAAACAGCTAAGCATAAGCAGCTTATCTCTGGTGAACGCAGCCTCTAATATATCCCACTTTCGACATAAGACTCATTATCAAGAAAAAGGTTGCCAGGTTGTTTAGGTTGTTCTAAAGCGGCGTTTTTGGAGCAGTCCAAGTTCCAAAGGTCAAACCACTGCGTAATTACACCTTTACCAATATACACATATTGCTGTGTTATGCCCCGGCTTGCGTATTTGGTTTATTTTTTTTTGTATATTAGTTTATTGCTCTGCTCTCTCAGGGTAATTTGTCAATTTTTTTCTAAATTTTTATTTTGTTTAAATCTTATTTGCTTTCTTACTTCGTTGTTTCCTTGAGACGGCTCCTACTCCAACGATGTAATCTCGTAGACTGATTCTTGCTCGTAGAGTGTATTTGTTATGTAATAAATTTTGGATGCAGATGGCACTCACGAGCCATCCCATTCAAAATTATAAGTGTCAGTGCGTGTGTGCGCGTGTGTGTAGGTGAATAAATAAGAAGATATTTCGTAGAATAAAACGGAAAACGACAATTCATTATTTCAAATTTTAAAGAGTTGCACAAACAAATTTATATTATGAAGAAGTTCGGAGCTTTAAAGAGAAGAAGTTTATACGTTTGGTCGGTTTTTCACAAAACCGCCAATATACCTTACTTACATTAGGTTCCGAATCTCGTGCTTGATTGCCTCCGTTTTTCCGGCGGTCGTTTATGAAGCGCGACCAGGACCAATTTTGTTAATCTGTGAGTTGGAAACAGATAGCAATCGATTTTTCTGGTGTCATACCTATTAGAAATATTGTTCTCGAATTGTAAAAAGGAATGCTTATTCTTAACTAAAAACATGATTCATTTGTAAATATAGACACCGTAGACGGTTAAAAGGGATTGACGCTTAAAAACTCCACGACACGATTCACGACATGATATTTTGTTAATAGTTCTGACTGCTCTTTTTTGTAGTACAAAGGCGGTCTTAACATTGGCACTGTTACCCCAGAACATAATACCGAACTGAAGGAGGGAATAGAAGTTTGCAAAGTAAACTGTTTTCAAGGTCTCATGATTTGAGCATTGGCTGAGAGTTTTTAATCCAAAGCACACCTTGCTCAGTTTCTTACACAAAATGTCCAAATGCACTTTCCAAGTTAGGTTTTCATCAATATGTATACCTAGGTATCGAACATTCTGTTTAAAGTTTATATCACTGTTATTGAAAGTTATGTAACTGGGAGTTTCACAATAATTTGTAGTCTTGAATAAAATACAATTAGTCTTGGTTTCATTTAACTGTAATTTGTTCTGAGAAAACCACTCATCTGCTCTTAGAAGACAATGCTCTCCGCGTTCAGGTATAGCCATGAAGTTTTCATCTTTAATTAGGTAACAGGTATCATCTGCGTAGTTGAAAACCCTACAGAAATTATTTTGTGTTGTGTCCGGCAAATCGTTCGTAAAGAGAACAAATAACAGGGGTCCAAGGATACTGCCCTGTGGTATTCCTTTAGTGATTTCCACAAGATTAGATGTTTGAGCCCCATGCTGTGTTGTAAGACCACCCTTTGAAACCTTTGCGATAAATACGAGGTCATCCATTCAAGGGAAATTCCTCTTATGCCATATTGGTGTAGTTTTGATAATAAAATATCATGGTCCAGGCTGTCGAAAGCTTTGGTGAGGTCAAGAAATAAACCACAAGAAAGATTTCCTTCTTCTCAATTGTTTAAGATGGTGGTGGTAAAATCAAACAGCGCTGTTTCTACACTTTTTCCCTTTAAGAACCCATGTTGACTGATGTTCCATAGGTTGCAGTTTGCAATAAATCGGTGTAGCCTCGTAAACATAACTTTCTCGAAAATTTTAGCAAAAGATGACAGTAAACTTATGGGTCTATAATTTTCAATTTCAGCTGCATTTCCTTTTTTAAGTATTGGTTTGACGTTAGCAATTTTAAGGCTATCAGGAAAAATTCCATTCCAAAATAACGAACAGTTAATTATGTTGACTAATGGGTCTATGTCTTGGCATAATGTTTTTTATTGTTCCAACGACCGGTTTCGTCGTTGGAATAATAAAAAACATTGTGCCAAGACATAGCATTTCATTTACCAATATTAAATTATGGCTACAAACAGCAAGAATAACTTCATCAATTACATTAATTTCTATGTAAGAAAAATGGAAAAGTATTTGCCTTAAGTCACTATTAAAAAACGTCGTCATGTAAAAGCTGTTTAATTTCTAATCATCAAAGAGTTATTGTCCAGATGACATGTTTCGGTAAACTACCATTTTCAAATCTTTAACAGTATGAAAAGTCACGATGTGGAAGACATTTTTTTCTTATTTCGATAGTCACTAATATCATGGATAATCCATTATATAATTTCTATGTATTTACATTTCAAAAATTCTAAATAAAAAAATAAAAAAAGTGCTACTTGGAGATGGCCGGTTTTGGAACTAGACGACTCAAGCGTGTAACGACCTGTTATGCTATTATTTAATTGTGCTTTTTTTCTTTCTTTTTTTCGTGTGAACCTACCCCGCCCCTTTGACTAGCCGACGTGGGACTTAAGTTAATTTGCTCTCCCACGTTTTGCTGCTGAAAAGTAGGTAGCAGCCGCGTACTTTTCGCTATATCGTAAGCCGTTGATCTTTCCGGGGCGAGATCCCTGGGTATTTCGTAATCAAACCTTTGGATGACTTTTGTGGTCCTTTTAACTTTTTTTCTGACGTGAATTGCCCGATCGGACTTCTTTGAAACCCCGACCATGAAAGTCTTACAAACGGTAAGTAATCCTCCCTAAATTTTAATTTCAAATTCGAAGTAGGAACCCTGTAATGTATGTATTTGGTTAAAAGTGTAATTTGAAATGAAACTGTCTCGGTTAAGTAATTATTGTCGAATGCAGCTACGGGCTCCAACTTTTGAAGCGCCGCCGACAATTCCACAGAAACACAGGCCGCAAAACGTCCGAAAACTTCCGGTTGACTAATTATCAGCATTAATTAAACGCCAACGACCCAGTTGCGAAGTTATGACGAGCCCGGGCCGAGGCTTCGTCCCCGAGACGTGTTCGCGGTACACCTAGAGTTTGGGGAGACATCAGCGACGGCTCATATTGACAAATGCGTCTTCTGTCGGCGAGTCTATTAGCACGACAGCTCGGTTTCTTGCAGTGCAAGGGTTACAGCCTTGTCGGCTTAATGTCACCGGTCCGGACACTGATTAATCGACGCGAACTTGCGGCCTCCGCCATCGCTCATGCTTTCAAATCTGTCGAAGTGACGCTGAATATCTCAAATTGAAAGACGCCGTAAACGCGACAACCACGTTCCACGTCGCATCTAATGCGTGCCCGATAACGGTGCGTGAAAAGATTCTGGATAAGGGGCCACACGCTCCCCAAGTTATGTTCCCCCGATATAAATCATGAACCCAGGGATACAAGGATCGTGACTTGCAGGACGTCGCCGTAACGATGGTTGATGATGTGCTTTCAGGTATCTGGTTAACACCCTAGTTCGGAGTAAAGCACCGAGAATTGAACACTGCTTCTAACCACCAGACAAGTCATTTCCTTTCCTTTTAGTAATATCCCCAAACCACACGCCTCAGTATTCGATCACCCTTCTTCCTATTCCTCTAATCTAACCTCAATTTTTTCTAAACCAAAAAGGGATAATTTGGTGGTGGTTTATATGAACGATAAACGAAAGTGATACTCCGTTTTTTTTAACTAAGTCTTGCCCAACGCATTTTGTACAAAAATAGAAGTTTCCCCTTTTATGGATCCTCTTTTTGTTTTCATCTAAGCAACCGTCCATAAATAAAAGACTCCTCCCTTAGGCATTACGCATTACTAGACCGAACGGCGTACACGTCCACATTTCTCCTCCGTAAATATTAATAGAGTTGTCTACATCCCTCACTGTCAGGGGTAATCCTTCCTAAGTCGTAACACAGCGAAAGGATATGCAATGCAATATAAGTCCCGTGTGTGTGTGTGTGTGTGGTGCAAATCGATACGGTGCATATGCATACAACCCCCTGCAATCGCAATAAACATGCTTGTGAATGAGTAGAGCTTGACGAGGGTACGACATGAATGGCTACATGCATGTGTACGCCTCAAATTAATTGGGTGTTTGCATCACGAGGGCCCTTACGTGCCGCAGTTGCGGACGATACACGACGAGGATGCAAAACGGCCAACAAAAAGTAGACGCTCGTGTATGTACTCGGGGAAGAGGAACGAGTGGGGCAAAAAGTGATTCTGCTGTGTACTTGAAGTTACACGCCGTCGTTTTATAATTTGTTTCGGTTGGCTCTCAAAAATTCACTTTCCACGTTTTTGCACGTTGTGCAATGTGTACTCGAGCTAATAAATCAGAATGTAAATTGGAAACTGAATCCGGGCATCGCCTGGATTCATGAGATTTACTAAATCATCACCTGAGACTAAGCAGATGACTGTTCAGGAGGTAAATATTCTAGCTCTACCGCAGTACTGTTCTGCGGTGTTCTCAGGGCAATTGCATTGTTACTTGACGTCATTTGGATTGTCCGGGAATATTTATGTCCCACCCTAAATACGATCGCAGAAATTCCGGTCGACCTGTGTTCGAAGCAAATGGGTGACCCAACTGCAGTGAGCTTAGCTTTATGTTCGCCAATCTGAATTTATTAGGTTTTTATTCCCATTCTATTTAATTTCACATTTAGTTTCCTGTAGACTGTATTATAACTAAAGTATTCGAAAAGAAATCGGGGCACCTCTATTTTGGGCAAAAAAAAGTGAAGCGGTGAAGGAAGGAAGCTTTCCAGTTAATCCAGAAGATTTTTAGTACATCCAAATCGAATCGAAATGAATTTCCATTTTTCCTCACGGATTGGTAAAGCATAAAGTTGTATCGTCGTTGGGATTCCAGTGAAAGTCTTGACCTAAGTTCACCTTCTCTTCATTGATTTTTTTCTCTTTCTGGAGTTTGCCCCATGTTTCCTATCGTTCATTTTTCCTCAATGTTTCTTCAATGTCATTTGAATTTTGTGCTATCATAACTTATTAGGCAAATCCCAGTCGTCTTCTTTTCCCTCGATCATTTGGTGAATAAACCTCCTCTGTGAAGCAAATCAAAAAAGAACACGTTCAAGAAAATGTGATTCTGAGCTTCTAAAGACCTTCTGGACTATTAATCGTCTTCTCCTATCTCTAGCTTTCTCTAGAATCTTTTGGTTTCCGAAGTTAGTAGAAGTGCCTTCCACATCCAATCATCGTCATATGCCGTCTTCGTTTTAATTGGGATTCCTTCGTTAAATCACCATCGATTGGTTCCAAAGGTTCATAATAAACACCTTTTTTCCTCTTCCTTGCTTAGGCCTCCTCTAGAAACAAATTTTCAAAAATTGCGTACAGGAAAATGTGATTTTAGGTTTCCAAATACCTCTGCCTTTTTGCCTTCTTGTTCTGAGCCTTCATCATTTGGTTTTGGGAGATTCAAATAAATGTCTTTCAAATCACGCCATCGACATGTATCGTATATTTAGAATTTCTTCCTTTAATTAGGCCTCCTCTATCGAAACCTTGGATTTTCATCTTTTGGTAGACAATATGGTTTCTTTAAGCTTCCAAATACCCCTTCTGTCTTCTACTGAAGCTTCATCATATTTGTCATATATCGTCTTCTTTTAATTAGGCCTCCTTTACCAAATTCCTAATACCAATCCCTTACGGCAAAGATCGCCAGATTGCCAAACTAAGTCCCATGTCAGTACCATCAAGCCATCGTCATATATCATCCGAAACGCTTCTTCTTCTTGTGACATTTCCATCAAATCCCTTCTTCTTTTCTCGAATCTTCATAGATTGGTTCCGGATATTCAGAGTAAACCATCAAGCCATTATCATACATTATACGTTGCGCTTCGTCTTCTTCTTCTTCTTCTGTCCTTCTCTACGAAACACAAATTGTGAAACCGTGTCCCATACCCGTCAAATTGAAATAATTCCAATGTTCAGTTCAACCTCTTGTAACTATCATTTTTTCCCTGAATCGTAACGCTTTTTCTTCTTCCTTTGATTAGGCCTTTTCCCCTCAAATCTCTTCTTTTTTTTCCTTAAATCTTTAGGTTTAGGAAGTTCAGAATAAGCCCTCGGGCCATCGTCGTACACCTTCTGGGACGCTTTTTCTTCTTCTACCTTTGAATGGTCGTTCTCTGCGAAACACGAATATCCAAACTATTTTTTTTCTCTGAATCTTCATCGTGCAGTTCCAGACATCAAGCCGTTGTCATATGCCATGCGTAACGCTTTTTCTTCTGTCTTTAATTAGGCCTTTTCCCCCAAATCTCTTCCGTTTTCTTTAAATATTTATCAATTGGTTTAGGAAGTTCAGAATAAACCATCGGGCCGTCGTCATACACCTTTTGCGACGCTTTTTCTTCTTTTGCCTTTGAATGGTCGTTCTCTGCGAAACACGAATATCCAAACTATTTTTTTCTCTGAATCTTCATCGTGCAGTTCCCGACATCAAGCCGTTGTCATATGCCATCCGTAACGCTTTTTCTTCTGCCTTTGATTAGGCCTTTTCCCCAAATCTTTTCTGTTTTCTTTAAATATTTATCAATTGGTTTAGGAAGTTTAGAATAAACCATCGGGTCGTCGCGTCGTCATACACCTTTTGCGACGCTTTTTCTTCTTCTGCCTTTGAATGGTCGTTCTCTGCGAAACGCGAATGGCCAAACCAGGTCCCATGTCCGTCATAATTGAAATAATTCCATTATTGATTTCAACCTACAGCAACTATCATTTCTTTCGTTGAACCTTCATCGTGTAGTTCCAGACATCATCGAGCCATTATCATATGCTTTTTCTTCTTCCTTTGATGAAGCCTTTTTCCTCAAGTCTCTTCCGTTTTCTTTAAATCTTTACCGATTGGTTTAGGAAGTTCAGAATAAGCCATCAAGCCGTCTTTATACACCTCTTGGGACGCTTTTTCTTCTTCAGACATCAAGCCATTGTCATATGCCATCCATAACGCTTTTTCATTAGGTCTTTTCCATCATCAGGCCTCTTCTTCTTCCATGGAATCTTCAACGATTGGATCCAGAAGTTCAGAATAAGCCATCAAGCCATGGTCATACACCATATTATGTGATGCTTCTCTTTCTTCTTCTTCTTCTTTATTTGATAGGTCCTTCTCTACGAAACACAAATACGCTTCTGGGCGTATACTAAAGAAGGGCTAATGTTGTCATCTAACAATTTAAAAAGCAAATCAATATTATGAAGTATTACATAATGGGTTGGTTTGGAGATGTCAGTTTTGAATATTTGTCGGAAATTCTTTAAAATAGGAATGGGCTACAGCGGTTAAAATTGCTCCATGGGCAACTCATTGGGGGTTCAGTAAGCTGAACAGAACTCCAAATGAAAAACAAAAAAGAAACTATATCTTACGTAAAAGAAGATGCACATTTTTTATTTAATTCAAGCTTACTCAGCATCCACAATCCTTAAAAAAAGGTAACAAAATATATTTCTGACTTACGAGTTTGGGCTGTCGGGTGACTTAGTGGTTAACATAGCCTCGACGATATGGGTTCGAATCCCATCAAGACCATGGATGCTCCATGAGCTCGGCCAATAAATTCAAAGCGAAGAAGAAGAAGAAAACTTACGAGTATCAACAATAACAATAATGAATTCCCTGCTCGGTGATGCATTAACGATAACCTCATACCTCGTTACGTATTAATTTCACGAAATTAGAAAGGTAATCCCCCAACAGGCACTCGCGCCCCATTCCCTAAATCAAAACCAGTGCCCGTCGTTCCGGGGGCGCACATACAATCCATTATATCAGACGCATTCGAGTTAATGTCCCTCCCCCACGACAAGATCTATATATTTACATTATTAAGATCGTTCTTGCGTATGAAACGGGAACCCTCCACTTCATTTAGTAATAACAATTATTCCGGCGTGTTGGGTTTATTGTTAATATAGTTTAGCGAGCGGCCCGCGGTGGGGCGGCTAGGGGCGGGCGAGCGCCGAGTGGCTTTATTACCGCCCGCCGCACTTACGGGGCGCATAAACCGTCGCCGTCTAACACGGGGCGATACCTGTGCGATAAACTGATTAATTCGAATTTGTTTGGGGCGGTGCGCGAGGGGGAGGCGGTTTTATCGCTTTTAATTACATTGTTTACAGGGCAGGTTACGTGAGATGTGTCGCGTTTTGTGTCGGCGTAATTTCGTGGCGGCGACAAAATGTTGCGTGTGGTCTCACGCCTTTAATCCGGGATTATGCAAAGGGCGATTGCTTGCATAAATTATCTAAGACCTATTTGTGGTTCACACGAACATACATCCATGATGAGATAACGTAAGTAAGTTGTTGTTCTAAAGGAACAAGCAATCCATTGACTTATATTGTTACGGTAATTTTGAATTCAGCTTGCGTAAGTGTTCAAGTGAAACAGAAACTTTGATACTTATTTATTTATTGGGAAAGCAGATCACTTAAAGCATCGTGAAATTAAAACGTGCACGTTTTATGAAGGGGGTCAGTCGGCGTTATAGATTTTCAATCTCGAGACCAACCCCATGAAGATGATATTTAATGCCCTCCATACATCATCGCTTCTCTATTACCGTCTGAAAAAAGAACTATTGAATAGATTAAATATATCTCGCCCGCTAACCCTCACTTTCATAAAGGAGTGTAAAATCCGCTTATGCGGCTTAAGTGACAAAAATTTATGCAGAAATAGGAAAAACGACCCTCGGCGAAGAAACCGGAGAGCGTCCATAAATCAAGCGGCTCTAGAAAATAAGGGTGGATAATGAAAAAGTATATCTGTCAAACGAAAAACAAGTCGGCGCAGCCAGCCTACAGCCCGAGATATATTCCTTTTGTATAAAAGAACAATAAATTACGCGCGGCGGGCGCAGATTTGTACTTAAAAAAATAGAACAACTTTGGGGTTATTATGTGATCGTAGGAAACTCGTTTCATCATCTTTTCTTTTGTCTTTCGGATTCATGAATACCAAGCAGACTGCAAGAAATAAAAGTTTATTAAATTTTATACCTATTAACAGCACTTATTGTAAAATAGTCTAGACAAGATGCTTTCAGGACAGGGATTAACAACTGCATGGGCTTTTTAAAAGCTTTCCTCATTGGCCTGGAACAACCCTCACCTAACGACCAAATTGATCCCAAATGTTCAAACAATTAAAGCCAGGGGGAACTACTCATTACTTAATGAACGATCGGGCAATTTCCGATCGACCACTCCATGCATTAAACCCTCAAGAAGTCGACTAAGGAAGAAATTATACGAGGGCGTTTTTTCTGTTGCGTATTGTTTCATTGAAAGCAGATAGGCGTTCTGTCTCTGCCCAATAAAATGCTTCGGCAATATTTTCTGTTGCGGCTTGCGTCATCAAAACAAGACAGGCTTTCTGTCTCTATGTTCATACCGATTGCATTTCGCCGGCGAATTTGAGTTGAGGTTTGAAATTCGAAACTGTTCGTTCGTAATTATTTCTGTAAGTATTTATGTAGTAAAACACCAACAATATTTTTCTCTTAAGTTGGTAGGGGTCTCACAAAAAAAATCATAATCATATGGGTTCCGTGAATCGACAGGTGTGAAGACCGCACTGTAGGTTTAGGCAGAGCGAAACCTGCAACTTCTTGACTCTAACCATTCTCGAAATGTATTTTTTTTTTCTATTAAATAACATCCGTCTACTGAGGTACATCGACCTTTCATTAAAAAAAAAGCAGGTTTAGAAAGCTGGGGACATTGCTTCGCTCTATAGACTCTAAGCTCAGCGCAATTACTGATAACTTCCCATCTTTGATGGTACTCTAGGTAGAGTTTTTTTTTGTAATGCTTGAGAACCTTAAACTCAGAGAACTGACCTAGGTGCAGCAAAGTAAACATGAATTTGGTTTGACTCTAACCATTCTTGAAATGTCATCCCTCTACGGAAGTACATTGATCTTTTATATTTAAAAAAGACCGTCTTGGAAAGCTCAGTGCATAGTTTCGCTCTATAGACCCTGAGCATAGCGCAGTTATCAATGATAAATATCTTTGACTGTTCTTGAAATGCGGTTTCTTTCTGCAATATGAAGTCTGTAGACTCCATATTGAAATAAATAAATTTGGATGCCTCAGAGAGCTTCACTCTACAGATGTGGGCCCAGCGAAGCAAACAAAGAACGTAACTTCCTAACTGTTGACTCTAACCTTACTGAAATGAAATGTTTTCTATTGAATAAATTCCTTGTATACATCTATCTTTCATAAAGAAACAATTGAAAAGAGCACATGGCTCTATAGAGAACCTGGGCACAGCGCAGTTAGCCAATGATGTACATAACTTCTCATCTTTGACGGTTCTCGAGGTACAGTTTCTTTTTTAAAAGACTTCTCATTAAAATAAACAAATTTGGATGTCTCTGGAATCTTCACTCTATAGATCTGGGCACAGCAAACGTAATGATGAATAAACGAATCTAACTTCCTAACTCTTGACTCTAACCATCCTTGTAATGTAGTTTTTCCCCATTAAAAACATCGCCGCTTTATGAAAGTATATTGAACTGAAAATATATTGAACTTTCATAAAAAAAAGAGAACTCAGGGCTCTATAGACCCTGAACACAGCGCAGTTAGTCAATAATGTACGTAACTCCCTCAATTGGACGGTTCTGTAGGTACAGTTTCTTTTTGTAGCATGAAACCCCTAGAGTTCTCATTAAAATAAACAAATTCAGATGGCTTTGGAAGATTCACTCTACAGATTTGGGCTCAGCCAAGCAAACGTAATGAACGTAACTCCCTAACTTTTGACTCTTGATTCTCGAATTGTAATATTTTCTCATTAAATATCATTCCTCTATGATCTTTCATTAAACCCAGTTAGGAGAGCTCAGGACTCTATAGACCCTGGACACAGGAACTTCCTAAGTCTTGAATCTAACCATCCCTGAAATATAATTCTTTTTATTGAACAACATCCTTCCAAGGAAGTACATCTATCTTTGATAATAAAGAAAACCAATTTAGGAGAGCTCAGGGCTCTATAGACCCTGGGTACGGCGCAGTTAGCCAATGATTAACATAACTTCTTGTCTTTGTCAGTTCTCGAGGTAGAAAAGTTCTCATGAAAAGAAACAAATTTGGATATTGTAACAATATCGTAACAATATTTCAGAAAGCTTCACTTTACAGATTTGGGCGCAGCGAAGCAGGCATAATGAACGTAACTCCTAACCTTTCTTGATACGTCATTCTTTCCTATTAAATAACGTCCCTCTATGGAAGTACATTGAACTTTTGCAAAAAAAAGTTGAGGGCTCTATAAAGCCTGGGCACAACGCAATTAGTCAATAATTAGTCTTTAATTTGACCGTTCTCTAGATAGAGTTTCTTTTTGTAGCATGAAAGCCATAAACTTTTAAAATTGTTGGTTGCAAGTCGGCAGGATTGCAATGGGGTCCCTGAGCATATTCTGTATAGCTATTTCGGCCCCAATTGGGGCCTCATCAGCAGAACAGTAGCCCGAGAACTCCATTACAATCCCGACGACCAACAAGATATTCACACGTTTGCATTTACGCGCTACCTGCGTATGATATCTTGTTGGTCGTCGTCTTGTTGGAGTTCTCGGGCTACTGTTCTGCTGATGAGGCCCTAATTAGAACCGAAATAGGTATACAGAATATGCTCGGGGGCCCCATTCAATCCTGCCGACTTGCAACCAACAATTTCGCCGTTGCGTTGACACGCTTTTGTCTGCTATGACCGCCACCTCGTGCGTATTAGTTCATGGGGCAGCAGTATAGTTGCTATTTGCTATTTACGACACGAATTATAGGTCAGAAATTATCCGTGCCTCAGCGCGCTTAATTCACCCATAGACTTTTCATTAAAATAAAAATTGAATATCTCTGGATGCTTCACTCTACAGATCTGGACTCAGCGAAGCAAACGTAATGAACGTAACTTCGTAACTCTTGACTCTAACCATTCTTTTAATATATTTTTTTCCCTATTAAAGAACATCCGTCTATGCTAGTACATTGAACTTTAATAAAAAAAAGATTTGAAAAAGCTCAGGGCTCTATATGTAGATCCTGGGCGTAGCGCAGTTAGTCAATAATGAACGTAACTTCCTCAATTTGACGGTGCTCTAGATACAGTTTTTTCTTGTAGCATGAAATCTTTAGATTTCTCATTAAAATAAACAAATTTGGATGGCTCTGGAAGCTTCACGTTATAGATCTGGGCGCAGCGAAGCAGACATAATACACCCTATTCTTGAAACGTAATATTTTCCTATTAAATAACATCCTTCTATGGAAGTATATTGTAAGTATTGGAAGTGTTCATAAAAAAGTTTAGGAGGGCTCGGGGCTCTATAGACCCTGGGCACAGCGCAGTTAGTCAATGATGAACATAACTTCTTATCTTTGACGGTTCTCTGCGTACATTTTCTTCTTGTAGCATGAAGCTGACAGACTTCTCATTACAATAAACAAAGCTGGATATCTCAGGAAACTTCACTCTATAGATTTAGGCTCAGCGATTCAAACGTAATGAACGTAACTTCCTAACTCTCGACTCTAACCATTCTCGTAATGTAATTTTTCTCTATGAAAGAAATCCCCCTATGGAAGTACATTGAGCTTCCATTAAAAAAAGTTTAGCTTGTTTAAAATAAAAAAAAACAAAACATTTGTTTTATTTGATTTTAAACAGTTTTTTTTGTTTAAAACATGTTTAAAATTGACTTAAAATTAATAATGTTTTAAACAAAAAAAAACTGTTTAAAATTAAATAAAATAAATATTTTGTTTAAATTTATTACACTTTTTTAATTGCTTCAAATACTCTCACAACCTAAATTACATAGTATTTAAAAAGGAAAAAGTAGTTATTAGTTGTATTGCGAAATGATAAAAGTTTAAAAATATTTACGATAAAAATTCTAGAGATTCATTTTGCAGTTTTTAGGGTTGAAAATAGAAAAAAGTAGAAAACAGTTGTGCGCTTTCAATTTTCGTCTAAAAATGTTTTCTACATATGCAATTCCTAATTTCAATTTTATTTTTTATTTCTTATTTACGTCCTTGAAAATTGTAACTAGTTTACCAGCTTTTTCTACTTCTAATGGATATTTTAATTTAGAATATACAAAATTAAATGCACTAAATAGACGTTCTAAGGTATAACGTTTCAAAAACGTCCTCAATTTTTCAGGTTAAGCAAATAGAGAAACGGACCAAACTCTATATTCAATTACCAATAATAGTAAAACAGTGGTCTTACAAAACATTTAGAATAAAATTAATGTCGTTTTTAAAAGATGATGCATTCTATTCTACTGACGAATTTTCAGAATTTTTGAAACACACGCATGTTTTTTCTTATGGCCACCCTACTACTTTCTCAATTAGTTGTACTTATTTGTATATCTGACTTTTGTAAAACACTTGATTGCGTTATTGCGACAATAAAAATACAAATATTCGAACTCATATTGCCATTTGCTACAGGCAATTTTCTACAGGCTGCCTAAATTTATTTATGTTGATTTGTTGATGTTTAATAAATGCAAACGACATATTATGTTTCAAAATATAAAAAAATAAAAAGTAAATGATTCAAGTACTAGAAAATATCATAAATTTACATATAAAATACCATTTTCGAAAACAAATATTCATAAATTTTGTTTCCTAGAACAATTCAAGAATGAAATAATTTAAATGAAATAAATTTGATAAAATTAATAGGAAATGTGGAAAGAAAGTAAAAGTTAAGATGTAACTTTCTAAAAACAAATTTTATGTATTGTTAATAATTTTATAGTTATTTATTTTGATTATTAGACCACCAAGTATATTTATATACTGTACATCTAATTTACAATAATAATTAAATAATAAATGCTGAAAGATGTTTACACGAATGTGACTTTAATTTTAAGGTCTCTTTTAAGTCCCATTATCAAACTGGCCCTTAATAAGACAACTAATTTTTTATTATTAAATACATATTATACACCGTGATTCAAAAGGACCGCACCATCACTTAGGTGGTTTTTAGACCCACTTATTTGTTCTCAAAAGTGTTATTAAAAATTTTCTAGATGATTTCTTTACGAAGATATAGGCCTTCAAAGTTACGAAACTGATGTTGATTTTATAGTAATTAGATAATGTAGCTTTATGTTTTTATTAATGAAAGGTGTAGATAAAGGTCTGTAAAATTATCCTTGCTAATAAAACATAATATTTATTAAGTAATAAAGCAGGAAAAGTCTTTGGAAATGTTAACATTATTTTAGAAATAAAGCCGGCAACGGTGCACCGAAAATTCGGTTTTACTATGGTTACCATAGTGTGACCCTGGTGTGACCTGACAAATAAAATTTATCAATGATGTTCACATTTTGAAAGTCAAATTTTTTGATTGATTTGAAGAATTTATTCAAATTCAAAATGTTTACTTTAAATGAATACTGTGATATGTATCTTCTTCTGGGAGAGAGTGGAGAAAACTTTGGACGCGCTGCAGCAGTTTATGCTGAACGATACGGTGAACGTAGACATCCAGCAAAAATGTTTTTCAACGGCTTGATCAGCGTGTAAGGGAAACAGGTCGATTGGATGTAATCCATGAAGTGATAGGTACGCCACGCTCTGCCAGAACTCCCCAAGTCGAAGCTGTTCTACAAGTCGTTGAAGACAATCCTAACGTCAGCATTCGAGATATTGGACAAAATTTAAACGTAAATTACAATGTTGTTCAGTGTGTATTAAAGAATTAACAGAAGGTTACCATTCTTTCCACTATACAAAAGTACAAGCTCTATGTGAAGATGATTTTCCTCTTCGTATTAACTTTTGCCATTGGATCTGATTTTGTGGACGGATGAATGTACCTTCACTCGTGACGGTGTGTTTAACATGCACAATCGTCATTATTGGGCAATAGAAAACCCTCATGTAATACATCGACGAGCATTTCAACAACGTTTTTCCGTCAATGTCTGGGCTGGCATTATCAACGACACATGGGCCCGTACTTTTTACCAAATCGCCTCAATGGGCATAATTTTTTGAATTTCTTGAGAGGCGATTTTCAAGAACTGCTAGAAAATATTCCCTTGGCGGTTTTAGTCAACCCAATATCGTTGCAATGAGACGGTGCACCTGCGCATTTTGCTAGACCTGTAAACTACCGTGTTTTTTCTTTTTGAAAGCACGCCTCAACCAACTCTTTCATTATTTTTTTACTTAAGAACTTTAGAATAGCTGAAGAAAGTAGCATATTAAGAACCACAGTTAAGAATTGACATTAATTATTATGTCAAATTTTATTTCCAAAGGTGACAAACCAGCGCATATGCACTTGTCAACAAAAAAGAGGGTACCTATGATCTATGATTTCAAATTTGTAAGTGCATCTACAAGGTGCAGCGTTGCCTATTTGCGTTATTTTTAAACATTCATATCTTAAAAACTATTCATGGCAAAAAAATTCTAAAAACATATTTGTGCTCCTGTTAATGGTCTGTATTTACACCAAAGCGATGGTGCGACCCTTTTGAATCACGCTGTATGTATCAATAATACAAAACACTTACATCAGAAGTGTTTCTTCTACGCTTAAAACCACAAAAATCAATTTAAAACATCAAGTAAAAAAACATGTTTAAAACCCAATTAAAAACAAACCCTTTGTTTTAAACAAAGTGTTTGTTTTTAATTGGGTGTTTTAAACAGTTTGTTTTAAACTTTCTAACCCTGTATAGACCCTGGGTACAGCGCAGTTAGTCAATAATGAACGTAACTTCCTATCTTTGACACTTCTCTGCGAACAGTTTCGTCCAGTAGCATGAAGCTTCTAGACGTCTCATTAAAATAAACAAATTTGGATGTCTCTGGAAGCTTCACTCTGTAGATTTGAGGGTAGCGAAGCAAACGCCGTGAACCTTGACCCTAACCATGATTTCTTTCTTTTCCTATTCAATATCATCCTTCTGTGGAAATGCACTGACATTTTATTAAAAAAAAAACTAGGTTTGAAAAGCCCAGCCTTGACGGTTCTCGATTTACAGTTTTTTTTTTGGCAACATGGAAGTTCATTAAAATAAGCAAATTTGAATGCCTGAAAGAGCTTCGCTCTATAGATCTGGGCACGGCGAAGCAGGGATAATGAATGAAACTATTTTATGCAAATTTCTGAGATTCCGAAGGCATTTTATTGACAAAGAGAGAACGCCTGTGTTTCAATGAAACAAAACGCAACAGAGAATCGTGTGATTTCTGTCGGGGGGTGGGGGGTGGAGGTTAAAAATATACACTTTATTTAAAAAAAAAATTCCGCTTGATTTTTTTAGGTTATTGTTAAAGAATTGGTTGTAAAACATAAATTATTTTGGTTACAAAAATCTTCCTTTATCATAAAATATATTGAATGGAAATAAATTCAGATTTACTGTTTCGAAATAGAGTAACCTCTCAATAAAAAAAAAAAATGAAAATTTATTGCATACGCATTTTATAGTTATCTTACGGTGGCCCTGGTAAAAGTTTCTGGTAATATATCACTCGGTATTTTTATAGTTATTATAATATATAGCGGAAGCAAAAAGGTGTTTAAAATTTTATTACATCCCCCGAAATGGGACGGATGGTTGCAAGCGCGGATTCAAATAAAAGAAGAAGGAAAAAAATTGTTGTAATCGGACAAAAATGTTATGACCCCGCAATATTTTTATCCGATCGTAGAGGATTAAATTCCGGAGTCGACGGCTCGTAAAATGCATTAATTGCAGTATTCATGCGAAAAACACTGTTGCAAGCTGGGGCGGTTTATTTCTAAGGTGAGCAACGAAACGCGCGCGAATATAATTTGCAGGGTTTAGAATCGCATGCATGCACGCCACCTCGGGATTGAGAGGGATTTGGCAAATTGTCATTTTATTATTTCATACGCGCAACCCCGTTTCAAATGTCATACATCTGGCGAATGCGCTCGGGTTCATCTAACCGTCTATTTCGCCGTTAATAATTCACCCTTCCGGTCGGGGATCATAGATTTCGGATTTTGCATTTTTAAAATGACAGAACCTAACTATATCCGACTTGATAAACCTGTTCGTCTTGTCATGAAAAATCATCACACAGTCAGGAGCCGTATTGCTGCAAAGCACATCTGCAATTCGTATATTGTCATAGTCTGTGAACAAAGTTCCAAAAATCCTCTTTCACTCTCTGTATCTTGTACCGAGGTTTGGTGAGCCAAAATTAATTTAATTGCCAATTAGTTATTAGTGACTAACCGTTGCTTTAATGGATGTACAGAATGCCGTTTCATCTCCTTGTAAATTCGGTTTTTTCTCCTCTTTTTTTCCCGAAGTTATTAAAATTGCACTTAATTCGGAAACTAGGAAAGACCAAATTACACATCTTGAAATCCGATTTGCGAAGGAAGAAGGAGTAAACGCGGAAACCCAATATTAAAGTTGTTAAATCTGCTTAGGGGCCGGGACTTATTTCGGGAGCGTCTCGACTCCACTGTGCACTTAACCCAACACGACCTACTGTACCGGCATAAATGGATCCGGGAAAACAACATATGCATTGCATTAGTCCCCGTGCGAAGTCGCCGACCTGCCCGAGGTCGGGCGTCGCGGCGCCGTCGCCCCCCGAAGCCGGGGACGTACGTGCGTTCGTCCTGCGGGCGCTCCTCTCACGGGGTGCAGCTTCACGCGCGAAGATTGGAATCGGGAAATTATGTTTGATATGTTAGCGGGTCGTAATGAAATTTGAATAACAACTTTTTTCCGGGGGATCAAAATTTAATAAGGCCCCGGCGCGCCTTTAAAAAGCTTTCGTTCCTCCTCTGTTCTCTGGGCCTTTCGGATCACGCTTGACACGTTTGATTTATAAAAAATTTAGGGGGCCTCGCCGCACCGGGGGTTTCATGGGCCCAGGCTAATGCCTATTTTCAAGTTTTATTACTCCATCGCTTATATTAGCGTAATTAAGATGCTTTATTGCGGATATTATACTTTTAATGACCTTCCAACCAATACGAAATATTCTGGCACTCGTAAAAATATTTCTTTTAAAGTTTTATGTTTTCTTTTATTTCGAGCAAATTTTATAGCAGTATTTGAGCAACACCGCTTTGTAAATATCATAAACGCTGCATGATTACAGAACAAAAGGACGCCCTACACATGTGGGCCAGAACGCTGAACGCTCAGTGGTCGGGCGTTCTCGTCAGAATGTAGAGAGGGACCCGATTTTGTCCGACCGCTGGGTGTTCACGACTCTATTTAGTTTAATGACTCACACGTATACAGGGCGTAACTGAACTGCTTATTATAATAGCGATACTATCTAATGCCCAGTGTTCTTACAATGTATAGGGAGGGTTTCAAAAATCATCCTAATTTATGTTAACAATTACATTATAAGAATAGTTAATGATGTCGATGAACTATTGTTGTGAATACGCCTGGATTATTTTATCATATCGGAGCTTGTTGCCGGTAAAAGCACGCGACGTTTGTAAGCCAATTAAAATAATCGTTGTTGTTTTCATCCCCCAGGTCGGTTGAAGCACAAACAAAGCGCTACCTCGCTAATTCACATTAAAGTAATCTCAGTTGCTCTTAGCGAGGGCGAATCTAAAATAAGTTGTAGTACAGGGTTCGAATTTCAAACGCTCAATGCGCAACTAATTACACCCAGGCAAATCGAGCCCGACGCGTCGAAAGGTTGAGGGCGGGGGGGGGGGTGATTTTACCTAGCGAAACATACAACTAACATCAAAGAACTTCACGTGCATAATTCATTCGTCCGTTTCAATTAAATTTATTTATTTTTTGAAACTCGTATTTTGTTCGTGAAGTTAGATGGCTGGATAGTTAAAGTATGTACATAAGTAGGCCGACCCTTTCATAACTTAATCTCTTCCATAAACGTTGGGCCCGATTCACCTCAGATCATAACCGAGTTAAGTCTCTATTACACGTCATTAGCGGTTGAAACGAGTGCGTAACTATCTCGCTAGTGCTTTTAGATTTTAGCCAACTTCCAGACGAAGTGAACCA
This sequence comes from Dorcus parallelipipedus, assembly GCA_958336345.1. Classification (NCBI taxonomy): domain Eukaryota; kingdom Metazoa; phylum Arthropoda; class Insecta; order Coleoptera; family Lucanidae; genus Dorcus; species Dorcus parallelipipedus. The sequence goes on from OY284475.1 coordinate 12,827,934, forward strand.
CACGATGAAGTTCACGTCACCGAACTTCATTATGCGAGCGTGCGTAATTGACGAAGTTAAGGACGGGGCTCCTTCGGAGATCGAACCTTTACGGCTCTACTATGTTTCAAATTAATCAGGAATCTTTTTTGGATGTTTTTCCAAAATCCCTCTCCGGTCGATCCTATCACGTCCGAAATGATGTCACCTGTAAACTCGCAGAAATAATACGTGGGCATTTAACGTGTCATCCAGCTGCATGACACCATTACGTTTATGTACACGTTTTGACATTTTAATGAGTCCCGTACAAAGTAAATACACAAACGCCCGGTGCAATTATCGCCGGGAATTCGTGCATCAGCTTAATCCGTTGTGTAATGCCGCGTCGTTTAATTTCTTTTTTTTTTCGTCCCGTATTTCATTTGTGAGCCGGGCGGGCGTTGACGAAGTGGGGAAATTAATTTCCGTGAAATATCTGCGGACTTTCGCCCGAAGTTATGGGGAAGTTTCCACCTGCATATATTTCACTTGCAATTTCTCACTGCATTACGTACGTGGTTGATACCTTTGAAATTCACGTGATTTTCTTTCCGGTTTACAAAATAAAATAGGATGGAATACCGCCGGAACTGCTCCGACAATGCAAGGCAAGATGATAAGTAGATAGATGTTTATTTGTTCCATTATGTGTATATAAAATATATTTATAAACATAGACATACACAATCAAAAAAATATTGTGCGTAGAACAACATATGGTATAGGTCATAATCGTTTTAGAATGTGACTATCAAGAAACTCATCTGTTTTATAAAAGATATTGTAATATTTGCCCCACATGTACGAAATAACTTCGGTGGGTTAATAGTAGTTACAGTAAGTGAAACTTATTCGATTGCACCCTGTATACGCGAGTAATTTGGGTTTTTGCAATCCGTTGCGCTTTAACTGTTTGTTGTTTTTGAAGAAAATCAATTTCTTAATGTTTAAACGTCCGTTAATTTTGCTAAATTCGAATCAGAATTATTTAATAAAATAAACTGTTCTACATTTTAAACTCATCGAGCAACGTTGCTAATAACTGAAGTAAATTCTGGATAAGTTATCAATGCGCAGCGAAACGTCGATATTTCTGATATTTCTAAAAACTGTCCGATGAATTATCATTGCTTCTTTTTTTTTTGATGAATCTCAAAGGAGAAGAAATCGTGCTTTAAGTATGAATGGTGCAGATTCTTGAAGCTCAGGAAATTTCAATTTTTTTCGTTCAGATTTCCAGGCATCCACTCGGTAGTGCTCCATAAATAACGGCTGAAAGCTCGTCATGGCCGGCATTGTTTCAGGAGTGGCATGTTGACCTTTCTCCTGAAGAGGGAAAGTTAATCAGTAACATGTTCCTCTTTCACGAGGATGGATCGGCTTATACAATGATAATAGAAGGACGAAACCGCGTCTGCGGCTTCAAGATGAAAATTTCAATTTTTAATGAGCTCACCATTCATTCAACTCACATTCGTTCGCGTTTGGCTGAAGCATCATCTTCCGTTTCGTATTCCGACCCCTCCAAAAAAATTATGTTTCAGACAAATCCAACCCAACTTGCAAATTGCACGAGGTGATTATTTATTAGCGCAGTAGTTCTACTATTTCCGGTAATTAAGCGAATTCTCAATCGTACCCTCGCACGCCATCGAGACTTTCCCTGCAAGACTTAATTACAACTGTCAGCAAACAAAAACTAAATTTATGGCCCAAATAATTTATACGCCCCGAGATAATGAGAATTATAAATTAATTTTTCGTAGACTAAACTCACTCGCACTTTTTTTTTTCTAAGCGAATGTCCCGTCCTCATCTCCTCTTCCCGGAGCTTAAATATTCCGGGACTCGCCCTAATTGTAAAGTCCCCGGCGGCGGTTTGTTAAACCTTATTTACCACTTTTTTTCCGTTTCGGCTTCCAACAACGTCGGAAGGAGATCGCCCTCTACTCCTTTATTGATTTGCTTACAACTTTTTTAATCTCATTAATGCGTTTTATGCGTAGTTCGGGATCACACCCCCGAGAGTTTCTTTTCGCGAATGAGTTTTAAGTTTCGCTCAACGAGGCTCTTATTCATATTAAGGGGTTATTTATGGATGTCTAAAAGATAGGGGGCGTTTTTTTTTTCTTTAAGACGTCCTTTAGGTATTTTTTTTATGAAAACGCGAAACTTGAACTTGGACCTTCCTCAAATCTACTGTGTGAGAGGGTTGGTCAAAAACGATAATAGAAAGGGGATGAATTATCCTTTACTTTCAAATTTCTCAATTTTACAAAGCCTCCTCGAAACACTAAGTTCCTCTAGATGTCGTGACGAGAGTCTTAATTTACAATACGGCTACTAGCTGTATGATACATATCGTGAAATCCTTTTATACGGTTTACATCGGAAATTCCGATTATAAAGACCTTGCGTATGGAACACTTGCCCTACGAGTCATCGTGATTTTCATAGATCGTTCGCTTTTAGTTATGTTTGCATAAGCCGGTTTACAAATTGCCGATTTCTTAGAGAACATTTAAAAAAAAAGAAATAAATTATGAGAACAACATCGAGCATAAAATTAACGATGAGAGTATTTAAAAGAAGTAATAAAAATCAATAAGCTCTTTGTTAGGGTCTGAATTACAGGAGATTTTATTGACGGACGCACACACATAATAAAACGAAAGTAAATATTGACAGGACATGCCTAAGACAAGGCTACCACCAGATACGAATAGGTATAATGCGTGCCGAACTACACAAACACTTCAGATATCTCCTATCCGAAAAGGACACCCCCCTTATAATACTACACGCACACACAAGTTTGTCCATCATCTTCGGAAGGGTTGGGCGTCGCAAATATTCGCACAAGGAATGTTTTCATAAAACCCGCAAACAGCGCCGAAGGCGGCTAATATCGCACGACGCCATTCCACTCTCCTGGGGGAAGGGGGGCTGAAAATTTTTTCATTCATTTGGCGTTTGCAGTTTTTCACACAATGCCTGCATAAATACGGGGCGCGCGCGCGCGCGTATCGAAAATCCGGCTGATTCAATTAAACGTGATCGAAACTCCTATCATGTGTGCAGTTTCCGTAATAAAATTATGAATTCATAAAAGGCTCCGCGCCGCCGCTTTTGCGAGCCAACGTTTCAGAAAATTCGCGCGATTCTTTTGTTTATTAAAAGTGAAAATTAAATCGCGATTCTGTTTTGTTGTTTTGGAAAAATCCTTCACATTTTTGCTCGAATTACAAACGAGATGAGAAAAATTAGCTTAGACGTAGCCAGATTAAATAATACATTTATTAAAAGTAAAAGATCAGAACTTACATGGGTTACACACTATACTAAGTTACAAGAGGAGAAAACTTTCCTCCGACAAGAAGGACACTTGAATCCCATATAAATGAAATTACCAGGAATTTATAGGGTTCAGTTTAGAAAGCTCGAACAATATGCTCGACTCTGCATCAAGATAGTGATTCCGTGAAAAGGTTTTGAGAGAGTGTAAGCCCCCTTACGGCATTTGTTTATATTAGCCAAGCATAAGCAGCTGTTTGATGGTAGATATGATGTTCAAGGTCGCGCGTTGGTGATATTCTAATTTCCTTGTTACAATACGGCAGAACCACGAACGAAGAAGTGCACCAATTTACCAAAAATAGATGAAATAATAATAATAATAAAGAGATTACAATGGTTAGGACACAGAACAAAGTATAACGAGTGGAAGGCTCATAACGTAAATAACATGAAAAAGAACTGGGTTATAAGAAGAAGACAGAAAGATTTAGTAACAGATAGAGGGAGGCTGCTGAACGGAAAAGAAATACAAAACTAGAAAGACAAAGCAAAAGAAAGGAACTTTCTACGTTTTTCGAATCTTCTGCTATTTTATTTGAGTAAAGTTTTGTTCTTTTGTCACACATCTTCTGTTCTTTCCTATTTTGACCTCATCTCCCGGATAACTTCATATTTTCTTGGTCTCCTTTTTTCCATTAGTTTGTCTTTCCTTCTTTCTCTTTACGTGTCCCATCCATCCCATCAAAAACGAAAGATATACCAAATAAATTTTGATCAGAACATATCAGTACCATCAAAAACGCTTTTACCATTAGGTGTGAAGGCTAGTTTAGGGTACCCTATTTTTTTTGGACAAGATTTGGATCTTAAGCAATTTAATTTGTGCAGTAAATATATCAAAATTAAAAAACTAACTGAAAAAGTAGGACCAGTTGTATTTCCAAACCGCACCTGCAGCCCAAAAATGTCTTATCTTAATTTTTTGTTGTAGTTGGGCAACGACCTACTTGCTGTGATTGGATTCCATTCTATTCTAATACTGACTAAGGACCGGTCTTAGTTAACTTTATCTGACAGTTTATTCCCATAGTAACTATTGTGATCACAATTGTTACTATGGGAATTAATCGCCGGATAAAGTTAATTGGAGATGAAAAAACTGGGCCTAATTCTCTTGTGATCACTTCTTTTCTCTTCCAAAATTCCGTTCGCATTGCCCTACGTTTTCCTTGCTCTTCCACTTACTCTTTGGCTTGTGTTTCGGATGCCATTTTCGCTATTCTTTCTACTTTCATTCTTCATACACGCTTCAAGCATTCCATTGGATGTGATGAATATGAATATGAAATATAAATATTGATATTTTTTTCCGATTTAAGGATGCCATCGAGAAACAAGATTATTCTTTGTTTAAAAAGACCACTTTAGGTTTTGTTTGTTTATCTCTGAATCGATTTTACCCGAAGACTACCAACTATGGGAGAGCAAACTAAGATCGTCCCAATTGCCGGCTATCTCAATGGGACACTTGTCTTTATTTTAAAAAGAAGCAAGAGAGAAATTCAAATCAGGAGTGCCAAAGCGCAAATGTAAATTGCAAAATCAACCGATTAAATATACAACGCAAAACGCTAAAGCTTAAACGACAAGAATTATTGTCAAAACAAGAGGCGCTGATCCGATTTTCGTTTAAATAACAAACAAAGTAAATAGCAAAACCAAATAATTCTACATACGCATGAACGCTGTTTGATTGCGCCATGATAAAATTATCGTAGAGGTTTGCAGATTCTTTCAAAATAAATCAAAAGATTCAACCTTGTCTTATCTAAACAAACTTCACATTGGCTGAATTAGTCCCGACGAAGACGTCCGGGTACCAAGGGTTACATTACACGTCTCGGTGTGGTGTCTGCCTCTTGTGTCGTCGGTACCAACTACAGATTGGCGAAACAAATCTGAACGACCAAGGCGGACCTTACCGGTGTGACAAGCGTCTTCTACCGCGACATTAAAATATATCAGCGAAGATTGGCCCCAAATAGAACTACAGATGACAGGGGGGGAAGAAGAGTCTAAAAAGCAAAAGAAAGACACACAAGTCTAAAGTGCAAAAGAAAAACACACGTTGCGACCTAAACTGCGTACAGAATTTGCTTGCATACCTGATTTAAGTGTCGAAATCAGGCCTCGAAAAGCAGAAAAATTTGCTTGTATTTCACGTGGACTGCTTCCTTTCAAATCACGGACCAGATCTCCGTTCGTTTCCCTTCCCCACTTTCCTGAGAAATATAAGTAATATAGAGTAGTTGTTTTCGAAAAATTGAATTATCTTTAAAACTTCCAAGAAACAACAATTTTGTTTGCTTACATTTTCGTTTATATTTTGTAGTTCTTATAGTTTCTTATCAGAAACCCGATTAAAACTGAAGGGGTTAGAACCATAAGGATCTAAGTCCAAATTTTTGGGGAATCGACATAATTGTTAAAAGAGGAACGAAATACTAATTAATTTAATAGCATAACGAAACAATTGTTTTTACAACATGTACCTAACGCCGTTTATAAACTGCCAAAAACATTCTAGCTCCTTTCTAGTTAAGTCTCAGTTTTCTTCTCTCTTTCTTTCATCGTTCTACTTTGTCGGATGTTTTTTTTGCTCTTATTTCCTGTTCGTTTCATTCTTTATACCCATGTTTCCCCAAAGGTCGTTCTCTTCCTTTTTTTTCCTGCGTACCTTCATTACTTTTTTGATTATTATTAAGCCCTTGTTTATTCTCGTGAAGAATCCAAATTTTGGTTGTTCTTCTTCTGTTCCAATTTATTTATTATTGATTTAATATTTTCCCTTACGTTTATTTTCTCCTTCGGATTATCATAGAATCCATTCTCCTTCGTTGCACTAGTTTTTCCTCATTTGTTTCCCATTCATTTTATTTTGTATATCCATGTGTATCTTCTTCTTCTTGTCTTTTACTTACCCACTCACTTCCATTATTCCCTCAATCACTGTGCCCTTATTTATTCTGGAGATGGATCCAAGTCACTTTATTTGATCTTTTCTGTTTTGAAAAAAGAAAACATTTTCCTTTACTGTTTATTTTCCCATTTTTATGTTTCCTTGGGATTCTCGTTGATTCTTTTGCATACGTAAGAGCCAGTACGGTGAGGCCTCCTGTACTAAATTTATTTATTTACTTTGTCTGTTCTGTAAACATGTTTTGACTATTCTTGTCGTTTGAGCTTTAGCGTTTTGCGTTGTATGTTTAATCGGTTGATTTTGTAATTTACACTTGCGCTTTAGTACTCCAGATTTGAATTTCTCTTTTGTTTCTTTTTAAAATAAGGACAAATGTGCAATAACTGGTGCTGATTATTTACTGCCCTTTTACTTTCGGGTTAGGTGTGACCTCGCCTGTCCCATTCAGATAGCCGAGAATTGGGACGATCTTAATTTCCCCTTCCATAATCGACAGCCTTCGGATAGGTAGGTAAGTCAATTAAAATCGATTCAGAGATAAACAAACAAAACCTAAAGTGGTCTTGTAAACAAAGAAAAAAACTTGTTTCTCGATGGTATCCTTAAATCGGAAAAAAATATCAAAGTTTATGTTTCATATTCATATTCATCACACCCAATTGAATACCTGAAGCCATGCATCAGTTAGAATTAAAAATTATGTATCGATTCTGCTCAAATCCCTAAGAATCGTAAGGTCAGTAATTCTGAAGTCCTCAGTGAGGTACAATTTCTTGTAAGTCTCTAAGACACTATCGCAGAGACTTACGAGACCTAGGAGAAACCATATCTTACAGAAAATTTCAAATTTCCATTTTATAATAATTGACTTAACAAGCTTATAGATCTGACGGCCCTTACAGGTATGAACAGAATCGACCCGTTAGATTCATAACACCTTTTAGAACCTCACATTTTTTGAATCTACCTAAGACGAGGATTTTAATTACATTATCTTCTGAGGTTAAGTTTAACTTGAACCCTCAACTTTCCTTTGTCATACTTACTAATAGAGTTTTCGACTGAATGCTACGGAGTACTCTCAGAATACCTCCATCCCTTATTATTACATGAGGTTAAAATAAGATAAGAATACTTTGAGAGAGTTCAACCGAAAATGCTATTAGTCCTTGGGGTTTGAAGCTAGTTTGGAATTCATTTATTCGTAGTGTTCACCTTACTTTTCTTTTCCTCCACAGCTATTCCTTCTGTGTCCCTTATGGGCTCTCCCTTTTTTCTTGTACTTATTTTTTTAGCTTCAAATATATGTCTTCTCTTTTCATCCTCATTGTAGGTTCCTACGTAAATGTCCTTATTCGGGTGTTGCAAATATTCTCTGATTTTGCGTTATCTCTGATTCTCGTGTATGTGATAGAATATCCTTCCTTTTCTCTGCATCCAACTTTTGTTGCTGTTCCGATTGGGTAGATAAGTTTTTTTTTGTATGACCCCCCATCCTCTCCCCATAGATGAACTTTCGCATTGATTTTGAGACAAATAATCATTAGCAGATGGCGATCGTTTCGCCTTGCAATTATATACGAAATTGTGGCGAATTACGCGCCTGAATGGCCACTAATAGAAGAGGGAAACATTGATTCCGTATAATTATCTCGATAGTGCGCTCGCACTGATTGCTCCGGGTGATAGATAAATCATGTTTGGATTGCATAATGCAGATAATTGTATAAACTGCTAATGACAAATTCCTTGCCTTGTTCGAAATTTCTGTCAGTTATGATTATGACGACGACGTGCGGAGGGGATTACGTGCTCTTAGGTTCAACCCCAAGTAAAGGAGGCGGAGGTCCTGAATCAATGAATCCCTTATTAGTAATGATGAAATTGGATATACATGTTTGTGTACTTAAGGTATGACAACAATAAGGTGACCAAGAAAATGTTTGGGACTGGTGAATCAGTAGTTTGTTTGTTTGTGTGTGTGTGTTGATTAAGCGTTCCAGCTTTGAAATAACAACACTAACTAATTGGGGCAAATTAATCACATGTTAATATATTTGAAGCCAGTCCACACTACACTGTGATAATTACAGTACGATCAGTCATCATTAAACCAGTTGCATAAGAGGAACAGCGCGGTGCATCCTGTAGCGCTGATATAATTGAATTAACTACGTGTACGCCCCGGATCAAATTGTTAAGTTTCCGGAACGAGGATTCTCTCCCGCTCTCGTACACATTTTATTAAAAGACATTAAGCCGGTGAGACTGCCGCTCTTGATGTCTTCATTTCTGCACTAAATACCCGAATTCGCGACCATTTCAATTATGCGCTCTGCAGCGCGACAATGAATCTTGCTTTAATTGTCTGAAGACGGGACCGGCTAGAATTTATCCCGGAATACCTCGAAATTCTCCCGAATGGCTTTTTAGTTGATAGTCTACCGCATTCCGCCGCCCCCGCGCAGTTTTCTGAAAAGGGACGCTAAGCCGGAAGGGTTTTAAAAGGTTGTCTCGTTGATATACAGCTACATAAACAAGCCGGAGTAATTTAATATTAGGAATTAATTCTCGCTGCCGGTGCTTTGAGCGTGTCATTACAGATACAAACTGCTTGACGTTTAGAACTTTGTTTCGCTGCGGAATGCTCCTAATTTGTTAATAAAATTCATTAATTTAGATGAACATGGCAGACATTTTGTTTTACTTCAGACCGAACGCTAAGGGGAATGTTTAAGCCCACACTCGTATTATTCAGCTCCATTTCATTAACTTTTTTTTCCGTACTCAAAAATAATTAACATTAAACCAATTAAAATTTGAAATATTTCGCCCTACTCTATTCGCTATATTGACAGGACATTCTTCTCTGTTTTGTTGGTGGCCTATCCACCACGGTGGCGGTGGAACAGTATACTACTTACTCTCTTCGCTATTTTAACAGGTCGTTCCTCTCTGTTTTGTTGGTGGCCTACCCGTCAGGGTGCTTACTTACTCTCTTCGCTATTTTACCAGGTCGTTCCTCTCTGCTTTGTTGGTGGCCTACCCGTCAGGGTGCTACTTACTCTCTTCGCTATTTTAACACGTCGTTCATCTCTGCTTTGTTGGTGGCCTACGCGTCAGGGTGTAACAGTGTATTTACTTATTTTGAGATATGTTTAAATTGAATCCACACTTTAAACAGTAATTTTCTTTGTGCACCGCAAACTGGTATTGAGATTATCAATTTAACAACAAGAAAATTTTTACTTCTCTCGTCATTTCAAGCGTTCAGCAAAATAAAAACACTGCCCCGGTCACATCCCATTCCCCGTTCCAAGTTGAATTTAAATCGCTGCGGCAATCCCCCGCAGCTGGAGCTACGGAAAGAAAGAAAGAAAGAAAGAAAGAAACTTCACGGCGAGCCAAGTTTCACTCGCCCGAAAGAAAAGAAAAGAAAAAGCCGGCCAATTTCAGTTCGCGTCAAATTTACCTTAGTCCTGTATCTGAGACTGAGTCGCCAGGGCCCCACGGTTTGGATAGGTGAGACGGGTAGTTGTTTAGGAATTTAGCGACACCTTCGTAATTAAAGTCGGTTCTACGTCTCGCTCCCGCAGCCCGGCCGGAACGTAAAACTAAGCCCGGAATTGACTGCTATCCTCACGCCGAGGACGTCCTGGCATCGGAATTTAATTTCACACCGCCGCATTCCTGGACACTTTAGAAACGGATTTCCTCGGCTTTTTGCGTCCTTAATCGATAGAAGAAGCGAAGAAATTCAAATGTTAGGCTTCAACTGGATACAAATATATTTTACTGAGTTCCCCCAGGATGTAGAGTGGCGAACAAAAATAATTCGTCCACAATTCGTCATAATTTTAGCTTTATACAATACAGTCCTGCAATCCAGAAGGCCCAAATGCTTGCAAAGACAGTTTTTTTTTGACAGTACATCATTTTCTTGAAGTCGTGCTGCACCCTAACCCCTTCAATACGTTTGGATACGTTTCGAGGGGCAAGCTTATCGCCGAATGTAAATTCTGAAATCTGGTAGATCTGAGTAGAAAAGTAATATGGGATCTGCTACCTACCTGGGTAGATAAGTAGAAGTTTAACACCGGAGCGAAATTAATCCAGTATCACCGGTAGCTTCAGTGGGACGGGATGGGTTCTCAGACCATAACGCTAAGGCCAATCCAATAATAGGCGCTACTTAATTTTTTTTTAAAGGAATTCGCGTAAAAATTAAGAAAAACACGATACGTCCAAAGCATGAAACAATTTTATTAAATGATTAAACACAAATAATCCAACAAATCAACAGATGAACAACACAACTAACGTTAAACGGTAATTCCTAACCATTCGGATCCGAAATCAATACAAAGTTAAATAAATTGACCAACAATAAAACATTCGCTTATTCTATTGCCGAAGAACTTGTTCGACGAATTACGTTTTGTAAGCTTAACGCAAGATAGCAGGTGAATTCCTCCGAAATGGAGTTTACTTCGCGAGTATGCGCAAAATTACGTGCACAAACGCGACTACATCAAAACCACCGTAAAGCAAAATTAAATAAACATAAGTGTCCGACCTGATTACGCAGCGTCCTTACGTCCGTAGATAACGATGGAGGCAGCCGGCTACGGGACACTTCCGTGGACGATCAGCTTTCTCGGTGTGTGCAGTGTCAACTGGTAGTCGCGAGTCGCAATTATGCTACGAATGGTGTCACAAACGTAGCAAAGAGACAGGAAGAGAAAACCAAGAGCAAAAGCCTGTAAGCGGAAAATGAGCGAACATAAGGGCCAGATCGAGAGAAACAGCACGCAAAACTTACCTAGTCGAGTAGGGCTAGGCTGACACAAACCGCGGAGAAGGCGGCTTTTTCGCCCCCCGAGTGAACCAGTCAAATTCGGCGCACAGCCGTACAAATCTACTTTCACCTCCCAGGTGAAGTGGAACAAGTTAACACGGAACTTCCCACGAAAGAAAATGTGCGGCTCACGGGACGAACAGAAAATAATGAAACATGACATGACATGAAACATGGTCGGCGGAAAAGAAAAAAAAAGAACAAACGAGAGAGAAATATTCGAACTTACCAATGGCCGATTTTCGTGACATCAGCGGAAACCAATCAGAATAAAGGGCAAGGGTTACGGACATACGCACCAGTTTCAGGTGCGGATGTTTTTCTTAAAACAAAAGGAACTTGACCACCCTTTGTCGTCCGCGCCACAAAGTAGTACCCTTTAAATTGGACAAATAAACACCGCGTAATCACAATTCCAACCCTAAGCAAGGATGGGGCTAACTTTATAAAATGAGCTTGTTCGTCTGATCGGAAGCTTTTAGCGAAAACATGTTAAAAAGAAAGTTTTGGGTAAATTACGCGGACGAGGAATTGTAAATTCCTACACATAATGCGGGAATCAAAACGAAGTGTGCTAAAAATAGATCGTAACGTTGAAATATGTACTATACAGGGTGTGTTCGTACACAGGCGGAAATAAACTGTAACAGATCTTCATGTAAACTTATCCCACGTGATCTAGGACGCACGTAACCATTGACTAAAGTAACACACACGTTCTGAAAATACGATTGCATTGTTTTAAACGTGAACAAAACTTTTTCAGAGAGATTCTTTCTTGTGGTTTTCTGTCCACGTAAAGCCACTCTCTTTTTGAATGTGTTACTGTATTAAGCGTAGATTTTTTTGACACTTGACCTTACCTGGTCACAAAAGTAGAGATGGTCTATTGAATCACCTCCCGACAGGCTAGACTCGAGGAGATAGGTATGAGTCGTACGTAACCCCAAAAGTAGAGGGACAAATTACTAAACCGACAGAAATAAGAGCCACTAGTAATGCACACTTGTTTTTACTTATGACTCAATTCAAAAATTAAATTAACAAACTTCGCGTGTCGTATCAAATCATTGTAAAAATAAATTAAAATGTTCTTTACGGATCCGTTTACAAAACGCATTAAACGCATTAAATATGGAAATACGATACAACAAAATACAGAAACAATTGGAATACAGAGCCCAACCTTTGCTTATCCAAAGCACAAACGTTAAAGTAACGTCCGTCGAGGTTAGGTCCAACAGGAGCGCCGCATAATTCCAGATATCAGCTTGGGCTTCAGGGCAACGAAGTCGGAATATAGTGGAGGAACATCACTCTCATTCCCACGGAGTGCGTCCTCCTGCGGAGTCTGACGCGTTATCAAAATTTCAAGATGGCCGGCCAAGATCCGTTTACAACGACGCCATCATACCTTTCAGCAAGGGCATATCACGAGGACGAACGCCAAGCCACTCTTATTCGACGGAACTCCTGCGAGAGATTCGGAATGAAAGGGGGAACCATTAAGAGAAAAAACTACATAAAAGTGAACACGCCCGTCGCACGATGTAACGCTAAAAACGTACCTGTCGTAGACATAATGGAACAAGCTTGGAAAAGCCTCGAAGAAGGCTTCAGTTTTCGTCGCAAACAAAGTCACATCCGAGCCAAAAGCCCGTTTACTTTTCACTCCAAAACAACCCCGTTTAATGAAAAGTTTGCATAAATTGAGAGGAAATCTCAGTCTGTTTGCGAACGAGTAGACACATCGATTGATTGAAAGGAATTTACCTCGAAGCGTCGATCAACGCTAACTGTTCGCGGGAAGGAGGAGAGGTCTATTGGCCAATGACAGACCTACTCTCGACATGGGCCAGTCTCATTATTAAAAAATACGATAGTTCAGACTGGTATAACATTCTAATGCGGAATTTCCAAACTAGTCCAAGTTAGGAGGTCAAACTTCGTCGTAGTTACACTTTCGTCAGTATACATGGTGATTCGAAAGATGGAAAATAAATTTAGCGAAATTTTGACCTGTAACAGAACATCGCCATCTGTTTATAATTCCACGAACTATTTTCCTGATTTGGTTTAGAAACAAACTTTGTAACGTTATTTCACTTCAGGGGATTTTTTTCTTCATATATTTTTTTGACAACGCCATCCGTTCACATTTCCACGTAATCAATTCACTTTGAAATATTTTGTTTTGCGGTTTTCGATAGACGTAGTGCCTTCATTTGTTTACGGACGTGGTGTCAACGTCACCTCTTGTTAAATTTCCAAAAACCAATTCCCTGAATTCATTTTCAAATATTTTGTTTTGCGATTTTCAAATGACGTAACGCGTTCATTTGTTTATAAACATGTTGTCAACGTAATCTACTGTTATATTTTCTCGAATTCACTTTAAAATATTTTGTTTTGCGATTTTCAATTGACGCAACGCCTTCATTTCTTTACGGACATGTTGTCAATGTCATCTTTTGTTATACCGCGTGATTTTAATTTTTTATCAAATATTGCCATGGAATTTGGACGGCATATCGTAGCTTTACTGTAAAACAACATAAAGGAGTGCAATGGCGTACTTTTCACTTAAGCTAAGACATGCCGTCCAGACCTCATGGCAAGAGTTGATAAAAAATTGTAAAAATCAGTCGGTATTTCCAAGAACCAATTCCCCAAATTCTCTTTAGAATTAAAGACGAATTTTGTCAATGCTTGTACGCAATTTTCTACCGACTTAACATTTTCTTCTATTTCTGGACTCTGGCTGTATTATGTGTAAGTAAAATCGTCCGCCATTTTGAGTCCCGGCAGAACAAAAAAGAAGTTTTTTGTTATTATGCATAATCAAGATGAATAATAATTGTAAACTTTGATGACAATTCAAAAATCGTCAGTTTTCCTTCGATTTATACCCACATATACATAGCTCTGTTCTGGACATGTTACCAACGCCATCTTTTGACGCGTTCACGAACTAATCTCCTGAATTTACTTCAGTGTCTCATCCGTATTAAATTTCGCGCTCATCCTTCGACGTAACTTCCCTCTTTGTTTTTTTTTCCAATTCGTCAATCTTTCTTCGGAAATCGCTGAACACGCCATCTGTCTATAACATCTCGAACCAATTCTCTGAATTCGCTTCAATTGAAAATAAAATATTGTCCTAAAATGAATTTTCCCGAATCCATTGCCCCCATTTCATTTTAAAATCTTATCTAAAACGAATTTTGGCATTTTTTCTTCATTTCATCGGCGCCATTTGTTTACATTTTCACGAACGAACGACTTCCTCTAGTTCACTTTAAAACATCCTGCAATTTTCTTTTCATTTGTGCGATTTGTTTTGGACATCTCGCCGCTTTGTTTTTGAATTTTTCATCCGGATTCCGCGGAAGAGTTTTGAAAATAATGCAACCAACGCCATCTGTTGACGTTTATACGAACCAATGACTTGAATTCTCTTTAATTTCGTGATTTTGTTTCGCGCTTCTTATTTTCAATCGACACACCTTCTTGTCTTTGTTTTTATGCAATTCAAATTTAGCCATTGTCTTTCGGCGCGGTGCTCTCCCTTCCTCTCAAACTTCTTTTTTTTTTCTCATCGAATATCCGTTAACTAGGGTTACTATATCGAGAAGGTACCGCCATTCATTTCCGCGTTTTTCGTCTCTCAAATTAAAAGGACCTATGAAACGCCAAGAAGAAAAAGGATAGATACATAACAAGTTAACGGAAACGTCGCCAGTGATTTTACCCCAAATTAAAATAGGCAGAATAGACTGAGATAGAAAATTGGCAGTACCTTCTCAATAGAGTAACCTTTCGACTTTCTAGTGATTTTCTTTCCGGCAAGTTTAATCAAACTTAACACCTGTCAAATAAAATGTTAAAATGCCCAAGTGTATCGTTGTTAGCGTTAGACGTTGAAATTTCCCGCCAATATTTTGTACTAAAATGGCGGCTGATTGCGGTACTGTAATTATTTGGTGACGGTAACCATTAACATGTTGCCAACGCCATCTGTTCACATTTTCATGAACCAATCCGCCGAATTCACTTTCAAATTTCTCTCTAAGACGAATTTTGTGACTCGTTTATTGACATATCCTCTGTTTGTGGACATTTTGTCGACGCCATCTGTTTACATTTTACGAACTAAATTTGTTTTCGTTTTTGCGACGCGACGTTCCTTTGAACGTAACGTCCCGTTTGTTCTTGAATTTTTAATCTGTTTTTCATATAAGAGTTTTGAAAATGCAACCAACGCCATCTGTTAACGTTCCCAGGAACCAATTCCTCTAATTCACTTTCAAATCTCATCTAAGACGAAATTTGTGATTTGTTTGTCGACGTGAATTGAATACTAACTTTTACACAATTATTAACCAATATTAACTGTCACGGTTGACAGTTGTATTAGAGGGAGAGGCGGATATGCGATGACGTAACGGTTCGCTACCTCGCTTAAATGCTGCCACCGTTAGTATTCAATTCACCGTGGACGTATCCTCTGTTTGTGAACGTTTTATCAACGCCATCTGTTTGTAATTTCACGAACTGAATTACACATTTTATCAACGCCATCTATTTACATTTTTACGAAGTAAATTTCTTTTCGTTTTTGCGACGTTGCTTTGAACATAACATCCCGCTTTGTTCTCGAATTTTTAATCTGTTTTTCATTTAAGAGTTTTGAAAATGCAGCCTACGCCATCTGTTAACGTTTCCACGAACCAATTCTTCGAATTCACTTTCAAATCTTATCTAACACGAATTTTGTAATTTGTTCATCGACATATCCTTTGCTTGGACATTTTATCAACGCCATCTGTTTACATTTTCATGAAATAAATTTCTTTTCGTTTTTGCGACGTTCAAAGGAACATAGCATCCCGCTTTGTTCTTGAATTTTGAATCTGTTTATCATGGAAGAGTCTCGAAAATGCAACCAACACCATCTGTTAAGGTTCCCACGAACCAATTCCTCGAATTCACTCTAAAAACCTTTCCGGAACTAATTATGTGATTTTGTTTCTGTACTGCTTGTTATTTTCGATCTACATAACGTCTTCCTTTTTTATATAGAACGTGTCGTTAACGCCATCTGTTTACGTTTCCGCGACACTCATTTTCCAAGCTCGCTTTAAACTTTCAAATAATTTGATTCTTGCGATTTTCTCAGTCTTAATTGAAATGGGGAAAATATGATTGACTTATTTTGAAAAAGTCAAATTAGTCTACGCTAGACTCAGCAATTATTATGCAACCCTCGTATCTAAATTTTATATCTTATTTTTCGCGTTTATTGTTTAGCGACTTGTTAGAGATACAATCAATTGCGAATAAATACTCTATATTATAACTATGTTTGTATGCAAGGTGTCAGCAAAATATTTACATAAAAAGCCTGCACATCTTTCTACGTGGTGGACTCAAAAAGTTTCGAATAATGCGAGCTAAGTAATACCAAGGAACAACATTAATAGTGTCACTTTGTAGGTATATTACATAATAATGCTGAAGAATAGGAATAACCATTATGAAGAAATAAAACAAGACAATAATTTTTTTTTACATTAACTAGTTTAGATTCATCCCTCTGCTCATTACTTGTTTTGTTCAGCTCAAATCGCGCAAATATTGGGAGATATTATTAAATTAAACACGGCGCGAGTTCTCAACCGACTATATGAAAATTACATAAGCGCTAATGCATATGCATGTGCATATTAAAAGTAAATTTAATTACCCCATCAGATTACGTCGCCTGAAAGTTTGCGATGGTTTTATCTGTTCGGCGTCATATTTATAAATGCAATTTCACCACCGGATTACGACAGTACTGCTGCAACATAATAATGCAATCATTATTTTAGTAATTATCCTTCAAAAGCAGAGAGATGAATGTGTTGTTAATAGTTGTACTTTGTACTAATATACCATCTGTGTCGTATCTTATACGCGTGAGCGTGGGGAGATTACGCATGATGCTCGGTGGGACGTACCCCGTATCGCACAGCCATGCAGTTGTAGGTTTATTAAATGTGTATAGTGATGGTTAAAATTAATATCTTTTAGTTCAAAAAAAGTCTCATCTTAGTCTTATGATCTAGGTTTAGTTTTTTCGGTCGTTACAGAAACACATCAAGTCGTTGAGCAATTTGCTTTGAACCTGTACAAGTTCGTCGTAAAACCTTTCGGAAAAACCAAAGCAGAGAAAAGCGGCAATTCCTCCTTGAACGTGAGCCCCTCCGGTATCGACCCGAAATCACAATAAAACGCGACTTTATCTTTTCGCGTAATGCAGCCGGAGTTTCTAGAATTTTACGGCGTCATAAAAATACACTCCTTGCAGGCTGATAAATCGGATAGATAAGCACTACACGGTACAGCCGGGGCGGCTCTCCCGGGAAATTTTAATTAAAATTTCACGTAAACTATGCAGTCAGCAGTTACGAGTACGACCACCTTTGCGTAACGACTCAAATTAGGAGTTATGGCGGCTGAAACCAACGCGCGAGTATATTTGCTTAAAGATGTGCGGGTTTCTTTTTTTTTTTTCGCCTTGAGCTACGCTACTCCTCTATGTATTACAGATTCTAA
The DNA here is from genome assembly GCA_958336345.1 of Dorcus parallelipipedus. Taxonomy (NCBI): domain Eukaryota; kingdom Metazoa; phylum Arthropoda; class Insecta; order Coleoptera; family Lucanidae; genus Dorcus; species Dorcus parallelipipedus. The sequence continues at coordinate 12,845,690 of OY284475.1, forward strand.
AAGAAACCATACATTCAAAGATGACATACCATATTGCTGTGTTATTTCCTTTCTAGGATTAATAAAAATTTTAATGAAAAGGACACGCACTTTGAATTTGTTTTATTTTGTAAAAATGATTTTTCTCTTGGCTTTTGGTGCCATATTTCTATTATGTTTGTATAAAAGGGTCCCTTAGAGTTCTGAAAATTAAGTTTTCATTAAGATTTTTCTTGTACTTATATTTCTATTTTGTTAAATGCGGAGTTTACATAACCTGGAAGACGGTCCTTTGAGTCTCGACTCACCAGCTACAGCCAATTGGTTGAAAACCAAATTCATGGAGCTCTTTGGTGATGACTCAGACACCGAGGCCATGCCTGATTTTCCCACACCACCTGTTAGGCCTGTTATTTCGATGCCTGAAGTTCCGAACACATCGGTCAGGGAGGTTGGGTTTCCAGTTCTTGAAACGCCTGTCCCGCAGCAGATGGAGGCTGCTGAATTCGAGGAAGTCGTTAAAAAGCTCGTGAGTTCCTAAAGGACCGCCGAGGGAACAAGCACCGATATCTGCTCCACCTTCCTGATGGGGCAAAGGTGAAGATGCTCAAGGTGGAGGCCCTCCGTCTGGGATTAATAGGCTGGCCTACGAAGAGCTAAATTAATTGTTATATTTTTGCATTATACAGGGTGAGTTATTAAGCGCCCTTTGTTCCATAGCTCATTTACAGAACGAGATAGAATTTTTTTCTTCCACAAGGACATTCTACCTATTGAGCACTATAACCTAAAATTATTTTGATACATACAGAGTGTTACGTAAAGTAATGGCAGCATGTAGCAGGATTTTTTTAAATGGAACACCCTGTGTATTTTCTTATAGAAAGACATAACAATCGATCCTCTAAACAGTTGCGCATAAAATATTTATATTTATTTAACCAACTAAGAGTAAATTAATATTTTATTAAAAGCGGTCTGATTTTCAACTTCTCTTGAAATACTAACTGTAAACGTATTGTTTATCGTACGGCAATAAAAATCGGTAATGTTATAAACTAAAGTATAAGAAATAACCTAGACATAAATTCATTTAGTTTCATTTGTTTTTTCAAATGTTCAAGCCTGTGTAATTGTGAGAGTTTCAAACTGCCGTTATTCAATTTTTTTAAATGCAACCCCCCTATCTCTTTTCACGAATAGATAGTGTTCATGGTCGTCTTCAATTTTGTTATAGGTTTTCTGCATCTAATCCTTACAGTTTTTTTGCTATAATAAATATTTTACATTTTTACTCTGAAATCAATATTAAAAAGTTATTTAATGTACTGTATTTTAATTTCTTGAGGACAACACCATAAAACAGATGGATAATATCAAGCTTACAATTGATTACAGACTCTTATTACATTATAATCATCGTATTTTTGTTATAATACAGTTCTTTTATTTTGTTTTAATTAAGAATGCCCTAAAATTGATTCTAGGTAGTTCCCAAGCTTCAGTTGTCTTAACTAACATTTGATTTAATAAAATCGGAATACTTGAACAAAAGAAATTCGTCAATTTTCATTTATTCGTTAGATTATTAATTTATTATTTGTATATTTTTACAATAATTTTTACATTAAGGTAATTATTTACAAACACTGATGTTTTCTTTTGTTGTAAACCACATAGAATCAATTTTAAGACATTGTTAATTACAACAAAGTGAAAGAACTGTATTACAATAAAAATACGATAATTATAATGAAATAAGAGTCTGTAATCAATTGTAAACTTGATATTTTCCATCTGTTTTATGAAATAGAGGGCGCTGTCTTAAAGAAATTAAAATACGGTACGTTAAATGGATTTTAGAGTAAAAATGAAAAAAATTATTATAGCAAAAAAACCGTAAGGATTAGATGCAGAAAACCTGTAACAGAATTGAAGAGGAACATGAATACTATCTACTCGTGAAAAGAGATAGGGGGGTTGCATTTAAAAAAATTGAATAACGGCAGTTTGAAAATCTGACAATTACACAGGCTTGAACACTTGAGAAAACAAATGAAACGAAATGAATTTATATCTGGGTTATTCCCTATACTTTAATTTATAACTCTACCTATTTTTATTGCTGTACGACAAACGATTCGTTTACAATCAGTATTTTAAGAGAAGTTGAAAATAGGACCGTTTTCAATAAAATAATAATTTACTCTTAATTGGTTAAATAAATATAAATATTTTATATGCTGCTGTTTAGAGGTTCGAGTGTTATATCTTTCTATAGGGAAATACACAGGGTGTTCCATTAAAAAAAATCCTGCTACATGCTGCCATTATTTTACGTTACACTCTGTATGTATCAAAATAATTTTAGGTTATAGTACTCAATAGGTAGAATGTCCTTGTAAAAGAAAAAAAATTCTATCTCGTAATATAAATGAGCTACGGAAGAAAGGGCGCTTAATAACTCACCCTGTATAGAGTCGCATTTTTCAGTTTAATTTTGTTGAATTTTTAATTTTAATTTTGCATTTTGAGGTTAGGTTTTCTTTAGGGGTGAGTTTTTGTGGGTTTATTTCCCTATATAAGCGGGGCAATTTGTCAATAGAATTAAGTCTTCCTTGGGCAGTGTTGGTGCAAACATCTCTTCTAGAATGGTAAACAGTTTTAAAATTTATTAACATTATTGTTGTTAATTTTTATTGGGCTCATGCATTTGTATTTAACGTATCGTATACAGATTAGACTGGTTGTCTTAACTTGATACGATAAAGATTTGTTTATGACAAACTCGACATAGAATAATTACATTTCGTTTTGTCATAACGATGTTAAAATCCAACACAAACACCACACTTTTGTAACTAACCAATCGTATACAGATTAAATGTTTTTATCTTAACTGATATGATTAGAATTTGTTATTAGCAAAGACGTTATAGAATAATTACATTGCGATTTGCTATAAACGAAGTTAATGCCCAACACAAACACCACACTTTTGTATTTAACGTATCGTTTACAGATTAGATGTTTTTATCTTAACTGATATGATTAGAATTTGTTATTAGCAAAGACGTTATAGAATAATTACATTGCGATTTCCTATAAACGAAGTTAAAATCCAACACGAACACCACATCTTTGTAGTGAACGTATCGTATACAGATTAGACTGGCTGTCTTAACTTGATAAGATTGAAATTTGTTTATGGCAAATACAAAATGGAATAACTACATTGAGTTTTGCTATAGCAGATTTAGATTGCACACTATATTTCAACAAATCACAATATACTTGTTCCATAATCAATCAACACAACAACACACAACTTTTTCATTGCATTCAACGATTTTTAGAATTTTGAGGGACACGAAATCTAGGTAGTTGCCTTAGCGGTCTCTGAAAATAACACACCTGTTTGTTTACAATGAATTCGAGGTTGAGATCTACCAATTTCAATTCATCGTGGCAAATTATATTGTAATTTATGTACCCTGTCCAACTGATAATTATTTTTGGTTATGTGAACACTTACTTTGACATTTTTTTACTTACCCATTCACCACGTTGCTCGTAAATTTGCACAACAACATAAATGCTTTTAGAATCTCTATTGCTACTTAAATTGCTTCATTGCATAGGAACCTCGTGCAGTGTTGCAACTTGTCTAACAATTAAATCACTAGGCCCTGAGATTTCAGTTATTTCTAAAAAGGTATATGCCCAAAATCACAGCAATATATTTCATGTCGCTGCATCGTGTTCAGTGGTTCACGCTAGCAGTTTGGGGGCGTAGGTAGGGCTTGATACAAAATATACCTCTTTATTTATTTGAAATTACTCGACGGTGGCTCGTGGATTCTGCCAAGTCAGGAGATGTCAACAGTAACAGTGCGGATGCGTGGGCCTTAATGAACGCCTGGTGGGTTGCGTAGATCCAGTGAAGTGGTGGAGATGACAACAAGGGATGTCTTCGGCCTCGGGGTAAACAGTCGTCCAGAGAGCAGCGATGCTGTGGCGATCTGGTCGGTCTTTGTGGGTGCGTCGGCAGCAAGGGATGTCTTCGGCCTGGTGCAAGAGTCGTCCAAAGAGCAGGGATGCTGTGGCGATCTGGTCGATCCTTTTGGATGCGTCGGTAGTAAGGGATGCCTTGTTGTTGTTCGGTGAAGATGAGGGCGACGCACCTCTTGATTTCCAACATCCATCCCGGATTATTTATATCAATATTTGCTTACATAAAAGTTAAAAGTACAACGATTACAGTGAACAGTCTACATCATGATTTCCTAATTGGGAACATAGATAATTCGGACAATATAAACCGCAACCCCAAGTATACAAGCTTCTTAAAATGTTATAAAAAAATAATAGAAACAAAACAAATCTAGAGTTGAATTTTGGTGATTTTCTCTAATAACAAAATGGTGCCATTCGAACATAAACCGTCAATTAATAATATCGAACGTGCCGACAATATTATGCAAATGTTTAATTACAGGACTCAAATTGCTTTCGAGGGTTGGGATGGGGAGGGGGCAGGGTCGTGTTTGCGCGTTTGATTTTTATTTTATGTTAATCGAATTTAAAAACTGCATCCTGTACACGGAAATGATTCGATTTAACGGCCGCTGCATATTCATTAATTTATTTATTTACTATTTGAACACGCGCGCGCGTGCGATCCTATTTTATTATTTTAATTCCGGCGTTTAGTTTGTTTAAAACCGGAAAATATGTCCGATCCGCCTATGTTTTTCAATAAACCGCGGGGGGGGGGGAGGATTTCGTTGGTTTATTATTATCAAAACTAATATTTTTCAGCTCTTGGAACTCGTTGGCACGTGAAATTTGCAAAAGTTGAATTTCGAGACACCATTAGCTATTTAATTAAATTAAATAATTAAATTTTAATCAAAAATGTAAAACGCAAAATAATTAATCCTGCTTACTGAGGCCCAGAAATTTACTAAGAAATTTAAATAATTAATTTACTAAATGGAATTACTCTGATTTATTTAACTATTATTATTCATTATCGGAGGACGTAGTTCTTGAACTCAAAAGCTGTTGAAAGTGAATTAAAAATACATAAATGTAGCCAAAATTAAAAGGGCGATATTAAGGACAATAATCCAGTAAACAGTAAATTAATTAGACAACTCCATACGGTGGGGATATAAGCTGTTCCTACGTTTTGAGAGGACGAAACTTAGCAGCAGAAGACCTCTTTTTCCAGAGCTTCTTTAGGGCTTATCGATCGCCACTGGGCTCTAGGTGAAGGTTCTTCTTCCTTGCAGCGTCATGTCACTTCACCCACACCAAGAATTTTAAAATTCAGAATTTTAAAATTCAGAGTCAGTATTTCGTCTAGACTATTTCCTTGCGTCTGTTATCACCTGGGAAGTGTTTACGTTAAAGCTTAAAGTGTGAAATTATTAGGGAGTTTTTGCAACACATTACGATAAAAATATCGTTACGTTAAAGGCCTATGTTGCTTAGCAACCTTATGGATCTAACCAATCACAAACAGAGTTTTAACGTTTAACGTATTGTCAAAACCTATTGCCAAAAACTCCCTATTTTGTGAATACACTAAAGGCAATTTGATTCTCATTTTAATTTAATTATTCCGACTTAAATAATTTCGGCCATTTGCAACTATTTGTGATAAACTCCGTCAGGGGTCACTGAGTATTTCTTAACGAGTCTTTCTTTGTTGCAGTGAAACCGGAAACTGTGACAATTTTCCGGAATAAAGAAGAACTACCCAGCGCGTCCACTTTGGGGCCGCTCAGCGAGGGCACTCAGGTCGTTTTAATTTGCGAAACGAGCGAAGCCAAACCCGTCCCCAAGGTCACATGGTACAACGGAACCCAAGAAATGACCGGTGAGTACAGCTTTTATTGTCCTTTTAAATTTAAAAGATAAACTTAATTAGTAGCACGTGGGGGAAACCCCATATCCCCATTTGCACGAGGATTCGTAAGGAGTTTTCACTGTACGTAAATACGGTTTAACATTTGCTTGGATTTTGGCCTGCTTTTTTCTTCATGTTTCAATTGCGAAAGACACTTTTTAAAAGTCTTGAAAGGTAACAGCTTGAACAATGAGTTGCTTCGTATCCTAACGTTATTTTAGGGCAGGATTTAAATATACATGCATATTGTTATGATCTCAATTTCTACGCGCCAATTCGGGAAATAGTCTTGGGGGTCACACCCCTCTCAGAGGAGAGCGCTATCCAGTATCCAATATTTCAGAAGTAATGAAAGTTACACTTACCTAGTACCCTCCTGTGAGGGAGTTTCGGAGTAGAGATGAGAAGAAAAAACCGGCTTCTTTTTATACACCCTCTTTATTAGCTCTAACTTCCATTGGAGGTGTCCTAGGCCGCCCCTTTTCACTACCAAATTCCACTAGTCTCTCTACCCATTAGCCTACCTGGTACCCCTCCCTCTTATCTACTGATACCCACCTACAGGTGGCACTCTATTCTAGAGTGATTATTTTCCGGTATGCACATCACTTTACCTGGAACTGACTAGAAAAGCCATGATAATTCCTGAAAGTACGCAGACTATACTAGAGTTGTACAAATAAGTCGATTTCCCCTGGTATATGGGTGGATAACACATCACTTTATTTGGAATTGACTAGAAACGCCGAGAAAATCTTTGGAAGCATACAGAATATACTAGAGTTGAACGTATAGGTCATGGTATGTGGTTGGATCTCGTATTTTTTAGCCTGGAGCTGTCTCTTCTTAAATTGGATGGATGGAACACGCATCGCTTTACTTCGAACTCACTAAAAATGCAGATAAAACCTTCAGAAGCGTGAAAACTCTTCTAGAGTTGGACGAACAGGTCATCATTCTTTAGTGTGTGCCTCGCTTAGCTTGTAAATAACTAGAGACGTCATGAAATCCCTGGATTACTCTAAATTTGGGCAATTTGGTTAACTTCATTTTTGTAACTCAGTGGAATATGCGACACTTTATCTAGAGTTGACCAGAAACACTGAGAAAATCGCTGGAAGCATGCAGAGTGTACTAGACTTTGCTACCTACCTGTAGGTTTGCAAATTAGTGCGAGTGACTAATGTTTCTCCGCACCGGCTCGGCATAGCTCGTGGAGAAGGGAGGTTCGACGAAACCCTAAAGCAAAATGTGGGCAAAGTGATTAAAATAAAAAACACCAGCTAGACACACTTGTTTATATTTAACTTGCTCAAAAATTAAATAAATTAAGTAATTTAATGAATAACACGTTAAATTTAACCCGTACCACAGATCTGTGCTTCGGTCACACATATAACTTCAAACGGGCAAAAGAATTAATGATATCACGAGAAACGAGTAAATGTGAACAAACTTCGCGATAATGTAAATTGATACAAGAAAAATATGTTGGACTAATCCGACCTTGGTAAAATCCAAAGATCCAACGTCAATGTCGATCAGCTGTCAACAGTCAACAAGTCGGAGCGTCCTCCCGCGGTGGTTGGCGAAGTGAGTAAGTGTTGCTGTATTGCCGCTAAAAGTAGCGTCGCGTTGCAGGGCGAGTGTATTCTCAACGACAGGGAAAGCCAGGTGGTGGGGCCCAATTCGTTGCCAAAAAGCCAAATCCGGACTTCTCGTGCACCCAAGGGGATGACGATATTTCTCACCCAAATAAAACCATAGTCGTCCAAGTTTTGTATCGGTTTTATGATCTTGCTATAAAAAATTCTTCAAAGAGACCGGCACTGCGGTGTCTGTGTCTCCTCTCTGTCGCTTTTTTTTATAGCAAGACCATAAAACCGGTACCAAATGGACCACTATACCTCAGCAAGCTATCTTGAACTGGGGCTATGTCTCAAGGTTGTGTCAAACTTAAACTTCAACTGAAAGCGTAATGGAAGAAAATATGCGTTACGTTTCGTCGCAGTCAGAACATGGCCACAAGATATACCTGTTTCGTATGTCGACGACAGGCTTGAAAAGCTGTTTAGCAAGCTTAAAATTCTCTCCACGTACGATAACAACAAATCTCGGAATAATTCCGGTTCCTCTTCCTTCACAAAAGCACGTGAAAGGGAGCACAAAGTTACAGCACACAAAATAAACGAAGCGAACGTGGGAGCTTGCGATATGAGACAGGCTGCGAGCGAATGTCTCGTTCTTCCCCCAACAACAGTTCAGACAGAAGTCGTTACGATCGAGACAGATTCACCCCGTAAACTAAAGCCCCCCATACACCTGCGAACAAATTGCGCAACGGAGGCTGTCGTGCAAACATTTGTATAGTGCATGGTGTTGTTTGACGTGCTGTGCAACCAGTTGCAGAAATTCAAAGTTGTTTGAAATTAATTGCACAACGAGTGGCGTTGTGCAACTATTGCGACGTGTATGGGCACATTGTGCAGTAATTTTTGAATGAGTTTATTGATTTATACGTGGTCAGACGGCATGCTTCCGTAGGTACACGACGAAAGCAACTGGAGTTTGCACAATATTGCGTATAGTGTATGGGTGACCTTGTTTGCACAACAACTTGTGCAACGTCAGTTTGTGCAATTTGTTCGCTGGTGTATGGGAGGCTTAAGTCAAATGCCTGAATTAATAGCGCACCTCCTAACTGTCGCAAGATTGCACCACATTGAGAAATTTGAAAACGGCACGTACGCCGTGTGAACGTTAAATTTCCAACGCTGATACAGGTTGTTCGGAAAATTATTATGAATAACTGACTGATGAGTGGATAATGCATCACTTTGCTTGAAACTGGCTAGATTATTCTAGAGTTGGATCTACAGATCCTCGTTCTTTGTAAGTGGATGAATTTTCGCATCGTTCCCATGTACACATGGGAGCATGTAAAATTCTAGAATGGGATGAATAGGTAGGGCACCGTCTCTTGATATGTGGGTAGATCACCATCTCTTGGAACTCACTGGAAATGCCGAGGAAATCCTTGTAGGCTTCTAGACTTGGACGAACCAGGTCAACGCCCTCTGGAATGGACTAGAAATCCCACGAAAATCCCTGGCAAGTTCTTTTAGAATTGGACAAACTAGGGTATGGGGTTGGGATCATGCATCACTTTGCTTGAATTGAGCAGAAAATTTTCGACTGTTCTAGAATTGGAAGTGCCCTATTATGCAATCTCGGATATGAATGTTTTTCAGAAAATCCAAGTGATTGTTAAGTTTGATTAACTTTATTATGTATATAGAACACATTCTCAATTTGTGTGCCAGTGGTACCATAGATATTGAAACTATAGGATTATTTCGGGCAAGCATTTTGTTTGACGAAATTGCAATGAGATTTTCGGGTGTCGACGGTAATGGCCCGCTTATTCATTCCGTTTGTGCCCGGAATGCGTCTCCGGGTATCTCCGGCCCCCTCGTTGAAATATCATTAACGATTTTGTATCGCGGCCCATTAGAGATAATCCAAGCACCGCGCGCCGTACATTCGCATTCAGCCCGAATGTGCTACGACGTGATTGTGTAGATTGCGGGGCACTAGCTGTAAATAAGATGGAGGACTAAGGAATCGGAAGGACCCGGCCATAAAGCCAACTGACAATTATCTATCTCTCTCTCTCTCTGCTTCGTTTCTCACAGACAAGTACTCCGCCACAAGCGATGACGACAACGACGGCGACGCCATCTTCAGGAGTTTACGCGCTGATAAAAAACGCGATCTCATGTATATTTCATCCGGGGGGGAAGGTTTTAAGACGGTCCCGAAAACACTGAGGTTTCTAAAGCACTGAGCTTACATTTGCGATTTAGCAATTTGGGGGGTGATTAAATGACTTATTCTAGAACGACAGGTCATTCAATGTTGTTATGTGGGTGGCCTATACAACAAGGTGTAAAAACAAAAATATTCAGCAAATTTTCGTAAGCGTATGCAGTAGGGGCGAGTAAGAGAGATCGAGATAAAAGACGCATGTGAGAAGGGTTTAAAGCATTCTCACCCTGCACGTAATTATCAGCGAGGAAACACACGTTCGAACCCCCCCCCCCCCCAGATACGCACAGTTGCATGCTAAAATGACTTCTCTTTCTTTTTCAATCGAATTTTACTGGCACATTAACGCCTTTATATCTCGAGAAAAATTACGAGCCATTATCCTTGTTTTTTTCTAATGGAGTCCTTGCGAATTTCGACTGTGCGCGCCGAGTTGAATTGTGGTGGCGGCGGCGGCGTCGCCGGCGAGATTTTATTAAAAAAGTTTAGCAGATGCTTAAATTTAAATCGCGCTTTCGAGTATGATAAACTCGAAATTATTTCCCGGCATTAACCGCCCCTGTCTGCTCGCAGATATTACTTATGTAAAATCTTCCTCGCCGCCGATTATTTTGTTAGAGGAGTTGTCTAAGAAATTTGCTTCTCATTAACGTCGGAAATTCGACTTAATATTTGGTTTAAGCAAGAAATTTTGTACGCCAAAGAAAAAGTCTTTTGTGGCGATTAATCACCAGCAAACAAAGCTTTCAGAATTTGTAAAAATACATCGAAAACGCTGATATGATGAGATGGTGTTGAGTGGAGGCACGTCAACAGATATTACTCCAGCTGGTCAATAGATGGCACTCTTTTATGGCACTGTTTTAAAATCTATACAAAAGCTTTACTACAAAAGCTTTCATCAAATTACCTTAAGTGCAAACACAAGATCCTTAAATAGGTATTATTTTTAAGAATTTTGACGTAAAGCCTAAAGACGTCTAGCGTACAAAATTCTTCCCTTATGAAAATGTCTTCATCACGACGACGTTTCAGAGGGGTAGTGAATCGTCTAATGTACGGCCCAATGGATGGCAACGAGGGCGCTTCTTCGTTTCACGCCGAGTGAGCTAACGACGTGCCAGCGCCACCTAACTACTATTGTTATAGCATTAAAAATAACCGCCATTCTGCGCTATCTGGCGTGAAATCTTACTACCACACTGCGGGATGAAATTTGATTTCCAATAGCCCCGGGGCGGGCGAATTCACGTCTGCGATTTAAATTTATCGACGGCCATTTCTTTTTTGTAAAATGTCGTTAATTAAGTTCCGAGGGCGGCGCCATCCGAGGAGTTAATATAAAAAATTGATTCTTCTTCTCTTGGCGCGCCTCTGAATTTATTTTGCGCGGGATTATTTATCGGCGTAAAAAATTGAAATTGTAATTTATTTTCTTGGGAATTTTTCACGCCGCCTTCGCGTCATAGAAGAAATATTGAAATTTTTATGAATACGTAGTTGCAGCAGCAGCAGCTCGCGTGTATACAGTGTGTAATCAAATAAGTTTCACTTATTAATACGCAGAAAAGAAGCAAAGTTATGACTTACGTAATATTAATAAGTGAAACTTATTCGATTACACCCTGTATATAATGTGAAAATAGAAACGTAAAAGTATTTAAACACGTAAAAGTAATAATTAAACGAGTTGACATTTTACTTTACGCAGTCGTTCCCGAGGCGATTTTAATTAAAACTATGCAGTTCGAAACGAAGTTACTGCTCGCAACGCGAAATATTGAAAATTTAATTCGAACGAAAGGCGTCCTTTCGAACTGTGCTTTGTTTCCATTATGCATAATTAAAATTAAAAAAAAGGCGTAGATACAATCCAACTTCGACGCGCAGAACGAATGAATTTGTAATTATTAATGTTTAGAAAAAACTTTTTGCTGTATTTTGCAAAGCAGGGAAATAAAATCTGTACCCGACGAGAATCCGGAACCTTTCCGGACGGGTTGGGATCAGAATATTTCGGGCGCGGGTTTTTAATCAGAGCGGTCGGAGGTGATCTATCGCTCACACATTAAACGGAACCGAGTATAAAGTACTTCATAAGAGGGTAACTAGATCCCCTTAATCTCGGATAAACCGAACCATTTTTCACCCTTGATTAAAAACAAGGAACGTCAAATTTACGTTCATTAAAGCGCCCCGAGTTTTTGGACACTTACCGGTTTCCGGCGGGCCTCGGCGTTTTTGAACTCCTCTCCTTCGATGTGCGGTGGCCTTATTAATTTTCTAATTACTTACTTCGGAGTAAGCGTAAAAGTTCACGGGGGCAAAAAGATTGAAACATTTGAACGTAATCAAATATTCCGTTAGTAAATCGAATCAACTGATTAACTAAATGATTTTTACCTTGCCTGTAAAATGATATATTTCTTCGATCAGAAGTTGTTTTATTTATTTATAATTTACGTGTTTAATGAAAATTGTCTGTCAGAGGACAAATTCCAAATTTATATGTATTTAAAATCCAGGTCCTTAGAAAAAATTTATTTAATATTTATTTTTATTAATGTCTCTTGTTAATGTTCGAGTTGTATTTTAATCTAAATTTATTTTTTCTTGTTTTAGGCTTTGCTTAACTCTTGTTTCATCAAGGGAGCGCTCTTGATACTGACATCTTAATCACGATCGTGATACTTTGTCAGTAACTGAAGTAGGCAACAAAATTAGTACAAAATTCACGGAAGTATCTGCACTAGACTTTCCAGGCTGAGAGTGCCTCATATTGCCGAAATTTCGCCCACCATTGCAAGAGTCTTTCTGTCGAAGTTTCGCGGAAACTAAACCGGTGGTTTTAAAATTAAAAATTCGTCGTTTCGTGAAAGCAAAATTCTTTTTTGATTGAAATTTATTTGGAAATAAAACTGAAAAATAAAATTTGTTGAAATTTTTAGACAGTTTTCGTTAAAGAACCCTTTTCCAAATTTCCTTCTTTTTTAGTTTGAAAACGTTATTATCGAGTCTCTCTGTTGCCCTCAGCGACTTTTTCCATTTTATGTTAAAAGCTGATAAAACGACAAACGTTTCAGAGCTAAAGCATTCAAAGCTGCAAAAAAAACGGTTTGATGGATGTGTTGGTCAAACAAACAATAATGTTTCGAAATAATAAGTTTCAACCACAAGAAGTAAAGCACGCGCAGCGCCATCTGTTGGCCAATAGCAGAAGTTATAGCAATGTTACAGGAAACTGTAAGATTTTACAGGAAACTGTAAAGTAACTAAAGCGTGCGTGTACACATCAAAGTACAGATCAAAGTAGATAGCACTGGAACTACGGTTCTTCCGCATTTATACCAATGGTGATCAATTTTTGTACGTGAAATTTGTCACGCGTGGACAAGTAAGCAACACGCGCGCAGCGCCATCTCTTGGCCAATAGCAGAAGATTTAGCAATATTACAGGAAACTGTAAAATTGCTGAGGTGTGCGCGTGTGAATGTCAAAGTAGATTTTATAACATTGACTACGTTATAAACCCAAAGGGATTTCTTTCCCCCGGGGGGAACTTCCCTCCCCCTGAGCAATTTAATGAAGAACGTCAACCCAAGACTTTATGCTATCAATCAACTTTTTAACGTGAAGGTTGAGTCGCGCTTGGATGTGTACCCCAGCCAACCTCCCCGACCGCCAGCCCTCCGGCTTTACCCCTTATATACGTTTTACGTACCAAAAACTTACCGAGAGGTTTAGCGCGCCATCTGACGCGGAGCACTGGAACTACGGTTCTTCCGTATTTATCAATGGTGATCATTTTTTGTACGTGAAGTTTGTCACGCGTGGACAAGTGAGCAACGCGCGCGCAGCGCCATCTCTCGGCCAATAGCGGAAGATCTAGCAATATTACAGGAAACTGTAAAATTGCTGAGGTGTGCGCGTGTGAATGTCAAAGTAGATTTTATAACATTGACTACGTTATAAACCCAAAGGGATTTCTTTCCCCCGGGGGGAACTTCCCTCCCCCTGAGCAATCTAATGAAGAACGTCATCCCAAAACTTTATGCCATCAATCAACTTTTTAACGTGAAGGTCGAGTCGCGCTTGTACCCCAGCCAACCTCCCCGACCGCCAGCCCTCCGGCTTTACCCCTTATATACGTTTTACGTACCAAAAACTTACCGAGAGGTTTAGCGCGCCATCTGACGCGGAGCACTGGAACTACGGTTCTTCCGCATTTATACCGATGGTGATCAATTTTTGTACGTGAAGTTTGTTACGCGTGGACATGTGAGCAACACACGCGCAGCGCCATCTCCTGGCCAATAGCGGAAGATTTAGCAATATTACAGGAAACTGTAAAATTGCTGAGGTGTGCGCGTGTGAATGTCAAAGTAGATTTTATAACATTGTCTACGTTATAAACCCAAAGGGATTTCATTCCCCGGGGGGGAACTTCCCTCCCCCTGAGCAATCTAATGAAGAACGTCAACCCAAGACTTTATGCCATCAATCAACTTTTTAACGTGAAGGTTGAATCGCGCTTGGTACATGCCCCAGCCAACCTCCCCGACCGCCAGCCCTCCGGCTTTGCCCCTTATATACGTTTTACGGACCAAAAACTTACCGAGAGGTTTACAGCGCCATCTGACGCGGAGCACTGGAACTACGGTTCTCCCGCATTTATACCGATGGTGATCAATTTTTGTACGTGAAGTTTGTCATGCGTGGACAAGTGAGCAACGCGCGCGCAGCGCCATCTCTCGGCCAATAGCGGAAGGTTCAGCAATATTGCAGGAAACTGTAAAATTGCTGAGATGTGCGCGTATGAATATCAAAGTAGATTTTATAACGTTAACCACGTTATATATCCAAAGGGATTTCTTTCCCCGGGGGAAACTTCCCTCCCCCTAAGCAATCTAATGAAGAATGTCATCCCAAAACTTTATGCCATCAATCAATTTTTTAACGTGAAGTTTGAGTCGCGCTTGGATATGTACTCCAACCAACCTCCCCGACCGCCAGCCCTCCGGCTTTATCCTTTATATACCTTTTACGGACTGAAAACTTACCGAGAGGTTTAGCGCGCCATCTAGCGGGAAACTTCGGAACTATGAGTTTTCCACATTTATGCGTTAGGTAATTTTTATTTTTAAACGGATGCATGCTTGTTTATATCTGCTTTGGTGGCTTTTTCGTTCTGAGGTAATAAAAAGTCACGTCATCATGAGGGATACGTATATTTTAAGAATTTTTCATTTGTTACATACACAAATTTCGCAGCAATTAGGTAGGTACATAAGCAAAACAACGATAATTTTGTCAATGTCCATTTCACATGGACGCGACGTTAAGAACGTCCATCTCAGCGTCCTGGTTTCCACCTTCTTCATTTAGTCCTCTTGTGTTGCTGATTCGGAGTCTATCTACGAATGGTGGTGCAGTTTCTTCCCTGGGCAAGGCGACGGACGTTCCCAGGGGCAACAGCCTTGGATTACAGAAGTCCATGATTTTTTGCCATCGTTAACTGGTGCAATTTCTATTACTAATAGTTACGAAGACCTACAGACAGTTACGTTCATGAAAAGGTCGTTGATAGTGGTGTAATTTATTTACCTGATGAAATCACTGACAATTGGGATTAGCGTTCACCTTCTTGCTGAGCTCGGCAAAGTTACATTCGACAAGGGCCTCCTCTGCTGCAAACAATAACTGGTGCCCTTCATTTACTCCTATGCGACGTCACATTTAACAAAAGTTCATGATGTATCAGGTGCATCGACGACTTCCCTGTTGATTTTACGCATATCCCCACGGATATCCCTCAATGAGTGAGTTTCAATTATCCTCTCTTCAGTCATAGTCAACAGGAAGGGTTCCGAATCCTCCACCAAGTTCAACTAGAACGGTTTCTTTTGCTGATGACTCATCGATGTCTCGCCTTAGCTGATGTTATTAGGTGATTTCTGCACATCCCACGAAGTTTGGATGAAGATATGGACCCACCTAATGAGTCTGCTATTCCACAACACCCTTCACCTAAAACAAAAGAGGCCAATTAAATGCTGAAATTTAAAACCTAGTCTAGTAGATACCTGTAATATCATTTCATTGGCCCTCTGACGGGAAGCCTGCGAAATGAGATCGCTTGGGTCGAAATTGACTAAATTCAAACTATTTGGGTCAGAATTTTAAAAGATTACCGTCGATTTAAGGTCGAAAAGTCGGCGTCTTTTGGTCTATCTGCAAAGCTTGATCGTCTCTGGGACGAGGATTTAGGGCACACAACTCAGGAAAGCTGCCAATCTCAGGGCTTCTTTTTTCCACGTCCATATGGCTATAACGTGCAAGATTATAGGGCCCGGCAATCAAACCTGATGGTTTTAATTTAAGTGTCACCCAAGGTAGGAACAAAAAATTGGGAAGAAAACGGTGTAATTCGATTCAACAAGTATGAAAGTTTTGTATTTATGGAGCAGTGGGGCTAAGAGCATTGCGCTTTCGTCACAGATACGTATTTCAAAAACGGCGATTCCGTTACGATCACGCAACGAAAGTTCCGCCAGCATTTCAATGTTCCTCCCAGCGGAAGGATTCCTACACGAAATTGTTGTAGGTGCAAAACTTTCGCACTACGTCTTCAGCTATGCCAAGGAGGAGGAGTGGATCTATTCAAACCATCAGAACCCCGGAAAACATTGAAGTCATGCGTAATGTTATGGAGTCGCCATTTTTGAAATACGTCTCTGTGACGCTCATGGCCCCACTGCTCCATAAACTTTCATACTTGTGGAATCGAATTATACCGTTTTCTTCCTATTTTTTCTTGCTCCTACCTTGGGTGACACTCAAACTAAAACCGTCAGGTTTGACTGTCGGACTGTACTTTCCGGTCGATTGGGTGGTGGATGCATTCTCACGGGTGACTTGCGGAGGTCAACTCGGGCAGTACCATGCAAAGCCAGTAAACTAGATAGGTTTCACCTCACCAGAGGGGACGACGGAGGTGCACCCCGGACCATCTGGTAGCACTGTTTCCGAGTGCATGTATCCTGATTGAGCGTATCTCACTCCGATGTCGCTGACCGGCATCCAGTATGAGCGATTTTTTCAGTTCGTTTATTTTAATGCTCCGTATTTTGGGGGTGGGTCAACGGCGGCTGGTGCAGTGAAATTGGGAGTGCTGCAGACATACTCGCTCAGCGCCTAGCTCTATCTAACACAGACGAACAGAGAGCAAACAATGCGCAGTGCACATCGACAGCACTCCCAAATTCATATACACCAGCCGTGGGTCATATGCACCCTCCAATTCTAACGTTATTCTCCACTTCGACTTTTCGTCCCAATGGAATCGACGATTTTCGTTAAAACATGGCGATCAATCAGTAGGTCCTTGTTCTGGATTGCCTGAAGCTTTTCTAATGCGAAGAACACAGGAAGCATGTCGTCGTAAACTTGACCGTACTGAAAACGTCAGTCTTCCGGTGAGTAGATTCCTCAACCAAAGCTACGATACGGTCGCTACCCCCTTCTCCTTGACCATACGATACGCTACAGCTAACCGAGGGGCGTAGAAAATATCAAATTGAAATGACGACACTCGAATAAAACTTGGCGGCCAATCCTTGCCTGTGGAAGAGGGGGTCCTTCCTCGTCGGAAGCCCTTTGTGTCAGCATCCGTGCTGGTTGCATCGTGTGCCACCAGTATCGAGGACTTGGATCTCCCGGAGCTTTTTAACCTAAACCTCAGTGGAGGAGCACGTCGCGTCATCGTATATCTGCCATATTGACAATAATCTTCCGGTTTCTGGGCACCTACACCAACACCGGCATATACCTCTACCACTGCTCGACAAGCTCGATAGTTTCTTTTCAACTTGTCGATTGTCCAGCAATTGTTTTGCTTTCCAAGGTAAGTCTTATACGACATGCTGACCAAATTCCAAAATTCGTCAGATATACACTTACAGTGATTGTACTGTACCGTTAGTTTGATGGGATGGTACATACCTACAAAGTCGAGGTGGTGATGTCTCTCTGTATAGGTTTCCTCGCCTTAAGTTTGGTCAATCCTCTTCTGATAACATTCTTTCTCTACACGCGCACACCATATTTGATAAACCCTTGATCGGATCTACCCTTTTCTTTTTGTAGTCCTCACGCTTACCGCTACCGCCGGAATTTCCCAAAAATAAGACGATTAGTTTTAGCACAGACACCAGGATATGCTTACCTTCAATATTTGTAATAACATGCGGATGGGTGTTCCTTATTGTCGAAGTTCATGAACTTAATCGAGTTCTCTTCTGTCCATTACGACCGTCAATGGTATACCCAATTACAATCTCTTGTTGGGAGCACCTAAATGCAGGTAATTTCTTTCTTCCTACTGTTCCCCTTAAGGGGAAAAGATCGTAGACCTCCACTTGCTCCTTCAAGTGGCTGGGATATTGTCAACATGGTTATCATCTGCATCTTCGAATGGTAACCATATCATCAACAACTGAAAAAAAATTAAAAGGCATCAAATGAATATCTCCCCAACTTTGGAAGTATTATCATCGGTGATGATTAAAAAAAAGCATTGTTACGGTAGATTTTTGATTAGGGGACGTAGCCAGATTAAATAATACATTTACTAAAACTTACATGCTTCACATTACACTAGGTTACAAACGGAGGAAACTTCCCTCTGACGGAATGTAGGTACACTTGAATGAATTACATATGAAATTACCGAGTATTTATAGGGTTCGGATTTCGAAAGCTCGAAGAGGAACAGGAAAGCTTATGCCATATGTGGATGATTCATTGTGTACAAAGGTGTTTAAACAGCTTTATGTCATTTGTTTATATTAACTCTATTTTTCCTGGAAGCCTAGGCGGACTGTTAGATATTCGGCGTCGTGCGTTGGCGGCGTACTATCACGTGAGTGATCAGTAAACTGCACGTAGGAAATTGTAACGTGTGGAGATAAATTACGAGAAAAATAAACAAATCAAGGCAGTCAACCAATTGAATAAAAACGAAACAATTTCAGTAAATACATGGCGTACGGTTTAGCCCAAAATTGGCTTTGCACGTTCGGTATATTCAACAACCCAGCTGCAACGGCAGCTCCAGCGGGCGCAGTAAATCCTGCAGGGCATTACTCCACCGGATCTCATTCCGGCGCGTCACTCCGCGTTATTTAAGCGGTGCATCCCTCTAATTTAAACTTTTACAGCGTCATCTATCGGTTCTAATTCGAAATTAAACAGGTAATCCGAAATGAGGTAGTAAATTTCGGCTAATTCGAAAGCGCCGTATATCTCGCGCGCGCCCTAATAGACTTTTTGGCGGGCGGGAAACCCCCGGCTAACACAAAACTACCGACGTTATTTTTAAATTGAACACTCCGTCCGCCGTGAGTTAAGCTCTACAGTTAGCTGCGATAAGACGTTGTAAAGTTTGCCGCTGACGCTGCGAGGTGTTTCGTTTTTATTTCGTTCGTGATTTAGAACGAGTACACCTGAAATTACTTGATTAAAAAGCATATTCTTTTATTTACAGTTACGGAACTCTCATGGGATAAAAGTTAAGATTTTATTGCCTGGGTGCAAGCTTTTATTGATGGGTTGTGGGGCAAACCCAAGCTTTTCGAGCTGTTAGCTGTTTGTTCATTTCAACAGAAAATAGAAACATTTTATGTGAGAAGTGAAAAGTATGGAAGGCAAAGTAACAAATGAAACAAACATTCAGGAAGTATTATTAATTTGGGGAAACCCCCGGAAGTGCTGTTCATTTCATTCGAAGAAACCCCGAACGGCCAATATAGCCCACGTAAACCCGGAGCAAATCTCTACGTAACACACAAATTAAACTATCTAAGCGGAATCTTAACTTCATAAAGTCGGTGCAATTGCTATGGTCGCCGTACAAACACCGCGCCTTAAATTCAGCAGCCTCGGTTAGGTGGATTAACAATTTCCAGACGCCCGGGAAACCGCCACGAAGCTGCTGCGAGAGAAACTTCCGCAACAATGCATTAAGTCCCCGTAATAAACAATATGAGTGTGTAATCGACTCGCTTTAAGTTCGCTGCGCGGGTTTATCGGAAGTTTCTGCACTCGGTGTGACGAATTTGTTGCGCCCAAAAACAATGAGCTCTACTCCTTTCAAAATTAAGCTCCTCTTGTTGTACGTCTACAACCCCAATTACTTAGGGCGTGCATTTATTTACGTGTTGTTTAATTAAGTTACAAATTCTCTCGCTCTTTCAAATGCAAAACTACAATCACGTTCATTCACTGGAACTTGAACTCATATACTTTTATAATTGTTTTATCCCTTTTAGTAAAGCAATCCTGCAATAGTTACTCGAAAATCTGCGATAAATTAAGTAAATAATTAAAATCCGACCTGTCGTTCTTCAAACGTATAGCGATCCACAGCCTCGATCCTGACGATGTCGTCCAGGTCGATGTCGGCAGGTACGACGAGAAAAGCTAGAAAGAAAAACCATAAATACTACTTCACATCCGCCAGTCTTCGAAAAACAATTTGAAAGATGCTCTCGTTACGCGTAGAGTGCTTCTTTCCAGATCACGGATTAAATATTTCCGTTCGGCAATGATCCAAACAAACACAATACTGAGCGAGTCTGCGCGCAACTAAGTATACAGTCACACGATCCAAACTGACCGATCATATTCATCTTTCCGAAAAATCAACACGAAACAGCGGCCAGGTTGAGGACAAATTGCATCTAATGGAAATTAAACTGTAGCAATAACCCAGAGACATCCGAGAGAATCAACACTCTCCGTACTTTCCATGTCATCAATGGGATGTTTGGGTTTTGAACCTTGGCAAGTAAAGCTTATACAAGCGAGGCTCTGGCAGATAGATCAATTTGTGCCTAGGAGATTCGTCAAAACCAAAAGGATCCTATCAGGTTTTCGGCCAAGTTGTGAAGATGGGCCAAAAACTGTGAAAGCCCCAAAGTACCCGAATCAATAAACTTGAACACCATCCCAAGCCAAAATACTTTCATGGTGCTCATAATGCCTGCAAAGGAACACAAAGGCCTTCACGTAGAGGTTACACACACGTTACACGTAAAGTGCTTATTTCCAGACCACGGGTTGAATCTTTCCGTTCGGCATTCACGCAGACAATCACAATACTGAGCGAGTCTACGCGCAACTAAGTACACAGTACAAAGGATGGGGGGGGGGGGATTACATGATTCAAACTGACCAGTCACAAACACCTTTCCGAAAAATCAATACAATTGACCGGGAGGACCAACGACGGCACGAAATAGCGGCAATATTGAGGACAAATGGAAATTAAACTGAAGATCCGAAGAACAGAGACATCCAAAGACAGTCCACCCTCTTCGTACTTTTCATATCATCTATGGGATGTTTGGGTTTTGAACCTTCGCAAATATAGGCTTCTTATAGAAGCTAGGCTCTGGCAGATCAATTCGTCAAACCTAAAAGAGCCTATCAAGTTTTCGGCCAAGTTGTGAAGGATATGCCCCAGATGAAATGCCCAAAATACCGGAATCAATAGACTTGCCCAAAATACTTTCAATATTGTAACAAGGACAAGGATAACGCGGCCAACGCAGGGAATCCGCAGCTGCAAGAATCCGGACGGAACATTATTATAAACATAAGAATGACTCATTTGCAATTATGTAACGTATGATTCACCCGCGTTGCACTTCTGTACTTGCACATCCAAATGCAAATGTCAAAGCGTATGATTCATTCGTGTGCCGTGTGCAAATCCTAAGACAAATGTCAAGGCGACAATTTACGTAATACCCCGGGAACAAAACCCCTATAAAAAGGCGGCATTAGTCAGAGTGTCATGTAGTCTGAATTGTCTGAAAGTGATCAAAATAAGATGTAAGTATTTGTAGTTGTAATTAATTGTTAATAAATGTTTTGTTATACTGAGCTACGACCCTTATTTCATGTTACTTAAATTATTACCGTAACATTTAAATTATCCATGTAAAGGAACACAGAGCTTCATGTGTTCTTCATTTGCTGTCAGTCATCATTATTAATATTGAATACTCACAACTCTCACAAAGAAGTATTTTCATTGAATACGATCCCTAAAAGCTCTTCCACCCCCTCTTAAGACAGAAGTTAATATCATGTGGCACAAAGCGGAGCGTGAAAAATAAATCCACACCGACTTCCAGCGGCGGCGGCGGCGGTATCAATCATTCAAAATTAATTGGATTTTGAAAATCTTCTCCCTTTGTTAGCCGGGGATTATTTTTTCCGATAATAAATCACGCTACTTCTCCTCTTGTATAATATCGAAGCAGCTCCTGACAAATTGCGGCGCGGCCAGTCCGACGAAGAAAATTCGGTTAGATTCGCGGGGCTCAGTCTGGAAGGGACCGCAGGATAAGCGGGGGCGGAGTCCGGACCATAAATTCACTAAATACGTGCAAGATTAAACCACAAATCGCTGTTGTCTTACGGCTAATTCATTTATATCGATCCTGGTCGACGCGACGGGCGGGGGGGGGGCGAGATCAAACTCGCCGCTGAAACTGTTTTAAGGCCGTAGTATGCCATGCCCAGCGTTTACCTTGTACTAATTAAATGTCTGCTCGCTCTTAACAATGTTGCCACAGCGTTTTACATTATGTTTTATTACTTTGCAATTACATGCCGCTGCCGTACGGAGGTATTTTTACGACTTTCTACTTAGAAACGTTCTCGTTATGCGAAGGCTCACACTAAATTTCGTTTCATCCTCCCCATCACATTGGAAACTCGAAATGAAGAGGATAAATTCACGCACTCCCTCGTCCTTTGTCTTAGGCAAACACCAACTCACTGTTATTATACTTTACGTATCCTTTACGTTTGAATTTATCAATTTGAAAAGCCTCGTCAAGATACTTTTCTCCTTTAAATGCCACGACGAGAATGAGTGAGGGCTTCTATTCAAAATAATTCAAAATAACTGAACCGCCGTTTTTCTCCCCCGACGAAGCATTCCTTATCAATTTTGGAAGAGATGGCCAGCGTTAAATTCGAAATTCCTGTCCCCCGCGAAGCTTTTAATCGAGGAATAGCTGCCCCCTGCTACGCACGCAAGTTAAGCTGCTCTGTTCTCCATTTGATGATTCTGCGCAAGACTTTCGACTTACTGATTCATTGGTTTCTGCCGGCGTCCGTTGCGACAAGAGCGAAGTTTTTTCCCGCATAACTCTATACCCGACACATTTCTAAATCACGTCGGAATCTTATCTCTGCAACCTGAGGAGGCTTCCGTTTCGTTTGAATATAAACAGCCTCCTTCGTTGCAATTAATACGTGGGAACTTAATATTTATGGCTTCAAAGTATACATCAAAATAAATCGAAACTGAAACTCAAACATTTGTTTAATTACATTAACGTAACTTTATGAAACAGATGTAAATGTTATATTATGAATTATAAAACAGAACAAGAAAAGAAACAACGCCATGCATTACGAAACTACCATTAGTTTTAATGCGTCCGCCTCAAATTTCCAAACATTTAACAATTTGTTTTTAGATTAGAGCTTCGTCCGCGAGCATTACGTTTCATAATTTCGCAGGGTTTAATGGCGAAGGCAAGTACACAAAGGGCCTCTGCAAATAAATGTGCAACATCAAATGCCGAGAGTCGGGTTGACCATTCGCAAGTTGCCTTAATGCGAGGGATATTTGAATAAGAATGGAATTTTCGCCCTCGCCGACCATTGTTTAAAACGCTTTTAAAGTTCATAAATTTCGCTCCTTATTTACCCCCGCGACGTGCATTACTTTAATTAAGCGATAAATAATAATTTTTCGGGGTCCGGGACGTTTTAATTAACCCCCGCGCGACGGTGACGGCGGCGACGACGACGCCCCCGGACCCGGATCCGATAATCCGCAATTCATTTTATCGGTGATTTATCAGCGGAAGATTCATTTGAGCGAATTAAATTCTACTTGAACTATCTCTTGAGTTCTGCAGTAATTTCGCCCATGTTTGATGAGCGACGCGACCCGACGTAATTAACCGAAATCTAGCCATCAATTTCAACAATCCGGTGGCAATCGATGTTCAGCTATTACAAGGATGATGATGATATGCGTAAGCCGAATCATGTAAGCGTTCGCGTTTCATACGTATTATTCGTTAATTACTTGCTTCGTGCCGGAATTAATGGGAATATAATGCCGACGCTTTATCATACAATTAGGTACGGACGCTAACAAGCGCGGGCTTAAAACCACCGATGTCCATGGTGTTATTTATCGCCGACTTCCCTATCGAATACTAAACAGTTGTTAATTAATAATTCGTAAAATATTACAATAGGGAAATTAGAACGTCGCAAACGCGCGACCTCGAATATAACAACTGTTGGCGAAACAACTTTCTACTCCTCCTGTCAAGCTTTCTAAAATGAAATACTCGGGAAAAGCCCTGCGCCTCCACCAAAAACGTTACGTTATAATCTACAAAACAAAAATAAGCTATTTCTCCTGGACTTTTGTCAGGAGACGTTATATTCGAGGTCGCGCGTTGGCGACGTTCTATTAACATTCTATTTATGTGCATTCGTAGATCAATCAAAGTTGAATTGCGCGAATTCATTTCGATAAAATAGACGGCACATTAATATGCTCGGTACGTAAGATTCACTTTGAATTGAGCTTTATTTCCAGAAGAAGAAGAAATATTAAGGTCGGGAGTGACATAAATCGAATTCCATCAAATACCCTAAGCGTCGCGTCGTACAAAAGATCCGTCGTGGTAATTGGACCACGAATTAAAGAATGACGTCTTAAAGTGAAACGGGATTCGGGCATTCGTCCGCACAATGACCACTCGGACACGTCCATTGTACGCCGACAATCCGATTTCATCTGCACTGGGGGGGCCCTCCCGAATTATCCGTTCTTTGATACATACGACGTAATTAGGTCACCCCGATTGAATTCGTTTTTGGATGCAAATTGGGGATTAGGGAGAGGGTGGGAGGGGGGTCCTTTGGATTCGCCGAGAGAAATTTCTAAATGAATGCAATAATATATTCCGGCGGCGTTCGACAAAAGGGTCAATAGGAGGTCGTAAACCTTCGGCGCGTTAAACTTTTATAGTCAAACAGTGTTACCGCGAAATGAATAATTCCGATTCCTCGGCGGGCCCTTAATTAAATTTTATTCGGGGCGTGCGCGCACACGACGCGGACGGAAAAAAGAAAGTCTGCAAATTTTTCATGTGAGCTGAGACGTGGTGGTAATTGCTTCGAGTAAATGACACGCCGCCCTTCGCGTGCAGGATGTCGCCGACATGCTTACAACATGTTCACCGGGGTGTTTTAAAAAAAATACATCATAAGCGGCAGGTCATTTTAATTTACGCTATGTCAACAGGACGTGTTTAACTTGAATATTAAAAATAAAACGTTCACTTTTTTCACTTCGAACTTAATTGTTCGCCCGTACAGAGTGATCGAAACCTATTATATTCATAAATGGTGGACGCTCAATTACATTCCACTTTGTACTGCATCGAAGGGCTCCCCGCCCCCCGCCAAGAAAGAAAAGTTATTTCTTGCCTAAACGCCCGCCCTTTCTTTCTTTTTATCATATGCCTCAATTTGTGCTCCCCCAGGCCTCTTTCTCAAAGCGCTCAGACTTTCCCTCTAATAAAGAAATTCACACCCCGGTGAACCCGGAGAGAATTTACTTGTTTTAAGGGCGAGAAAAAGCAATTTTAATAGAACAAATCGCGCGAAATTTTTCCAACCCTCGCCGCCCTAAATTCACGCAGTAGGTACGTAGGTGTGTGCATGGGTCCCATTACGTGTTTCCTATTATTAGAAACCCGGACGCTCCCCTTGCACCATAAACATATCTATTTCATCCGGGTAACGGTTCTTTTATTGCTGGCGTTAGTAGTTTTATTATGTAAATGATAATTGCGGTAATGGTGTAGATTTTTGTCGGGGAAGTTTGGGACAACATGCTATTAAGGGTGTTGTATAAAGAGGCGCCCTTTCATTTATTTTTAGCACCGAAAAAAAGGGCGCGTGGAAGTTTCAATGACTGTACGAGGCAGACAACACTTGTTAACAAAACTAATAACGTAGCGAGTTCGTATATAATTTTATTCAACACAACTTGAACTTTAACAAATACAACAAATTGAATAATAAATATTGGTGTGTTCCTCTTCTCCTTTTCTACGACAGCTGGCTTCGATGATGCCGATGAATTTGTGGAGTGTAACTGATCTCTCGACAATGACTGCACAAGAGGTGTGTGTGGTGGTGGATGCTTCCGACAATGACTGCACAGAAGGCTTTGGGTTGCTCCTGACAATGGCTGCACGGGAGGCTTGTAAGTGTTTCCGACAATGGCTGCACGCACAATGAAACGTTTTTGAAAAAAGTGCTTTAAAGTTATCTGAAAAAAAAAGTAGCTTCACCTTTGTTTCATAGATTTTCAGCGAGACTAGAAACAACGTTCATTTTTTTTTTTCTTTTTTCATAAAATCTCTTCTTGAAAACTTCAAGCTGGAAACCTTTTTCTTCTGACTCGGAAAACATGAAATCAATAACGTGTTAATTATGGATCATTTGAAAGTTCATCGGAGCGAACGAAATTGGTACCCGAAAGAGAGAGAGAGAGAGAGAGAGAAGCGTATTGTTAAGGACGTGCCTTTCAAAAGCCACCGTCCGCACTGAATTATAAAACGGCGAGACAAAAAAGAGGAACGCGTTGTTACAACCTAAAATATTCGGCGAGAAAAGCGGAGCGTGAAAGCGGCTCCTCTCGAAGAAGAAATTACGCAAATTCCGCTGAAAAATAACAGACCAATTCGTATGTGGAATACTAAAAAAAAAAAAAGAAAAGAATGAGAGTTCCCCCGGTCGCATATGAGAAATGCTAGGAAGCGCTTGGCTGGAAAAATCGAATCGATGCAGAACGCACGAGAGATAATCGCATGTGCGATAAATTCCTCGGATTCCCGTTCCACATCCGGCGGGGAATAATCGCGAGAGTAAATGCGCATAAAAATTGACGCACCTCGAAATATATTCAAATACCGTTCATCAACGGCGAACAATCGGGGGGAACTCGTTCTGCGGTTATTCGGGGCACGTATGAGGGCCTATTTTTTTCATCCGCCTTCGATTTAGCAATCTATTCTGTTTTTATCGTGCAATTTGAGTGTCCAATATCTACTACTCTCTCGGTCTGACACACCTTCTTGTTTCGGCATCTAAATCGCTCGTGTTCTTGCTGCCTCTTTTCCCTCGGCAAGGAGGGAAGGTTTCCGTCTTCCTTTATCGCGGCCTTTTATTCTCATCGTTTTTTATCGATAGTCCTTGATTACATCTTGTATATTCCCTTTCGAGACAGTCGTTTAGACTTTTTCGTTATGCCCATTTTCTTATTTGATTTAACTCTTAAGTTCACTTTATACATAGAAAGATACAAAACCAACTCGTTTAACTCGATTTAATTTGAAGGTACTTCCATTTTAATGAATTGTATTTATTAGTTTAATGGAAAATGACCAAAATCGAAACCAACATAACTGGAGAGAAGTTGCATCATATCATCATAACGAAGTATGATGACATGTAATAAATAATCAATTTAATTGAGGAAGAGTCAAAAAGATGAATTCAGAAACACCTTCACCTTCAGGAGAACGAGATTATTGAGTCAGCAGTGGCTTAATTGAAATATGGATTAGTATGATTTACAAAAAAATCAAAATTGTTGGAAGTAAACAATTGCAAAATCATAATCATTAGAACCAGGATCAAGCGAAATAGAAGGACCACTGTGAAGTTGATACCACAAACATTAAAATCAAAGAATAGAATCAGGACAATTTGAATCAGGATAGTGATGACCAAGTCTCAAGATTATGATTAGAATCAGTATCAACATGAATTGAAAATGAAGCGATGCAAGCAGGAAGCCCATGATAAGAGGATGGAAGATGAATTTCACAGACACAGACAATTACATTTAATAAAATAATTGGAATTAAGTTCAAAACGATTTAAGAATAGGAAAATGAATTTTCAAAGTCAGAAAAATAGGAGAAGGCCCAGAAGGACTTGGAAGAAAGAGGTGCCGATGGAAGCCGAAGGGAAAAGATTGAAGTGGATGGACGTAAAAGAATTGGCAGGAGGTAGGAAGTGGTGGAGGCACATTTGGCACATTCCAGTTCAGTTGGGCAGCTCTAGGATTAAGAAAAAGAAGAAATAAAACAAAACAATTCAACTCAGCAAGGAAACAGGATCGCTACTGTCAACACTAAAGTCAACAGAGCAAAAGACTCACGAGAAATCATGGCATCAAACAGAAGCAACAGCGTTTTCAGAATTAGAATACCTAATTGAATTTTAAATCAATGAAATTAGCACCAGGAGGAAGAGGACGACCAAGAATCAGGACTACAACTGGAATCTGCAACAACAAAACGCCATAAATAATGCAAGATCCTGATTCATAATCAAAATAATTTGATTAGGATGAAGGTAACAGGAACAAGTGGTAATGATTATGAATGAGAACACCGTGATCAAATCAAATGTTTGAAATTCGAGCCAAGTTTAATAGAATTCAATCAAATATCAAAATTATAGAATGTGAAGGAGCAAGGACAGGTATGGTAGAGAAATGGCCGACGTCAAAAACAGAAAACTCTCAATTAATCATTAGGACTAGGACCAAAGAGTACTGTAGGAAACTAGCATTTCGTAAATCATTAAGCTCAATGCGTAAGTTAAAAGTGAATAATCGGAATTTCCGGTCTAAAACCATATGAAAGGCAACTGAGTTTTACGATAGGTATCATAGAGCTATAAATCAAGTCCGAAGTCGTGTCATAGTGTGAAAAATCTCTGAATATCCGTCCGTCTCTCTGTATCTACCATGCGGTATTTTTAAATTTATAATAATTAGAGTGGGCTATGAATTTTGAATTAGATTGGCAACACTATCTGTTGACAGCTTATTAATATGAGTTCGAATTCGCTTCAAAATGCTTAATTTAGAACATAAATTTTTTTACAGGGACTTATTTTTAGAATGCTGAATGGCAACAAAATGGTGAATGGAAGTATAGATAATTTTCAAAATGCGTTCCCTAATTTTCCTGTTGAATACCCAAGATTGGTTCAACAAATTTACCACTATGTGGGCGTATTTGATCTGCAGAGAATCCCCTTGAATTTAGTCAATCGCCTTTTCATCCGGAAAAAATTGGTGTTTGGTTGGCAGTCTCCAGAAGACGCATATTTGGACCTGTCTTTTTTAATGGAACTGTCAATGCCGATAGATATCGAAATAATTTACTCTAACGTCTCTTCCAAAATCTTCATGATGATGAACTTTTGCATGGGAATTTTCAACAGGATAATGCTACAACTCACAAGACAAAGCAAACCAAGGAGAAAATTCACGAATTTTACGATGATCGAGTCGTGCAATTTCCACCTAGAAGTCCAAACCTGACCATTCTAGATTATTTTATTTTTCCATACCTCAAAAACACTTTTTAAAAATAATCCGCAAAATCTTAAAGAACTGCAAAAGGCAATTGCTAATTCAGGCAATGCTATAACTGTTCAGGTGTTGGAAAACGCATTTCAAAGTATGAAAAGGCGAGTCAACAGATGCATCGAAGCTGGGGACGAACTATGCTATGATTGTCAATAAAACGGCATTATTTTCTAGTACCTACTTAATTTCCAATTGAACGTCAAACTATTTACATAATCTCTAATTTACACAGCGAGTCGATTGGCAAGATGTGCAATCGTATAAAAAAAAGTCCCGCCTACTTTAATTATAAATTCAAATGATCGCGTGGTAGTACCATGGTTTGGGTGAGAAAACGTTAATTTAATTGTCAATTTGTTATGTTATTAGAAACTAACAACTGCTTTATTTGATTTACAAAATGCTATTTTCTTCCCGATATAAAATTATTTTGCATTTGTCTTGTATATCATTCTGAAGTAATCTGAAATTATATTTAAAATTTAATATTTTTTAAATTTGATTGACTTATTATATATTTCTTTATTAAAATTGTCCTAAATGTTATTTGATCATACATGCTTTTGAGTCAATGTTTTAATACTGTTTGGAAATTCACTTCATGCCAAATTTCTTAATTCGATTTGTACTTGTTTTTACCTGTTCTGAATATACACATTTACGAATATATTTTCTCTTTGTTTCTAATTGAAATTTCATTTAAAAGAAAGAACGTAATTTCGTCAATCCCGAAAAATAAATACAGTGGCGAGCAAAGGTTGAAACCTCATTCCATATAAAGGGGACATTGAGGCTGGGTTTCTCAGTCCTAGCTTAACTTTAAACTCCTGTTTATTCCCATGGTAGCAATTATAAAAACTATTGTTCCTATGGAAATAAACACGAGTTTAAAGTTAAACTAGGACTGAGAAACCCAGTCTGAGAGAAATGTCCGGCTAATTTAAACTCAAACCAGAAACGTACAAAGAAGAAATTGCTATTTGATTCCTTTATGGTTTGAATAAAATTTTGGTAAAAGAGTGAAAATATTGTTGATTATTATTTCTGTGGAATTATTTTCTTGTAAAGTTTGAATTAAGATGTAGAGTTTGGACGTAATAACAGAATTTCTCTCTCACTCCCGTTGTGATATCTAGAGGAGCATAGCGTCTCGACGAGGCTTTGCAAAATTGATAAATCTGAAAGTAAAGGATAATTCACCCCCTTTCTTTTATCATTTTTAAGCACCCGTCGCTCACAGCACCATCTAGATTTTCCGAATAAAACGAAAGAATTTTTGAGTCGATTTAATGATGAATTTAATGATAAACAAGATCAAAATGAATCCAAACGACGCGACGCGACGTCCGGGCAATCAAATTCAAAATCAAAACGGCCAGAATTACGAAAACAATTAGAACGAGTGCGGATGATTGACAATGACCGAAAACGATCAAAATTAAAATCAAGATAAATGGAATTTGGCCAAGTTTCAAAATTATGGAATTCAGTGGATTTGAAAAAAAAATGGATAAATCGAGAAATAGAACCCAGTATGATGAATATCAAAAACAAATTATATTATTCGGTGATATTAGGATGAGGTTTGCAATCAAGTTCATTTGATGCAGAAACAAAATAACAAGAGGAAAAGATCAATATTTCTACAAGCAAAACTAATTACGGTACCGCAATGAGCCGCCATTTTAGTGCAAAATAATGGCGGGAAATTTAAACATCTAACCCTAACAACGACACACTCGGGCATTTTAAACTTTTATTTGACAGCCGTTAAATTTGATTAAACTTACCAGAAAGAAGACCACTAGAAAAGTCGGCAATTTAAACTTGTCGGAAAGAAAATCACTAGAAATGACATTTTAGTGCAAAAACGTTTTCTGTATCTTACACATTAAGCACATGAACGAAAACGCACATGATCACTGGAGTTGATGAAAGTGGTCACTGAAGTCGACCAATGTGGTCACTGAAGCTGACCAAAGTGGTCACTGAATTGACGAAAGTCAATTAATCGGGATATATAATAAAGCGGGAGCAAGCGAGCGCGGCTATAAAAGTTAATCGGCGGGAGCAAACGAACGGAGTTATGAAAGTAAAGCGGCGGGAGTAAGCAAGCGCGGTTATAAAAGTTACGCGGCGGAAGCAAGCAAGCCATTTTAGTGCAAAAACGTGGTTTCCTTATCTTACACATTAAGCATATGGATTGCGGTACTGTAAATATTTAGTGACTGTAAACCGTACGCACTGGCGCCATCTATGAAAATTTTATTGAAATAAATTTCTTCGGCGCGAAATTTAAAATTACTATCTTCAATGATTTTATGCGTCGGTTAAGAATCGGCGATGTTCTTTTGTTTTCCTTTCGTTAATTTTCGATTTTAATGTTTGTTTCAGCATTCTTTTGTTTTTCTTAAGGAATTAATTTTCTTATTCTAGATTCTTCATTAGAAAATGTTTTAACGTACACAATTTTAATTAGGTATAAAGAAAGCGGTGGCGCCATCTACGGAAACTTTATTGAACTACATTTTTCGGCGCGAAATTTAAAATCACTATCTTCAATGATTTTATTCGTCGACTAAAAATCGCCGATCCCTTTTTATTTTCCTTTGGTTAATTTTGCATTTCATTGTTGTTCGTTTCAGTTTTCTTTTGTTTTTTTTTTTAAGAAATTAATCTAATTGCATTTCTTTCCTGTTTGTCAAGTCCTCTGATTTTCGCTACAAAATAAATAAATCAAAATTGTATGGCGCCACCTATGTAGTAAATCTTGTTAAATTCCATTTTTCTAAATCTAAATCTAAAGTTTAAATTCCAGCTCTAGATTTTTCATTAAAAATGTTTTGTATACATTTTTAATTAGGTATAAAAACAAACAAACGGAAACCGTACGCACTGGCGCCATCTATGAAAATTTTAGTGAACTAAATTTTTTCGGCGCGAAATTTAAAATCACTTTCTTCAATGATTTTATCCGTCGGTTAAAAATCACTTCTTTTGTTTTCCTTTTGTTAATTTTGCATTTTATTGTTGTTTGTTTCAGTTTGCCTTTGTCTTTTCTAAGGAATTAATTTTCTAATTGCGTTTCTTTTTCAGTTTTCTCTAATTTTTGTCACAAAATTGTGTGACGCCACCTATGTAGCTAAATCTTGTGAAATTAAATTTTTTTTACATTTCTAAATTTAAACAAATTCCAGTTCTAGATTCTTCATTAGAAATGCTTTAATGTACACAATTTTAATTAGGTATAAAAAAAAGCAAACGGAAACAGTACGAAATTTTGTTGCACTGGCGCCATCTATGAAAACTTTCTTGAACTACGTTTTTTTCCGGCGCGAAATTTAAAATTACTTGCTTCGGTAGTTTTATGCGTCGGATAACAACCGTCGATCTTCTTTTTTGTTTTTCTTTCATTAATTTTGCATTTTATTGCTGTTTGTTTCGATTTTCTTCTGTTTTTCTTAAGCAAGTAATTTTCTAATTGCAGTTTTTTCTGTTTGTTAATCCTCTGAGTTTCGCCACAAAATAAATCAAAATTGTATGGCGCCGCCTATGTAGCAAATCTTGTCAAATTATATTAACATTTTAAATAAAAATAAATTTATGAAAAAATAAGGGCTTGAAACAATAAACATTGTCATAAAACGTAGGTGCATCGTAAATTATAATTTGTAGAACCTGCAATGCCCGATAACTATAATTGTATTGCTAAGCAATTCCTTGATCGATTGGGATTGAATTGAAAGTGAAGCCTCAGAATCAGTATTAGCAAAATTTGATACTGAATCAATAAAAAGGACAGAATCAAGACGATCCTGAAAAAGTTATTTGAATCAAAAAGGATACACACAACTATTGATAGATAGGTAGATAAAAATCCCCCCATCAGAATAATCAGAGTAAAAGAGCTTCAATATATATAAGTTTTGGGGAAAAATTTAAAGCTTTTAAGCAAACAGTAGCAATTTTTTTCATTGACCCATGAGTATTAGGGCTTGTTCCTACATCCTAAAGTAATACGTAACTAATTTTACCTAACTGCCAGACTGCCAGAGGACCATTATCTTCAATGGCGCGCAGTTTTCTGCGAATATGTCTAATTTTTCGCTGGACAAAAGTAACATCTATTTCCCGAATCTTCTGAAATATTCTTCTCTGCAACTGGTGTTCGTTTTGGGCTTCCCAACCATTACCATAAACTTTTCTAGCGAAATGTGACCAAAATTCTTCAATAGGTCCCGACGATGCGCTTTTGTGGTAGGTCAGATTTTTTATTTTAAGCTAGACCATTGATATCTACAGAATTAATTCTCTTATGTGATGACCAACTTACAACATTAATAAGTGAAACTTATTCGATTGCACCCTACATACATTTAATTTTGATCGAACTTTTTTTAAGTCAATTAGGTCCTTTAGAGGAATAGATGATTTTTGTTCTGTGAAAAACGAAATAAATTTGTAGCACGAAGTGCGATTTTTTTATCCTTTTTATCTAAAGCAGCAATCGTTATTGTGTCACACACGTTATACATATTTCAACGACTAGGTATATCTGTGACCTATAAAAGTATAGAGATAAAGCTGTGAGGGAATCACACCGCGTAACATGATATATATCCTTGTTTATAAATATCCTTTCCAAGTCCGGGTAGGACAAAGCGTTTCAGTCTTGGCTAGCGAATGCACCCAGTAAGAGTATTAAGTTCGGGGAGAGAGGAGGAAACGAGCGCACTTTCGAGCCGGGAAACAGAAGAAGGAAACGCGCTAAAAACCAACAATAAAACTCAAGCTGCGATGTCGCGGCCCCTCGCAAACAAACGCCGCCGCTGAAAAGGATTTGATAATTTTTTTTTCTCGCCGCCGCGGAGATGATTCATTGTGTTCGCTTCGTTTCGGTTCTGAGATGTGCACTGGCTCCGCGTAATCCTCCGTGACAAGATTGGTTTTGCTCGTTCATTTCCTTCCATTATGTTGTAAATTACGTCCCGTTTACGGGGGGTGTTCTCTCTCGCCCCCTCGCTTTCAAAATTACCAGACTTAATTTATTTTTATTTATTATCCCTCCGTCTACCGTAAGATTGGTCATTAAAAAGATTTCCAAATATAATAATAAATTGTAAAGTGAGGCGAGTAACATGACGGCCATTCCAACGCAATTTCGTACTTGCAATTCCGCGAGCGAAGAGAATTCAAATATCCCCCCACGTAACAAAGTTGGTTCGTCAATCGAAAGCCGATTCTATTTTAAACAAAACTCGACTGCATGTACCCCCCCCCCCTCCATGCATTTCACGTCCCAACCGGGATATATTTCACGCGTGATCGGGATTCGAAACCGTTTTAATTCGGAACTCATGTAGCAGATATTAACAAACGCCAGATTTATTTGTCCCCAAAATCGAAAAACTAAATTATGAATTAGAAACGACCGACCGACGGCGACGTCCCCCCGTGGACGAGGGTGCTCGTGTCTTCGCCGCCCACCTACCTTCATGAAAATTAGTCGGAGTGGCGCTTAATTTTTCAGGGACTTAACTTCGCCAGGAATAATTAATATTCTGTTCGTGTGTAATTGTTTGAAAGTGGGAGAAAAGTTTCTCCGAGTTGCGAACGTTATTTATTATTAAGGGGACGAACTGGACGGACGATTTGGGGCGCGCGAGCGACCTGAGGAACTAATGAGGGGGAAAAAAGTCGCTTTTGTTTAATTGGTTTCCTCCTCTCCATAACAATGACGGTGACACGTAAAAACTAATTACAAGAAACAATTATTTATTGAAGTAACTAGATGCATCCGCCTACACGTATACAGTATTATACAGGCTGACTGACAATTGTTCCGACAAAAAAACACCACGATTCCATTACACACACTACGAAATGAAAGTAAGGGCGAAAGCAAAGTACATTACTCATGTCTAATTTCAAGGACGTTGTCAAGGCCATTTAAAGGTCAATCTAAGTTTTTCTCTTAATGGAAACACATATTTCCTGTATTTTATTCTCATCCCTCACAGTTGCTCTCGGCTATGGGATATACAGGGTGACTGACAACTGTTACGATAAAGAAAAAACATACGATAAGAAGCGATGCCCGAGAGTACGGGAAAAATATTTAAAATATTCTTTCTACTTTAGTTTTCAAAAAATACTCTTACTTTTTGAATTTTGTAATTTAGAAAATGTGAGTATCTCGTGAATGGTTAGAGGTAGGAGGCTATGGATGGTACATTTCGTTTCATCTCATCGATTACTATCCGAATGAGGTATTTTTTGTCAAAAATTTTAACAAAATACAATAATACTCGTAATTTTTTGAATTTCGCAACTCTCGAAAAGCGTGAGTATTTCGTTAGCAGGTCAAAACGGAAAGGTCTGGCATTGTCTCGTTATGTGTCGAAAGGTATGAGTTGCCCTTTAGAACATATTTCGAAAATACGACACAGTTTTTGGAATCGATAGATCGAGGAGTGTGAGTATCTCACGAACGGTTAAAGATAGGAAGCTGCGAGTAGTACTGTTGGATTTCTCTCGTCGAATTATACACGGACCAGGCACTTGTCCCCAAAAATTTTAGCAAAGTAAAAAAATAATCCTACTTTTTTGAATGTTGCAATTCGAAAAGTGTAAGTATCTCACAAATGGTTAGAGATAGGAACCAGTGAGTGGTACTATTGGATTTCTCTCGTCAATTCCTATACGGACAAGGCACCTTTCCCCAAAGCTTTTGGCAAGGTGCAAAAATACTCCTACTTTTTGAATGTTGTAGTTCGAAAAGTTTGAGTATCTCACAAATGGTTACAGATAGGAGCTTGTGAGTGCTACTGTTGGAATCCTCTCGTCGAATTCTACGCGGAGAAGGCACCTTCCCCAAAAATTTTGGCAAAGTACAAAAATATTCCTACTTTTTTGAATGTTGCAATTCGAAAGTGTGAGTATGTCGCGAATGGTTAGAAATAGGAAGCTACTATTGGATTTTTCTCGTCGAAGTCTACGTAGACAAGGCACTTTCCCCAAAAAAAAAATGTTGCAATTCGAAAAGTGTAAGTATCTCACGAATGGTTAGAGATAGGAACCTGTGAGTGGAACTGTTGGATTTCTCTCGTCAATTCCTATACGAATAAGGCATCTTTGCCCAAAGCTTTTGGCAAGGTGCAAAAATACTCCTACTTTTTGAATGTTGTAGTTCGAAAAGTGTGAGTATCTCACGAATAATTAGAGATAGGAGCTTGTGAGTGCTACTGTTGGAATCCTCTCGTCGAATTCTACGCGGAGAAGGCACCTTCCGCAAAAATTTTGGCAAAGTACAAAAATATTCCTACTTTTTTGAATGTTGCAATTCGAAAGTGTGAGTATGTCGCGAATGGTTAGAAATAGGAAGCTAGTATTGGATTTTTCTCGTCGAAGTCTACGTGGACAAGGCACTTTCCCCAAAAAAAAAATGTTGCAATTCGAAAAGTGTAAGTATCTCACGAATGGTTAGAGATAGGAACCTGTGAGTGGAACTGTTGGATTTTTCTCGTCAATTCCTATACGAATAAGGCATCTTTGCCCAAAGCTTTTGGCAAGGTGCAAAAATACTCCTACTTTTTGAATGTTGTAGTTCGAAAAGTGTGAGTATCTCACGAATAATTAGAGATAGGAAGCTGTGAGTGGTACTGTTGGATATCTTTCGTCGAATTCTATGCGGACCAGGCACCTTCCCCAAAAATTTGGCAAATTGCAAAAATATTCCTACTTTTTTGAATGTTTGTATCTCGCGAATGGTTAGAGATAGGAAGCTGTGAGTGCTACTATTGGATTTTTCTCGTCGAAGTCTACGTGGACAAGGCACTTTCCCCAAAAATTTTGGCAAAGTAAGAAAATACTCCTACTTTTTTGAATGTTGCAATTCGAAAAGTGTAAGTATCTCACGAATGGTTAGAGATAGAAACCTGGGAGTGGTACTGTTGGATTTCTCTCGTCAATTCCTACACGAACAGGGCACCTTTCCCCAAATCTTTTGGCAAGGTGCAAAGATACTCCTACTTTTTGAATGCTGTAGCTCGAAATGCGTGAGTATCTCACGAATGGTTAGAGATAGGAAGTTGTAAGTGGTACTGTTGGATCTCTCGCGTCGAATTCTACGCGGAGAAGGCACCTTCCCCAAAAATTTTGGCAAAGTACAAAAATATTCCTACTTTCTTGAATGTTGCAATTCGAAAAGTGTAAGTATCTCACGAATGGTTAAAGATAGGAACCTGTGAGTGGAACTGTTGGATTTCTCTCGTCAATTCCTATACGAATAAGGCATCTTTCCCCAAAGCTTTTGGCAAGGTGCAAGAATACTCCTACTTTTTGAATGTTGTAGCTCGAAAAGCGTGAGTATCTCACGAACGGTTAGAGATAGGAAGCTGTGAGTGGTACAGTTGGATCTCTCGCGTCGAATTCTACGCGGAGAAGGTATCTTCCCCAAAAATTTTTGCAAAGTGCAAATATATTCCTACTTTTTAATTAATTATAAACTGTTCAAAAGAATTTCCCCGGTAACCTGTGACTTGAAATCTCTTATGCGTTTTTTTTGTTAGAACAATTGTCATTCACCCTGTATAAAATACCATGAAAATAAAATTGTCCTCTCTGAATTGCTACTACATGTAGTTCACCAAACAGATGCGGTACACACGGAGAAGTGTAAATAGACCATTGAATTACAAAGCGAAAATCAAACATTCCGCCGCGCGCCCCTACGTGCATTCACTTTCGAAGTTCGTGCGCGAGCTTTTAAAAGCTCGCCGTCGTTTTTTGTTCGTTCCGACGTCGACGACGACGACGACGACGGCGGCGCTCACAGGTCGCTCTAATCTCTCCAACAACTGCGGATTTACTTAACGGATAATTGTATTTATTTCTCCCCCCGGAATTAAATTCCGAAGTTTCGTTCGTTACGTTTGTCCGAGACTCCGGTAAAGTCTTGTTATTTTTAAACCCGCTAATGACGCCGCGCCGTTACACACCCCGGGATGATTAGACGCCGCTGAAAGGGGTCGCGCAGTTTGAGAACGGAATAACCGTCCTATTATCGCGCTCGTGATTGCATTTAGATGTGGAATTATTGCACATGCACCGAAGGATTAACGTATTCGGGTCGTGCTACTTAAATTAAAACGGATTTTTTGTTTTTGCTGAGGTATTATTAAGATTCGAACAATCACGAGAGCGTATTTATTCGACAGATAAAACATTTAC
Source organism: Dorcus parallelipipedus (assembly GCA_958336345.1). Lineage (NCBI taxonomy): Eukaryota > Metazoa > Arthropoda > Insecta > Coleoptera > Lucanidae > Dorcus > Dorcus parallelipipedus. Next base: position 12,884,218 of record OY284475.1, read on the forward strand.
AAGCAGATTTATGGGGTACTTACGGTCATGGTAGATAACTCTCTATGGGTAGTAAAATTACACTAAATTGAATTGATTACATCGATAGGTGAGTTTTATGGGTGGAGATAAGACGCGAGCCAGAGAGAAATAAATACGAGCAGTAGGTATTTCTAAACAGCGTTAAGTGCAATTGAGCAAATGCGAAAATAAATAAAGTGAAATGGCCGCTGATACGATTCTCGAATATATTAAGAATATCTTAAAGTGTTTAGCTTTTAGATATGATTTAATTGAATTACGAAGAATGCACTTTTTACAATACGCAGTGAAAAGGAACATAAATCTAATTTCTGCAAATGTTGATGACGCAAAGGAGCAATTGACAACTCATTAAAAACATAAAACCGAAAGCGATTGTTTTCGCTTGTGTAATTGTTTGCTCTTTTTATTTCTAAGAATGAAATAAAAAAATGAAATAAAAACAAAAGTCAACAAGAAGATGGGTTAAAAAAGCGAAATTCAACAAGATTTAGGCCCGATTTTACAATCGTCGTATAAACTGAGTATAACATTATTCTTGGAATAACGTGACGTAGATATGGAAAAATGTTAAAAAATATTCGGCGAATAGCTTTTATTCCACAATTGTAAAACTGGACCTTAAAGCAGGAATAAAATGTTATTCCGAAGACAGAAAGATTAAATTAAAAAAAAAAAAACTTTTTAGAAACAGATTTTCTTGATTTTGTTCGTCTTTTGATTTATTTGTTTTTACTATCTTTTTTTGTTTCATGGCTACATGTTTTCATTATCATTATTCATTATTATTAGGAAACTCGTACATTTTTGTAACTTTAATAAATATTTTTAAAAAAATACATTTCAGAACGGTGATAAAACAAAGGGAAACAGAAAACGTTCGGTTACCTAGCAAATATGAACAATACAAATAATTTTTTTTTTGAAGAGATTAAATCTAATTTAATGAAATACTGAGTAGTTATTTTCTCGTCCTTCTTTATTCCGTAGAACTTTTGAGCACTTTGAATCCCTTCAAAAAGACCGGTCGAGAAAAAAAGAAATATTGTTACAAACCACGTAAATAAACAAATGACGACTCATTAAAAACAAAAGAATCGAAAGAAAACCGAAAACAGAAAAAATGAAATAAAAACGAGTAAAGACGATCGCAGTAAAGACGACGAGTAAAGACGATGACAGTTTATTTGTTAAAAAATTGCTTGGAGTGGTTTCTTTTTTTAAACAAAATAAAGAAGAATGAAATGAAAACAGAAAGAAAATGAAATAGTAACGAAACACGATCGCAGTAAATAAATGACGGTTTATTTAAAAAATATCATGAATTAACCAGAAGCATGAAAATCGTTTCTGCTTGGATTGGCTTCTTTTCTTTAAATAAAGAAAAAAGTAATGAAACCAGTACCAAACAAATGAAAAAAATGAAACAAAAACAAAAGTTGATCGCAGCAAATAAATTTATTTAATAAAAAAATTGCAGAGATTGGTTTCTTTTTGTAAATAAAATAAAAAAGAATGAAACAAGAACAGAACACGAAACAAAAACAAAAATTAAATAAATGCAGAAAAGAAATGAAATAAAAACAGAATTGTTCCGAACAATGTAAATAAATTAAATTAAATTAAATATTTCAAAAAAAAAAGAAAATCGTCTTTGCTTAAATTGATTTCTTGTTTTTGAATAAAATTTTTAAAAATAATGAAATTAAAACAGAACACGAAACAAAAACAAAAAATGAAATTAAAACAAAAGACAATCGCAGTAAATGGATGACGGTTTATTGAACAAAAAATCGTGATTTAACCAGAAGCGTAAAAATCGTTTTTGCTTAGATCGGTTTCTTTTCTTTAAATAAAATAAAAAATAAAAATAAAAGCAGAACACGAAGCAAAAACAAAAAATGAAATAGAAACAAAAGACGATCGCAGTAAATAAACGACAGTTTATTAAAAAAAATCCGTGATTTAACCGGAAGCATGCAAAACGTTTTTGCTTAGATCGGTTTATTTTCTTTAAATAAAATAAAAAATAATGGAATAAAAACAGAACACGAAACAAAAACGAAAAATGAAATATAAGCAAAAGATGATCGCAGTAAATAAATGAGTTTATTTTTAAAAAATTCCTGACTTAACCAGAAGCATGCAAATCGTTTTTGCTTAGATCGAGCACGAAACAGAACAAGAAATAAAAACAAAAGAAATAAAATGCAACAACTTTAAAATAGAATTTTTGTTCACGTGTTAAATTAGGTAAAGAATTCAAACTTATACTTCTTTTATAAGATACCAAATGGGCTTCATAATAATAATAATAATAACAGGTCTTTATTAAAGTGTAATATACAGTAAAAAAATATGTAATAAATAAAATGGATGCGTCGACGATTTTGTGAATATATATACAGGGTGACGGACCATTATGTCGCGTCGGTGTCTTTGAGACTGTAATGCTAAACATTTTCGTAATTATATACATTAATAACTATAATTATTTAAATTAATTCTTAGGAATTTAGTGTCAATTTCCTTGTCTTCAATTATTGTTATTATCAATTTTATAATGCACGAATTTGTGCCTTATTAAGCATGGGTTTGAGTCGAATAAAAGAAAAAAAAAATTTTTTCCTTGCTACAAATCTATTAAATTTAAATCGGCATTGTTCAAGGGCGAACAAAAACAAAAGAAGCAAAACTGATCGAAGCGGTAATGATTTGATTTTCTTTAAAGTGCAAAAGATGTAGTTCAGAGTAAAAATATTTTTTTGCAAAAATAATAAATATTTGTTTGTTACTAGATTGAATATAAAAAAAATGAAAACATAGTTCCTTAACGTGGACATGAATTTGTATATTTTTTAATAAATTAAAAATAAAATCGCTATTATTTCACCGAGCGCAATAAATAAATAAATAAAATGTAGACGTAATTCTGGAAGCTTAAAGCTGGACAAGGCTAAACACATCCATTTCGTTTGGTTTTCCAAATTTGCAAAAATTGGAGAAAAGACATCATGTTTCCTCGAAAAAAAAAATGCAAAAGCCAAGAAAATTTCTGATAGATGGCGCGAAATCTCTCTAATGAATCGAACTGATATAATAATAATCTTTAACTGTACAGCAGACCGAGGTAACGATTTTAATAGCACGAGTGACTTCTGGTAAACATTTCTACATATGTTTTAATTGTTATATAATTTATAGATTTATTATAATTTATACATATTTCCTGACCTGTCCTATTTACAATTGTAAGTATTACCACCAATTAATGTTATTATTATTAAAAATTTATTTCAAGTCGGTTTTGATATTGCAGTGTATGTAGCATTCTCTATACACAGCTGTTTCGGTCTTTTTGGGGGTCACAATGTTAGGTGAGAAGTCGGCCGCAGGATGTCGCGGTCTAAACTATTGGTTATTGTTATTATTTGTTGCTGTTGTATTTATGTTTATGTCTGTAGATGCACTCGTTTAAACTGCAACTAACTCAAACTAACCAGGCGTTGTTGTTCATAGAGTTCAAAAGTATGTATCTTGATATAGGCGGTGGTCATTCTGCTCATCCGCTTCATTTTTTTAAGTAAAATGTTGTCCTTGCATTGGATGTTTTAATTTCAAATTAAGGTCAGATGCGAATAGAAACGTCAAGAGTAACTGAAGGGACATTCGATGCGTTCTTCATTTGATCACTTCTTATACTTATTTAGATAATGATAACTTCCGTGAATCACCCTGTATAAAGTGTTTATAATAAATTGTGATATTTGGAGTTGTGTACTTGGTTAATTTAAACCAAAAATATTCGACCGTTTCATGATTTATTTCCGAGTGTGATCCGAAATAGGTGGCTAACGTAAAACCGCAGCGAAGGGAAAACACTAGGTGTTAATATTTGCGCCGTACATCACGCTTAATATTAAATTCAATTACCGAAGAGCTAACATGCATAATTCAAAGTTGGAATTCAGGCAGCTCGCCGCAGTACTTGGCCGGGGAGGAGTTGTTTTTCGGCGAGCTTGAAAGCACATCATGCATTAACTGTTTTACAGCCGTCCGGAGTAACGAGAGGACTGTAAACCAGCTCCTCATTAGTCCGACGGACGTGGAAACGATCGCAGCCAGCTGAGATTTTTGCCGGGACCAAGATTAATGCTCGTGCAAAACGAACGAGGAAACCGAAAACTGCATGTGTCGTAAAAGCTATTCGGGCGCTGTAGATTCGGCTTGCGATATGATTTGTGGCCACTTATAAGTTTTATTGCCGCAGCTAATTATTTCAGTTGTAAAAGTACGGACATAAAAGCGGGAACGCTTGTTCAGATCGGCGGGCGCGCGGGCACTCGAACCGAACTTTACTCTCCGCACTAATTTACTCTTCGAATTTCAGACGGGCAAATAAAATAGAGCAAATCGAACGAGTTGTAAAAGTTTAGTAATTTTGTCCGTTTCTCCCTGTGGTCGACGGATAAATTTTATTTTACACTTTAATACGAGGGGGGAGAACACCTTCTGTTGTTTCCATCATCAGGTACATTGCGAATTATAAAATAAATTTTATTTCTTACGGTCACTGCTTGATGTATTTTATTATTAATTTATTAATGCATATGCGAATTATGTTAGTGCTATCCAATGCTTGAAGTACACGTAGGGATTAATTATCTGAACATGAAAGGTGACTTCGTGAATAAGTAATTCCCCAGCATATAAATCCCACGGAAAGGAAAGTTTCTGATGTATTGAAAACTGCTCCCTCCATCTAATTACAAAATTACTATACGTACGTGTATCTATAATTTTCTAGTTGATTATCGATTGCCTTCATAAATCTATTTCCCGCCCTTAAGAAATCACATGCGTACAAAAACACGATCCTCCCATTTCGTATTATTTATCGTATTGTTCGGTCCGTTTACGTCGCCTCACAGGAAACTCTGTCATTGTGTTTTGGTTTTGTTTTAGTGTGTCGTTTCTCTTTATAAAAATGGCAGACTTTCTTCTCCTTTGAGGACGATTGTCCTCGCTGCCAGCCGCAGCATTCTTCGTTCGGTCTTCAAAAAAGGCTTCGCCCATTATCCTTTATATGCGCCGTCACAAAACAACATTAATAATAAAGCGAAACATTTATTAAGGACGACTGCGTCGATACGGCACTCGCTGACTTGATGTGGGGTTTCTTATTTTCTCCCCCATTGTTGAAATATTCACGCGCTTTGATCGACAATAAAATGAAATTTAATTGAAAAATATTACACATTTTGAAATGTTAACGGTCACTCTTCAATTCCTGTTTGTAGCGACTGTGCAGTTTCCAAAAGTAAACTTCCCCCATGAAATTAGCATAACTTTTCAATTCGTAGCCGCTCGGCACGAACAAAAAAGGAACGTCGAGGAAGAGAGCAGAACGAAGTAGTCGTAAATAACCTCGATATCGATACGGTCGGAACGAAGTGAGGCCCATCATCGGGATGACCTGAAGGAAATTGAGTCGAGTATCCTGCAGTTTATCCTTTACATGCCCCGGTTCCAATAAAGGCTCCCCACGAGCATTCGTTAATTCGCCAGACAGAAGCAGGCCCAGGGCTGAAAGAAAGCGGGCGAGGGAGAGAGGGATGTGCCCGGAATGTATACGGCGACCTGGGGAGGACGGGTCCGTCGCTTCGAACCCGACGCTGGACGTCGTTAGATTTATATCGGGGCTGTTAGGAGATACGCTCGGCGCGCTCGGGAATGGCCAGGCCAAGGGACAAGCATCGTAATGACACTAAACAAGCCCCGCAGAGATTAACGAAAAATAAGATAAAACGCAAAAATACTTGACCGTAAAATTAGTGCGGATGATTTCTGTAGCCAATCTCGTTACGATCAAATACGCACGTTAACATGGCTGGCCGTAATAAAAAATGTTATTGCTTCCATTACCCTCAAAAACAAAGCTAATTCTACTGATTGCGTGTTATACCTTTCATCCCTTTACGATATTGTTACATCCCTTCCCCCGCATTTTGTTTTTTACTATAATTTCCAAGCCATTTAGGAGCTACTCGGTGATTCCCGAAAGTTCTACACGTGCTCTAGTATTCGATTACATTATTTTTAACTGATGTCTTTGAATCCCCAATTTTACGAAGCAAAATATTTAATCACAAAATCTTTTAAACGGACACTAATTAGAGCACACGTTTCACTATCGTTTGATAGCTTCTTCGGACAAGAACCAGCTTTAATCAAAACATTTTAAAAAAAAGTTGTAAATTCTTGTTTAATTTGCGTCGTTCTTATTGAAACTCAACTCGATGTCATAACTATAAAACGATACTTTTCATCCCTTTACGATATTGTTACATCCCTTCCCCCGCATTTTTTTTAAATATAATTGCCAAGTCATATAGGAGCTTTTCGGTGATTACCAAAAGTTTTACACGTGCTCTAGTATTCGATTACATTATTTTTAATTGATGTCTTTGAATCCCCAATTTTACGAAGCAAAACATTAAAAAAAAAAAAAGTTGTAAATTCTCGTTTAATTTGGATCGTTCTTACTGAAACTCGACTCGATGTCATAACTATAAAACACTTCCTTGTTACAGAAGCTTCCTCGTCGCAATCAGGTGACAGAAACGGGCTCGGAATGGGATCATCGAAACTTCAAGTGATACTTTCCAGGGGCGACCTGGGGGTGAGGTATCAGTGTAAAGTTGAAAGTGCCGCTATCGAACAACCCATAATACGCTGGCTTAGTGTCGACGTGAACGGTAAGCTCACCGGGAATTTATTTTACTTACGATATGGGTGCGTTTTTTTTGCCGCTTCGCTGAGCATTTTCATATTTCTTAATAAAGCGCAGTTAGCTGAAGGAATTTTGTATGAAATGAAATAAGTATTTTTTTGCGTTGCTTTTTGAAGCTCTATATACAGTAAAACCTCTCTTAGGCGGATGCCGACAGTGACCAGCAAATTGTCCGCCTATTAGAGGCATGTAAAGTACATGAAGTATAAAAATGACAAGAATAGTAAATAATGTAATTAATTTTTTTTTAATATCCGTCCAAGGGCGCAAGTTGTTTGTTGGTTGTCAACAACTGCGACCGACTTACTAGATTTTTTTCTATTTCGCCAAAGTATCATGTAAAATTAATGAACGAATTAGTTAAAAATCATTCAAGCCAAAGTACACTAACAGTTTCTAAAAAAAAGAAGGCAAATCAGTAATTAATATTCTAGGTGAAAGCAGAATCAAAGTGTCATTATTATCTCATTAAGACAGATAGAAACAAAATACTAATACATCAATATCGTTAACTATGTACTAGTTGCAAGAAATACCATTTTCGTGATCAATTCTGCTTCAAAATTTGACGATCGAATATAAAATTAAATAAAAAATAAATTAATAAACAAGACAATCCGTCTTGAAGAATAAATCGAAACAAAACAAATTGATTTACAAAAGAAAAACGAAGTAGAGTTTTTTTTTTATTAAGCACGAAATAAGTAGAGTATTTACTGATTTTATAATGATCAATGATCATTCATCGGATGGCTTTTGAAAAATATTCGTCGACGTTTCTCTGTACAGTTGGAATGAAAAGTTGTAAGTTAAGTTGTAGTTATTTTTATAGTTTTCACAGTCAAGTGTCAAACTTATCAAAGTGAAATGTCAACAAAGATGTGATCAAGTTTCTGTAGAATCCTAAAGTTTATGAGGACAATCACTGTTGCTTTTCTAACTTTGATATTTTTCACGTTTCTTTATTAACTCTCAAACTTGTCAATGTGAAATGTCAAAAAGTTTATTTTTTACCTTTTTCTAATGTGAAGATGGGCATAAGTGTTTTTATCCTCCTAACTCCTACATTTTTCACGTTTTTATATTAACAGTTGTAAAACTTGTCAAACTGAAATATCAACAAATATGCGATCAAGTTTCTGAAGTACCCCATACACATAAAACTTTTATTTTCTTCTTTTTCTTCTAAATTTGTGGATGGGTATAAACATTAGTTGTTTTCCGAATTTCTATACTTGTCGCGTTTTCATATTAACTGTCAAACTTGTCATTGTGAAATATCAACAAAGAAACGATCCAGTTCCCTTGGTTCGTAACACAATTTATGAACACAGATATTGTTGTCTTTCTAATTTTATATTTTTTACGTTTTTTTGTTAACTACTGTCAAAATGAAATGTCAACAATAGAGCAAGAGTCTGAAGTAACCTACATAAATAGTTTATTCTTTTTCTTTTTCTGATCTGAAGATGAACACAAGCATCCGTCGGTTTCCTTCTTAAACTTTTCACGTTTCTCGTTAACTGTCAAACTTGTCACAGTAAGAAGTTAACAAAAGAGCGTTTAGGTTTCTGGAGTACCCCACAAAAAGTTTATTCTTTCATTTACCTACTCTGAATATGAACACAAACATCAGTTGTTCTCCTAATTCTTATACGTTGAACTTTTTTTGATAACAAAGTAAAATGGTCAAAGTAAAATGTCGACAATAAAACGAGCTTCTGAAGCAAACTATTATAAAGAGAAGCCATCAGGAGTGTTATCTTTTTAAATATAATTATTTTAATATTAATTAACTTTTGTAATAGGTAAAAAAAATAGAAGCACTCTATTAAAAAAAAATATTTTTCTAACCTGAAGATTAAAACAAACATCAATTCTTTTTCTAATTCTTATATTTTTCATGTCTTTTTTAATTAACTGTCAAACTTATCAACGTGGAATGTCAACAAAGAAGCGCTCTTAGGAGTACCCTATATAAGAAGTTTAATATTTCTTTTTCTGGTTGGCGGATGTACACAAACAGTCGTTTTCTTAATTCTTATATTTTTAATTTTTTTTTAAACTGTCAAACTTATCAAAAAAGAGAAACATCAACAAAAAGGAATGTTTCTGAATTAAACTATGTAAAGAGAAGACACCAGGATTAAAAAAACATATGTAACTATTTTAATATTAGTTAAATTTTGCAATATGTCAAAAAAATAGAAATTAAAAAAATCCTAGAAGTACCGTATATAAGAAATAATTTTTTTGCTTTTTCTAATCCGAAAATGAACACAAACATTCTTGTACTTTTTACGTTTTTTTTAAATAATTGTCAAACTTGTCAAAACGAAATGTCAACAAGAGCGATCAAGTTTCTGTAGTACCGTATATAGGAAGTTAGTTAATCTTTTTCCTTTTTCTGATGAAGATGAGCAGAAACATCAGTTGTTTTCCTAATTCTTACATTTTTCGCATTTTTTAATGAACTGTCAGACATGTCAAAGTGAAATATCAGCAAAAGAGAAAATCGTCAAAAAAGAGAAACGTCGACAAAAAGAAAGGTTTCTGAAGAGAACTATGTAAGGAGAAGACACTAGGATAAAAAAAAATCATAATTATTTTAATATTAGTTAATTTTTTTATTATTTAATACTAGTTAAATACCGTTAACTATGTACTAGTTAAAAGAAATACCATTTTCGTGATCAATTCTGCTTCAAAATTTGGCGATGAAATATGAAATTAAATAAAAAATAAATTAATAAACAAGAGAATGCATCTTGAAGAATAAATCGATACAAAAGAAATTGATTTACAAAATAAAAGCGTTCAAGAAAGACGAAGTAGAGTTTTTTTTTTAATTAAGCACGAAATAAGTAGAGTATTTACGGATTTTATAAACAATTTATAGTGATCAATGATTCATCGGATCGGATGGCTTTTGAAAAATATTCGTCGACGTTTCTCTGTACAGTTGGAATGAGAAGTTGTAAGAAGTTAGCATACATAAATCATTAAGTTCATTGCGTAAGTTAAATTCGACGGACACCCACCTAAAAATAACGTAAACAAATGACTTGATTTGCCGTCTTGAGCCACGACTGACCTTTGCAATAAAATTGCATTCGAAGAAAAACCGCTGCATATTGCATTGCCAACCAGTTGGGGAGGTGACTCATCACGAGTAAGAGCGGAACGGCTAGGAAAATCACGATGACTCATAGGGCAAGTACCTACCCCACATGCAGTTTTTGATAATTGGAATTTCCGGTGTAAAACCATATAAAAGGCGATTGGGTTTCATTCCTAGTGTGTGATCAAACTCCGAAACATCCGTCCGTCTCTCCGCATCTAGTACCATGGTTTGGGTGAGAAGATATTAATTCGTTTGCCAATTAGTTATGTTATTGGAAACTAAACACTGCTTTGCACTGATTTCGTACTATATCGTTCTGAAGTAATCTTCAATTACATTAAAATTTTACATTTGTTTATATTAAAGTAAAAGCAGAAGTAAAGCAAAAAATAAAAAATAAAGATAAATAAAGGGGGTGAATTTTTGTAAGCAAAAGTGAAATATTTTAAAAACAGAAACCATGGTGTTACGGGTGTCCCAAATTGGATGGCATTCTATACATTATCCAAGCTACAAACCATACATACATTTTCTTAAATAGAAGTCATAGTTGGCTCTGCAATGTATTAAAAAGAGCGTTTTTTTTCTAGATTTTTTGTTGGAACATTGAAATCAGCTTGAAAAGTTGATTCAGTTATGCTTATTTAGTTTTTGTCTATTTTCTTCATTAACTGACTGTGAGATACCATCATAGCCATAGACATAGAATACCATCCAATTTGGGACACCCTGTACATACATTGACTCCTGTCAATATACAGCAAAACGTCCACACTTCAAATGTTTTACTTATAAAGCTGTCCGAGAAGCATTCGTTATTAAAATCGCTTGAAAATATTAAAGAAAATCAACAAATAAATTAAGTGAGGGGGAAGTCTGTCGATTGTTAATTATATCAGTTAAAGAAAATCTGATTTAAATAAAAAAAAAACAAAGTGGTAATAATATTCTAACGAGGGAAGTGGATGAAACAAGATGAGAATAGAAAATAAAAATAGTGCCCCACTTTATGGAATCGAAGACACTGAGTCCGAATCTGAAGTTTGTTTCTGATGTGTAATGGCTTTGTTTATTGGACCCCCCGCCCTGTAAGTTACCAAAAATGCCCATCTTGTACAGACGCTAATGATAAGTTAGGATTAAGTTTAGATACGACACACTCAGGATGGGATAAAAGCTGCCCCAGCTATCAAAGAATAATTAACATTTTAAAAAGTAAAACTAATTATAATATGGTCCCGAACGAAGAAAATAAAATATAGCAATTAAAAATTCTAAATCGATTGATAAGTTGAGAATACTAAACGTAAATCTACGAAGTATACAAAATAAAAAAATAGAATTCAATTCGTTAATTGAGATGCATGAACCTGATATTATAGTGGGAACCGAATCCTGGCTAAATGATAACATTTCATCTAGTGAAATATTTGGATCTGATTTGGTATTTAGATATGACAGATTAGATAGAATTGGTGGTGGTGTCTTTATTTTGATAAAAGGAAATTTCTACTGTTACGAATTCTGGAGAGATGATGAATGCGAAACATTAGCTGTAGTTGCTCAAATATGTACAGTCAAATTATTGATACTAGCAGTTTACTGTTCAAGTAATCATACCAATTACATAAATAAATTAGTTAGTTTCATAAACGGTGTAGAGGATCAATTTGAAAGAATTGATATTATTGGAGACCTTAATATGCCGCACATTGACTGGAGTGGGAATAAAATTGGTAATCAGCTACAATCTAAAATAAATGGTTTGATCATACAGCATTCTCTGACTAAAATTATAAATAAACCTACTAGATTTTTTGATAATAATACTAATGGTAATATTCTAGATGTAGCCATCAATAGGCCAGCTGATATGGTGATAAGTTGGGATGTTGAGGATGGAATAAGCGATCACCATGTAGTCATTATTGACTTGGATCTTCAATTACCTATGATTAACAACAAAATAATAAGAGTTCAGCATTATCATAAAGCGGACACTGTATCATTTATTAATGAACTGGAGAGAAATTTTCCAATGTGAGTAAATTCCACCGGATATATCAATCAATTATGGAAATCTTTTGTGAAATTAATTCAGAATTTGGTTTTAAAATATATACCCTGCAAGGAAATTAAATCTACAACAGATCCCGTTTATTATACAAATCATGTGAAGCGTCTAAAGAAAAAAGTGCGTCGAGCTTATCGTTTCAGAAAAATTTATAAATACTATTATAAACAATTAATATCTGAATTTAATGAAGCTAAGCGACATGCAAACGAAAATTATTTAATACACTTAATGGATAAGGATAATGGAAAACACTTATATCGTTATATAAAACGTTTAAATAAATTTTGATTAAAAAAAATGGACGTATTTTGGAAAACTTAACCCATACAGTGGAGGAATTTAACAGGTACTTTATCAGTGTTTTTAATGAAAAAATTGATACCGTTCTAAATTTTAATGAAAATCAAAGGTTAGAAGTTTCCGACATGTTTCATATTACTCGAGAAAATGTTGCAGATGTCATTAAGGAGCTTAAATCACATAAATCTCCGGGTATTGATAAATATATTACGGCTGAAGTTTTACAAATAGGAGGATACTATGTATCCAAATATTTAACTCATTTGTTTCAAATTAGCATTAATAACCATATTTTGCCCAATGATTGGAAGATATCAATAGTTCTGCCTGTTTATAAATCTGGTGTTAAATCTGATTGCAATAATTATCGTCCGATTAGTTTAACATGTATAGTATGCAAAATTTTAGAAAAACTTCTGACGAACTATCTTCAATATTTTTGTGATAAACATAATATTATTAAAAGAAATCAGCATGGTTTTAGAAAACATTTTTCCTGTGTTACTCAACTGATAAATTTTCATACTGAATTGGCAGAAATAGTTGATGATAAGGGACAGGTAGACGCAATTTTCATCGATTTTACAAAAGCCTTTGATAAAGTTCCTCATGATATTATTATAAGAAAATTACAAAATTTGGGGTGTGTTATGCGAGCTGTAAAATGGATAAACGAATAACTTAAGGACAGGAAACAGAGAGATAATATCTATTCATCTGAGCTGACTGTCACTTATTCATTATATTTATAAATGATATTTCACAAAATTTAAGTTGCGAAACGAAATTATTTTCTGATGACTGCGTTATTTATAATTAAAGAAAAAATACAGAAGATTGGATTTTACTCCAGAAAGATTTAGACAAAATTCATATGTGGTGTGACGAAAATAAAATGGAAATTAATACAAAGAAATGTGTTGCAGTATCGTTTGGTATTACAAAATTATTTCAGACCCATCCATACAAATTAGGAAATGAATTACTAACATATGTATAATGATACGTGTTAATATCTAGGAGTGACCTTTAGAAATGATTTAAATTGGAGTAGTCATATTCAGAATATCTTAAAAAAAGCTTATAAATCACTATATTACATTAGAAGAAATCTTAAAGACTCTGGAAAACATGTACTTAAAAAAGCTTATATGACATATATCCGTCCTAAAGTTGAGTACGCACACGAAGTTTGGGATCCGCACCAACAATATTTAATTGAAGATCTAGAAATGTTGCAGCATAAAGCAGCTCGGTATGTTATGAATGACCATAGAACAACTTCATCTGTTTCACGCATACTACGGGAATTAAATTGGGAAACTTTATCTTCTAGAAGACAAGAAGCAAGGTTAAAATTATTTTGTTATATTCATTTCAAAGTTGATTCGATGCACAATTTTCTAACTAAATTACAAATAGATGATTCGAGCACTAGAAAAAATCATAAATTCATCTATAAAATTCCATTTTCGAAAACTAACATTCATAAATTTTCTCTTTTTCCGAAAACAATTCAAGATTGGAATAATTTAAGTGGAACAAATTTGAAAAAATTAATTGAAAATTGTGCAAAGAAAATAAAAGTTAGGACGTAATTTTGAAAATGCAAATTTTAAGTATTATTAATGTTATAAAACGTATTAGTTGTTTATTTAATATTTAATTTAATATATTTATAATTTATAATTTAATTTAATAATATTTAATATTGCGTCTACCTGTCCCTTATCATTAGACCACTGTGCACATGTACTGTACGTCTAATTATATATATAAATAAATACGTCTAATTATATATATAAATAAAAAAATAAATAAAAAAAAGTGATAAATACCAAAATTTTTGGAATATAAGAATCTAATTGTATACAAACTCGTATACAAATGAAAATTCTACAGCTTGGTAAATACATTTTTTGATTTGTTCTTCTTGTTCGAAATTTTTCTGCACAAAAACGCGAATTTCATTTTTTCCCCTCTAAATTCTGTAATGCGATGTATGTACGAGACAAAAGAGGAAATATTTGTTAAACCTGGCCGACTACAGCGTTTCATATACAGGGGGGCATTGTTGCGAAGCAGACAATTTCCAGACAATGGATCGCTTTGAAAAGAAAACCAGAACAAATGAAATATCGGGCCGTAAAACGCCGGCGAATTTAAGTATCACAATTAAACCAGTCGCGGCTATTTTTACGGCTCAATAAAACTAATTACACGAGCGGGAATATTTACAAAACGATCGATGGTCCGAGAGCGATTCGAAATGGAGAATGGGGGGAAAAAAAGGCCGATTCGATAACAAGAAGCGGTCATCACGAATGCTGGTGGTAATTGAGCGATAACGCGTTGATTGTCTGTGCAGGACCGTAATTAGAAAATTATACCATCCCCATGGCATTTGGATATCCATTACACACAGTATCGATGACTTAAGTTGACACTACGAAATTAAAGTAAGGGAGAAAGCAAAGTACATTACTTAAGTTTAATTTCAAAGGCGTTGTCGAGATCAAATCTAAGTCTTTTTTTAATGAAAACAAATATTTGTTGTATTTGATTCTTATCCCTCGCAGTTGCTTTTGGCTATGGGATATACAGGGTGAGTGACAATTACTCCGATAAAAAAAGCACGATAAGAAGCGAAGTCCGAGAGTATGGGAAAAATGTTATCGGTATATGATTCACACTAATCAATTCGAGTGTTATTTACTCAGGTTTTTTATTTATGCATTTGAATTGTTTTCTTCCAAAGTTTTTCTTTCTCATTTCAGTTTCCTTTCGAAAACGGTTCGGATATTTAACAAATAAAATATCCCCAACCTGACAGTAATTTTTCTCTTAAGCACGCCGACGGCGTTGCAAAAACCCTCATCTTCCTGTTACGCCTTTGTTCGCGTCTAAAACAAAAGAGCCTCCATTACGGGGGTTTATTAGAAATTTTCCCTCGTATGAAGCGCGCGAGGCCGAGCACACATACACGCGCGCACGCGGGGGCGAAAAAAATACGCCGGGGGGTGTTCGGCAATCTAAAACAATATATTTTGTTTCTGGTTCGCAGTGAGGCCAACGAGCATCAGCCTGAGCGGGGTGAAGGATCACGTTGTTCAGGGATCGCGCGTCACGCTCACATGCGAAGTGTCGGGGGCTAGGCCTCCGGCGGAGGTGAAATGGTTCAACGAGACTACCCCCATCACCAGCGACGAGCTCATCCGGAACGAGGTGCTCGAGGCGACTACGGTATGTATTCCACCGACGTCGTTTCTTCGCCGAACAAAACGCGCAACTTCTGCGATAAAAAAAAGGGGGCGAGTTCCGCTTTTATTTTTGTATTCGCCGTGTTAAGTTCTACATGTAGCATAGGAAATTTTATTTTTTCTTGTATTTTATCCCCCAAGATAACAGCACTGATGCGATGACATTGCATGAAATTTTTAATAGAAACCGATTATAATTCGCAAGAAGACGATATGGTTTCTAAACAATCCTATAAAATTTGTTGCTTAATGAGTTGGCCTTCCTATAGTAATAAAACGAAGATGTTTCGCGAGCATTCTCTGCACTGCAATAAATAATAATAACAAACGAAAGCATTTTAAAATTAAGTGCAACATTTCCGGGCGAATTATCTCGAGCGTTCCCAAGTCGTTCCATTTTTCTTCCGGGCACAAATACGCCGGCATCATAACGTGCACATGCACGGCGTCGTCGGCGTTTCTTTCTAGTTTGACGGCGTTGCACGGGGATCGTAAAAGACGCTTCCAGATGGCACTAAGTTTCACGCTATCTGCGATCTGGGGACGTTTTCGCAAGTCTGATGCATGGCGAAGATTAGCGGCGAGGCGAGAGAACGTCACCGGGAATGACTTATGAATTTATCTGATGTTAAAAATTAAGAATTGTTTCTCGGGGCCGTATCTTTTAATTTAAATCCACCTGGGGGTGGAGGGGTCTTCGACTTTCTAATTCGCCTTTTAATTTTCATGCGGCAGGGTTTGGCCACGAAGATCGTACAAAACGTAAGTACCCACCTATTTTACTAGGACTGCACAAGCAGCGGGGCAAACCGGCTCTTTGTGGCTGTTAATAATGCAAGAGGTCTTTTGCCGGGTCGCTTTCTCTGAAAACAGACGTTGAAGCCGTACATGCAATTTTCAAGTACATTACTCTGCGTTGAATACACTTGCGCCGGGTAATTTGATAAGCGGCCATTGTGTGTTTGCTGCACAACATACGTGTGAGTGAACGTCTAATTAGAAACGCAGTCGAAGAATAATGGGAGCCATTGTTGAAGGCTAAACAGATCGCACAATGGAGATTACAACGCAAATATTTGGTCGATTTTGTCGTCTAGCTTGAAATTAAACATTTTTGATAATAACCGATGGCGACGTAAATGAGCTTTACATGTACAATGCATAATCGGATAACGTAAACAACTATTAATACATAATAAAAAAAGGAAGCACACATAAGCGGGGCAAGGAACAATCTCATTGTCGGAGAGCGTGTCCTTGGACTCGGAAGCTGTTGAAAGTGAATTAAAATGCAAGAAATACCCAAAATTATACGAATGTTGTTTAAAGGCTACTTTGTTAGAAATAAGAAGAAACAATAAATTGAATTAAGCTGCTAGAATAGGAATAGAGGAATAGGAATACATAATTAAACGTATCCCAAAACGAAAACAACTCGAAGCACACATAGGTGAATTAATTAGCATTAAATTTTCGCAGAGCGTTGTAATACCTGTATCAATAACGAAGTAAGCAGATTTCCATACACAGTTCCGCGTTAGCTAAGCTTTCGCCTGATGAATATTCAGAATAAAGTTAAGGGGGGGCGTAAACCGGCGCGAATTTAGTTCGCAAGGACGACGGCGGGCGGCGGCGGCAGCATCTTTCTCCCTTAATAGAACCACCGAAAAAGGTACAGCGCGAAGCTTAATTGCGAATGCACATTGCTTGTATCGGAACTGAAGAAAGGCGTAGCGTCCTGTACTACTTCCCCGGCGGAGCTTAAAATATCGTCCTTGCACGCAGCCCTACATACGAAAGGCGGCTGTTCTTTCTAATTTATTGCGGCAAGCTCAACGGGACCTTTATCCCCCGAGTTTTATTTTAAGCGCGATTAACGTCCGTTGAATTATAGCAATTTATATCATTTCCAGGGCGATCTCACTTATAAAACCACGAGCACTTTCTCGTTCATCGCGAGTCGCTTCGAAGACGGAAACACCTTCCACTGTTACGCGGACAACGCCGTCACCCTGGTCGAGAAAGGATCATCCCTGCACGATTTTTCCATGTTTGCGGTGTTCTGTACGTGCACGTGCCGCTTGCAACTGGTCGCATTCTAATACTTTCTGTTTTGTACGCACATAGATCCACCCGTCGTCACTGTCCCGGAGGATGTTATAACTACGAACGAAACGGGGGAGATCCTACTGAATTGCACTTACATATCCAACCCCATGCATCTCGAGGGCGTCATCTGGTAGGTTGGAATTACACGGACTTAACGAGAGGGTTAATTTGGGGGGGCATATTCTAGGGTCAAGGATGATAAAAACCTGACTTTAACGAAGGAGAAGTACGAGGGGGGTGACATCGATAATCCCCCGCTTAGAATCAAGAATATCACCAGGGAGGATATGGGGAATTACTCCTGCGTTTGTAGCAACAGTGTAGGTTCTGCAAAATCCGAGGATTTTATATTCGTAGACGTTCAGTGTAAGTTACCTACGTTGCGAAATAAAAAGGTCACTTATTTAAATTTTCAAAATGCTTTTATAGATCCACCCTCTGTTGAGGTACAAATGGATCCGCCGACTCCGGTCAAGGCAAACGACAAGGGCAACGTGACTCTATTCTGTAAAGTCGCCGACGGAAACCCGAGCAACCTGCAGAAAGTACCGACCCCAATCGTACATATCCAGAACGTTTCCTCCGGCAATTTATTTTTCTAGGTGAGATGGTTCCTCGGCGGTGAGCTGCTCAAAGAACTACCGGAGTGCAACTATACGTTTTTCGACGAGAACGGAAACCCGGAAGGCTCCGGCGGGCCCCTGTGCGGGATCGAACCGAGCATATTGAGCTTGGAGTACGTCGAGGAAAGCTTCGCCGGAAACTACACCTGTCAGGGGGAAAATGTGGCCGGCTGGGGACTCGAATCGCAGCCCCAGGAACTAATAGTTTACTGTAACTTTCGCCCGTGTAGTTCATAATTTTTCCTGCACCGTTCGTATTTTCAGATCCGCCGAGTCCGGCTAAATTGCGGTACAGTCCGAGGACGGTTATCAAGAGGGCCACCGTCATTTTGGAATGCTCGGTGGATCATCCCGGAAGACCGGAGAACATTACGTATCTGTGGTTCAGGGGGGGTCATCAAGTGCAAGAGACGCGGGCTCATCTTAATATTACGCCGGTCATGTTGGAGACTAAAAGTAATTTTACTTGCATTGCTAGCAACGAAGGTGGAAACAGCACGCCAGCGACGGTCTTTATAGATGTCTTAGGTGAGTCCTCAATGTATAAACTTTTGAATACTTTTCGGAGAGCATATCCTTGGACTCAAAAGCTGTTGAAATTGATTTAGGCGCAGTTGTACAATGCCAGTTTATGTTTAAGCTGAAGCTTAAACCCCTAACAACGATTATTTCAACAATTGTTAGCTGGGTAAGGATAGTTTCTTAGCCTTGTAAAGCGCCCACCAATTACTTGGTTATTAATTAATTCTGACAAGTAAACAGACAATAAAATTGTATAAGCAAATAATAAATACGTGTCAACAGAATCCTCAATTAAGATTTATTGCTAAGGAATGCCTGTCTAGACGTTACCTGCTTACGGCTCGTCGGTCAACCCTCCAGATCGGTGTAACAGGGTGAATGACTTTTATAGAACTTGTCCAGCGCTGAAGTTAATTTTAATATTATCTAATTATGACCCAATGGTCAGATGTAATCCGCGGTTACGTTGTGATACCCTAGTTCTTTGTTTGGTGGGCAGTATAATAATTTCTTTACAACAAGAAAATTGGCAAGTTAATAATGAAATGCAACAATTAAATTTAAGTAATTATTTATTGAAAAAAAAAATAAAAATAAAAGGCAAACTCCTCGTCCCCGCCTCTGTGGGATCGGGTACAGTGAGCGAAAACCCTGTTGTTGAAAACAATACAAATAAACAACAATTGCAATTCTCAGAAAGTACAGTGTGATTCGTTCAACAGCTTTCACCTTCGGGTATCGGCGCGATCTATTTTCTTCCGATTCACACCGTTGGTGGTATAATGTTTACCCAGATGTTTGTTGGAGAGCTCTGCTCCTCACTTAGATCAATAATTAATTGAGTTTCAAATGTTCGAGTCTTGGTACAGCGTCCGTCACTGTGCTGGTATTCAAAGACTTGTTCGATTTAATAAACCAACGTCAAAGTGTCTCTGTGGGACTACAGTGTACTTAATTAATAGAGTTAATTAATGAATTGATCAGATGTTTTTGGCGAAGTATGTGATACACCTGCCGCCTTCAGCGATCATTGTGCAAGTAAATCAGTAGCAACCACCAGCTTTTCACGGGCTCCCTTGGGAGTAGTTTATTTAACCCTATCTCTAGCTAATCTAATTACTAGGCGCGTGCAGTGAGCCGATACTTCTTCTGCTACGTCACCTGAGCGTTAATTATGCTTTTGAGAGTGGTGCTTTACCCAATACCTGGCCTTTTAGGACTCTCTTCCGCCGTCTACCCTAGCTAATTAATTTAAAAGGTGCAAGCTGGGTCCTTGCACGACTATTTTCGACACTACACTATGGGTGTTTATGGCCATTTCGGTCTCGAGGTAATCGCTTCTAATTAACCGACAAATCTCTCAGCCAAGACCACAGTTCGACCCTCCCACATATACAGGGTGTGAAAACCTTTGTCAAGAAAATGGCCAGGAATGTGTTTGGTTTACAATTTGCCTGAGAGAATTCCCCTAGGGTAGGATGGTTTCTAAAGTACACTGTATTGAAAGTCCAGGTAGATGTAGGAAATAGCAAATTGCTGTTGATTGATTAAATTATCGAGCTCGGCTACTAATTACGAACGCTGACCAATCAAAATTTAAAATATGAAAGTCACTAATGCGTTTTAATACTCGCTGTAGAGTAACTCAAAATAGTTGATTGAATTTATCTCAGAGTAATGTTACTATGAAACGTACTGACTCTTAGCCGGATTAATAACAAACAAATTATCTCTGTGCAATTCTTTTACCACCAAAGGTGCGTTGAAGGAAACAATTAAATGTTAATTACCACTAGCGTATAATCCTTTCACTCGCACTGGATTTTAAAACCACTTCGCGTCGCGGAGCCCACGTGTATGGTTTTAATTGGCCTTCTTATCACTAAATTTAAACCGGACCAGAGTACATGATTTAACAAGAACAAACATATATAAAAATACAAATTGGAATAAGGACTACAAGCGCCTGAACACAATTA
Organism: Dorcus parallelipipedus; assembly: GCA_958336345.1. Taxonomy (NCBI): domain Eukaryota; kingdom Metazoa; phylum Arthropoda; class Insecta; order Coleoptera; family Lucanidae; genus Dorcus; species Dorcus parallelipipedus. The sequence continues at coordinate 12,905,026 of OY284475.1, forward strand.
AGACAGCTTGGCATTCAATTCGACCGAACTCGCTAGCGATTCAATCATATCTGCCGTTCTTTCGCGTTCCCCTTAGCACCAAAACAATTACAACCCACCCCCTCGTGATTGCAGCCAGATTCTGGAATCTCTTCGACCAATGGCACACGCCTTGACTGCATTTTTCCCGCAAACAAATATAAATTGTGAACTTCAAACTGTCATACGAATTGCTTCTGCCTCGCGATGCCTGCGATGTGTTTCCGCTCCAACTATCTTTCAAGAGGCTCTTGACTTGACAAAGAATTATGATGCTGGCCTGAGAACAGGGCCAGATAAACACAATCTGCTGTTATCGTATTTGCAAAAGTGATTATGACGCGGCAGGTCGTATCCCAAGCCCACTAGAACACGTCCAAACGTCGAATAAATTTGTTTATGACGTCCGGCCCATCCCCCTGCTTTGGCTTGTCGCCTGCAATTACTGTGTGACGACATTAGTACATGAGCACGAAATGCCAGATAAAAAGGTTACTTTGATAGATTTACAACCGACCGTGGTGGTCCTCTGCAAGGAAACGGCGCCCCGAATTCTTGACCCCCTCGCAAAAGCCCTGCTGCAAGCTCATAGGGAGTGAACATGTGTTCATTGAAATTAGGCATGCAATCAATCATTGTGTTTTAATTTAAAAACAATTTAGCGGCCGTTTTCAGCCTATTTATCATTTACCACTATTTTGAGTCAAATTTAAATTTACATGGGCTAAATTAATTGCAGTACTTTATGTATTTAGTGTTTAATTAGAGTCCCTAGATAGATTTATGTAGGCATACGGCTAAAGGCCGTTGAAAAAATTAATTGGATAAGGCAGCTTGCGTTTTCCTTTTCAGCTCCACCTGCCTTCATTCAGAACTTATCGCCCTATCAGGGCATACTATTTTCGTCGAAGAACGTTTCGTTGTCTTGCAGAGTGGAGTGTTATCCGCTGTGCTCGATAAAGTGGTTCAAAGATGGCCACCTCATCGACACCGGAAGCACTCACCTTTATTACGTCAAGGAGACGAGACACGGAGCAGATTATCAGAAGAACGACTTCGAATCTATAAACTCTACATTGGTGAGTAGGCATTTGACGATCATCTACTGGTTCACTTCAACATAAACCATCCCACCGTCAAATTTTCGTTCTACATTTACAGATATGGAACATGTCAGCTTGGCCCGGCGAACAGCTAGATAAGACCGCTCCAAATTCCGACTACACTTGCCAAAGCTCTGCGAACGCCGTCGGACCTGGAGTGAACTCGACGATCGAAATAGCAGTTGACTGTAATTACCCTTAACCCCCTCGCCCCTCCCCCATCAATTATTTGTGTACTTTGGTTTTTAGTCCCGCCTGAAAACCTCACGGTCTCCAAACAGGTGGTGTCCGTTCCGGAAGGGCATGAAGCGGACAAGATCATCTGCGAGGCGAGGGGCCATCCAAAAATTTCGTACGTCTGGAAGAAAGATGGCTCGGCGGAGAACGTCTCGAAATCGCAAGAGTTGAAGCTGAACGTGGTGACCAGAACTCAAGCGGGGAGGTACATCTGCGTGGCCTCCAACAAGAGAGGGAACGCGACGACTCATGCGTACCTCAACGTCCAATGTATGGCCCCAACGAAAATCACTTCAGGTTTATTGAATAAATTGCTTTGTGTAGATGCCCCCACCTGCAAATTGGATAAGGTCGAGCGCGATGGATCGCTGGCTTTGGAATGCATCGCAGAGGCAAACCCGCAAGATGTGACGTTCGTCTACAAGATCAAGGGCGAGAATGAGACCATCGATTCCGCCGATGTAATCCAAAACAAGTTGAAGAGCTACTACAAGCTCGAGTCCGGCGTGGATACCCTCAGGACCTACCAGTGCTTCGTCAATAACTCGGTGGGGATTGGTTCACCTTGCGAATACGACGTTGCAGGTAGCGTTTTTTGCCTCGATTTGAGCTGATGGTGTGGTGAATTATGTGTGAATTTTAATTTAGCATACCAGGAGCAAAGTAGTCAAATCGGAATACCAGGTAAATGAGCTGAAACTTTTTCTTTATAATATCATCAGAACGCATGCGGTTCGTGCTTGTTTTCAAACACTTTTCTCCTGGGTTTAAATTTGTTGTTTTGGCATCATGTCATCTTGTGATTGTAGATTGGTTTTTTGAAATGCAAATACGTGTTCGTTTGTTGCACATTACTTTAACGTTCGAGTAATTGGTATTCTCTTTTCTTTAGCTTCGGATCCCTGGTGGATGACCCTCACAAACGACAACAAGCTCTACATCCTCATCGCGGCCATTGTGGCCATCATAATCTGCATCATCATAATCTGCATCATAATAATCCTCGTTTGCAGGAGGAAGCGCGCCAGCAACAAATGTAAGTCCATCCATCTCGTTTTTGTTGATCACTTTCTTTGTAGCGTACGTTTGTAAAGATTAATGTTAATAGACGAATAGTCGAACTGTTACCGTACTAACCCTGTGTTTTTTTTTACATCTGCTAACAACAGATAATAATCCGGTGGAAATGGAGGAGCGGGAAAAGTAAGTGATTTTCTTGATGGAAATATACGCACAGAAATTATGTTGCTCAACTACGATCAGTCCCAAGTTGAGCAGCATAGTTTTTTTTTTTTTAATTTCGAAGGTGAAGGGTTTTAATTTCTCTTGGTAGGCACTCCAACTGGTACATCTTAGATTAAATCAAGAGCAACTCCCCCCTCCCCCCCCCAAAAAAAAAAAAACATTATTATGTAGATACTAATTTTTGTGCAATAAAAGCTGTGATATTTCTTCTTAATTTTTCATTTGTTTGTCATTCGTTCCTTTTACGATGTATTTACCCGCTCGTGTTTTTTAAATCACGCTGTATTAACGCTAGCACGAGGTGAGACTTTGGTTGCGGAAATAACACACTTCTTCTTGTTAGTGATGTAAGTAAGTATTTGTGATATTACGTTTCCGTTTGTTTTGTTTTAGCTGCGTTACGCATTTTTACGTTTTGCGCACCTTTCAGTTTCGTTTCGTCGTTAGTCATTCGCTTTGCTTTTCTTTTATTTTTATATCACAGATTAGTATTGCACATTATAGGATAGATTATAGTCTCGTACATAATAATATTTTGGATTGAAACGTCGAACCTTTATTAAAATGTTTTGGCTTAAGTCGCCCGAGAGTTTATCGATGTCTTTTTCTAATAAAAATAAATTAAAATAAATTTAAAAAAATACATAATAGTAATTGTAAGGAAGACGTAAACCAGGTGATTTAATTTTCTCTGAAGAAAAGGCCAAATTTTTTGTATTTCGAGGGACCCTGTATAGTAAAATATATTTGTTGTTTTATTCCATTTTATTTTTAACTAGATAAGATAGTTTTATCATTTATCACTTTAGTGATAATAATCGAGACAAAATTGTTACAATTTTTAATCATTGAAAATTTTTTATAGTGATGGGTTAAGGTGTACAAAAAAATAGATCAAACTGAGCCACAATTGAAATAGTGTAAAACGATTAAAATATTTAAAAAGATAATTATAGTTCTTCCTTACAAAAAATGTACAGGGTGGAAACAAATTAAGATGCTAATTCGATATCTTTGAAAATATTTGGTTCTCGGAAAAACGCTCGGCATTTCCTTTTTTTTTTTTTTTTGAGGTGACCTATAGATCAAACTGTGATATATCACAGTTGTGACGTCACCGATTGTTTTTTTTTAAATAAATTTATAATTTATTGGTTGTTAAAGTCTGTTACTTCTGATTTTCTCTTTCTCGCAAATTTTGTTTATTCAACCCCCGTAAGTATTTTACATTACGATGCGTAGAAAGCGTAGAAAAGTATTATCCAGAGAAAAGGAAAACAAGAACGGACAATTCTTTGTAAATCAAGCGCAGGCGCGCCATCTTACGACAACCCTCCAGAAATAATCTGGTTGTAGTCTCCTCCTTTATTAGCTACAGTTATAAAAACATTTTCTTTTTTAATTATATTACACGGAAAGTAGAAATACAAGACAGAAAACGAATATAGATATAATTATTTTTTATTCTTTAAAATTTCAAAGTTCATCTAATCATTTATCCGTTCACCTAATAATCAATTGAAACTAGAAAAAAACTCTAATAAAGCAAACCGTTTTTCAACAATACGACGTATTTTGTAATTTCTGGAATTCTTAAACTTTATCTCAAAAAGTGTTCAAAATGACCACCGTTGTTATCTAAACACAACGCGCGCTTCAAAAGAGATCTAGTTGCCTACACATAAAAAAATGCAAGCGATCCGGTTAGTTATAGGGCCAGTTGTACAAAGTAGGTTTAAACTGACGCTCAACTGAACCAGGTTCAAAGTAAACAAATTCAAACAATTAATGCATTCATAAATAAAATTTGATGCGATTTTGTTCACTTTGAACCTGGTTCAGTTGAGCGTCAGTTTAAACCTCTTTGTACAACTGGCCCATAGACTGATTAATTTCGACCTCGGTCCGTGTATTGAGAAAAACTCATTCATGGCTCTTGAAATAGCCTAGCTTCGACTGATTTATTTACACCTCGGTTCGTGCACGATTTCAACTACTGCATAATCCACAGTAAATTTTAAAAAAATTGTAAAAAAATATGCTTTTTGTAACTTTGGGCACTGGTTCAGAATGAATTAATACTCATTTTGTTTTACCTAATTTATTTACATATGTGTACATTAGCCATCACCTCAAAACATACTGTCGTACGCACAGAATGAATGCTTATCTTAATAACAAAAACTAGTACCGCAAGGTTCGCAAATAACCGCGTAAAATTTTAAACAATACATCACACTTTTAAAAAACTATTGTTTGCCGGATAACACTTTTTTAAATTCAGTTTAGAAAAAAATAAGAATGAAAATGATCCGATTAATTATGGATTGATTTATTTCGACCTCGGCCCATGTGTTGAGAGAAACTCATTCAGTGGCTCTTAAAATAGTCTAGCATCGAGCTAATTTATTTAGACCTCGGTACGTGTACGATTTCAAATACTGCGTAATTCATAGTAAATTTTAAAAAATTATAAAAACTATACTTTTAAACAACAATTATTTGCCGGGCAACATTTCTTTTTAATTCGGTCTGAAAAAAATACATACACATAAAAAATGAAAACGATCCGACTTATGACTTATGACAGGTATTCCGTTATGTTTTTTTTAATAATCAAGATCTACTGAGTGAATGTAAAACTTACGTCGAAATAACAGCAACAGTATTTTTGAAACGGTTTACTTTAAAATAAAACTTTATTGAATTGATTATCACGTAGGTGAAGTGGTGACATTACGTCACGGGAAACCCTGTAGAGTAATATTTGATTAAATTTTAATGCTGCCTTCAAACGACCACTCGTTGTCAAAAAGTAACTGTAACTTCTAAGGGATGGCCGTCAGATGGCGCCACTGCAACTTGGCCGAATAAAGTAATCAAAACAGTAGGTTTGCATTAAAAAAAAAAACAATCGATGACGTCACAACTAGGGGTGCGCGATATTACAGTTTCTATATCTGATATCGATAATTGTCGATATATCGAGAATATCGATATATCGAAAAATTTTAATAATAATAATAACCGTGACAGTTAAGTAACAAACGACCTAAAAACGTTAAACACGAATCAAAAACAAAATACAATTTGGATTGTTTTTTTTGTTAATGTTTCTTATTTTTTCCAGATCAGGTTAATTCATTTCGTGATTATATCGATATCCGAAGTGGAAATAAGCTTATTCGATGTTTACATTATTATTATTATTATTATTATCGATATATCGATAAATTCTCAAAGCCCTAGTCTCAACTCTGATTTAGATCACCGTAAAAAAAAACAATTGCCGCTAAAAGGTACCCAATTAAAAACCTAAATCGACGACGTGTCCGAGAACAAAATAATTCGAAGATTTGGAATTAGTTCCTTAATTTGTTTCCACATTGTATGTAATCTTAATTTTAAATTAAATTAATATTAAAATGTATATAACTCCTAAACATTTATTTACTCAATTGCTGAAAGTTATGGTTCAAATTAATTGTTTTCATTTGCCAAAAAGACTAAGTCCTTTCAAATAAACAACTATGTGTATTACGAACGGATATACAGGTTGTTACCAAACTTGAGCCTTCGTATGCATCGTATGCATAATATAACTTTTAAAAATTTATTCAATTAGTGAGAGTTACGATTCAAATCGTTTTTATTTGCCAGAAAAAAAGAAAACAAGCACATTGAAATAAACTGCTGTGGCTGGGTTGTATAAAAAATTTAAGCCAGGATTAAATAAAAAGCCAAACTTAGAACGTGACGCACAATATGTTGTACATCATAACGTGTGTCTAAGCGTGTGTCACATTCTAAGTTAGGCTTGACTCTAATCCTGGCTTAAATGTTTTGTGCAACCCAGCCTATTATACAGGGTGAGTTTTTTTCGATGTTTAGCATTGGGATCTCGGAAACTAGCGGAGCTAGAGAGACGATTAAATGGGGAAAGATTTGTAGTTTTAGGAGCCCAGTTTAATGCAGCTTTTGTTTTTTTCTTAAAGTTCGTGGCTGGCTAGATATTTTGAAAAAACTGATTTTTTATAAATTCGTTAAATGCATATAGCTCGGTTATTCTTGATTTTAGAGAAAAGTTGCAAGACAAAAGTTGTACAGAATTATGTTCTTAATTAAACAGTCGAACTAACTTTTCCATATAAGCTATTATTTTTCAGTTATGACATAAACGTCAGTTTTTTTTAATGGAAACCATAGTAGGCCATGAGTGAAAAAGAAAGGCCTTTCTTTTACCTTTTCAACGATGTAACATTCGATATGGTTATTTAAAAAAACGACGGAGATACGGCAGTTTTTCTCTTTCAAAATTGTTAATATGGTTGGCCATGGAAACAAAAGTTTATTGACAAATGCAAATTATAAACGATGAGCAAATAAAAATCAGATTAGAGTAGGTGGTGCAAAGAAAATGTATATCTGTGATTAAATAAAAAGTACAGTTATCGTAGTAACAGCGAATCACCAGACTCTATTTTGAATTTTAATGTACCCTTAAATTTTAACAGCCTGTTAATAAGTTACAGAATAGCCCCTAACGACGGACGTTCTACTAGGAAAGCAGTAAATTCGATTTTAAATAGGTGTAATTTATGTATTGCAAATAATGGTGGTCTTTTCGAACATCTTTAGAAATATTTTTAGTTTATTTTTGTTCTCGATAGTTTAGATTTGTTAAAAGGTTGAAGGTTCTCCTAGGAGGCTATTGAAATATTGAACCATTGTTGGTATTAGAGTTTTGATTCTGAAACGTATGTAAAAGGAAACTGCGAACAAAACGTCAAAGTAATATAAGTGAGCAAAAAAAATCAGATTAGAGTGGGCTGTGCAATGTTTGTGATTAACTGAATTAATTAATGTAATACATTCATGGACTGTCAAATGTATTGACCTTTTATTTAATCACAGACATACATTTTTTTTGCAGCGCCTACTCTAATCTGATTTTTATTTGCTCACCATTTATAACTTGCATTTGTCAATAAACTTTTGTTTCCATGGCCAACCATATTAACAATTTTGAAAGAGAAAAACTGCCGTATCTCCGTCGTTTTTTTAAATAACCATATCGAATGTTACATCGTTGAAAAGGTAAAAAAAGACGTTTCTTTTTCACTCATGGCCTACTAGGGTTTCCATTAAAAAAAACTGATGTTTATGTCATAACTGAAAAATAAGAGCTTATATGGAAAATTTAGTTCGACTGTTTAATTAAGAACATAATCCTGTACAACTTTTGCCTTGCAACTTTTCTCTAAAATCAAGAATAACCGAGCTATATGCATTTAACGAATTTATAAAAAATCAGTTTTTTCAAAATATCTAGCCAGCCATGAACTTTAAGAAAAAAACAAAAGCTGCATTAAACTGGGCTCCTAAAACTACAAATCTTTCCCCATTTAACCGTCTCTCTAGCTCTGCTAGTTTCCGAGATCCCAATGCTAAACATCGAAAAAAACTCACCCTGTATGTATTATTATATTATAAACAAATATACAGGATGTTACCGAACTTGAGTCTTCGCGTACACCGTAGGTCCATTATATTAAACATGATATATACATCAAGCCGGTGCAAATAAAAACTTGTATTTTCTTATATTTTGAGACAGCCACTTAGATATACGTTACCTGGAGAATTAAATATGCAATGGGAACTAACTTAAACAGAAACTTATTGTAAACGATCAAACCCCACGATAAATACATAATAAACCGTGTAAAGAAAATTAATTGGTGAAACCCTCGTTTCACATATCATTATGGACGACAATAATTAATTATACGCCTTTTATATTTCGCTTTTCTCGTACACTTTACTTTAAGTTCGTATTCATAGTACACATCGAGTACTATTTTATTTGTACGTTAGAAGTGTAGGAGCAGTCAAAGATGTAAGTTAAACAGACTCCTTGTTTTTGTTGTTTATACAAAGTATACGTACGACTATAACTACCCGCTAACAAACGTACTATGTAAATTTGTTATATGTATAATAAATACCTAGGTACATCTTGTATTAGCAAAACCTTTTAATTTACGATATCCCTTCCTTTGTTTCTTAACATCTACAAATATTCGCGTTCGCATTTAAATTCAAGGCCTAATGTTATTCAATAAAGCTACTCAATTGTTTTGCTTGTCATATTGTCCATATGTTTCTATAAAAAATTAAAACTAATTACGTGTTTAACAATTACTTCCGATCAGTAAGTAAGTACCTTAGATAACGAATTTTGCTTCTTATTTTCTCGTATGCTACGCGACTGTTTTGCAGAATGATTCAAGTTCGGTAACACCCTGTGTTAGTTATTGTGAACATTATTAAGTAAAGCGTTCATGTTTATCGACATTCCAATGATTGTAAGAAAAGAAATGCTAAATTTTGAAACTCTCGGTTGATCGTCGAGATTTTTAACCACAAACGCAATCTTCTAAAGCAAAACAAACAGCTCTCGCCCTGCAAAACCTCTTATCGATTGTTTGTTTGTACATACTAAGCTGACTAACAAACTTCTCAGGTTTCTCTGCACGCAAAGTCCCGACGTACTCGGACTCCCGTTGGTTCCTTGCGGTAGAGTTACGTACTTAGGAAATCCAGGTACTAACACCCGTAAATTTAAACTAATGCATGCCTCTCAAGTGTAAGCGCACCCCCTAAATTAAACGTAAGTAGGATTTTGGTGACTGCCTCTTAACACACGTGAAGCTGGATTTTTTTTTTTTAATTGTAAACCACAGGCCGGACGGACAGTCGCCGAACACATCGGGGCAAACGAGGTGGCCCTTTAGGCCCGGAGTCTTGGTCCACAACCCTACTAAGCTGAGTAGTATTAACATTACGCAATTTCCTTCTTTCAATCAAATCAAAACTGCGACTATGACTGGGGGGCCCAGGTATAAAAGGAACAAAAATAAATTGTGCGATCGCCTTGCCAGATTAAGGGAGTTCTTCGGGTTTAAGGACGAGGAAAGGATGCCCTTGGGGGTTTACAGTGGATCTGGAGGAGGTAACCCCCGAGTGTCTTGCGCTTGTTTGTTGGTTTTAATTTCTTTTCTTTTTTTTTCGTTGGGTTTTGCACGTGCATAGTTGTTACGTTTAGAAAACTGAACGCGACCGGACCGAATTTGGTTGGTACAGAAACTCGCCCTGTTGCTGTGTCCAGGAAAAGGAAGAAACCGGGGTACCGTAAGTAGCTTTCAACTGCTTCATTTCCTGTTTTTTTTTTTCTTTTTGACTTACCAAGTTCGTACACAGCGAGCAAAATTCAACCAAATTGTTCCGAAATTTCTGCATACCTCTGGTAATTTGTTCGAAAGTCATTAGCTGTATTCTAAATTGGTTTAAATACGTTTAAATACATAAAGAGAAAGAGCAAATTATTTGTATTCATTTCATCCATTATTATACCACATTTCTGTTTTAAAATAAAAAGAGCCTCGATGGCGCAGTGGTTAGAGGAATGGGCTCTAAGCTACCAGCTTCGGGTTCAAACCTACCGGCATCCAACTCAACTCTGTAGTAGCCCCTGGGAGGTTAATAAAGCAAATTGGAAGATTAGCGTCGAAGTAGCCATTCCATCTAGACAAAGTCACTTGAGCTAGGGCTAACAGAGATGGGGGCGTAAGCCAAAGGTCTTCATTCAAAACTTGTAGTGCCATTGCACAAATGGCACAAAAGTAAAACTTTTTCGAGTTAAATGACTCTCGAACAAATCACGTTTCTTTCACACATCACATAAATCCAAATACTCGCTTCTTAATGTTGCAGCACCAAACCCGTCCTCTATGGGAGATAAGGGGGGCTTAGGGGGTCCTCAACCGGATGGAGGTTTAGCAGACCCCCTAAATGATCCGGATAGGGGTTTCTACGAAAACCTGCCCTTCCACGGAATGCAGAACCCACCAAACAAAGTACGTACCGCAACTACTTCGCCCCTTCCCCCCGAACTTTTTGTTTTTCGTTTTTTTTTACGTTTCGCATGATTTTCCAGCCGATATCGATAATAACCCCCATGATGAAAACGAGCTCGAACAGGTCGGTCCAACAAACGGCGCTTCCCGTCCCTAACTTACCCCAAAACCGGGTGAGACTTCAAAGGATTCAGACGTTCCACGGTTTCCAGAACGTCAACCCCGAGTTTACCCCCGTCCCTGTTTTCGGAAACTATCCGCGGTTTCGCCCCACCCAGAGGATTGTATCCTCGATTTTTCTTAGCGTGCCACAGGGAAACCACACGATTCGGACCAACCCGAATTTCTTCACCCCTCCCAACCGGCTGCAATTTCTTGCGCCCAATCCCTTCGTGCCACCTACGCAGTTGAGCACGGCCAGGGTAGTCGGAAGGAACGAGCATAAACTCCTCGATATAAGAAGAACCGCCTCGGGTATCAATAAAGACGAGCAGAACCAAAACGCCGAGAACCTATCTAGAGACGCGCGCGGTGAAACCAAGCAGAAAACGAAAGGGCTTTTGGGGAATAAGTTCAGCTCGCTGGAGTACCGCAAGCACCGCTGTTATTCCCCGACGTTCTACTCGATGCGTTGCAAGAAGCACGCGAAACGGAGGCCCATCGTTTATGCGATACCAAAGAAACGCACTGTTTTAAACGCAAGCAATACCACGGAGAAAACGACCAACGAAACTGATGGGTACCAAAACTTAACCGACAGTATTCAAATCTTAGAGCAGAACGCCGAGAATTTGGAAGCTGAAACCCAGCAAGTTCCTAAACCCGCGCCCAGGTGTAGCAAGAGGAGAAAACCGGAAATTATATATCAGAACGTGTCGGTTTCCCCTAAAGTAGATCTGGACAGTTCGCCTAAGGTAGATTTGGACAGTTCCAATAATAGTTCGGTACATGAGGCTGAGATATCTGTAACGGAAGCCGAGGTTCACAAAAATCCATCGCCAAGTGAAAAAGACGACAGTGTTCAGTTGAGGCAGAACGAGAAAGATTTGCTCAAAAATCCTTCAAGCAGCCAACACGTTCCTTCTGCGCGAGAACAGAAAATGACTGATTCTATTTCCAAATCTGAAAGCAATGTTCAGTGTTCTCCAGTGAAGAACATCAAAAAAGATTTCGAAAGCAAATCCCCAATTTTAATAAAACACTCGCCCAAAAGCTCAAATCCGTTAGTGAAACTTACCCCAGACGCTCAACTGTGTGGTACGACGAAGCCCAAAATCATCGAATACTTTGCCAACACCAAGCTCACCCCCACGGTGAAAGTCAGTCCAAATTTCGTCAAGCCAAAAACTGAGAGCCCCAAGGGGGCGTTGTACCAACAACTCCACGCCAAGTTAAAAAATTCCGCGTCGACGCAAACCCCTCCGTTAGGCGAGGCCGTTAAAAGTCCTGCCAAAATTTCGCCCCTAACTAAAACAGAGGTCCAAGTTAAATCCCTCCCGAACGTTCCTAAAATGCCGTTGTTGGACTTGGAGCTGCACAATAAGCGGAAGAACGAAATATTAACAAATACTAATCAGGTGTGTTTTTTTTTGTTTTTGTTTTTTTTTGAGTCTGCAAATATTTTTAGTGATTATCTGTAGTTTAACCCAAAACTAACATTTTGCATTAACGTTTTTCCAGAACGCTTTTTACACTCTAACAACGCCCCACTTTAGGCACATAAAAAACTCCCCAATGCCGCAGCAATACTCGGCAACCATTCCTCATCAGAAGCACATCAAACTGATCCCCAGGTCGCTGTTCCAAGAGCAGCAAATCAGCAAGAGCAAGTCGTTCTCGTCCAAGAGCAAGCCGAAGAAGCACTTCCAAATTCCGCTGCAGAAATGTCACAGTTTCAGATTCCAAACGGCCGAAAGCTACTTCCAACCGATCAAGAACATCCACGAGGAGAACCTGATGAAGAACGGCTACGTTTCGGATTTGGGTCCGAATTACCCGGAGAGCCACGGCCGGGTTCACAAGCGGGAAAAGCACAAGTATAAAGGGCCTCTGGTGGTGAGGAGGCCGAGTGATTACCACGAGAACGTTCAGTTCCAGGAGAACATGCAGAACTCAGTGCAGTTGCAATATCCCCAGCCGATCATCGGCAGGAGCTCGAACGCAAATGGAATTGTATACGCCGATTTAGATATGCACAGTAGTACTTGTAGTAGTAGTAGTAATAATAAGAAACACGTGCAAGACGCCAAGACGTCTTCAGCAAATAAGCCACAGAAGATCGTCAAAGCCAAGACTGAATACGCGACGCTAAAATTTAACGACATAGGACAGGAGATAGACGTTTAACAATTAGTGATTTTTTACTAACCCACCCCCCCATCTTACTCTTTAAGGTCAGTGCTTTCCCCCATTTTTTTTTTTTCAAAGCAAATTAAAAAGAAAAATTGCTCGAAGTTACAATTATTCCCTAATCTTCCTAAATTTGTTCTAGACCAATGGAACGACTGCTACGGTTAGCGATACGTACATTTACTAAAGCAAGGTAATAGGTTTTGGGTGCGTGGAAATAATTGTAAGCTAGAGCAAAACGCACTGATTTAACAAGTGCAGCTTTATTATCGTTGTTGACGCTTTGTGGTTTTGCATAAAAAGAGGCGCTCGCTGATAACATTTTTTCGCTTTCTTACGCACCATTTAACTAACTTGCGCTTTTTGTGTATTTCACAATGCCTCCTCCTTCTTATGTATTCTTCTTTTCCGCAGTTAGAAACTTTATTTCACAAATTAAAAGAGAAAAAGAAAAAGTGATTAATTTGGTTAGACTTTTCAAGTACAATTGATTTTTTTCTTTGTAGCCATACCGATCCGAATTCAGCGACCTTGATTACGCCGATGTTGACTACCGCTCTTACGGCCCGATCAACTATAAAGCCGCGTCCATTTACGCGGCGATGAAGAGGAAACAGCAAAATAACAACAAGCTACAACAGGACAAGGAATACGACGACTTGTTATAGTTTTGATTTGTTTTAATTTATTGCAAATTCGATGGTAAAGCAAGAAATGTGTATCTCCGCCTTTTTCAAGATTTAATGAAACACTCGATATACAGGCAATGTAGGCCACCCGACTAACACGCGTGTAACTTAGGTTGCCTATACTAAAAAAAAACTTTTGTTTGCTTTATTTTTAGATATTACACATTTAAATATTTGTGTTTAATATAACATTACATTATTCCACATTTGCGTCCCAGTGTGCGCCTATGCATTTCACCAACTTTACAAAAATTGAGGCGGGAAATTTAAACCGTTAGCTTATACTGTATATTTCATTCGTTCTTTTGATTACTACGACTGAAAATGACTTTATCGATCTGGAAAAGTTTTCCTTTTATTCCGTAATCTTCCATAAAAAAACTCAAATAAAATTAGCAGCGAAACGTCAATTTACTTAAAGGAGGCTCTGATACTCATCCATCATACTTGCATGCAGTTATACCTTGAACTCGATTCCTATAAAATAAATCTCTTTGCAGTTTTAACGACGTATTTCCCAAGCGCAAGAAAATAATTTAACAGGGCTATTTAGCAATACGTTAATTGCAAACTGAAAAATAAATAAATTTGAAATTACTTGCGAACCACAAGAGAATAATGTCGGCATTTTGACTTCAAAATATTCCCAAACCTACCCAATTCCTTGTGTAACTTTAGCCTACAATTTTATAACAAAAAATAATGATTTTAGTTGAAGATAATAGGGAGTCATCCTTTAACGTCAACTTTATTAACCCCGGTGTAGGAATTTACGTAATTTACACTTTGAAAGTTTTTGCATCATATTACGTCGACGTAAACGTGAATGTGAATCCAGAAAGTAAATCATATTATTTTGTCTTATCAGATTTGGTTGCAGTAATTGTCATTTAATTTACGTACCAAATCTGAGTTTTCTGACTTTCGATAACATATTCCAACGCTTTGAAATGTCAAATTTTATAAATTGATCGGCCCGTCATTGCATACATGATGAACTTAGGTTTCACGTAGTCCGTCATATAAAAAACGTGAACGTAAACGTTAAAGCTGAATGTAACTTAGCAACTGGTCATTTACGTATACGTTTAATACGAAAACGTAATTGCAAAAACTCCCTAATGGCTTCGTTATACTGTGGCGATCTCCTTATGTAGGTAATTAGAAAATTTTAATGGGTTTGTCGTAAAAAGAAATTCATTACTTAAAAACGGCCATTTACAAAAAGTAATCATGATAATTGGTAATAAGCCTACGACACAAAACTCGGCAGTGCAAGTATAAACTCACGTCGCCGTTTCTTTCCCAGTTGTAAGATCCAGTCTGAGGCAAAATGAATTTTTTTCGAGTCGGTTTAAGACATTTGCATCCCCTGAAGGCTGCAGCTAAAGAATCTCTGAAGACTAGAACCAAAGAAGATATGCAAGAGTACATGAAGGTTTTTCCTCGGATCATGCGTGACTTAACCGAATCGGATGAATTTTCCGACATCCCACAAGCCAACAGTTGGCTCGCCCGGGTTTTGGACTACAACGTACCGCATGGTAACAACAGCAAAACCATGACGGTGCCCCTGTCTTACAAATCGCTGGAAGACCCGGACAAATTCACGCCCGAAACTCAAAAGTTGTCCAACATATTAGGATGGTGTCTCGAACTAAACCAGGTCGCCCTATTAATGCAAGACGACATTATGGATGCAGCCGTGACTCGTCGAAAGAAACCCAGCTGGTATAAACTTGAAGACGTTGGTATGCGTGCCATCAACGATGCTTTGCTGTGTGAAGTCGGTGTGTTTAAGATCCTCAAGAAGTATTTCTCTCGAGATCCTTCCTACGTTAAATACATGGAATGTTTTGTTGAAACCACTTATAGATGTGGGATGGCCCAAGCTTTGGAAGGTGTTACCATTAAGGAGGGAAAAACCAATGTAAATGCGTACGCCATGGACAGATACGAAAAGATAGTTAAGTACAAGTCAGAATCGTATTCGTTTCTTTGTCCTGCGGCACTCGCCATGCACATGGCCAAAAAATTCGATCCGGTGGATTACGTACAGGTTAAACCGATTTTGGAGCAACTGGGTTGGCTTCTTCAGGTCAACAACGATTTCACCGACGTCTATGGTGACCCCACTTACACCGGGTATGTAGGAACAGATATAAAAGATGGCGCATGTACGTGGATAATTTGCGCTGCCGTTGAGAGGGCCAATGAATCTCAGAAACGTATTCTTCAGGCGAACTATGGAAGATATCAACCGGATGCCATTCAAGCTGTGAAGCAGATTTACGACGATTTGGACATGAAAGGCGCCTATGAAGATCACGAGACACGAAAGCTGAAGTCCCTTAGAGATCAAATTGACCAAATCTACGATCGCTATCCGCACAAAACATTTTTGGAATTCTTAAATGATTATTCCACCCAGGCCAATTGGAAAGATATCGAATGGTGGCGTTCGTAATTGTTTCCTCAAAATTGTGCTGTTAGAAAGCAATAAACGTCTTGAAATATATTATATTTCGGGTGAAAAGTAATTACGTACAGTTTGGCCATGGAAAGCAAAAGTAATGTCTGCTGCAAGCTTTAGAAGTATTGTAGATTAAATTGTGGTTAGTATTTCGTTTGGAAAATAATTTTTATTATGCATGTATTAATATACATACTTCCTTTTTTGCGAGAAATATAAAAAATTTCATCTATCGCGTAATTAAAATAAAATAAATTGTCTGGTATTTAAGGCCTACTTAATTAGGGGCTCACAAGGCCCACTTGCCACTTGTCCGTCTGTGACAATAAAAATATTTTAATTCGCTTGAGAAAAGAATACATTTTCCTTGACTCTCCAACGGCGGGAAATTATTTATTTATTTATCACTAAATAAAATCGCTGAATTTTATGTATTTAGATAAATCATAAAAATCATATTAACAAAAAAATATGAGAAACAAAAATATCATATAATTTCTTTTGGTAATTTTGGAAAATTGCTTTCTAAATTCCAAAAAATTATTTTGAGTAACCTTTTGGAAAATAATAAAAGCACTGAGGAGAGATTGATCCAAAAGAAGTCGTAACATTCTTTTAATATGTATTTCCGTTTTTGTCCTTGATTATCATCAAAAAACAGTTCAAAGTAAGTGAGTGGTGCCGCATTTTCGTCTTCGTTTGTTTGCATTGCCCTCCTAGATTTGCAATAAAAGAAAAATCTGATAGAACATTAGGAATATACAGGGTGACTGACAATTGTTCCAACAAAAAAAAAGCACGACAAGAAGCGATGTCCAAGAGTTTGGGAAAAATGTTGAAAATATTCTTCCTACCTTTCGTTTTCGAGAAACAATCAAAAATTAGCCCCACATCGACGATGCGCCTCTGGTTAAAAAATAGATGAGCAGATGAACGAAATAAATGCCCTCATTAAAGTTTTATGGTAGCCACGGCGGCGGAGCAACGAATTTTACGTCAACTCCGTTTTAGGTCAACGCCCGACGCCGTGAAATACCAAATAAAAAGTATTTACTTGACAAACAGGGCCGCCGCTATGGTGTCGAGCGCCCTTGTGCAAAACATATTTTAGCGCCCTTGAATAATGCATTTTAAAATTCCTTTACCATTTTACTCAAAATATACAGGAGAGCCAACATTTGCAAAACATATTTAATTGTACGTGCTATTTCCCTGTCTGAAAAACTAATACGTACAGGGTGACTGATAATTGTTGTTGTAATTGAAAAATGTTTAAAAAAATTCTATGGAATACTTTATAATTAATGAAAAATACTACACGAAAATTCGAATTATTTTCGTGTTGTAGTGATTTATTTGTCAAAGCAGATGTTCAAGTGGAGCCGTTGTTGTCCTTATTTTGCTACACGGATGGCGATGAGTTGCGAGTCTTCATTTCGTCTTTAAATTTCTTCTTTCGTAAAAATATTTATTTCTAAAAAAAATTATTTAATTTCCGCGTGGGCCACTCTCGCAGTTTAAGAACGAACTGTGATAAATTCGACGAAAGACGATCGAAACGAAACAACGCGGAAGTACGAAGAATAAGGTCGTCGAAAGAAGCAAAAGACGATCCACAATTCTCTAGCGAACGGCCAACGAAAAGAAAAAAACAAAAAATCTGTACCTACGTGTAAAAAAGTTTAGAAAACTCGAATAAAGAATGACGAAACACGAACTGAAAGCAAAAGGCGGATTGTTCGAAAATCGAGATTGATAAGAAAACAAAAGTAGAAACTGAAATAATTCGACAAAGAAGAACGAAGACTTATGATGAAAGCGGTGAGAAATTAATGCGTCAAAAAGAAACTGAAAAAAATAATAAAATAAAATACAAAGCAACAAACGAAAGCTTGATTTCATTTTCATAAACTGCGCGATGAAAATAGTCACTTTTTCATTTGTTCTCGGCCGTTTTGTTTTTGCTTAAAAAGTGAAAGAGAAATGAAATACAAAGGAGCAAATGAAAGCTTTTTATTTTCAAAAAACTACACGCCGGAAATCGTCATTTTCTGTTTGTTTTCCGCTTCATTTATTGCCTAAAAACAGAAACAAAAAAAATTATGAAATACAAAGAAATCATTGTTTCTCTTGAACACAAACAAAATTGAAAAGAATGGAAAAAAGAAAATGAAAGAATTTCTTTATTTTTACTTTGCTTGTGTAACCAAAACAAAAAGCTCAGAACAAATGAAAAATTTGTTTATAACTAAAAATTGATTTGTCAAGGCAAGTGTTTAAGTAGAGCCCTTATATTTTGGAGCTCGTATTTCAGCTGATTAGTGATTACAATATGTAATATTACAACCGCATTGCGTTCTGTCTTAACCAGCGACGCTTCGACATTTTGGATATAATTTTTGGCCATTTCTGGAAAACTAAAGTAGGTACATAGGATTTTTTAACATTTTTCCCATACTCTGTGATATCGCCTCTCTTCGTGTTTCTTTTTTTGGTGAAACAATTGTCAGTCACCCTGTATATAATTATTTATCTATAATAGTACTTTGATAAAAATTAATTCTGCTAAAATGAAGTTTACTAACATGGTGCTTTTGAATAAGTATTTTTGCTCGGTTTTAACCGCAATTCATTTTCAGACAATTTGGCGCCTCTGTTTAAGCGCCCATTTAAAGCAGATAATTACATACAAAGGATCATAACGGCCCTACTTTTAACAAATGCTTTGACAGGTAAACAAACAAATCACTAAAACGAAAAACAATTTAAATATCCTTGTTAAGAATTCCTAGTATTTTTCTTTCATTTAAATTGCGTTGTAAATAAAGTTTGTTTCCACGAGGAACGTACATCATAAATATTTTTTGACCACCAGAATTTAAAACGTTTCAATCAGTAAATACCTTCGTAATCTGTTAATTATTAGAACTTCGTTTTGTATGTGACAAATTATTATTAACACAAATCTATTAATAGTTTAACAAAATCAAGATGCGTTTGTAACTCCATGTCCTGTGTTTTTGGCGCACTGATTGTAAATCGTTCCTCGTTTCACCTACGCAATCTTTTCATTTTGAATTTAATTAATCAATTATAAACTGTTCTATAAAATTTTTTTAATATAATCCCGTAATCAGTAACATTCATTCACGTACGCGATTTGTTTAATACTGTACGCACTAACGTCGTTTAAAACAGCTGTACATAATAAAGTTTCTATAGCTTAATAAACAAAAAAAACTTGCCAGGTATAATAAATCGTTCCACACTTTCCAAACAACCTTAGCAATTTACATTTTCTCATAATCTGTGACATGCATTCACGTACGCGATTTGAACAAAATTTGTAACAGTAGCGGCATTTAAAATAATTGTCTCCTACGCCGACAGCTGGTGTAAGTGAAGTTGGGGGAAGCTAGACGTGCTCGCTGAGCGTTAGCTTTGTCTAACACACATAAACAGAGACTAAATAATACATAGCACACATCGTGCGCCCTCGGACGTTACAGGCCGTGCATTGACCTCCGCGATCACCAGATTTAAATCCTTGCGATTTTTTTGTGGATGAAGCAGCTAGTACATTCCGCTCTAGTAAATAATCCACAAGAATTAACAAAATTATTTGGGAATTTGTTACGCAATTTTAATTATTTTAGAAATTACTAATAATTACGTCGCGTAAAAGAAACAACTTAGACTTCTGCTCCCAGCTGATAAACGTGTAATAAAACGAATTGAGATGTGTGCCAAAGTCGCATTGTGTGCAAGCGAGTAGTCAATAAAAGATTTTATAGTCTTATTATCCTGACGTATTTATAGAAAGTGGCGTCATATTTCGTACGCAGTGCTACAGCTTGATTTGGGGTAATTTTTTAATTAATTATAAATTGTTCAAAAGAATTTTTTTAACATTTTTGCCGTAATCTGCAACATCGATTCTCATATTTTTTTTTTTTGTCCAAAGAATTGTCATTCACCCTGTATAAATCAATTTCAAATACATAGCTACACTTGTGCATTTAGTTCTTCCTCAGTGTTTCTTGTATCTCTTTATTTATGTATATCAGAGCGATTGCAATCGTTTATTCTTAAATTTTTGCTCTATTAATGTTGATATTTTTTGCAACAGTTCGATTACAACAGTTCAGCAGCCTCACTATCAAAAGAAATTGCAACGGAGAATGCAAATATATGAACAACAAAAGGTTAAATTTATTAACCCAGAGATTAATGTAATCGTTTTGACGTCCGGTTAAAATCAGAAAAAGAAACTGCAAACGAAATACAACACAACTGTGATAGAGTACATTGTGACTTGTTGAATAAAATCCAGTCGTGGGAAAAGCTTGACCCGCAAATACGTACAGTGTGAGCGAACATGATTGAGGACAGTTTAAGTTTCCCGCCATTCAATTCTTTTTTGTAATGTTAGTGAAATGCCTGTAAGCACACACTGGGACACAACGAGATTAATGTATTATGTGAATAATAAGATGTAATTTTGGTTATCACTATTTTTCACGAAAGCCGCACACAAAGAATAAAAATCACTAGATAATTAAAGGCGCGGGAAATTCAAAATGTCTACGACCATTTTCGCTCATACTGTATTAACCAAAGCATTATTGACAAGAAGGGCCCACGACATTTAAAAGACACACAGAAATACCTTCAAAGTAAGGGCAGCTAATGGAGGAATGCCTTGATGTAATAACTACTGGATATGTGATTAATGATTATGTATGATTCAATGTAAATATTGAAACGTCGACGTTTCAATTGATTTTACAAACCGTTCGCCCGATTATAATTAATGATTTCGTGATAATTTGCAACGCACAAGAAAGTGCTGTAACTATAAATTAAGAATGACGCAGGTGTGCGAAAATACGATTAAAATGATTAATTTCTAAAAATTGAATGAATTAGTAGATAGCTTATTTCACTTCAGAAATGAATGCGAAAGCGAGTAAATAAATTATTTCAAATCGAAAATGTTAACGTGTATTAGTCAAGACGTGACATAATATTCTACGTTCGCCCGAAATCTGAAGTTATATGAATCAAATTTTTTTTTGTCCCGCGGCTTAATAATGAATCGATTATATACCGTCTGCCTCACCGACACTTGAAAAACACCAGCTGCATTATAAAATAAAAGAAATAAAACGACACCGCTTGATCGCCATGTCAAATGCACTTACGCTGTATATTCCAGATTCAAATAAAAATCAAAGGATTGAAGACAAGAGCGTTTTCAAGGCGAAATGAAACATACGGTATGCATATAATCTAATAGGTCACTGAATGTTAACGAGATACTTTTGACGTGTGATAAGTTATTTTTTTTGCACCATCGCCTTCAAATACCAAAACCTCTAACACAAAACCCTTCAGTGTAGTTTTAATTCGCGTCAAACTTAAGACTATCGAAAACAGCGTTGCATAATAAAGTTTAGTCCGAGGCAAAATGAATTTTTTTCGAGTCGGTTTAAGACATTTGCATCCCCTGAAGGCTGCAGCTATAGAATCTCTTAAGACTAGAACCAAAGAAGACATGCAAGAGTACATGAAGGTTTTTCCTCAGATCATGCGTGACTTAACCGAATCGGATGAATTTTCCGACATCCCACAAGCCAACAATTGGCTCGCGCGGGTTTTGGACTACAACGTACCGCATGGTAACAACAGCAAAACCATGACGGTGCCCCTGTCTTACAAATCGCTGGAAGACCCGGACAAATTCACGCCCGAAACCCAAAAGTTGTCCAACATATTAGGATGGTGTCTCGAACTAAACCAGGTCGCCCTATTAATGCAAGACGACATTATAGATGCAGCCGTGACCCGACGAAAGAAGCCCAGCTGGTACAAACTTGAAGACGTCGGTATGCGTGCTGTCAACGATGCCTTGCTGTTGGAGGTCGGTGTGTTTAAGATCCTCAAGAAGTATTTCTCTCGAGATCCTTCCTACGTTAAATACATGGAATGTTTTGTTGAAACCACTTATAGGTGTGGGATGGCCCAAGCTTTGGAAGGTGTTACCATTAATGAGGGAAAAACCAATGTAAATGCGTACGCCATGGACAGATACGAAAAGATAGTTAGGTACAAGTCAGAATCGTATTCGTTTCTTTGTCCTGCGGTACTCGCCATGCACTTGGCCAAAAAATTCGATACGGTGGATTACGTACAGGTTAAACCTGTTTTGGAGCAACTTGGTTGGCTTCTTCAGGTCAACAACGATTTCACCGACGTCTACGGTGATCCCACTTACACCGGGTATGTAGGGACGGATATAAAAGATGGGGCGTGTTCGTGGATAATTTGCGCTGCCGTTGAGAGGGCCAATGAATCTCAGAAACGTATTCTTCAGGCGAACTATGGAAGAGATCAACCGGATACCATTCAAGCTGTGAAGCAGATTTACGACGATTTGGACATGAAAGGCGCGTATGAAGATCACGAAACGCGAAAGTTGAAGTCGCTTAGAGATCGAATTGACCAAATCTACGAACGATATCCGCACAAAACGTTTTTGGAATTCTTGAATGATTACTCCACGCAGAGTAATTGGAAAGATATAGAATGGTGGCGTTCGTAATTGTTTCCTCAGAATTATGCTGTTAGTATTTTTTTTGTAGTAATAAATACCTTGACACATTTATTTCATGTCAAAAGTAATTACGCATGGTCTGGCCATGGAAACCAAAAGTGATATCTACTGCAAGCTTTAGAATTCATTGTTTGTCATCACTAATGCTGTTGTCATAAGCTTATTAAAAAAAAAACTTGCTGCAGAGTGCAGACAACTTTTGTTATCCTTATGTACTTACTTTTTGAACACACCCGGTATGTTAAGGCATCTTACATTTTTTTGCAAACAAAAATTGCTTTCAATTTTTTAAAATACTTGTATTACACTCACTGTTAATTCGGTTTCTTGCTTTACCAATTGTAAGTGAGGGCAAGCAAATAACGTTATTTTATCTTTTTAATGAACTGTATACTTTAATCTCGACACAAAACAGTAGCTTGCAAAATTATTAATTATCAAAAATGCGAGACTTAATCAGTTCTCAAAATGTACGTTTCAAGTTTGCTTGCCCTGTATTATAATTTATAATAAATTAGTTAATAAGTTTAGTTATAAATAAAATATTTTTTAAAACTATTTTTACGCCCAATATACTTAACACACGTGATTGTAATTTATTGTTTATTTCTACATTACGCTTCGCACTGCTTTACCTTTCATTCAAATAACTGTGGTTTAACCAAAGATATTATTTATACATATCGACTTAAACAAAAAAAAAACATTCAAACCTCACGTCCAACAGAACCAAAGATGAAACGAATTGAATCGTGTAATAGGTCTCCATTTCTGCAACCTGACATAATAATAATAATCGTGTATTTAAAGCGTTTTTTATCCGTCGTTTTGTACATACGTTTTTAATTTTCGTATTTTTAATGATGATGATAACCGATGTGCAACACAGCTTTTATTTTCTAGGATTTTAAGGGAACTTTTTTAACTCACCGCCGTTAGTTAAAATAACAGAATGGCTTCTTTATAATTAAGTAGATGCAGCAGCTAAAGTGAAGAGTTAAAAAAATATTTTTGCGCAAATCCTACTTTTCACTTTAACTGTAATAATTAGTCTTCACTGAAGCTTGAAACCAAAATAAAAAAAACACGCAGCGTACATGAATGCAAGGCCCCTAAATTAGTCTATAACATATTGTAAATAAATTTCATAATTTTACTCGTGTCCATTGATGTATGCTGCCCAAGCTGTTACTTAATGAATTAATTAAATGTTTGTGTGTCACTTTTAATCTAAATTCGGCCCGAATTACCCGCACCACGCTCCAACTTCTAGAAAACTCGCGTGTGTGCTCAAACCTTCTGGTCGTGTGGTGCGGGCAACTCGCGCTGCGTTTTTCGTTTTATCGTGCCAAAGACGGACTCTCTCTCTCTATAAATAAAAAGATATTGTGAAACGTGACGTCCATTTAAAAAAAAAAGATTTACTGTAATTAAAAATGATAAAAGGGAAAAGAAAAAGACGTTTAAATTTTTGGTGTGGTGCTGCGACTAACAAAAAAACTTTGGACTTTTTTATCGAATAATGAACTAGAATTTATTATCAATAAGATTAGGCGCATTTGTTTAGTTAATATCTTTGAATATATCTGTATCGACATGTAGATATTGTATAATAAATAAAGGATTAGAAATTCATAAATTTTCAGCATTTATTATCTCCCCCCAAAAGTGCTACTGGCGCACTAGATTTTAGGCCAAATTTCATCTGTCAAAATGCCGCCTCTCATTTTCAAGTCAATGTCTTTTCTTTAGTTTCTTTGATGAAAATTTACCAAACCACAATGCTTTTCGAAACAAGCAAGTAAAATTTTAAAAAAAGGATTAAAATGAAACAACGACTAAATTCTCCAAACGTTAACTTGAGTGATACTTACAAACCTTGACTGTTTAGGGAAAAGGTAGCAAAATGGTAGGAAAAAGGTTTGCAAAAAGAACCGAGTCTTCAAATTTGGCGCCTTCAAAATGCAAAAGAAAAATTCACTGCCCAGGCGCTAGGAGATCCTTCCATCGCAAGTCAAATTCAAGCACGGCACTCAATTTTATCTACAACACAAAATCCTGTAGACGCAGCAGGTGTTCGTCACAGGACAGTTTAGACAGTATTAAATCGATCGAGCTAGAATCACGTGAGGAATCAAAAACCACAGGCAGCGTTTTCTGCGGAATCACCCCATCAGATCAAAATTTGGTAATTTTGGGCAAACCACCAGAAACTAACATTGCACTTGATTTTACTCTTACTCAGCAGATTTTCGCTCTCAGTAACTCGTCAACTGAGGACCTGCTTCCTTCACAACATAGCTCCCGAGAATTCGAAACCCCCCTCGATAAATTTTCAAGGTAAAAACACTCCACGATTACTGAATTTGAAATTACACGAGCTTTTTGGACCCCCCCCAGGCGATTTCGTGCAAGAGAGGAGGAGGAGGAGCAAGTCCACGAAATTTTCCCCAAAAACCTCGACGCCACAGGTTCTTCAAAGTTTTCAAGTTTCGAGCTCTAATTACTTTTTTTTTTCTTGAACTGAAAGGTATCGATGACGGCGCGGATTTGAAACCTGAAACCCTCCTTACGGCAATTCGACAAATAGTACAGAACTCAGCGATTGGGAAAAATGATGATTTGCTTACTGGGAATCAAAACGTTACAGAGAGCGATGTACAGATATGTAAGGCTACGGAGTTTATTTTAATTAAAATTAAGAAGCGTATTTCAGGCAACCTAAGCAAGGACGCCAGTTTTGCAGAGGTGGTGAATCAGTTGCTCGTTGTTAAGGATGATTTGGTAAAGGCCCAAAAGAAAAATAGGAAGTTACAGGAACTGTTGAAGCGTTCAGTTCGGATTGAAAAAGGTGGTATTAAAATTTAAAAAAAAAACTTTGTTACTCTCATCTAACTCTTGCAAGAAGACCTTGGAACGAGAGCACTAATTTTGGTTGCTTTCTCATCGATAGTTCTTTACTTACTTCTTGTGTCTTTCTTTTTCTTTTTGTATTTGATCGCAATCTTGAAACAGCAATTTGAAACTTAGCCCTCTCACTGCCATAAATGTTCCTTAGGTTCTTCTTCTCTAGCTTGTTCATGTCAAGCATCATTTATTAACAACAATCGTTGAAACAATCGTTGTTATGGGTTTAAGCTTCGGTTTAAATTTAAACTGGGCCTGAAACGACTTCCTGCTTTCTCCTTATCTATCTTTGAAGCTTCTAGATTCTAGGCTGACCCAAAACTCTCCTCCCAACAACCTACGGTTTTTCCTCCAAGCTTCTGTAGGAACTTTTTGTTGTCTTTACAGTTTTAGCATTCTGCTTGATGGGAGGTTCACAGAGATCTCTAGTTTTTGTATAAATTGAAAAAAAAATACAAATTCCCTCTTTGGCAAAGCGTGCGAAAGAATTTCACTTTTCCCAACATTCCCAAGCGATAAGTGGATGCAAAGGAAGTCATTTGGACTAAATGCCAAACCCCTGAGTCAACTGATCATCTCTAGTATCATCAGGATATATTGTATAACAACGACACATTCATTTGTCAACTGGAATTTTACTCTAAATTACATTGTTCGTTTTTTTCTTCAATTTTTTTAATTCAGAAATGAATCTTTCAGTTACGTTTAAAATCTATGTATTTATTCATTTTTACAATAGAAAAGCAAAAGATGGAACGCCAGAATGAAGCTCAGAAACTTAACTTGCAGTTATTAAAAGAACGGATCAGAAAGGTAGAGGAGGATGAAATGCTTCGGCGACAGCAGGAAAATGCGCAGTTAGAAAAACTGAAAGGAACTGTAAACTCGGAAGAAAATACCGCGCAAGAAACAGTAGATGAAAGTAATTTTTGTTCGACAAAAATCAACAATTTCAGTTAAATATTTGATTTCAGATTTTTTAAAATATAAATTCGTACGCCCTGTGAAAACGATGGAAGATAAATTAACCAGAGAACGACAGAGAATTGGGGAACTGAAGGCGCTCATTGGATGCTCTTCTTCTTCTTCCGATTGCCACTTTGGGGATTACAATCAATCTTTCTGTGTCAAGCCCGAACCTTCTTCCAATTTCAACGCTAATTGTAATTCCAAGCTGCCCCCCAAAGATCTACCTGAAGCAGGTGACTACTTCAATTAAAAAGCAAATATAAATTTGTACCCGTCAATTGGGAATTAACCAATTTGTGTACCATTCGAAGACCTTTGCTTTAGACAATAACGGTTACATGAAGGGCAATAAAGAGCATGTGTAGGTTTGCGATTGGTCGAAAGAGAGGGGATGGTAGGCGTAAGCTTGTTTGCTTCGATGTATGAGATGGATCAGAAGACACACCGTTTGTTAAATTTAAAAAGAAACAAACTCTTCGTAAAGCCACTATTGGCTAGAGTGAAAGTCTTCAGTCTGTATGTTCTTTTTTGTTTAAGGAGGAAATTGCGGATTTAAAATTAAAGAAGATAACCTTCCTCCATTTGCTGAAAATGAGGGACCAAGTAGATTTAACCCCCCCCCCCACAATTTTATTCCTTTTCATCATTTTTATATATTTTCAGTGCGCATGTTGAATCTTTTACATCAGTTTAACGACTACATTGATAAGATAACACCTGAAGCTCTTGGCCTGAAACGATTTAATCAAACCGAACAGACACAAGTTTGTCCAGGTAACTAAAATTAATGCTTAAATATTGTTTTTTAAGCGAAAGCAAATGGGGGTTGATTTCGTTAACTCCACGCTCCACTTCGAAATATCTTGCTTTGTTTATCTGGTATTCATTGATTCTGAAACTGTCATTGTTTCACCAAAGCACTTTTTGTAAGAGCAACCGATTCCACTTTCACTTCCAGATCATTTCAAATTGGAGATTGAATCAAATGACTCGGTGATAAATCGAAGCAACGGAAATGAAAAAGCGAAGGAGAACAGCTTGAATGCAGAAGACATGCGTGCCATAAAAAAATTGCTAAAGCTAGTAACTTCCAGTGCCCATTTCAACCAAAAGAAGGTATCACTCAATTTTAAACATTCCAT
Organism: Dorcus parallelipipedus; assembly: GCA_958336345.1. Classification (NCBI taxonomy): domain Eukaryota; kingdom Metazoa; phylum Arthropoda; class Insecta; order Coleoptera; family Lucanidae; genus Dorcus; species Dorcus parallelipipedus. The sequence goes on from OY284475.1 coordinate 12,932,693, forward strand.
ATTTATCATAGACTGTACACATTGGATGGCGATAAGCTTTATCATGGTCATCTACCTGGTCATTTCAGTTAGGTCCTCCACTCAGCACCTTCTCATCAGTACTCTGTTCATTATCTTAAAGACTCCAGTCGCTATCAGAACAGTTGATGAGATGGCAATTGGAAATGTTGAAGATCACCCAATTGATCATCAACTCCTCAACATTTACTTCTTCCCCCAGAAGTCCATTTCGAGAAGTTCCAATAATATTTGCTTTGCTCTGTTCTCATACTTTTATCTCCCTACCAACCCTTCCGGTCTCCTTTTCATCCAAGTAATTTCCAGATTTCAACAGCATGTAATTCCCCGACATTTGAAGACAGAAGAGCTCCAGTAAAAGTAAGCAATGTCTTCACCAACTTGCTTTCAAAGATCAAAAGCAAGAAGCCAAAAGGCAAACTGAAACCAGAGAAAATCGGCGATACTCCCTCGAATGATCTGCCCAAAATGGTGGACAATTCAATCCAACAAATGACAAAGATCAAAAATGAATTTAGGAAACTTCGAAACAACGACCACCTCAAAAGTCCAAACTCATCTGGCGAGAAACGAGGAAACTACTGCAAGCCTTGCTTGGGCCAAAATGGATTTCCAAGTGGCACTCATCAGTAAGCTCGATTGCATAAAGCAAATCACTTCTGAAGCAGATCTGATTTCGTAGGGGACCAAAAAGTTCAGCTTCGGCGGCACCTGACTGGGTAAGTAAAGGGGAAAACGTTGCTGAAAGTGCAGGAAAAATGGAATTAAACAATCAGAAACTGTCCAATGAACAAAACCTTCATTTTCGACAAGAGCACTTGCAAGAAACTAATCAAATATTAGAAGCAGAGCTGCGAAATCTGCAACACCACCACTTTGAAGCGTTGGCAAACAAAGAGAAGGCACAGTGCGAACTAGAAAAGCAACTGGAAGACGTCAAATCCGAATTACATGAGAAAAACGGTAACTTGGCCCCCAATTTGATGACCAATGCGTCAACTTTCGATTGCAGAGATTTTAGAAAATGCGAGGGTTCAATTCACCATGCAGTTGACGACGATGTCCGAAGAACTGGGGATGGCAGAAGACGTCCTGAAGCAATCCCTAAATTCAGGCGAAGTCCTTCTTGAAGACATGCTGAAAGTCAAGGAGAAGCTAACGCCCTTATTCCCCGACATTAAATGGTACGTCAACGAGGTATGTTGGCTTTAATAAAGTAAGTACAATAATAATAATAATAAATAAATAAATAAGTAGGTAATAGTAATGCTATATCTTAAGCTTAAAATTCTTGGCTTGGCTTTTCTTGCCTTTGGCTTTCGCCCTTCTGCCTTTCCTCTTACGCGAGAAAGGTCCCAAACGCCTCCTCTGCATTTCCCCTCTCCACCAAGCCTGAAATATTTCATTAGCTTTATGAAAACGATTTCTTCGGGCTGACCTGTATGGTTGTGGCTGCCCGGTTTCGTAACCTCAACGTCTCCTCGTCAGATCTAATTTGTTTTCTTTTGGCAAGCCAGTTGTCAATTTCTACGCTTCGTTGCTTGTACGTTCGCAGCATATCTTCATGTTGTAGTTCCAATTTGCTCCTTTGCCCTTTGGCTTCCGAGACCTCCTGGTCCAATCGCTCTCCATCTGCGTCATATTTGATCATCCAGATCCTCGTTTCGTTCTCTACGTACTGCTTGCCCAACGGCCCGTTTAAAAAAAAGAAGAAAAAGAAGACATCGCCTTACCGACGCGTAACGCTCTAAATATTCTTCTATTTCCGAATGTATTCTGTTCTCGTTCATGATTTGTACCTCATACTTATTTATTTCCTTTCGTAGATTTTGCTCTGCGATGTCGTTGGAAAACTTCTGGAGATAACACCTGTCGTCTTCGTAAGCATTCACGTAATTCAATTCTATGAGCGAGTAAGCTAAGAAGAAGGAAGTTAATCGAACCTCGTGAATTGGCGTTAACCCGAAACCTACCGTGCTTTCCAATGTATGCCTCACGGATTTTGTGGAGCTCCTCCGCCTTCTCGTTCAACTTTCCCTTATTTTCGTGTTTGATGTTCTTCCTCACTTCTTCCAGACGTTTCCTGTTCGTGCTATGTTCCTGCCGTAGAATTTCTTCATCTCTGTCCTGTTTGCGGAACCGCTTCTGCACCTTATCTATGGTGCCCATGGTGCCGGAACTCACCAGTTCATCCAGGCAGGTCTTCAGGGTTTCAAGCAAAATGCAAGAGTACCTCTTGAATTTTTTTAAATCGTTGTATTTCTCGCTCTCACATTCGCTCCTCTCGGTGAATCTGGAAACGATTGCGATTTTCTCGCGCCCAAATTAATTTGGCCCAATCGTACCTTTGCTCGGGGGGTTTGTAGAAACCTAGCCACTTCCAAGATGGATCGACTTCTTCCTTGACCACCGCCGTTATCAGTTCCAACCTGCATATAGTGTCGTAGAGGACCGCCGCAAAGGCGTTTGGCAACACGTTATCGCCTGTCTTTCGAGATATCAATGAACGCCAGGTGCGATGCCATAAAGGCCCTAAAACTTGAGATGACGTGGATGCGTACGAATGCCACGAGAGCTCTTGAGATGGCCCGCGAGAAGATGGGCTTTCCGCGGAAAGACTCGATCGGCGCGAATCAGTAATTGATCTGATTTCATAAGATTGCATCACCAAATAGTTTTGGGGTTACGTCAGAAAGGTGACTGACAGGTTTCCAGTTTGATAGAATCAAGTGGTCTTTTCCACTTTTGATTCATCCTGGTTGTTTTTAGGTGCCCAAGAATTCGCTATCTCATTTGATCAAGATCTCGCGGTCTTACATCAACGATTTGGCAGAGCGCCTCGTCACCACGACGAAAGAACTGACGTCCAATCGGAAAGAAACGTTTGCATTCGCCTGCCCCACAATAACAATAATAACAATAGTCGTTTTGAATTTAGGGAGACCTACAAGGTAGAAAATGCAAAGTTATCAGAACTAGCAGAGGAATCCGCAAGCAAAATCAGGTCACTCACTGAGCAAGCCAAAGACGTCGAAAATTTGAGGGCACAGGGAGAAGACCAAACGGAAACAATAGAAAGGCAAAAGGCGGAAGCCCTAGCAAAAGAAGAGCTGTTGCAAAAAGCGAGTGCTGCCGTGAAACAATTGGCAGGAGAGGTGTGACTACCCCAAACCCCGAAAGTCATTTTGTTGTCATTTGGTTGTAGGTTTTGGCTAAAGACGTGCAAATCGAATCTTTGAAGCTTGAAACCCAAACGCTCCGCGAACACGTCGATGGGTTAAGCCAGATGATTTTGGCTTCCGGAACCGGAGATGCAATTCGCGAATTGACAAGCGCCAAAGACGAACTATGCGCACTACAAACAACCCATCACCAAGTAGGCGCTCACTTATTGTTATTTACACGTCCTGACCTCACACACGTTCTAGGTTTTGCATGAAAGAGATTGCGCCCTCGACAAATTAGAGCAGTACGAGCTGGAAAGGGCGGAGTTCGAAGAGAACACCAACAAGACCAACCAGTTGCTCGGCGAGTTGGAAGAGCTTGGTCGTGAAAATTTGGAAATGAAGGAGCAACTTGCAACGCAACAGTCGACTTTAGCGGGTAATTTGGGCCAAGCTTGATCCAAATGGGTATCTGAAACTCATGAGTTTTCAGCTCTGCAAAACGAGAGAGTCCGTCACCTAGAAGAGAAAAATTTCTTGAACATCATGTTCAGTAAACTGCAAGATGAATTCCGTAAGATGGAGCAACTCGAAGGCGACTTATTCACCATGAATAAGGAAGCAAATAGACTAGCAGTTTGCGTCATTGATGTTCCACGACGTACGTGGATTTTAACTCGTTTCTTTCTAGCTAATTGCTGAATACAACAAACAACTTGGGGAAGTCCTACAGCACGAGGTTAGCGAGAGAGACGCGGTAATCGGCGAGCTGCAGAAAAACATGAAGTCGCTCAATGATATGCAACAGGAGAACCTGCAAGACAAAGTTGCGCTGTGCCAAGAACTTTCGGCAGCGTGCAGCATGAAGGACGTTTTGCACAGCAAATTGGATGAACAAATCAAAAAGACAGAAGTTCAAAAGACCGCGGAGTTGATGACCTCCAAAGACGTAAGCGAGTACTCATTTTCCTTTTCGCAAGAAATAACTGCCCGTCTTTAGTTGGAGGCCGCCAAAGAAACGCAGAGTAAAGAAAGAGACGTCGTCAAGGAAATAATGACTGACTTTGACGTCCTCGTTTGCCAGCGAGGAGAGCTCTTGGAAAAACAAACGAAAGCCACCCTGAAGGTAAACCATAACACAAGGGAAGTATTGGCAGGTCCTATTTAATTAAACCTTAAAGAACGAGAGTCTCCGGGCCAAGAACAAGAAACTGCGCGGTAAAATCGCCAAGGCCAACCGACTCATCTACGAAAAGATCTCCGTCATCATGCAACTGGAACGTGACATTTCTGAAAAGGAAAAGGAGATTCAACAACTCCATCTGGACTTCCAAGGCGAGTCGGCCAAGCACGCCAAGGAACTTGGGAAACTTAAGCGAGTTACTAAAGAGAAGGGAACTCTTGAGGATAGTGTGGAGTACTTGAAGAAGAATGTCCAGAAATTACAGAGTGATTTGAACGAGGCTTGGAAAAATCAAAGGGTAGGGGTCGATTTGAGTCGCCGCCAAAGATAGAGCTCAATTTTTAGGAATCTGAAGATCTTCTTCGGCTGAAGACCAAAGACCTGGAGCGCCTGGAGGCTCTAAGCAACGAGCAAAATTTCGAATTGCTGCGCGTCCGAGAAGAACGCGACCAACTTGCTTCTCAAGTCGACGATTTGGTTCATCAACGCAAGAACCTCGAGAGGCAAAGGGATATGTTCAAAGGGCACATCAGAAATTTGGAGGACAATGCCGAAGAGCAAATAGGAGAATTGAAACAGGTTCGGATGTGGGTTAAAGTTAATTTTGGTGTCAAAAGCAAATTTTCAGGAGCTGAAATTCAAGGCGGAAAAGCTGGCTGCTTTGGAGGGGAATTACGAATCCATCGAGGAACTTTACGATTACCTGAAAGAAGACTACGAAGAAATTATTGTGGAAAAGTAAGTATTTACCCATTTTTTGTTTTTGTTTTGATGAAGCCTTGTGCTTCCAGTCGAAACCTCAAACAAGAGAAGCTAGAATTAATCGCAGAGCGTAAGACTTCAGTCGGGGAAGAGTCAGACAAGTCGGAACCTATTAGGTACGTAGCTGGGCCAAATTTATTTTTGAACGGATTAAAATGCTACCCAATTTCAGGGGATGCGATTTAGACATGTTGCAAATGCCTGGGGATGAGACCCCAGTTAAGAAGAGCGGCCACATCAATCTGGAAGAGGCTCATAAGGAACTGGCGCAGAAGTTACTGAGGACGGCCCATTTACTCATCGACGAAAAATTGGGGCGACAGGAAGCCGAAAATAAATTGAGCGATTGCAAACGTAGATTAAGCGAAGTGGAAGCTGAGAAGGTACATTTCCTTTTTAAATAATTAAAATGTTCGATCTCGAAAAAAAAAATAGTTTGCCGAGATTCAGAAGAACGAAGCCGTTTATGAAGAACTGGCCAAGTGCAAGGGGAAAATGGACCAGATGACTGTAGAAGGGGAACGTGTGACATTGATGTTGGACGAATCGAAGAAGCTATCCCTTGAAATCCAGGCCAAATATGAGGATTTCGAAGCACAAGTAAGTTTGTCTTCTCTTTCTCTCCTCAGTCCTTCCAACATCCGTTGGATTTTTCCTGTCATCTGGATTCCATTCTAGCTAGGCCCTTTGAGGTCATCTGTTTTCATAGTCGTCCATACTACAATTTTTTTTGTAGTTGACTGGTTATAAAGAAAAATATGAATGCCTGAAGGAGAGATACAATGTATTGGCTTCGGACGATAATACTCGTAATAGCGAACTTCTTGAAGCAAAGGTAAGCAGTCTTTCCTATTTTCTATTTCTATCACCATTATACCTGGAGGCAGTCCTTGCTCGAAAATAATTATTGGAGAAGTGAGTGAAATGCGTTTAAATAAAGAGCAGCAAAGTAGTAATGGACTCTTTGATACGGACGAGTTGGTGGGGATCTTGCGCTGTGCTTACAAAGGATTTTCCTTCCTTTCCCCCATCGATGGTTACGACTGACGATTTCTCTGTTCCGTGTTCCTCATCTAAATTGAAATTAGAGTGTTTCCCTAAATAAATACCAAGAAGCTTCAAGTCTTCACAGACAAATCTTTAAATGAGAGATAGGCGAAATATTCTGGTGCTATCTAATGAGGTAGTGTAGATTAGGTGAGCAAAGTGGAGTTGGATTGGACGTGCTTTCCGAAAGAACCTGGATACCGTTAAGAAGAAATTTTTAGACCGGAATTCTCGGAAGTGAGAGTGAAAATAAGACCATAAACCTGTCACTGAGCGACTATTAGCTTTGAAGCTCTAAGCGCCTAAGTAAAACTAACATGAATAAATGAAGGAAAAGACGGTGCTCAAATCCACCACCAAACGGTTTCAACCTCTTTCAAAATTATTTTTATTGCTTCAGAAAGAAGTTTATAGGAATGAAGGAAAGAAAAGGTGCCTTTATTTGAAAGATATCACTAAATGAGAACCATTCGAGGTGCTATGTTTCGCATTGAAGCTTGAAGCTAACATGAATACAGGAAGGAGTGGAAAACATTTCTCAGGTGTATCACCATCTTACCGCCATGCTTAGAATCGATGGTATTGTTACATTCCGTGAAGTAAATTCTATTATTAGACTGGTCGCGTTGCCTATGATACAGACAGGATTCTAGTGTTTACCAGACTCGCATCGAATGGTGGTAGAATTTGCTAGAATCTTTGTTCGCCGCTATTCTAGAAACAATGAATTACTATATAAACGGCGGGATATTTAAATCAGTTTCATTTAGAAAACGATGTGTGTAGCTAGCGAATTAATAGAACGAATAAGTTGTAGGAATGTTATTTGTTACACAAATTTGCTCGATATTATTTGTGCTTTCATTGTGTTAAATGATCGTAGACAATAAAGTGTTTCTAAAATAAACAACGATTATAATTTGGGAACCCCAAACTCGTAACAGCATTTTATTCTGGGGATGAAGATTTTTCTTAAAAAGTTATATCGTTAGCAAAAAGGGGGCAGTGGCAGCACAGCGCAATGATTAAAAAAAATTATAATGCGACTCTTTCAAATCCCTTTATATTTTTTTATAAACTGTTTCTTCAAAGTAATATTTTTTTCGCTCTTAATTCGTTTAACTGTTGTATCGGATTGACACTTATTTTTTTTTCGATTTAAGGAGAGGATAGATGAATTAAAAACTGAACTGGAGTGCAAGCACGAGCTAGTCCTGAATCTTCAGGACGAAATCTCAAGGTTGCAGCAGGATGTAGCATCAATAGAATTCGAAAGGTATTCCTTTTTTCTTTTTGGTTTCTTGTTAAAAAGAAAACTTGTTGCCTTAGCCGATTAATAAATAAATAGACGCAAGCTACAAAGTGATCTAGAATAACTGTTTGAGTTGGCAATACAATTAAGAGCATTTTCTTATTCGACTATTTGCAACACTGCAACCGGATATATGTTTTTTGTTGGTTTATTTGATAGCGCCAAGATTAAGGTTATGTGAATAAAAATTAGCGCTTTAATTTGAATTTGAAATGTCAACGTGACGTTGTCAAGGTGACGGCTGTCAGTGTCAAGCCGTCAATAACCGGAAGTTACTCCAGTTGTACCATTTAAAAATAGAATTCAGCACTGCCAACTCAAACAGTGATTTTTGACCACTTTGTATATTACAATTCATAATAACAACATCGAGAAAATTGAAATTGCATTTTTTAAAAGCGATTATAACAAATATGAAAAACTGTAAACAACTTTTAAAATTTGAAATCCTTTTCTTTTTTTAAATAGCAGAGTATATGAACTATATTTTACAATGAACAAGCTACGAGCAGTTTTGAACTAGATTAAAAAAAATTGAAAATAAAAAAGTCAAACAGAAATAGCGTATACCATGACTTCCGACTTTTCCGCAAGTGTGACCGCCCTTCTTATTTTTTTATCTTTTTTATGTTATGAATGACCAAGTTTTCTTTTTGTTGATTATTAATTTACGCGACTTTTAAATTGCAGACGTCAAATAAATATCCAATTACATGACACCATAAGAGAGCTGGAATCACAACAGGAACTATCGCGAAACTTGGAATTGATGAACAAGCGCGCTCTATCGGCCATTAGCGACATGAAGGATAAGGGAATCCTTGAAGCATCTGAGTGTGAAACGCTGTTATTCGTGGTTCACGGCTCGGATTTATAGTAAGTACAATGTCGCCAACTCAACCGATTTTAAACTCAACTTACGGATCTACCCAACGACCTATTAACTAGAGACTTGCAGAGGGCAGAAGGGTACAAGGGGTAGGCTCCAACATAGCTCGTATTTGTTTTTCCTAGGCAACATAGGCGATTCGTGAAAAAGGGACTAGATGTCTTTAAAACACCATGCGATTTATTGAAAACAGGCGAGAGTGAGCCATGAGATGTGCAAACTTATATCTTAGATATGATTACTTTTAAAACAAATGTCAACGTTAGCTTTACATTGCTATGAACAAATAATAAAACTATTATACTTTACTATGTGACGCCTATGGAAAACACTTACGTGTGCAATTAGAGGTTAGGGTCACTTTTACAAGTCTTTTTACAAAGTAAATACCAACAAACCATTATCTTTAAAATTTTTATTAAACTTTACACTAAAATATTAATTTTCTGCCTTAAAACGATAATAAATGAGTCATTGTTGAAATAATTCGTATCACTGTTGACTAGTGCTGGCAAAAACCGGAAAAAATTGAAACCGGTTAATCGATTTCATTAAAAACCGGTTTCGGATATAACCGGTTATCCAAGTAAAGGTTAAAACCGACTATTCGAATATCCAAGAACCGATTATCCGGATAACCGGTTTTCGGTTTTCTTCAAAACCGCGAATATCCAAAACCGGTTAACCGATGATATAAAAAACCGGTTTTGGTTGCCAGCACTATCACGAACGGTTTCCGGAAGATACGATTATATTAAACTGTCAACCGATGAATTTACGAATTTGCTCTAGAAGGCCAATTATAATTCGCGGAGATATACACATACCCAGAACCCAAATAAATATCTCTTTCTAATATTCGCTTATTCGAATTTCTAGTTATTCGGATGTCTGAATATCCATCATCCGAATAACCGGTTATTCGAATATCCGATTATCCAAAAAAACCGATAATATTCGAATAACTGGATATTTGAATAACCGGTTTTCGGTTTTCTTCAAAACCGGTTAACGAATTATCCAAAAAACCGGTTTCGGTTGCCAGCACTACTGTTGACATTCGTAACGTAAACATAAACACGTCACACCATAAACATGGATGTTGGAACCAGTTGGAACCAATGTCAAACATACAACTTCATGTCTCTAGTTAATAGGCCGTTGGATCTATCGGAGGCAAATAAATTCTACCGAAATTTATAGAAATTATACAAGAATTTTTGTTATTATACTACTTTTTATTAATTTTTTTACGTCAATATAAAGTAATTAATATGGTTGGAAAGAGATTTAAAAAAAAATCTAAATTATTATTTAATGATATTTCATACAAATTAAATTGCTATTAAAAACAATTGACATAAATTGTCGCAACGCTTTTATTTTCGTGGTTCAGTGAAAATTGTATGAGCGGAAAAAAACAATTTCTTTAAATAAAATTAATATTCAAGCCATTATACTGTTACCAAACTCTGTATATTATACACATGTAGATATTTGTTTTTAAAAACGGTTTTTTTCTTTAAAATTTTTGTTATTACACCTAATTGTCGCTATTTTTGTTTAATAACGTTTTTATTACAGCTTTGTTAATTTTTGTCTTTCGTTATTTTATGAATCAATATTGTTTTACGCACGTATTTAAAATATTTTTAATCGTGGAGGTACATTTTAATAATGTACCGAAATTCAGAGACATCTACCGAAAATTTTCACAGCTATCTTCCGAAATGTACGCTCCGCTCGCGCTCGGTCAAATGGCAGCACTGAGTAAGTAAACCAAAACCACGAAGTAAACAATAAACATAACCTAGAGTGTAGATTGGAGGTAAGAAAAGATAACTATTTTATTATGAGGTTAAGAGAATGACGCATTCTGGTTACTTCATACAAGTCGGATTTAATATAGCAGGTTTAATAAAAATTGCACGCCTCTAATTAATTGTAAGTAATTTTCGCTTCGCAAAACATCCAGGGTTGCCAGGTTGGGTGAAATTTTGCCAATTGGCGAAATAAAAAACAACAGCTTAGGCGATTAGTGTATGCATTTTGACCTACTTTTTCTTTATTCAATTTTTCGGAAACTATAGCAAACCTAGCAAAGTCATTACTCTTATTTTTTAAGCGGAACTTAAATGGCGCCTTTTGTCAAAATAGAAGTCAAAACACAGAATACATAAACGAGGTTGTTTTACTAGCGCCTTCTAGTGAATTATCACTGCAGTTTTAGAACGTTCGCAAAAAGAAAAAGATAAAGAGAGTACGCTTTGACTCTTAAATTTTATTATTACCGCATAAATACAGGCACCACAGTGGCACAACTAAGGTTACTGTATTTAGAAGGTACCGCCATTCATTTCCGCGGCTTCGTCCCCCAAATTAAAAAGGAAGCGATGAAACGCTAAAGAAGAAAAACGATTACATACATAACAAGTTACCGTTGCTAAGGAGTTTATGAATGAATTTGATTAACCCCCAAATTAAAAGAGATAGAAAGTTGGCGCTACCTTCTCGATACAGTAACCTTAGGCACCACATACGTGGATCTACATCTAGTGACTTAGAGCAGAACCAAATTCACTACAGTTCCAGTTTTTTAAGCAAGCACAGTAGGCATACTTATCTAATAAATTACAATTCTTTTTTTTTTCTTGTTTTATGACAAGTATTCAATGCCTTCTATTAATAAATAAATCAGCTCATGCAATTTAACTTAAGAAAAAAATCTTTGTTGCGTGTTAAAAAAGCACGCATTTTTTAATTTCTCATTTGATTACAGAGAAACTGGTAAAACCGTTCCTCAAATTTTAAAATAAACCTGGCGCCGTTTAATATCAACTAATCGAACTATTTTCCCCGCGATTCAAAAGAATTTTAGATCATCTTTAGATCATATCATTTTGTCAAAATACAGAATAAATACGTAAAAAATAAATACGAATTATTAATAACGGTTAAATTTCTATTGAACATCAAACTTGCTAGTAACATTTTGTACAGGGACATCATGAATTACTTCAACCCACGTGACCAATTTGAATTAAGTTTTGTTTTCTGGAAGTGGCAACACTGAAAAAAGTAAGGTTACTGTTTCAAATTAGCGTATATTTGTCATTGACTTTCGTGGCTGTAGGTGTTCTGTTGTGTTTAACCACTTTAACCAAGCATTCCCAGATGGTGATGTAAATTGCGATGCCTTCGCAAATCGCAAGCATTACATTCTCGAAAGATTTAACATACAGCACTGTATTGTTACCAACAGAGTACAATGTGTGTTGCCTATACGGCGGGGTCACGTGGGTTGAAATCATTTGTGATTTCCCTGTTTATGAACTAAACGACAAAAACATTAAAGCAAGGTTTACATTGGGCAAATGACGTGCCCGGATTTTATTGTCCGCTACTCTACTTGACAACTTTTAATTGCACGCAGACAAACTGATTAACCCCTTTATTTTGTAACTCATAGTCATAACGACCTCGTTAGTCGTTACATAAAGATAATCGTTAAGTGACCAATCAGTACATAGAAATGCGTTGTACCTAAGTACTGATGGACCTACATATACATACATATTCATAATAACAAAAAGAATTTATGAAACTATTGATCAGGGATGGTCTGAGTATTTAGGAAGGCAAAATTTTTACGCAGTCGATAGCTTTTATTTCTCTGAGCTTGCAATAAATTAAGAAGAGAAAGTAAATTCTCAAAACTTAAAAAAAGTATCCCCGTTTTTTGGGAACTGATAATATTTTTAACGCGTGCTTGTATCGATCGCCTTTGTTTATCTGAGCTTCAAGATGAGTTGCAATGGATATCATTTGTTTTTCGGAGCTTCCTGTAAATTAAGATGAGAAAATAAATTGTCAAAACTTAAAAAAAAAACGCTGAGTTACCTACAAGGTTTGTGGATATCTTAGAGAGAACGTTGAGTAGAAAAAAATCTAATAGAATTAAAAAGCGAAACGCAGGCCTTATAGTTATATTTTTTTTATGAATATCAACAATACTTAGGAATTTGGCGAAATCTTTTATGCAGCAAATGGCTACATTTTTCAAACAAGAATCTGGCAACCCTGCAAACATCAACACTCATTGCCTAGCATAACCGTCAGCATTGTGCTAAGTTGTCTGGGCTTTTAAGAAATAATCAAGCAAACGCACTGGATGATAAATCCCTTATACAGGGTGACTCACGGTTTTATAATTTGAAAAATAACTGTCTTACCTTGAGAGATAGATAGAGCAAAAAGTCTTTAAGAAAAGATGTATGGGATGTTGAGGGCTACAACCCTGATGACTCATACGACGTCTATCTTCAATTATTTCGAAACGGCTACGTTTTCTTCAATTAGTTTATCGTGTATTTTTTATGACTGACTTTAACAGATTATTTATTTAAAACACTGCGACTCTCCTTAAAAACTTTTAATTTAATAGTTAATAGATAACCAATCTAGTTATAGTTAGACTTCACTTGTACCAAAATAACTAACAAGTAGTCTTCTAAATAGCTCTTAAAAGGACTGATGTGACAATGTAGAAAGTTAACGCAAACAAATGCAACCAAGCTGACAGCAACACTGCAAAATTTTATTTCTTTACATACAAAAAATATAAAAGAAAATCGTAATTACAAGGGAGAGTCAAAAAGTAATGCGACACACAACGAGATCTCACGTTGCTGATGTGAATATGAGGCCTTGACCGGTAGATGGATGCACTTGTCAATCTCCACTCTACTGTCGTCCTAAACAAACGATACCGAGTTATGTGAGTTGAGTAAATAAGAGAAGTGGTATCTTTGGTATGTAAGGAAATAGTACCGTCAATTTGATTGTCGAGGAGTAAATGTGACAGGTGACAGTTCTTTCAAGCCATCATATCTTGCTGCGTTAATCGTCGTGTATCGTTCAGAAAAGAAAAAAAGAATTTTTATGTGCAGTTGCTCCCTTTTAACTTCAACCTTAATTAACTAAATTTGATTAGTGCTACCTACCATCTATCCATCTAGCGTTAAAGTTTGAATTTGAAACTTGAAAAAGTATGGGACAGAGAAAAAAAGAGAGAATGCAACGTATTTATTAAAATACGGAGGGTAAGTGGTCACCACTTTTGTATGACCGTTATGTCAGTCATTACATCAATGTTTGATTGTTTTTGATGTACACTTAGCAACAAGAACAAATTAACAAAATAACAAAAATAGTTATGATTTTTATAGCCAACTCTGCATACAGTTCGCCTTGGCTATTTGGCGTTAATTCTTTTTCACTTGGAACCGCAAGGCTACAAATTTCTAGTAAACTCTTTCTACTTCCTTACTCCGAGTGCACAGGCACTCCTTGTACATACGTCTAAGATAATTTATATATTTCTCTTTGTTTTTCCAGATGGAATACTTATCTGAAACCCACCTAGAAAATTATCAGCACATAATCCAACAGATCGAAGATGAACGGCAAAAAAATTTGACATTACGAGACGAAATCGCCGAACTGAACAAGAAAATAATCGCGAACGCCATCACCCTAAAAAAAGACTTCACTCACCGAAAAATCTTCAAAGTCCTGGTCAAAATATTCAGCTCGATCTTCGAGGTCCACGACCTGTTTTCGGAGAAGATCTCCCGCCAGGAAATCGAAAGCCTCTCGGAATTCCGAAACCGCAAGTTCTACTTCGTCGAGGTTTACGTGTCGCGCCCGTTCCAGGAGAAGATCATCAACGAGAGCTGGGTACTCACCGTGCGCGTCCAAAACTCAAAATCGCGCGTCAGCAAAAGCGTAAACCTAAAAAGTAGAGTCCTAAACCCCGTTTGCGTGGTGGTGCCTTTCGATTCCTCCACGGAGGATTCTCTGGTTGAGGTTTCTATCGCTTGGCCTTCGGGCGATGGGATTTGGCCAAACCTAAAAATCGCATCCACATCCATCGATATATCGCACCACATAGAATCTTACTCCCATTTTAAATCAAGAAACGATTTGGTACACATTTCCAGACTGTACAATTCAAAGATACCAAAGAGCATACTGAAACAGCCCGTGGTGGAATACAAGTTTCCTTGCAAATACAAGGCGCACGAGCTGTTTGAGGCCCTCATCAAGAACTGCTATTACAAGTTTGACCCCAGGAAGAAGTCTTCGTTTTCCTCGCTGGACAATGTCACGACGGCTAAATTTTCAACGGGCGGTCCAAATTTGGCAAGCGTGAAACTGGATGCCGGTTCACATACTTTGCAGATTGAAGCCACACCTCAAGACTTGTACAGGTTGAAAAAGTTTTTCTTTGCCGATTTGCACCCTCAGACGCACACAGTTGATAAAAACACGCTTCGAAATGTGTTGGCTTTAAAGAATCGATTGAAGTGTGATGACGAAGCGGATAACCAAAATGCGAGTGGCTTGATCAAAATTTACAATGAACTCAGAGAAATGGTTTTGTGAAGTTTTGTTAATTGTATATTAGTCTTAGGGTTAACTCTAAATAAATTTTCTTGTGAATTATTGCCTTTGAATTTTATATGGACGCAAGAGTAACATTTTCCTAGAATATTTACGACGATATACAAAGCTCTCTTTAAAAAAATCGTTTTGACTTGAATAATAAAATCGTGTTCTTTGTTTACTTAAGGTGCACACTTTATTTAAAGCTTCGGTTGCCGACGTTTCGCCTTTCCTACTCCTCTCGCTGCGACTTTCTTCTCACTGTTGCTAGAAACTAATCGGGTTAAAAAGAGTTTCATAATGCGTAATAACAGTAACTGGTAGCTTTAATGTCTCTTGCTAAATTTCAGCTTTCTTCTTTGACAGCTTCTTGGACTTTGTTCTTCTCAGAACCTATTACTCTACCGATGGCTTTTTTTGGGTTCGATATTTCATATGTATATTCGTTTTTTCTTGCCTTCTGTTTCATTTCTCATAAGGCCTTCTCTCTTCTGTTATTTCCTAAAGCCATTATTCCACTGTTTGTTCTTCTCGAAGTCTATTGCTTTCGTTATAGCTTGCCTGGTTTCATTTTGGCCACGTGACCACATTATTAGCAGTTTCTTTTTTGTTATTTGCTTAATTAGTTCTTTCCTAATTCTGCCCCATTTCTTCCTTTCCTTATTGGGCTATCTCATTTTCACCAGTTAGTTTACTTTCATATTTTATTATAGTGTCCAAATTTGCAAACAACAATCTTCATCTTTTCGTCTCCTTCTTCCTCTCTTAGAATCGTCTTTTAAAGTAGGACTTAATAAATTCTTGTGTGTTTTTTCAATTACCTATTTTCTGGACTGAGGAGGTCCATTGTCAGTTTTCACCGAGGCTTCTCGTTACAATCGTGCCACTACTGTCTTCTTTGATCGACGTTTCGCTTTTTATTGCAAAATTCTTGCTTCAAAGGCCTTCAAAGATTCCCAAATTAAGTCCAATAAACAAAAATTTTCCTAGCTTTCTCCTTCTCCTCCATTGTTATTGGCATTGTTAAATTTCTTTTTTAGTTTTCCAAATTAATTCAACCCAATCACTTTCTTAACCTTCTTCTTCTTCTGATTGTTGCTGATTCGTAGATACTAGTCTAAAAAAACAATTGGTTGGGTAGAGGTCAATCTCTAGCAACGCAGCAAAAAGGAGAAGACGAAGAAATTCTTTGGGGAAACTATAGTTCGTTTTTTTCACATATCCCGATGTAACAAAAGGTAACCGAAACATACGCGTTTCGCTGTCATCATCTAACTTTCGTAAAATGGCCGCTTTCTCTTCTGCTACGTTTCGCTAACAATCCTGACTTCTTAAATGATACATCGGGATACGTATAAAAAAACGAACTACAAATCTGTATGAAGCATAATTAAGAAGAAATGAAAAACCTAGAAATGGGGGAACAAGTCCCTACGAAGCCTTCTTATTCTTTAAGATCATTGTTGGAAATTTTCCCAAATTAAGTCCCATGCCCAATCACTTTCTTAACTTTCTTCTTCTCATTGTTACTAATTCGCAAAGACTAGTCTAAAAAATAATTATTGGTTGGGTAGAGATTAGCCTCTAACAACGCAACAAAAAGAAGAAGACCAAGAAATTCTTCAGGGAACTAGTGCCTACGAACCAAAATTAAGAAGAAATTTGGAAAACTAGTCTCTACGAAGCAGAGTTAAGAAGAAATGGGGAAACTAGATTCTATGAAGCAGACTTAAGAAAAAACCAAAGGCAGCAGTAAGAAGAATACAAGCAACGGCTCTGAAAATATTTTTCTGTAACAGAGAACGAAACGAAGCAAAAGAGGAAAAGTATTGACACAATTCGAACCCCAAACTCTGTTGAAGTTTGCTAAGATAAAGGCAGTTACTTCCTCATGCTTTATCCTTGCTTTAATCTCCTTGCTTCCCTTCTCTTATTAATCACCTTAATTTGGGTAGCTATTCTTTTCAGTTTTTCTGTCTCCTGACTGTTCGTATTGTCAGATGTACAGTTTCAGCATTGTGTTTTGCTCATCGACCAACGATAGCACATCATCACCCACACACGTCCTGATACTCAATTGAGGACTATGCTGCAAAAATGGATAACTCCATTTTTGTTGCAGAAATTACCTTTCCTTTCTAAACGACGACTTTAACTCTTGTTTAATATTCAACAGACATTCCGGCAACTTTGCATCAGTATTTTAATCTTTGCTTTTGCTTAATAATGATTGTCCCTCCAGGAAATATATCGGTCTCATATTTAACGTTAAAGTGACGACACCGTGTTCCATGTATTTCCGAATCTCTAGCTCACGTAAACACCGTTGTTCTAAGAAGCAACACTCAGTTCTCACGCACCCCAATTTGTATTTACCTCACCCTGACCACCCTTAGATTTTAAGAAGTAGCGTTAGATCAGTTGTAGATGAGACGTTGAATAAATAAGTTCGTTATTACTTTGACTCTCATTCAATACACTCAATACAGTGAACCATTAGCAGAAACGTAAAGGTGCTGAACAATCAGATAACAGCCCGAGACGTCAACATAAACTGGTCCTTCGAGTTCCGATATAAGTGCAGTATACAGGAGAAGCTGTCGCAGCCGGAAGAATATTCCGGAACAAGCCTATCCAACACCGTTCAGGAGAAGCTGACGCAGCCTGAGCAACCAGAACAAGCTTATCCAACATCGTGCAGAGCAGATTCAACAAGGTGATCAAGTTAGTAATTCCTTTCTTTCTCATTTCCTTCTTATTTGGAAACGGTTTCACTTGAGCAAAATGGAGAAATTATCGTTGTCGCAATTAAATGTCAAGCGAGGTGTTTTCAAAAGGCAATTAACAAATTTAAGTCAATTTTTAGAGCCATTTGTTAAGGGTCAGATAAATCAAAGCGATATTGACGATATCTCATCTAGATATGAAAAATTAGAAACCCAATTTTCAGCTTTTGAACAAATTCAAGAAGGTATCGAACTTGTAACCGATAAATTAGACGAGGAATGTGATATTAGATTTGAACTCGAGTCGCGATACTATCACATTCGAAAAACTGTACACTCATTCATTAGTGATCGTCAAGATATAGTTAGTGATCCTCAAAATATAGCAGTAGAACACAAAAAACATCAAACGGTTAAATTGCCAACAATTGAATTCCCCTCGTTTGACGGAGAAATTACAAAATGGCGTGCTTTTGAAGACGCATTTACAGCGCTCATACACCAGAATGCTAAATTAACCGACGTAGAAAAATTATGCTACCTTAGATCATCAGTAAAAGGCGACGCACTTAATGCCATTCAAGCTTTAGAAACTACTTCCGCTAATTATCAAGAAGCTCTTCAAATCCTTAAGGATAGATTCAGTAGCACGCGTAAAACCATTTATCATCATGTTAAACAGTTACTAACTTCCACTCATAATAACTTAAAATCACTTATCAATTGCGTTGAACAACACATTCGTAGTTTAAAGACCTTAAATGTAGAAACAGAAAAATGGGATGTATTTTTAGTTCCGTTAGTACTAATAAACTTAGATCAGCGAGTTCAGAGAGATTGGGAAAATCACTTAAATTCAAAATATTCCAAACATTTTATTCCTTCTTTTCAAGAATTAATTACCTTCCTGCAAGATCGTATTGATTGCTATAAAAGTTCAAAAAAGAATTCGCAAAATTTCAAATTAAATCAACGTACCCTTTTAACAACGGCAAAAAGCGACCACGCGATGTGTCCATTGTGTAAAGCTCATCATGCAATTTATTTGTGTAAGGAATTTTTAAGTAAATCTATACAAGACAGAATCACGTTTGTTAATAATTCAAAACTATGCCGCAATTGTCTAAAAGCAGGACATTTGTCAAATGAGTGTAAGGGTTCAAAATGTAGAAAATGCAGTGCTTCACACAATACATTATTACATATGTCAGATCAAAGAAATCAAGTAGGTCCAAGTAGCGAAATATTAACATCAAATCCAACAATTATTTCAAATTGTGCTACAAAAATAGCACTGTACACACAAACTTTACTTCCAACGGTAGAAGTTTACATTTTTGATAAGCAAGGGAACAAACACATTGTAAGAGCCTTATTAGATTCAGCGTCCCAGTCTAATTTCATCAGTAAACGTCTTGTAAGTCGTTTAAATCTTGATAAGCATAATTCAAGTATTCGCATAAGTGGTATCAGCCAACATTATTCTAACGTACAGCAATGTACAAAAGCCAAAATTTCATCAAGATACAATAACAACTCATTTAACCTGTCCTTTCTAATTTTGAATCAGATAACTGAAAACATTCCTCAACAGTCATTTGATTTAGAATCATTACATATACCGTCAAATATTAAATTAGCAGACACTACGTTAAACAACTCATCATCAATCGATTTGCTCATTGGAACAACTGCTTTTTGGGATATTATTATTGATGGAAAAATCAATCTGTCGAACAAGTTAAACTTGCAAAATTCAAAATTCGGGTGGATAGTTTTCGGACAAATTCCATATGATAATCAGATATCAAAATTGCCGGGTTATGCGTCAATGTCGTATTTGAGCTTAGAATCAGAGATTGAGCGATTTTGGAAAATTGATGATTTTAAGAACGATTTAGCGATATTCTCGTCCGAAGAATTAACATGCGAACAAATATTTAAGGACACTGTTACACGTGATGCGTCCGGAAGGTTTGTAGTTCACATTCCGTTCAAGGAAAATTTCGAAATTATCGGTGATACCAAGCAAGGTGCAACAAAACGATTCTTTTCTTTTGAAAATAAATTGCAAAGGAACTCAAACCTAAAACAAAAATATATCGATTTCATGAAAGAATATAAGAATTTAGGGCACATGTCTAAGGTTGACGACGAACTTTATTCAACAAATTCATGTTATTACTTACCTCATCACCCTGCGATCAAGGAATCTAGTGCAACTACTAAATTAAGAGTGGTTTTCGATGGCTCTTATAAATCAAACTCAGGTATTTCATTAAATGATACGCAGTTCATTGGCCGAACGCAACAATCAGACTTGTTCTCAATTTTAATAAGATTTAGGCAACATAGATACGTAGTCACATCTGATACATAAACCACACAGAAAATATCAAAGAATAATCTGGCGCGAAAATCCAAGTGATAAATTAGCAACTTATGAATTAAACACGGTAACATATGGGACAGCCAGCGCACCGTATTTAGCAATACGTTGTCTGGAAAAATTAGCTAAAAATTCAGAAATTTCATTCCCTAAGGAATCAACAATTATTCAAAGAGATTTTTATGTCGATGACATGTTGACAGGCTCAGACGATATAGAGGAATTAATCTCCCTTTGTTCAAATATCTCGTCGATTTTAAAGTCTGCCGGTTTTAAATTTCATAAATGGACATGTAATTCATCATCATTTGCATTTCCAAAAAACATTCAACTTCAAAATGACTCCCTAGATTTAACTAAACACGACATGAAAACTTTAGGAATACACTTCAATCCGATAAGCGACTTGTTCCAGTTTTCGTTCAATACATCTGACACAATCAAGACCATCACAAAACGCAGCATTCTTAGTGAAACTGCGAAAATATTTGACCCACTTGGTTTACTTTGTCCAATAACTATTGTTCCAAAAATATTAATTCAAACCTTGTGGATTAAACAAATAGGCTGGGATGAAGAACTTCATTTAGAATTTCAACAAAAATGGTTGCAATTTCGCGACAATTTGCATTTTATAGGTAACATACACATTCCACGATATATCACAAGTACAAATAAAACACGTGATGAAGTACATGGATTCGCAGATGCTTCAGAACGAGCATACGGAGCCTGCGTTTACATTAAAACAATTCATAATGATAAATGCAGCATTCATCTGATTGCAGCTAAATCGCGAGTCGCTCCCATCAAAAATGTGTCAATTCCGCGCTTAGAACTCTGTGCAGCAGTTTTGCTGGCAGAACTAACAACCAGAATCTGTGAAATCTTGGATATTAAATTCGACAGTAAGCATCTCTGGTCAGATTCACAGATTACATTATCTTGGATAAATGGGGCCCCTTCACGCTGGAAATCCTTTGTGGCTAACCGGGTGTCTGAGATACAACGTTTAACTGATATAAAATCATGGCATTATGTAAATACGAAAGAAAATCCTGCTGATTTAATTTCTCGAGGTGTCAATCCAAGCGAATTAAATAACGCGCTCTGGTGGCACGGTCCTAATTGGCTAGCACAATCAAACATTCAATTATTTAACATCATTGAAAATTCTCTAGACAGTATTCCTGAAGAAAGAAAAACAAAAATTTCACTGCCAATATTAATTGATAATTCTATTTTTTCTAAATTTTCTAATTTAAACAAACTAATTAATGTTGTAGCATATTGTAAGCGGTTTGCATATAACTGCAGTCATGCTCAGACACGATCGGGAATGTTAACAACATCAGAGAGACAGGATGCCTTAAATTCACTTATAAGGTTGGCGCAATTAGAACTATATTCGCGAGAAATTGATAATTTAGTTAAAGGTTGTAATTTAAACAATAAATCAAAAATTTTATCTCTATCTCCATTCTTACACGATGGTCTTTTGCGGGTTGGTGGAAGGCTTATGCACTCAAATTTCAACTTTAATCAAAGACATCAAATCATTCTTCCACCGGGACACTTATTGACAAAATTAATAATAACTCAAGCGCACGTTGAAAACTTACACTGTGGATCACAACAATTACTGTACACTTTACGACAAAAATATTGGCCCATCTCTGCCAAGAGTACAATACGACAAATTATTCATAACTGTTTAACTTGCTATCGTTATAAACCAAAACCATATAATGAACAAATGGGACATTTACCAGCATACAGATTAACACCTTCACCTCCGTTTTATTTCTGCGGCGTTGGCTATGCTGGACCTTTTTTTACGCGAGATAGAAGAGCTCGTGGTTACAAAACGTATAAATCCTATATATGTTTATTTATATGTATGAATACTCGGGCAATTCATATGGAAGTAGTTTCTGATTTATCAAGTGTAGCATTCTTGGCGTCTCTTCGGAGATTTATTGCGCGCAGAGGACAACCTCACTCAATTTGTTCGGATAATGGTACCAATTTTGTCGGTGCAAATTCAGAATTAAATCAATTATACAAAACCATATCCAACGATTGTGATAAATTAATAAAACAACTCTCAAACGAGGGCAAAACCATTGAATGGAAATTTATACCACCTAGATCGCCTCATTTTGGAGGAATATGGGAAAGCCAAATTAGAATAATAAAAATGCACCTATCAAAGGTTATTGGGCAAGCAATCGTTACATTCGAAGAGTTTTCTACTCTACTTGCTCAAGTGGAGGCTGTTGTTAATTCAAGACCGATTTCTCCCTTGAGTACTGATCCAAATGACCTTTCTCCTTTAACCCCTGCTCATTTCTTGATCGGCCGTCCACTGACAGCTGCCCCTGATGAAGACTACGTAACAACACCGGATAATAGACTATCAGCCTTTCAACGGATGCAAAAAATCGTCCAACATTTTTGGAAGCGCTGGAAAAGGGAATATGTTAATACTCTACAACCCAGGAATAAATGGAGGAAACAAAATTCCAGGCTTCTCAAGGAAGGTGACCTGGTGATATTAACAGAAGAGCAAGGCCCTCCAGCAACGTGGAAAATGGGTCGAATAACGAAGTTGTGAATAACGAAGTTGTGGCCCGGAAAGGCTGGTTTAGTGCGTGTAGTGACTGTACATACCGCCTCAGGTACTTACAAACGGTCTGTAGGAAAGTTGTGTTTACTGCCCGTGGACAGTGCTGGTGAAGGGTTTTAAGTTTATTTATTATGTCATTTATTGTTTAATTTATTATTGTCATTTATTAATATTGTTTAATTGTTAAAGGACTAAAGTCCTTCAAGGCGGGCGGCATGTTTAATATTCAACAGACATTCCGGCAACTTTGCATCAGTATTTTAATCTTTGCTTTTGCTTAATAATGATTGTCCCTCCAGGAAATATATCGGTCTCATATTTAACGTTAAAGTGACGACACCGTGTTCCATGTATTTCCGAATCTCTAGCTCACGTAAACACCGTTGTTCTAAGAAGCAACACTCAGTTCTCACGCACCCCAATTTGTATTTACCTCACCCTGACCACCCTTAGATTTTAAGAAGTAGCGTTAGATCAGTTGTAGATGAGACGTTGAATAAATAAGTTCGTTATTACTTTGACTCTCATTCAATACACTCAATACAGTGAACCATTAGTAGAAACGTCGTAAAGGTGCTGAACAATCAGATAACAGCCCGAGACGTCAACAACTCTTCTGCTTTGTTTGGTGCAAAAACGACATAAATCCGTCTAATACCAATTCTGTAACATCATTTGGAGCAAAATGGAATTTCTCCGGATATGTTTATTTATGGAGTTATCTCCTGTTTGCAACGGGGTCCTCAGCTGTTCCTTTTTTTTGTTGTTTTTAAAAGCTTTTGAAAATCCATCACCACTATGAACATGGGCTTGATTCCTTTATTGTTTTCGAATTACTCTCACCTTCCTCCACTTACTTATATTTATGTTTATTCTAGGCAGCTCCTTTCTACTGTATCGAACGATCAGGAAGGAGTAAGGCAAGGTATTGTTGAAGAGTTTACGCATTCTCAATATATCCGTAAATCACGAGCAGGTTTGTTTTTCTTGTCTTATGGCTTGGTAATATGATACGGGTAGCGTCTCACGCAGGCAGAGGGATGAAAGAAAAGATAGCGGCAGTCTCTCCGCGTAGATGCAGCAGGGTAAACGCGTGTTGGTAAAATGCGCTAATTAGGCGTACGGGCTCGCGAGTGTTGCAATGACATGTAATGAAGGGTGATCGCTCTTTATTCGCCCATAAATGGGAGAGAGTAGAGTATCATTCCACCTGCATACGGCATTTGGCCATATCCGCTGCTGCAGAGGCATGAGTAGTAGTTGCCGGAAAAACAACTAGTTGTATACCTGACCAGGTGATTGCATTGTGCTTTCCAACTTGGTGTTGACTGGGCTGTGGCCAGTGCAGCAAACACTGTGGAAGTCAGTTAGCACCAATGATTCTGAGAACGTATGCTCGGAAGGCAAGGTATGCTAATATCCACCTGGGGTTCATCTTTATGCATGCGAAGCAGGGAGCTTCCGCATCTAGAGTCACCGCTAGAGGGGCGGGGCCGGGAGAGGGCCCCGGTAAGTAAATAAGTCCTATAGTCTTGACTAGATACTCGTAAATGGTCATTTGTAATTTTGCATGATATCCTTATCGAATCGGAAAGCGAAGCCCAGATGTTGAAACGTTTACCCTCAGCTCCGCAGTGGTCGAGAAAGAGAGAAAGAAAGCAGGGAAAGAGAGATCTAACCAAAGGGTGAGTGAATGTTTAACACAAAAAAAACTATCCTACACTATAAGGGTTGAATTTTCTTTTTCGTTTTATTTCTTCCTTTTCTAATCAACCTTTGATTTTTGGTTTCTGCATATCTTATATCACTGCATCATAACATCGTTTTCTTATTTTCTTGGTCATCCCTTTCGTTTTTCATCCCTGCAATCATCTATGGCTTTCACTCCCTTTCCGCTTCTTTAATTTTTACCGGATCTTCTATTGTTAGCATCTTCCTTTCCACCGGTCCATCATTGCTCAGTACTTTTCCTTGTGAAGGTATCATCTTTGTCATTTCTTTCGCTTACATTTTCTCTGTTGTACCCTCAAGCTGTCCGAGGTTTAATAATTATTGAAATTTATTAACTATTTTTTGGATTGATTCGGCCTTTACTTGATGAAAATTCATTATCACACTTAATGAAAACACTAAAATAGCGAATTTTCACAAATTTTATTAGTTTAAAACATGACAATTGTTTCGACACACAGTGTCTTCGTCAGATGTGTATTGAATCTGCGTTAATTTACTTACTGAGGGATAATTTATACCTGCTGCCACAATTATCCTATACTAAGAAACTGAGTTGGCAAATCTAAAAATATTTGAAGGGTTCATTATGCAGTGACACGGACTTATTTTAACGGCGGTGGTTTGTGTAAAATATTTTTCTGTGTAAAACTAGAGATTTGAAAAAATCTATAACTTAATTAGACGGAAAAAGAAGAAAATGTCCAAAACAATCAACAAGTTATCTAAATAACATATTTACAAATGTTCAATTACGAAATAAATTTAATAACGGTGAATTATTTAATTCTGTTTGGTCATTTATTAAATAATTAGAGTTTTTAAGTTTATTAATTTCTAAAGATTCAAGAAAATTTAATTTTCTACCTTTATTTTCAGTATGTAAGATTTTGAATTCAAAGTTTGAAAGTGATTATTATCAATTAGATGATTAGCAAAAGATGAATCTGTTTTATTATTAATAAATGACCTTCTGTGTTCTATTATTCTAGTATCAAATTTCTTCCAGTTTGTCCAACATATACCTTTTGGCACACATCACAGGTTAATTTATAGACTCCTGATTTTTTATTATTTGGAATTGGATCTTTGTTATTTTTTATGTACTTGGACAAAGTGTTATTAGTTTTGTAGGCTACCTGAATATTCTGTTTCTTTAAAAGTTTTGACAATTTTTTCAGTAGGTTTGCCTATATATGTTATTGCTTTATATTTATTAATTGTGTTATTTTTTATGCAAGGGTAGACCATTGAAATAGTTTTATCATAAAGCTTTTTTGTTAATATGTTTTTTTACTATTACGGGGTTATAACCATTGTTGCTTGCTATGTGTTTTATTGTATTTAGTTCTTTTTCATAATTTTCTT